>OY735224.1:48224810-48857310 GCA_963457665.1 Thysanoteuthis rhombus | reverse complement strand
ACACTTACCATTAGGCTAAACAGCCCGCTGGTTAGGCAAAGGCTAAATAACTGCTTTCAAACCGAATTCTTATCTGGTTTCTATTTTTTGATTTTTCATTTCACTCATTATTCGTTCCTCTTTCGGACGTTCTAACGGCAATGAACTGGGAAATCAATTGGAAACAACTTGTTTTTTCCCTTATTAATAATCTCATTCCACACCAAACTCGTCTCTATAACGTGGCTGCTTTTCAAAAGAATCTCTTGTTTTTCTCGTTATGTTAAACGCTTAGGATTTGAAAGGTTCAAATAGCTTGTAAGGGAGATAAGTGATCAAGAGTATTTCCGAGGTACCCTTGTTGACGACAACTTTTTCTCTTCACTTTCACTATCTTTCATCCACGTCTCGATATTTGTTGGGCTGTTTGGATAATTTTGATAATTCAAAAACCTTTCTAGCTATTATCAATATGTCAGTGAATATTTAGATATTCATCTAAAGATATCTTTGCTGTTGGGTTTTTTTAAAAACTTTTATATTATTACTGCATTCAAAAAGTTGTTAAAGACCTTTAAAAGAGTGGGTCTGAAGTGAAAAAGCTCTATTCATACCCTTTTAGGCTTGCTTAGGGACAATAAAATCGGCTAAGTTTAATGAAAGAAATTCTTCTCTTCTCTAAGATAATTTCTCTTGCAGTCTTAGCATAGAGTTACTTTATTTGATAAATGGGCGTTAAAATAGTATATACCTGAAAAGCTATGAAATACCCAGATAAAATTTTCAGCTATAGATAAGGAATTAGAGTTAGCAACACCGGTCACTGAATTCTGTCTGCACGGCCAGTTTGTGTGCAAATTCTAGTGTCAACTCCCCCACCCCCAGAGCGCATAAGGGCAACGGCTGCTCGCTGGGACTGCGATGGGGACACATTTGGCCATTTCCAGTGTCATTTTAACAATTTAACGTGGATGATTTAACAAATGATGATGATGATGATGGTGGTGAAGAAGAAGAAAGAAAAGAAGAAGAAGGAAAAGAAGAAGAAGGAGAGGAAAAAAAAATGGAGAAGAAGAAGAAGGAAACAATTTTACTAATTTGGTAATTTCCAATATTTTTGCACCATATCTTTCAGAACTTAAATTTGTCATTCATTTTTATTATTGTTTTAAGGTCACCACGGCCTTGAGAAAGCCCGAAATGGGATTCCCTGTCGTAGAAGCGTAAACTCAGCCTGACGGTGTATGTTGGGTGGGGTCGTGGTTCATCATTGACTGATGAAACACTGACTTATCTTTGAACTCTTGTAGGAAACAAAACAACTTTGAATCGGGGTCAAACTCCAGGGAAAAAGCTAAACGCAGATCTCATCCATTATTCCCTCTTATTCTTACATTTCGAGGTAGGGGGGAAGATTCAAAGTTGAATTTTGTTTTCGAAGTATACGCTTCTAAATCATTGTACAATGATTATAAAGGATTGTTAAAAAAAAATAAAGAAAATTGCTTGTGAATTTTATTTGAGTATTGTAAGATAGTTTAGTAATTCAATATCTAATAAATACCAAAGAGTCATTGGGAAGTGATTTTTGATGAAATGATATTTTCATTTCTCTTATTGTCCGTGGTTGGATGAAAACATTACTCCCTGGATTCGCTACTCCTGTCTATCATTGGTGTGGCGAAGTCAATAGTTTCTGAATTTCTCTAGTTCGTCACTTCATCTTCTATTCTGCCAGCCTCCTTCGGTTGTGTATGTGATCTCTGGAGATCCATGGGGCAAATCGTGATGTCCATCGGGAGTGTGCCATTCTTGCAACATGACAAGCCCATTGCCATTTAGATTTCCACTGAAAATTACTGAAGAAACTTTAAAAACATTGGTTTCCAAGCTGAAGAGCTCTGTTTAGACCATTTTAGGCCTGGCTCAATTCTGCCAAGAGGTGTCAGAAAAGTTACAACGGGGATAATTAGCTTGTGGCGGCCAAGTGTTCGTAACGACGTCGATTTTTGATCCTTCGATGTCGGCTCCTCTTATCATTGCAAAGCAGAATTCACCAAGCGTTGGATTGTTCACCCACTGACAGGAACATGAGTTAGCTTTACGCTTTTGTGAGACAGGTTAGTTTTATCCCTGTGATCAACACTAGCTTTAATTTCCCTGGCTTTCAATTTCACTCCGAGAAACCATTGTGAATATCAGTCTTAAAGGCTTCCTGGAAACAGAATAAAGTCTCACAGATGTTTTTTAGGCTCAATTTCACTGGCTTCCTCCCGAAAACAAAAAGAATATCGGAGAGACCATTGTGAATATCAGTCTTAAAGGCTTCCTGGAAACGAAATAAAGTCTCACAGACTATTTTCAGGTTCAATTTCACTGGATTCTTCCCGAAAACGAAAAGAGTCTCGAAGAGACCATTATGAATATCAGTCTTAAAGGCTTCCTGGAAACGAAATAATGTCTCATAGACTATTTACAGGATCAATTTCACTTGCTTCCTCCCGGAAATGAAAAGAGTCTTGAAGAGACCATTGTGAATATCAGTCTTAAAGACTTCCTGGAAACAAAATAAAGTCTCACAGACTATTTTCAGGTTCAATTTCACTGGCTTCCTTCCGAAAACGAAAAGAGTCTTGAAGAGACCATCGTGAATATCCGTGTCACAGGTTCCCCAAAACGAAATAAAATCTCACGGACTATTTGTTCAATTCCATTCTACGCCTGGCAACGGTCTCTCAATATCTAGCGTGCACGCCTGGCAACGGTCTCTCAATATCTAGCGTGCACGTTAGAGGATTCATAGCTTCTATGATGAAGGGGGTAATGGCCACTTCGACTGTTTTTGATGCTGCAGATGGTTCAGTTGGCTGGCTTGTTTTGTTGCCCATGTTGGGCTGTTTTTCTTGTATGTGTGTGTGTGTGTGTGTGTGTGTGTGTTTGAATATGTGTGTGAGTGTGTGCTTTAGAAACAGTCAACGAAAACTGTCAACAGTTGTAGTGAGCCAAATTCAGACGATTGGTTGAGAGAGTGCCCGACATGGCTTGTTCAATGTTCTGCCAAAGACCCCTCTCAAAAGACGCGAAGAATGGACAGGGTTGGCAGTTGTGAATGTGACTCTCAAACAATAGAGAAGCTCACTTCATGGTGTCACACTGCCGACCAGGGCAACCCAGCGGGGAGGGTCTGTTCATGCTCGCAAAGTTAGGTCCGCTCTCTTCAGGAATATTCGAATACACCAAAAAAAAAAAACAAAAAAAAAAAACCAGAAAAACAGGTCTGCTTTTGCTGTCCCATTCTGTATTTGAAACTGTGATATCTATAATCTCAACTTCAACTTGGCCAATGGCTTGCAGTTTCAAATCCGACGGTAGCGTTTTAAAGATGTTTAATAGTTCTAAAAGCTTCTTACGAACTCAACCGACCTGTGAAGAGAGATACTCTCCTCTTCCCAGCATTACTCCAGCTATTTACTTATGGGAAATATATATTTATTTATTCTATTTATTTTGTTTACATACTAATATCGTAAAATGTTACGGTTGTGAAGCTTTATATTGAGATATTCAGATATGATTGAAGCATCCTTCCCTTTATTTGGGTACCTTCCGGGTAAACAAAGGTATTGATTCTTGTGAAATTATTTTAAGCAAACAACAGGATTAAATGAACATCATTTTTTTCGTTATATATATATATATATATATATATATATATATATATATATATATATATATATGAATTATAAATCGCATTATATTATATAGAAACTTATTAAAGATGATATCCTGTCGTTACACGGTTAATGTATCATTCAATTTAGACAAAGTAAATAGAATGAACTATTAATGAAAATGGGAAATCGAACCTGTGACCGATAAGTCAGCCGTTTCAATACAGCAATGCACTTACCATTGTGCTAAACAGCCCACCGGTAATGCAAAGGTCAAATAACTGCTTTCAACTCAAATTCTCATCTCGTTTATTCTCTTCTTAGTTATTTGGCCTTGCAATCCCAATGGCTGTTTAGCACGATGTGAAGTGCATCAGTATGCTGAAAAAGCCACCATATCGGTCGCAGGTTCGATTCCTGTAGCAGCACCATTCTCTTCAATTGTTTATTCTATTTACCTTGTTTAAATTGAGACTTATATTAACCGTGTAAGAAGTTTCTATATAATATAACGCGATTTATGACTCCCTCTGTCGGACCAAGTATGTCTGTTTCTAGAATACATATATGTATACATATGTCCCCTTCCTTGAACGTAGTTATCTGCTGAATTTTAATCTGAAATGTATTATTATATAAGATATTTTGTTTGTTTGTTGCTTTCCTGTCACGCTCAAACAGATGCAAAAAAGGACTGGAATACTGCGAATACACCGATACAAAATGGCTGCTGCTCTTTCCCAGCAGCAACCTATTTTGTGTCTGTATGTGCACCTTCGCCGGTATTAAGTGGGTGACTGCTGTTGGAATCAATTTACTACCATTGCTGTAGAATCAATTCAGCTATTTTCTTGGTTTGCACCCTACCCCCCCAAAAAACAGAAATATTAATCGTGTAATAAAACAAATTATATGTTCATGATTTATCCACGCGTAATAATATCGTCGTTTATGATGGGTATTATACTTGTTCACCATGTGATGTTCGATCTATGTGATTAGTATTCACCACTGAATCAAGAGCATTAACAAAGAAGGAGATCATGTTTAAAAATATACATGGTGAATATATATATCATGATCTCCGTGGTCCCCAGAGACAAAATCCGACTTTTCTACCCATCTGGAGATTAATGTTAAGGTATCGTAGAAACAGTTAGAAAACTAAAATGGCAATGGGCTGGATATGTTGCAAAAGCAACATAATGATCTTTACGGAGACGTGACTTGAAACCACACGACGACCCATGTCAGTCTGATCGAACGTCACTTTATACATAAAAGCATTTTAAAAAAAAGAAGAAAAAAAATCTCTCACTAAGAAAAATCCATATCAAAATTCATTCACTGCTAAAGCAAACCAAAAAAACAAATAAAAAGCGATTGTCTGTCACGGAAATTCAAAATAAGTAAATAATGTGAGATAGAACATTTTTGAGACGATAAAAAATGTAGAATGGCGAAAATGGAATGAACGTGGTAAACTGTAAAGGATTACAAAAACGGAATGGCAGAACAAAAAAACCTAACAATACGATGAGTGTAGAGATCTCTTTTTATGAACGTCAGAGATTTAAGTGATTGAATTGAATAAAACACGTCTTTACATACAAAGATATTCTTTGAACAATTATTTATTTTTCTGAACCCGGATTTGACCCCCAAGATGATTTCAACGGGATGAATGAATGAGTTCTATGTTTGATCTTTGTATTAAGCATGTCACCGATTTTTTTCCCGATTTCGTTCCGTCCCATTATGCAAAACATTGAATTCCGTTCATGTTTTTTAAAACACTTTCTTTGTTCACCTCTACCTATGAAGTTGAGAGATCTATATGTATTCAAGTTTGTTTGTTTTCCCATAGAGGGCCGGATTGAGGCATTCAGGGGCCCTGGACATTGATAAGATCAGGGTCTCATTAATGTTCTGAAATGTATATTGAATCACCGTAGCCCCACGAACTACCTACCCGACTACCCAGCCCTGTGGGCTACAGATTCTTCTCTGTGTGTGTGTGTGTGTGCATGTGTATCTGGGCGCCCTTTGTCACATTTCCAGGGCGACAACCTTGGATACTTGTATGAAGGCACCGCTAGACACCATCTAAAAATTCCTATTTTTGTTTTTTCAAAAAAAGCTTCTTTTGAGACATTTTGGGACGAATAATGCCCGAATCTTGCGTAGGTATTTTCTAGATAATTTTAGATGAAAGATCCTTTTTATTTCTTTTTAAAGATAATTCTAGATAAAATATCTTTATTAGTGCATAAGATGATATTAGATAATTTTTCAGATAATTAGTTCTGGTACACACGTGGGCTATGTTGATTCATTTACGCAAGGTACAGAAATATTTCTATTATCTTATAATATTCAAATTTCTTAAACGGTTCGAAATATACTTTTAGTGGGCACCAAATTTTCGTAGGCCCAAGGTACTGTGCTGATTGTGCCTAATTGATAATACGAATTTGTGCACACACTATATTTCTAGGAGTTCTCAATGAATTTCAAAGACATTAAGCCTTTAAGACTGATATTCACTATGATCTCTTCAAAACTCTCTTCGTTTTCGGGAGGAAGCCAGTGAAATTGAACCTGAAAATAGTCCGTGAGACTTTATTTTGTTTCCCAGAAGCCTTTAACACTGAAATTCAGGAAGGTCTATTCAAGACTCTTTTCGTTTTCGGAAGGAAAACAGTGAAATTGAACCTGAAAATAGTCTGTGAGACTTTATTTTGTTTCCAGAGAGCCTTTAAGACTGATATTTACAATGGTCTCTTCAAGACTCTTTTTGTTTCCAGGAGGAAGCCAATGAAATTAAACCTGAAAAATAGTCTGTGAGACTTTATTTTGTTCCCAGAGAGCCTTGGAGACTGATATTCACAATGGTCTCTTTAAAACTCTTTTCGTTTTGTGGAATTCTATTAGACTGAAATTCACAATGGTGTCTTCAAGACTCTTTTCAATTTTCGGAAGGAAAACAGTGAAATTGAACCTGAAAATAGTCTGTGAGACTTTATTTTGTTTTTGGGAAGTCTATGAGACTGATATTTACGATGGCCTCTTCAAGACTTTTTTCGTATTCGGGAGGAATGCAAGTGAAATTAGATCTCAAAATAGTCTGTGGGACATTATTTTGTTTTCGGGAAGCCTGTACCATTGAACCTGGTATTATTCTGGGAGACTGTATTTTGTTTTCGGGAATCCCATGAGACTGAAATTCACAATGGTTTCTTTAAGACTGTGGAATTGGATCTCAAAATGATCTGTGTGACTTTATTTGGTTTTATGGAAGCCAATGCCAATGAACCTAGAAATATTTTCTGAGTATTTATTTCTTATTCATGAAGACTGTGAGACTGGAATTCACGATGAACTCTTCGAGTCTCTCTTCGTTTTCAGGAGGAAACCAGTGAAATTGGATCTACCAATAGTCTGTGAGACTTTATCTTGTTTTCGGGAAGCCTGTGCCATTGAACTTGACAATATTCTGTGAGACTTTATTTTGCTTCAATGAAACTTGTGAGACTGAAATTCACCATGGTCTCTTCGAGACTCTTTTTGTTTCCGGGAAGAAGCCAGGGAAATTGAATCTACCAATATTCACAATGGTCCCTTCGAGAAATTCAGAAGCTACTGACTTCGCCACACCAATGATAGACAGGAGTAGCGAATCTTGGGAGGAAGGTTTCCATCCAACCACGGACAATAAGAGAAATGAAAATATCATTTTATCAAAAATCACTTCCCAATGACTCTTTGGTATTTATTAGATATTGAATTACTAAACTATCTTACAATACTCAAATAAAATTCACAAGCAATTTTCTTTCTTTTTTTTTTAACAATCCTTTATAATCATCGTACAATGATTTAGAAGCGTATACTTCGAAAACAAAATTCAACTTGGAATCTTCCCCCCTACCTCGAAATGTAAGAATAAGAGGGAATAATGGATGAGATCTGCGTTTAGCGTTTTCCCTGGAGTTTGACCCCGATTCAAAGTTGTTTTGTTACAGTCAATGATGAACCACGACCCCCCTGCCCCAACATACACCGTCAGGCTGAGTGTACGCTTCTATGACAGGGAATCCCATTTCGGGCTTTTTCAAGGCCGTGGTGACCTTAAAACAATTATTAAAATGAATGGCAAATCCAAGTTCTGAAAGATATGGTGCAAAAATATTGGAAATTACCAAATTTGTAAAATTGTTTCCTTCTTCTTCTTCCTCTCCTTCTCCTTCTCCTTCACCACCACCACCACCACCATCATCATCATCATTATTTGTTAATTCTTCCACGTTAAACTGTTAAAATGACACTGGAAATGGACAAACGTGTCCCAACTCGCATTCTCAGCGAGCAGCCGTTGCCCTTATGCGCTCTGGGGGTGGGGGAGTTGACACTAAAATTTGCACACAAACTGGCCGTGCAGACAGAATTCAGTGACCGGTGTTGCTAACTCTAATTCCTTATCTATAGCTGAAAATTTTATCTGGGTATTTCATAGCTTTTCAGGTATATACTATTTTAACGCCCATTTATCAAATAAAGTAACTCTATGCTAAGACTGCAAGAGAAATTATCTTAGAGAAGAGAAGAATTTCTTTCATTAAACTTAGCCGATTTTATTGTCCCTAAGCAAGCCTAAAAGGGTATGAATAGAGCTTTTTCACTTCAGACCCACTCTTTTAAAGGTCTTTAACAACTTTCTTGAATGTAGTAATAATATAAAAGTTTTTAAAAAAACCCAACAGCAAAGATACCTTTAGATGAATATCTAAATATTCACTGACATATTGAAAATAGCTTAAAAAGCTTTTTGAATTATCAAAATATCCAAACAGCAGTTATTTAGCCTGTGCCTTTATCAGCGGACTGTTCAGCCCAATGGTAAGTGTGTGGCTACGTTGAAGTGACCACTTTTTGCTAACAGGTTCGATAGAAGCCGTATTTAGGCCTTCCATTATTTCCTCTGTTTATGTCGTGAAAATTCAATGATATATTAACCGTGTGACGGCAGCAAATGATTTCGGATCAGTTTCATTTTATTGAAAATTAATTTCATAATTGTTTGATAATCATAATTAATTTTTTTTAATTAAAAACCACTTCCCGATGATTGTTCGTTATCTTGATAGAGATTAAAGTACAAAACTATCCTACAATGCTCAAGTAAAATTCATAGGCGATTTTTTTACGATCATTTATAATCATAGCGCAAAGATTTAGAGGCGAATATTTTGACAAATTACAACTTGGAATCTCCCCCCACCCCCTTGTAATAATGAGAGGGAATAGGTGAGATGCATTTTTAGCCTTTTTCCTAGAGTTCGAACCCGATTCAAAATTGTCTTGTCCTTCCATCCCCGACCCGTTCCGTGTAAGAGATCCGAAGTAAGTCGGCGTTTCATCATCAACGATGAGCCCTGACCGCCCCCACCCCACCCACATATCATCTGGTCGAACATACGTTTCTATGACAGGGAATCCAATTTCGGGCCTTTCAGTCTCCGGTTTGGCCTCTTTGAATATTATCAGAATGAATGAGAAAAATATGCAACTTTGTGAAAGATTTGGTGTAAAATATTGAAAAGTTCAGAATGAATGAAAAGGTTTTTTTTTTCTTTTAAAATATCAGGGATATCATCATCATCATCGTCATCGTCATCGTCATCATCATCATCATCATCATCATCATCATCATCATCATCATCATCGTCATCGTCATCGTCATCCTCCTCCTCCTCCTCCTCCTCCTCCTCCTCCTCCTCCTCATCATCATCATCATCATCATCATCATCATCATCATCATCATTACATGATTTCTTCGATAAATTGTTGAAGAGACAATGGAAATGGCCAAATCAATAAAATATGTTGTTTTTTAAATATGAACTTAAATAATATTTTGGATTTTTAAAAAATGCAACTTTGTGGAAGATTTGGTGAAAAATATTGGAAAGTCCAAAATTGATAAAAAGGCGTTTTTTTTCTTTTAAGATATCTGTAATATCATTATTATTTTAATCAAGTCTCCTATTTTACATTGTTGAGGTGACACTGGAAATGGCAAAATCAATAAAATGTGTTGTTTTTGTTTCTGAATATCAAGTGAAATGATTTTAATCGAAATTACGAGATATATTAATAATTTCGTGTGTGTTTTCAGCTTTTCATACTTTAGTGATGATGCTTAATATGATTTGAATTAGTTGTAAAAATTGACTTAAATTAGCAAAATGAAGAGAGTTTGAGCCCTGGAACCAAAGTCTTAAAGGTTTTCAACAATATTCTTGAATGCAGTTAAAATATATAATTGAATTTTCAAAATGTCCGGAACCATGCCTAAAAGGGTATAAAGAGAACCTTTTCAGTTTTGAAACAAATGTCTCAAAGGTCTTTAACAATTTACTTGAATGTAGTAATAATATAGAATTGAATTTCTGAAGTGTCGAAAACAAAAATTGAAACGCTATTTCTAACAATCACATGAAATTTACTAATAATATATGATTGACTATTCAAAGTGTTGAAACCAAGCCTAAAATCATACAAAAAGGGACTTTTAAAGCGTGAAACACGTTTTCAAGGTTTTTCAACAGTTTTCCTCAATTTGGTGATGATATTTGGTAGACTATTCAGATATCAAAAGTACAGCTTTTTTTAGCTTTGAATCTGATGTTTTCAAGGTTTTTATCAATCATCTTGAATGCAGAAATAATGTATGAGGGTCAAAACCAAGTCTTAGAGGATATAAACAGAGCATGTTTAGCTTTGAAACGAATGTTTTAAATCTTTTTAACAATTTTTCTCCAAGTAATTATAGTAAATAAATAAAATTGTAAAGTGTTGAATCCAAGCCTAAAAAGGTATAAACAGAGCCTCTTAGCTTCAAAAAACCTATGTTTTCAAAGTTTTCCAACAATCTTCAGTAATGTAGTAAAATATGTGATCTGATCTTCAAAATGTCAAAACCAAACCCAAAAGGGCATAAAAAGAGCCTTTTTAGCACATAAAACCAATGTTTTAAATAATTTCTTTACTGTAATTAAAATACATGATTGTGCATTCGAAATGTCAAAACGAAGCCTAAAAAGATCTTTCCAGCTCTGAAAGCAATGTCCCAATGATTTTTCAATAATTTTCATGAATTTATCAATAGTATATGATTGAATTTTTAACAATTAGCCCAATAGGTTATGTACAGGGACTTTTCAGCTTTGAAACCAATCTTTCAAAGGTTTCTGATAATTCTATTGAAGTTAGTGATATTGCATGAGTCACTGTCAAAACCAAGCTCTAAAAGAGTATAAAAAAAAGCCTTTTTAGCTTTGAAAATCAATGTTTGAAAGTTTTTTGCTAAAGCTTTCTCTAATGTAGTGATAACATATGAATATGTGTGAAAACCAAGCCTAAAAGCTATCAACCGAGTCTTTTTAGCTTCTAAAACCCATGTTTTCAATGTTTTTAACACTTTTCTGGGAAGTAGTGATCATATATAATCAAATAATTCAAAGCATAAAAACTAAGCCTAAAAAGTTGTAAACAGAGACTTTTTAGTTCAAACCAATGTCCTCAAGGTTTCCCGATGATTTTCATGGATGTCTTAGTAATATATGATTGAATCCTCAAAATGTCAAAACCGAACCTAAAAAGGTATAAACAGAGACTTGTTAGTCCCCAAAACCAATGCATCCAAGGTTTTTCAACAATTCTCACAAATGGAGCAATTATATATGATGGTGTTTTTCAAAATGACAAAAACGTGCCCTAAAAGGGTATAAACAGAGCCTTTTCAGTTTTGAATCCAAAAGGTATTATTGATGTTATTGAATATAGATATAATAATATATTCATCGATTTTTCAACAGGTTCCAAAATACTGATCCAATATCTGATCCCTATATGTTTTACGAAATCCCAGACGACGATTATGATTCTCACGATCCAGTTGCCTGTGGCCGAGACGCTCAGGATTCCAAATTGAACACAATTATGCCGGAAGATTCCAAACTCCCTGACAAGCAGGGCTACACAAAACTGATTGAACCGTTCCACCTAAAGAAAAATTATTAAACAACACAAAACAGAATTATTCGCATCAACAGATGTTTAAATTGGTTATGAAATTATTTTTTTGATAATAACGTGAAGGTCTGTGTAAAATAGAAAATATATTTATTTAACCAAAATGTGACATAATAGAAGCAATAACATGTTACCAACAACCCTCACATGATTACCGCTGTTGGACTTCACACCCCAATTCTTTGAGCCCTCAGAATGTGCTCAAAACCCTTCCTCGTCGGTCGTCGGCCACTGAAATCATTACCATTTAAAACCGGTTTTAGCGTCCCATGAATTATTTTTCATCATTAGTATCCATATTTCCAAGCATAAACATATTGAATCAACGCTGAACAGTTCGCATTGTAGTAGTGCAATTTCTAAGTCAACGCAGACTAAACAATAAAAATATTTTCTGTCAAATGATAAACGAATGAATAAAATAAATTGATGTTGTATTTGTTTTTGTGAGTTTTATCAATCTGGCCGAACTCCCGTCCAAGTTTGGGGTTGACTTTGTTTTTGTACCACAACAACCACAACAACAATCCTCAGGAATTTGGGATAGTAAAATCTCCACTGTTAGTCTGCGCTGTCAGTAGAGTACAGTACGCTTTAAGTATTTATATTTGAAGTTTTTCACTTCAATGAATCAGATCTCTTGAATGTTGGGTCTTGTTTTTTTAGAGTCAGATGAAACTAGTCGTTGTTTGAGTTTTCACTTAGCCTGCTGGATTATAATATCATCCAATGGCTTCGTGATGTTAATCTGTGGCTCTTAGTAATAACTAGTGTATATATATATATATATATATATATATATATATATATATATATATATATATATATATATATATATATATATATACACACAAAGTCTATGCCTTAGTTACAGACATGATTAAGTCTTCTTTCAATAATGTGACGTAGTGTACAGTAAAAAAAAATGATTTCATTTTCTTTTCCTCTCTCATCGGACCCACCATTCTTATTAAGATAACAGCTTTCTTGGGAATGCTGTCTATATCTCTTAAACCATTCTGTCGTCGGGTCACCTAATTCCTTACAAATGCTGTTGACCAACATAATTCTGGTCTTCGACATAAATTTCTGTCTTTCTTAAAAACTTACGCTGCAGTTCAAAGTAAGATCTCTTAATGGCCAAGTAGGCTCGAAAATTGCACAACGGCTCCTGAAATAGATTAATGTTTAAATAATTGATGTTTAATTTATATTTTAATGAAAACACAATCTCAAGATTGCAATATTTTATATTTTCATTTTTCATTTATAAATTTCATGACTTTTTCTGCTTTCTGCTCCCAAACTATGAATTGCAGCCGAATGAAATGATTTAAGATACTTGTAAAATATACAGGAGTGAAAAAACAAAATCTGAGAGGATTTGAAACATTTTAAGGGCTTTTCAAGGTGGGTCTAACTCTTTTTGGTTCGATTCAGGAATGGTGGGCAAGCCCCCGCCCCCCAAACGAACCGAAGCTCATCCCGTTTGAATCTTTCTACCGGAAGCAGATGCTGAGGTTGTATCTTCAGTGCATGCTCAATAAAACTGGGTTAAATGTCTTTTTTCTATAGTAATTCTTACGTGTTTGTAATGGTTGAATTTTTTTTTTTTTTTCGAAAGTACGAATTTCTGGATATTTCAGTATGATATTAGTTATGAAGTCACTACGATGTAAAAAGAATTTGAGAAAAACTGCACCTGGGGTCGCAACTGTCCACAGAGAGGTGCCGTCGTGAAGAAAATTAATTTGAATCTACGATGACGTCATGGGGGTAATTCTAAAATGGGTAATTTGGAAATGAATTTTATCTCTCCTACTGTAAAAGGGTTTTGAGCTTTGAAACGAAAATGTAGTGGATATTGGTAATTCGATTACAAAAATCGATGAGGCCATGTTTAAGAAAATTCAATGGTACTCGTGATGACGTCATTAGGGATATATTTCTGAATCTTTGAGAGAGACTGCACAGAATTACCACGGAGACTGGTAAAGTGGCAGTGGGAGTTGTAAAGCGATTCTAGAGAGAGAGGGAGAGAGGGGGGGGAGAAATCGTTAAGGGTTCATCCTCGAGTACGTGGAATGATGATGGTGATGAATATATATATGTGTGTGTGTGTGTGTGTGTGTGTGTGTGTGTGTGTGTGTGTGTGTGTAATGTATTTTAGATATTAAAATCACTTTGAGACATTTTATTCAATAGAAAAATTATTATAGATATATATTAATAGCCATGAGATATAATCTATGTAAACATTTTCAAATATGGCTAACCGTTTTTCCAATGGACAAAAAACGCCATCGCCAAGACAACGAAACGGCATCTTAATGATATTACGCAAAATCCATAGATTTTTTTTGTAAATTAAGACTTGTGCAAAAATTCCTTTTATTTCCTGTCAACATTGCGTTGAACCCGGTCTTCGTCTCTTCAACACATTCAATTATATTTGACGAAAACCGAACAAAAATATCAAGGGAAACAGTTGAAAATGGGAAACCAAACCATCCAACCATATGACCCATCCGTAGAGACTGATAGTTCAACAGAAACCGAGGGGGTGGCCATTACCCCCTTTATCATAAAGGTGGGTAAGGACCCACCAATCCAAGTTGGTTCGTCTTGCAGGTTGGATATTAGCAGACTATCACCTGGCGTAGAGGAACCCTCAACATCGATTAGTACCACTGCACCGATGGTAGAGGCAGCGCCTCAGCAAGTAAACATCGAGGGACCGTCACGGTGTGTAAATGAACCTTCAACGTCCACAAGTACCGCCGTGCCGATGGTACAGACAGCGCCTCAACAAGTAAACATTGGTGAACCGTCACAAAGCGGAGAGGAAGCCTCAACGTCCACTGATATTGCCGAACCAATGGTAGAGGCGCTGCCTCAACTGATGAACACTGGTGAACCATCTCAAAGCGTAGAGGAACCCTCAACACCTTGCATAACGAAAGCTGATGAAGCTCAACTTTCTCGGCCAATAATGCCATGCTGCGGATCTGCGGTAAACGAGAATTGTAGGGTAAAGCAAGAGAAGTACATTTTCCAACTATTCCTTGGACTGGTGTCTGCTATCGCATTCATAATACATATAATTCTGTCGCTCGCTGCTATTCCATACGCTATCATACCATGTATCATAAGTATTTTGGCTGTGTTATGGTGTGTTGGCTTGATTTTTTCACCAACATTGTAAATTGAGACAACTTGAGTTTTTCCACACAAAACGTGGATCTTGGACTTTTCCTCTTTTGAAAATACGGATGTTGGATATTTTTACAGTTTTGATCTTGTGACATTATAATATGCCTCGATTTTGTGCTATGGTTTTTTCCTTTGCAAATTGAATAAATTCAATCAAATCAGACAGTCGTCTGTCTCTTTGAAATCTTTTTTATTTCTAGAAAGCAAGCGAACATGTATCAAACAATAGGATGTAGAGTCTCTTTTGTTGAGTCCGGACAGCAATGGATTGTTGAGAGACGAGGGGATTTGGTCCTCGTTGTGGTTTGACAGTAGCACGCGTGCAGCCCTGTAGATGTAGAAGGGAAGGATGCTGTACGAAGAGAATGGAGTGTGCGCCAAGTATGAAGTTGGACGCGCATTGAAATAAAGAGGAATGAACACACATATGAATTATGGCCAGACAAGAGACGTACGTTTAATACCAAAATGAAGATTAGGTACATGTAAAGATAACATTAATACGATCAATCATGAGAAGTAATGTTAGGAGAAGAGATAGTAAAAGGTGGGAGCTTTTTTGTCTTGATATTGCTGGCGTCGGAGTTGTAGCGGAGTTGTCTGAACGCATGGATTCCGTATGGTTGGACTGCTCCCAGATACGTGGAAACCGGGTTCAGTGTTCGAGCCTTACTGCCAAATAAGTGAGTCAACTTGGGGGCTATTCCCAGACGCTGTTAGACTCTCGACGAACAGACTATGAAAGACAGAGATAATGGAATTTCATCCATGCGTGTTTCCCGAAGTGTGGATGGTGGTTAAGATCGGATCAGCCAGTAAGTTGACGAAATGATAACGATCTTAAAGAGAAGGAAAGAGTATGGCCGGCCGCAAAGGCCGGGGCCAGAGGCATGACCAGCTAGGGGTCCTGGCGCCAATTAGCATTGGACCAGGAAGAAGGAAAGAAAGAGAGTGACCGGAGCTAGAAGCGTAACCAGCTAGGGGTATGGGAGCTAGTGAGCATTGGACCATGTGCGTCCAGGGCTTTTATAGGGATCGTCAGAGGAAGTGACGTTTTGGATATCTAGGTAACAGAAGAGTTTCGTATTTAATTCCTAACTAAAAGTATAGGGGGCACTACATGACATTAGTCTCTTCGAGACTCTTTTCGTTTTCGAGAAGCCAGTGAAAAAAAAACTTACTATTGTCTCTTTGAGACTAATTTCGTTTTCGGGAAGCCAGTGGAATTAAAGCTGACAATCGTCTTTAGAAAAAATGTTTTTAAAACACCAACGAAAAGTAAGGACAGCCAGTCCTAAAAGAAAATCCGTTTTGATCATTGATATTTAAGAGCAGAAAGATTAAAGGGAAAAGAAATAAAATCAATTATTTCGTTTACTTTTATCTATTTTTGCTTTGATTAACTCGTGAAATTTAATACGAATATCTGGATTAAAGATTTAAAGAAAACAATGATTCTTAACTATAAAATTTTCATAAGTGTTCATAACCAAGCCTTAACGAGTAGCCACAAAAGCAATGTTTCAATGGTTTTAACAACTTTCTTTAATGTCCTAAAGAAATAAGATTGATTATCCAAAGTGTTCATAACCAAGCCATGAAGGGTAGCGACAGAAGCAATGTTTCAATGGTTTTTAACAACTTTCTCGAATTTAGTAAAAAAATAGTATTGATTTTTCAAAGTGTTCATAACCGAGCCTCAAAGGGCAGCCACATAAGCAATGTTTCAATGGTTTTTAACAACTTCCTTGAATGTACTAGAAAAATTGTATTGATTTTTCAAAGTGCTCATAACCAAACCTTAAAGGGTAGCCACAGAAGTAATGTTTCAATGGTTTTGAACAACTTTTTTGAATGTACAAAAAAAATAGGATTGATTTTTCAAACTGTTCATAACCAAGCCTCAAAGGGTAGCCACAGAAGCAATTTTTCAATGGTTTTTAATAACTCTTTTGAATGTAGTAACAATATACGAGTCAGTGATAAAACCAACCTAAAAAGCTATAAACAGAGCCCTTTTAGCTTTTAAAACCAATGGTTTTAATGTTTTTAACAATTATCTGGGAAGTAGTGATAGTAAAAGAAGTTGTCAATAAAACAAGTGGCAAATATCAACTCCATATGATGTCAAGTTGTCGAGCTATCTCTCTGCATACATGTCCACCCATGGACAGATAGATTATCCTTGGTAATACTCAATATTTCTCTAGTCTGCTTGTAAACGATGGCTGAGAATGAATTCCCTATCAGAAATATTATGTTCCTTTGGTAAACATTCCTTCATTTTCGTGACTTCTTCCTGTGAGTGTTGGTCAAGAAGTAAGTAGATGTAATATAGAAGGCAAATTCAATCAGTAAAGGTAGTTTAACTACAGTCAACCCATAGATAATAAAGTTATTATCAATTTCCTATTGGGGGCTCTTAGTCACCAATCCTACATATATATATATATATATTAAAATTAAATCTTGTTCCGTAGACACTAGGGCATACCCGTTCTAAAGCTGTACCTGGTTTCATAAAAATCTCCAAGAAGTGTAAACTTGAGATGATGAGACACTGTTGTTTATTTATTTGTGATGTTGTTGATAGCAACAATCAAAACAGAAACAGTGTCCTTAATTGTGATAACTATCAATAGAAATATAGTCAGAGTTTTGTTCAGTTTTCAAGTTAGGCTGGCTATTTATGTATGTATCACACGCACAGGCTGTGCCAATGTTGTTGTTTTTTTGTTTGTTTGTTTTTTGTCTGTTTTTAAGGAATAAACATTCCAGGATAAAAAAAAATGCCCGACCTAGGACCGTGCCAGTGAGAAAGAGAGCCAGCCGTAAAGTCGGGGAGATCCTGTATTACATGAGACTTTCAATTTACAACTCTAGTGTATTCGATCCAAAATGGGTTCCCCTCACTTGTGACCTTGCGCCTCGCTAAGATAAGCTTAGTGAACATTAGTATTATATTGATATATTTTCCGATTTTTCAACAGGTTCCAAAACACTGATCTAATGTCTGATCCCTATATGTTTTACGGAATCCCAGACGACGATTACGATTCTCACGATCCAGTTGCCTGTGGCCGAGACGCTCAGGATTCCAAATTGAACACAATTATGCCGGAAGATTCCAAACTCCCTGACAAGCAGGGCTACGCAAAACTGATTGAACTACATGCAAGAAAAGTATTAAAGACCTTTGAAACATTGGTTTCTAATCTGAAAAGGCTCTCTCAATACCTTTTTGGCTTAGTTTGGACACTTTGAGAATTTACTATGATGTGAAAATTTAAGTATATGTTATAACAGCATCCCCAAAATTTTGGACTTCGATACCAATGTTTTGAAGGTTTTTTAACAATTTACTTGACTGTAGTAATAATAGGTGATTGAATTTTCAAAGTGTCCAAACCAAGCCTGGACGAGTATAAACAGGGCCTTTTTGGCCTTAAAACTAGTGTTTCAAAGGGTTCTTTACACAATTTGCTTGAATGTAGAAATAATATATAGATATATGTCAAAAGCAAACCTAAAAAGTTATGAACAGAGCCTTTTCAGCTTTAAATCCAATGTTTCAATACGTTTTCATGCATTTTTTTAATAATATATGAGTAAGAGTCCAAGAAATTATACATGGTGCCTTTTTAGCTTTGACAAAGAATGTTCACAAGGTTTTCAACAATTGTCTCGAAAGTAGTAGTCATATATAATTGAATTTTCCATATGTAAAAAAAAACAAGCCTGAAAAGGAATAAACAGAGCCTCCTTAGCTCCAGTGCCAATATTATCAACTATTAATATTCTAATACAAACAAAAATAGCAATGGGCAGGATATGTTGCAGCAATGGTACACATCAAACACACATTATGATCCACATTAGGGCTCACCAGAGGAAACATGCGCTACCGAGTGAGTCCGGCAGAATACAACATGGACAGACGAACCAGACATATTCAGAAAGATAATGATGATACCATTATCGATTCTTTTCTTTTTTTAATCATTACTTTAATGGGACTTTTAAAAGAGAACTATCGTTAATATTTACTTTATCAGAATAATATTTCAATAGTATGATTTGGATGAATGAAACTATTATTTTATTAAAAAACCACTTCCCAATGACAGTTCATTATCTTATTAGATATTGAACTACTAAACTAATCTACAATACTCAATGCTTAATAAACATCGTACAATGATTTAGAAGTGAATATTTCGACAAATTTCAACTATGAATCTCCCCCTCCACATTTTTATAATAATAAAGAATAGATGAGATGCACTTTTAGGCTTTTTCCCTGGAGTTCGACCCCGATCCAAAGTTATCTCATCCTTTCACCCCCAACCCCTTCCGTACAAGAGATCAAAGATAAGTCGGTGTTTCATCAGTTAACGATGAGTCCCGACCCCCATCCGACACACAGACACACCATACAGCCGAACGTACGCTTCTATGACAGGGAATCCAATTTCAGGCCTTCAGTCACCAGTTAGGCCTCATTGATCTTCATCAGAATGAATAGAAAAAGAAAATGCATCGTTGTGAAAGAATTTGTGAAAAATATTGGAAAGTACAGAATGAATAAAAATGCGTTTTTTTTTTCTTTCAAAATATATTTATTTATGATATATATATATGTATATATCTATTTAACCAAAATGCGACACGTTAAACAACAAAAAACAGATTTATTTGCATCAACTGATTTTTTAATTGTTTATGAAATTATTTCTTTGATAATAACATGAAGGACTGTGTAAAATAAAAAACATATTTATTCAACGAAAATGCGACATATTTGAAGCCATAACATATTTCCAGCGACCCTCTCATGATTACCACTGTTGGACTTCCCAGCCGAATTCTCTGAGTCTCAGAATGTGCTCGAAATCCTTACTCATGGGTGGTCGACCACTGAATTCTTTACCTTTTACAACTGGTTATAGCCTCCCTAGAAATATTGTTTATTATCAATATCCATATTTCCAAACATAAACATATTGAATCAACACTGAACAGTTCGCATTGTAGTAGTGCAATTTCTAAGTCAACGCAGATTAAACAATAAAAATATTTTCTGTCAAATGATAAACGAATGAATAAAATAAATTGATGTTGTGTTTGTTTTTGTGAGTTTTATCAATCTAGCCGAACTCCCGTCCAAGTTTGGGGTTGACTTTGTTTTTGTACCACAACAACCACAACAACAATCCTCAGGAATTTGGGATAGTAAAATCTCCACTGTTAGTCTGCGCTGTCAGTAGAGTACAGTACGCTTTAAGTATTTATATTTGAAGTTTTTCACTTCAATGAATCAGATCTCTTGAATGTTGGATCTTGTTTTTTTAGAGTCAGATGAAACTAGTCGTTGTTTGAGTTTTCACTTAGCCTGCTGGATTATAATATCATCCAATGGCTTCATGATGTTAATCCGCAGGTCTTGGTAATTACTGATATATATATATATATATATATATATATATATATATATATATATATATATATATATATATATATATATATATATATAAACAAAGTAGATACCTGTGGGAGTTGTAAAGCGATTCAACGGAGAGAGAGAGAGAGAAGGAGAGAGAGAGAGAGAGAAGGAGAGAGAGATAGAGAGAGATCATTAAGGGTTCATCTTGGAGTACATGGAATGATGATGGTGTTAAATATATATATATATATATATATATATATATATATATATATATATATATATATATATATATATATATATATATATACATATATATAAATATTTATATAATATATTTCAGATATTGATAAGCACTTACAGACATTTTATTTAATAAAAAATAATGAATATATACGTAGCTATGAAATATAATCCATGAAAACGTTTCCAAATATGGTCAAGCTTATTTCCATACGATCAGTGAACGTTATCACCATGACAACCGAACGCCATCTTAATATTCTGCCGTATCGGAAGAAAACTTTACGCAAGTCTTGTTTTATCAACAAAACTACAAACATTTCTTTAATTTACTGTTAAAATTTCATTGATCCAAGTTTTTTTCACTTAAAAACAATTAAATAGTTTGACCAAAATTAATTGTATATTTCATAACAAGAAAAACGGCCCAAAATGAGCAACAAAACAAGCCAGCCAACTGAACCATCTGCACCATCAGAAAGCGTCGAAGTGGCAATTACCCCCTTTATCATAGAGGTGGGTGAGGACCCACCGATCGCTATGAGTCCTCCAATGTGCACGCTGGATATGGAGAGACCGTTGCCAGGCGTAGAGGGAGCCTCAACATCCGTTGCTACTGTCCTACCGATGGTAGAGGCTCCGTCTCACCGGGTGCACTTCGCTCAACTACCACCCAGGATTGAGGATGCGTCAACACCAACCATAGGGGCAGCTAATCGGGGTCATCTTCCTCGAACAAGATTGCCTGGCAATGCTTCTGCAGTGAACCAGAGGATGAAGCAGAAGCATCGCCTTCTACTCATTGCCTTGGCATTTTTAGTTGTGATTGCATTGATATTAAGTGTAGTATTGGCCGTTGCCGCTAATATATATGTGGTGATTTCAGAGATTATATGTATGCTGGCGGTGAATAGTATCATTGTTTATCTTTGCCACCAGGATTTACGCATTGAGTTGCTTTAGATTTTTTCTCAAAATTATGAATGTTGACTTTTTTTGGAAATTCGGATGTTTGTTCTTTTGAGCGTGTCGATGTTGTGATGAAAATGGAATCGTCAATCAGATACATCTCGTTTTTATGTCTTTGGATGTGGATAATGATTTGTGAAGCCTGTCAGATTGGACCTGACGATTTCAGGTTCAATTCCACTGGCATCCTCCCGGACTAATGTGAATATCATTCTTAAAGGATTCCTGGAAACAAAAAAAAGTCTCATGGACTATTTTCAGGTTCAATTTCACTGTTTTCCTCCCGAAAACAAAAAGAGTCTCAAAGAGATCATAGTGAATTTCAGTCTTAAAGGCTTCGTGGAAACAAAATAAAGTCTCAAAGACGATTTTCAGGCTCAATTTCACTGGTTTCCTCCCGGGAACAAAAAGAGTCTTGAAAACACTTTTGTGAATATCAATGTTGAAGGCTTCCTGGAAACAAGATAAAGTATCAAAGACTATTTTTAAATTCGATTTTACTGGCTTCCTCCCCAAAACGAAAAGAGTCTCGAAGAGACCATAGTGAATTTCAGTCTTAAAAGCTACATGGAAACAAAATAAATTCTCACAGACTATATCCTGGTTCAATTTCACTGGCTTCCTCCCAAAAACGAAAAAGGGTCTTAAAGAGACTATTGTGAGTATCAGTCATAAAAGCTCTCTGGAAACAAAATAGTGACTCACAGACTAATTTCAGGTTAAATTCCACTGGCTACCTCCCGAAAACAAAGAGAGTCTCGAAGAGACCATAGTGAATTTCAGTCTTAAAGGCTTCGTGGAAACAAAATGAAGTCTCAAAGACTATTTTCAGGCTCAATTTCACTGGTTTCCTCCCGGAAACAAAAAGAGTCTTGAAGACACTATTATGAATATCATTCTTAAAGGCTTCCCGGAAACAAAATAATGTCTCACAGACTAATTTCAGGTTAAATTCCACTGGCTTCCTCCCGGAAACAAAAACAATATTGAAGAGACCATTGTGAATATCATTCCTAAAGGCTTCCTGGATAGAAAATAAAGTCTCACAGACTATTTCCAGGTTCAATTTCACTGGCTTCCTCAAAAAAACAAGAAGAGTTTCGAAGGGACAATTGTGAATTTCAGTCTCAAAGGCTTCCTGGAAACGAAAAAAATATCAAAGACTATTTTCAGGCTCAATTTCACTGGTTTCCTCCCGGAAACAAAAAAAGTCTTGAAGAAACTATTGTGAATATCATTCTTAAAGGCTTCCTGGAAACGAAAAAAATATCAAAGACTATTTTCAGGCTCAATTTCACTGGTTTCCTCCCGGAAACAAAAAAAGTCTTGAAGAAACTATTGTGAATATCATTCTTAAAGGCTTCCTGGAAACAAGATAAAGTCTCACAGACTATTTTCAAGTACAATTTCACTGGCTTCCTCCCCAAAACGAAAAGAGTCTCGCAGAGACCATAGTGAATTTCAGTCTTAAAAGCTACATGGAAACAAAATAAAGTCTCACAGACTATATCCTGGTTCAATTTCACTGTTTTTCTCCCGAAAATGAAAAGATTCTTGAACAGACTATTGTGAATATCAGTCATAAAAGCTCTCTGGAAACAAAATAATGTCCCAAAGACTAATTTCAGGTTAAATTCCACTGGCTTCCTCCCGGAAACAAAAAACAGTATTGAATAGACCATTGTGAATATCATTCCTAAAGGCTTCCTGGATAGAAAATAAAGTCTCACAGACTATTTCCAGGTTCAACTTCACTGGCTTCCTCAAAAAAACAAAAAGAGTTTCAGAGGGACAATTGTGAATTTCAGTCTCAAAGGCTTCCTGGAAACAAAATAAAGTCTCACAGACTATTTTCAGGTTCAATTTCACTGTTTTCCTCCCGAAAACAAATAGAGTCTCCAAGAGACCATAGTGAATTTCAGGCTTAAAGGCTTCCCGGAAACAAAATAAAGTCTCAAAGACTTTTTTCAGGCTCAATTTCACTGGTTTCCTCCTGGAAACAGAAAGAGTCTTGAAAACACTATCGTGAATATCGATGTCAAAGGCTTCCTGGAAACAAGATAAAGTATCACAGACTATTTTTGAATTCGATTTTACTGGCTTCCTCCCCAAAACGAAAAGTGTGTCGGAGAGACCATACAGAATTTCATCGCTAAAAGCTACATGGAAACAAATTATAGTCTCACGGACTATATCTTTGTTCAATTTCACTGGTTTCATCCCGGAAACAAAAGAGTCTTGAATAAACCATTGAAAGTATTAGTCTTAAAGGCTTCCTGGGAACGAAATAAAGTCTCACAGACTATTTTCAGGTTCAATTTCACTGGTTTCCTCCCAGAAACGAAAAGAGTCTTGGAGAGACCATTGTGGATATCAATCTCATAAACTTCCCAAAAACGAAATAAAGTCTCACAGAATATTTCCAGGTACAATTTCATGGGCATCCCTCTGGAAACGAAAAGAGTTCTGAAGACATGATTGTGAATTTCAGTCTCTCAAACTACACAAAAACGAGATAAAGTCTCACAGACTATTTTTAGTTTCAACTTAATTGGCTTCCTCCCGAAAACAAAAAGAGTGTTGAGGTGACCTATGTGAATATCAGTCTTGAAAGCTTCCTGGGAAAAAAAATTAAAATCTAACTGAATATTTTTAGGTACAATTTTACGGGCTTCCTCCCGGTAACAAAAAGAATCTTGAAGAGACTTTTGTGAATTTAAGTCTCATACACTTCCCATAAACGGAATAAAGTCTCACAGACTATTTTCTGGTTCAATTTCTTGGGTTCCCTCCCGGGAACGAAAAAAGTTTCGAAGAGATCATCGTTAACCTCAGTCCTAAAGGCTCTCAGTAAACAATGTAGTCTCACAAACTATTTTAAGGTTTGATTTCACAAGCTTCGTTCCCGAAACTAAAAAGTGTTTTGAAAAGACCATTGAGAATATCATTCTTAAAGGCTTCCTGGATACAAAATAAATTCTCAGACTCTATTTTCAGTTTCAATTTCACTGGCTTCCTCCCAAAACAAAAAAAAATCTTGAAGGGACAATTGTGAATTTCAATTTATAGGCTTTTTGAAAACAAAATAAATTTTCATAATTTATTTCAAGGTTCAATTTCACAGGCTTCCTCCCGAAAACAAAAAGAGTCTTGAAGAGAACATCGTGAATATCAGTGGTAAAGGCTTCCGGGAAACAAAATAAGATCTCACAGACTATTTCCAGATTTTTTCACTAGCTTCATCAAAGAAACGAAAAGAGTCTTGAAAAGACCATTGTGGATTTCAGTCTCAAAGACTACCCAAAAACGATATAAAGTCTCACAGACTATTTTCAGTTTCAATTTCACTGGCTTCCTCCCGGAAAACAAAAACAGTCTTGTGAATATCAGTCTTGAAAGCTTCCTGGGAAAAAAAATTGAAATCTAACTGAATATTTTCAGGTACAATTTTACGGGCTTCCTCCCGGTAACAGAAAGAGTCTTGAAGACACCATTGTAAATTTCAGTCTCATATACTTACCATAAACAAAATAAAATCTCACAGACGATTTTCACGTTCGATTTCACTGGCTTCTTCCTGAAAACAAATGAGGCTTCAAGACACCATCGTGAATTTCAGTCTTCAAAGCTTCTTAGACACAAAATAAATTGTCACAGACGATTTTCAGGTTCAATTTCACTGTTTTCCTCCCAAAAACAAAAAGAGTCCCTAAAGGACAATTGTGAATTTGAGTCTAAAAGGCTTCATGGAAACTAAATAAAGTCTCGCAGACTATTTTCAGGTTGTATTTTACTGTCTTCCTCCCGAAAACAAAAAGAGTTCCTAAAGGACAATTGTGAATTTGAGTCTAAAAGGCTTCATGGAAACTAAATAAAGTCTCACAGACTATTTTCAGGTTGTATTTTACTGTCTTCCTCCCGAAAACAAAAAGAGTTCCTAAAGGACAATTGTGAATTTGAGTCTAAAAGGCTTCATGGAAACTAAATAAAGTCTCACAGACTATTTTCAGGTTCAATTTCACTGTTTTCCTCCCGAAAACAAAAAGAGTCCCTGAAGGTCAATTGTGAATTTTAGTACAAAAGACTTCATGGAAACTAAATAAAGTCTCACAGACTATTTTCAGGTTGAATTTCACTGTTTTCCTCCCGAGAACAAAAAGAGTCCCTGAAGGACAATTGTGAATTTTAGTCTAAAAGGCTTCCTGGAAACTAAATAAAGTCTCACAGACTATTTTCAGGTTCAATTCCACTGTTTTCCTCCCGAAAACAAAAAGAGTCCCTAAAGGACACTTGTGAAATTTAGTCTAAAAGGCTTCCTGGAAACTAAATAAAGTCTCACAGACTATTTTCAGGTTCAATTTCACTGTTTTCCTCCCAAAAACAAAAAGAGTCCCTAAAGGACAATTGTGAATTTTAGTCCAAAAAACTTCATAGAAACTAAATAAAGTCTAACAGATTTTTTTCAAGTTCAATTTCACTGTTTTCCTCCCGAAAACAAAAAGAGTCCCTAATGGACAATCGTGAATTTTGATCTAAATGGCTTCTTGGAGACAAAATAAAGTCTCACAACTATTTTCAGGTTGTATTTTACTGTCTTCCTCCCAAAAACAAAAAGTGTCCCTAAAGGACAATTGTGAATTTGAGTCTAAAAGGCTTCCTGGAAACTAAATAAAGTCTCACAGACTATTTTCAGGTTCAATTTCACTGTTTTCCTCCCAAAAACAAAAAGAGTCCCTAATGGACGATTGTGAATTTTAGTCCAAACGGCTTCCTGGAAAATAAATAAAGTCTCGCAGACTATTTTCAGGTTCAATTTCACTGTTTTCCTCCCGAAAACGAAAAGAGTCCCTAAAGGACAATTGTGGATTTGAGTCTAAAAGGCTTCCTGGAAACTAAATAAAGTCTCACAGACTATTTTCAGGTTCAATTTCACTGTTTTCCTCCCGAAAACAAAAAGTGTCCCTAAAGGACAATTGTGAATTTGAGTCTAAAAGGCTTCCTGGAAACTAAATAAAGTCTCAGAGACTATTTTCAGGTTCAATTTCACTGTTTTCCTCCCGAAAACAAAAAGAGTCCCTAAAGGATAATTGTGAATTTGAGTCTAAAAGACTTCATGGAAACTAAATAAAGTCTCACAGACTATTTTCAGGTTGAATTTCACAGTTTTACTCCCGAAAACAAAAAAAGTCCCTAAAAGACAATTGTGAATCTTAGTCTAAAAGGCTTCCTGGAAACTAAATAAAGTCTAACAGATTATTTTTATGTTCAATTTCACTGTGTTCCTCCTGAAAACAAAAAGAGTCCCTAAAGGACAATTGTGAATTTTAGTCCAAAAGGCTTCATGGAAACTAAATAAAGTCTCACAGACTATTTTCAGGTTCAATTCCACTGTTTTCCTCCCGAAAACAAAAAGATTCCCTAATGGACAATTGTGAATTTTAGTCTAAAAGGCTTCATGGAAACTAAATAAAGTCTCACAGACTATTTTCAGGTTCAATTTCACTGTTTTCCTCCCGAAAACAAAAAGAGTCCCTAAAGGACAATTGTGAATTTTAGTCTAAAAGGCTTCCTGGAAAATAAATAAAGTCTCGCAGACTATTTTCAGATTCAATTTCACTGTTTTCCTCCCGAAAACGAAAAGAGTCCCTAAAGGACAATTGTGCATTTGAGTCTAAAAGATTTCCTGGAAACTAAATAAAGTCTCATAGACTATTTTCAGGTTCAATTTCACTGTTTTCCTCCCGAAAACAAAAAAAGTCCCTAAAGGACAATTGTGAATTTTAGTCGAAAAGACTTCCTGAAAACTGAATAAAGTCTCACAGACTATTTTCAGGTTCAATTTCACTGTTTTCCTCCCAAAAACAAAAAGAGTCCCTAAAGGACACTTGGTGAAATTTAGTCTAAAAGGCTTCCTGGAAACTAAATAAAGTCTCACAGACTATTTTCAGGTTCAATTTCTCTGGGTTCCTCCCAAAAACAGAAAGAGTCCCTAATGGACAATTTTGAATTTTAGTCTAAAAGGCTTCCTGGAAACTAAATAAAGTCTAACAGATTTTTTTCAAGTTCAATTTCACTGTTTTCCTCCCGAAAACAAAAAGAGTCCCTAAAGGACAATTGTGAATTTGAGTCTAAAAGGCTTCCTGGAAACTCAATAAAGTCTCGCAGACTATTTTCAGGTTGAATTTCACAGTTTTACTCCCGAAAACGAAAAAAGTCCCTAAAAGACAATTGTGAATCTTAGTCTAAAAGGCTTCCTGGAAACTAAATAAAGTCTAACACACTATTTTCAGGTTCAATTTCACTGTTTTCCTCCCAAAAACAAAAAGAGTCCCTAAAGGACAATTGTGAATTTTAGTCCAAAAAACTTCATAGAAACTAAATAAAGTCTAACAGATTTTTTTCAAGTTCAATTTCACTGTTTTCCTCCCGAAAACAAAAAGTGTCCCTAATGGACAATCGTGAATTTTGATCTAAATGGCTTCTTGGAGACAAAATAAAGTCTCACAACTATTTTCAGGTTGTATTTTACTGTCTTCCTCCCAAAAACAAAAAGTGTCCCTAAAGGACAATTGTGAATTTGAATCTAAAAGGCTTCCTGGAATCTAAATAAAGTCTCACAGACTATTTTCAGGTTCAATTTCACTGTTTTCCTCCCAAAAACAAAAAGAGTCCCTAATGGACGATTGTGAATTTTAGTCCAAACGGCTTCCTGGAAAATAAATAAAGTCTCGCAGACTATTTTCAGGTTCAATTTCACTGTTTTCCTCCCAAAAACGAAAAGAGTCCCTAAAGGACAATTGTGGATTTGAGTCTAAAACGCTTCCTGGAAACTAAATAAAGTCTCAGAGACTATTTTCAGGTTCAATTTCACTGTTTTCCTCCCGAAAACAAAAAGAATCCCTAAAGGATAATTGTGAATTTGAGTCTAAAAGACTTCATGGAAACTAAATAAAGTCTCACAGACTATTTTCAGGTTGAATTTCACAGTTTTACTCCCGAAAACGAAAAAAGTCCCTAAAAGACAATTGTGAATCTTAGTCTAAAAGGCTTCCTGGAAACTAAATAAAGTCTAACAGATTATTTTTATGTTCAATTTCACTGTGTTCCTCCTGAAAACAAAAAGAGTCTCCAAAGGACAATTGTGAATTTTAGTCCAAAAGGCTTCATGGAAACGAAATAAAGTCTAACAGATTTTTTTCAAGTTCAATTTCACTGTTTTCCTCCCGAAAACAAAAAGAGTCCCTAAAGGACAATTGTGAATTTTAGTCTAAAAGGCTTCATGGAAACTAAATAAAGTCTCACAGACTATTTTCAGGTTCAATTTCACTGTTTTCCTCCCGAGAACAAAAAGAGTCCCTGAAGGACAATTGTGAATTTTAGTCTAAAAGGCTTCCTGGAAACTAAATAAAGTCTCACAGACTATTTTCAGGTTCAATTCCACTGTTTTCCTCCCGAAAACAAAAAGAGTCCCTAAAGGACACTTGTGAAATTTAGTCTAAAAGGCTTCCTGGAAACTAAATAAAGTCTCACAGACTATTTTCAGGTTCAATTTCACTGTTTTCCTCCCAAAAACAAAAAGAGTCCCTAAAGGACAATTGTGAATTTTAGTCCAAAAAACTTCATAGAAACTAAATAAAGTCTAACAGATTTTTTTCAAGTTCAATTTCACTGTTTTCCTCCCGAAAACAAAAAGAGTCCCTAATGGACAATCGTGAATTTTGATCTAAATGGCTTCTTGGAGACAAAATAAAGTCTCACAACTATTTTCAGGTTGTATTTTACTGTCTTCCTCCCAAAAACAAAAAGTGTCCCTAAAGGACAATTGTGAATTTTTGACTAAAAGGCTTCCTCGAAACTAAATAAAGTCTCACAGACTATTTTCAGGTTCAATTTCACTGTTTTCCTCCCAAAAACAAAAAGAGTCCCTAATGGACGATTGTGAATTTTAGTCTAAAAGGCTTCCTGGAAACTAAATAAAGTCTCATAGACTATTTTCAGGTTCAATTTCACTGTTTTTCTCCCGAAAACAAAAAGTGTCCCTAAAGGACAATTGTGAATTTTAGTCGAAAAGACTTACTGAAAACTGAATAAAGTCTAACAGACTATTTTCAGGTTCAATTTCACTGTTTTCCTCCCGAAAACAAAAAGTGTCCCTAAAGGACAATTGTGAATTTGAGTCTAAAAGGCTTCCTGGAAACTAAATAAAGTCTCACAGACTATTTTCAGGTTCAATTTCACTGTTTTCCTCCCGAAAACAAAAAGAGTCCCTAAAGGATAATTGTGAATTTGAGTCTAAAAGACTTCATGGAAACTAAATAAAGTCTCACAGACTATTTTCAGGTTGAATTTCACAGTTTTACTCCCGAAAACAAAAAAAGTCCCTAAAAGACAATTGTGAATCTTAGTCTAAAAGGCTTCCTGGAAACTAAATAAAGTCTAACAGATTATTTTTATGTTCAATTTCACTGTGTTCCTCCTGAAAACAAAAAGAGTCCCTAAAGGACAATTGTGAATTTTAGTCCAAAAGGCTTCATGGAAACTAAATAAAGTCTCACAGACTATTTTCAGGTTCAATTCCACTGTTTTCCTCCCGAAAACAAAAAGATTCCCTAATGGACAATTGTGAATTTTAGTCTAAAAGGCTTCATGGAAACTAAATAAAGTCTCACAGACTATTTTCAGGTTCAATTTCACTGTTTTCCTCCCGAAAACAAAAAGAGTCCCTAAAGGACAATTGTGAATTTTAGTCTAAAAGGCTTCCTGGAAAATAAATAAAGTCTCGCAGACTATTTTCAGATTCAATTTCACTGTTTTCCTCCCGAAAACGAAAAGAGTCCCTAAAGGACAATTGTGCATTTGAGTCTAAAAGATTTCCTGGAAACTAAATAAAGTCTCATAGACTATTTTCAGGTTCAATTTCACTGTTTTCCTCCCGAAAACAAAAAAAGTCCCTAAAGGACAATTGTGAATTTTAGTCGAAAAGACTTCCTGAAAACTGAATAAAGTCTCACAGACTATTTTCAGGTTCAATTTCACTGTTTTCCTCCCAAAAACAAAAAGAGTCCCTAAAGGACACTTGGTGAAATTTAGTCTAAAAGGCTTCCTGGAAACTAAATAAAGTCTCACAGACTATTTTCAGGTTCAATTTCTCTGGGTTCCTCCCAAAAACAGAAAGAGTCCCTAATGGACAATTTTGAATTTTAGTCTAAAAGGCTTCCTGGAAACTAAATAAAGTCTAACAGATTTTTTTCAAGTTCAATTTCACTGTTTTCCCCCCGAAAACAAAAAGAGTCCCTAAAGGACAATTGTGAATTTGAGTCTAAAAGGCTTCCTGGAAACTCAATAAAGTCTCGCAGACTATTTTCAGGTTGAATTTCACAGTTTTACTCCCGAAAACGAAAAAAGTCCCTAAAAGACAATTGTGAATCTTAGTCTAAAAGGCTTCCTGGAAACTAAATAAAGTCTAACACACTATTTTCAGGTTCAATTTCACTGTTTTCCTCCCAAAAACAAAAAGAGTCCCTAAAGGACAATTGTGAATTTTAGTCCAAAAAACTTCATAGAAACTAAATAAAGTCTAACAGATTTTTTTCAAGTTCAATTTCACTGTTTTCCTCCCGAAAACAAAAAGTGTCCCTAATGGACAATCGTGAATTTTGATCTAAATGGCTTCTTGGAGACAAAATAAAGTCTCACAACTATTTTCAGGTTGTATTTTACTGTCTTCCTCCCAAAAACAAAAAGTGTCCCTAAAGGACAATTGTGAATTTGAATCTAAAAGGCTTCCTGGAATCTAAATAAAGTCTCACAGACTATTTTCAGGTTCAATTTCACTGTTTTCCTCCCAAAAACAAAAAGAGTCCCTAATGGACGATTGTGAATTTTAGTCCAAACGGCTTCCTGGAAAATAAATAAAGTCTCGCAGACTATTTTCAGGTTCAATTTCACTGTTTTCCTCCCGAAAACGAAAAGAGTCCCTAAAGGACAATTGTGGATTTGAGTCTAAAACGCTTCCTGGAAACTAAATAAAGTCTCAGAGACTATTTTCAGGTTCAATTTCACTGTTTTCCTCCCGAAAACAAAAAGAATCCCTAAAGGATAATTGTGAATTTGAGTCTAAAAGACTTCATGGAAACTAAATAAAGTCTCACAGACTATTTTCAGGTTGAATTTCACAGTTTTACTCCCGAAAACGAAAAAAGTCCCTAAAAGACAATTGTGAATCTTAGTCTAAAAGGCTTCCTGGAAACTAAATAAAGTCTAACAGATTATTTTTATGTTCAATTTCACTGTGTTCCTCCTGAAAACAAAAAGAGTCTCCAAAGGACAATTGTGAATTTTAGTCCAAAAGGCTTCATGGAAACTAAATAAAGTCTAACAGATTTTTTTCAAGTTCAATTTCACTGTTTTCCTCCCGAAAACAAAAAGAGTCCCTAAAGGACAATTGTGAATTTTAGTCTAAAAGGCTTCATGGAAACTAAATAAAGTCTCACAGACTATTTTCAGGTTCAATTTCACTGTTTTCCTCCCGAGAACAAAAAGAGTCCCTGAAGGACAATTGTGAATTTTAGTCTAAAAGGCTTCCTGGAAACTAAATAAAGTCTCACAGACTATTTTCAGGTTCAATTCCACTGTTTTCCTCCCGAAAACAAAAAGAGTCCCTAAAGGACACTTGTGAAATTTAGTCTAAAAGGCTTCCTGGAAACTAAATAAAGTCTCACAGACTATTTTCAGGTTCAATTTCACTGTTTTCCTCCCAAAAACAAAAAGAGTCCCTAAAGGACAATTGTGAATTTTAGTCCAAAAAACTTCATAGAAACTAAATAAAGTCTAACAGATTTTTTTCAAGTTCAATTTCACTGTTTTCCTCCCGAAAACAAAAAGAGTCCCTAATGGACAATCGTGAATTTTGATCTAAATGGCTTCTTGGAGACAAAATAAAGTCTCACAACTATTTTCAGGTTGTATTTTACTGTCTTCCTCCCAAAAACAAAAAGTGTCCCTAAAGGACAATTGTGAATTTTTGACTAAAAGGCTTCCTCGAAACTAAATAAAGTCTCACAGACTATTTTCAGGTTCAATTTCACTGTTTTCCTCCCAAAAACAAAAAGAGTCCCTAATGGACGATTGTGAATTTTAGTCTAAAAGGCTTCCTGGAAACTAAATAAAGTCTCATAGACTATTTTCAGGTTCAATTTCAATGTTTTTCTCCCGAAAACAAAAAGTGTCCCTAAAGGACAATTGTGAATTTTAGTCGAAAAGACTTACTGAAAACTGAATAAAGTCTCACAGACTATTTTCAGGTTCAATTTCACTGTTTTCCTCCCGAAAACAAAAAGTGTCCCTAAAGGACAATTGTGAATTTTAGTCTAAAAGGCTTCCTGGAAACTAAATAAAGTCTCAGAGACTATTTTCAGGTTCAATTTCACTGTTTTCCTCCCGAAAACAAAAAGAGTCCCTAAAGGATAATTGTGAATTTGAGTCTAAAAGACTTCATGGAAACTAAATAAAGTCTCACAGACTATTTTCAGGTTGAATTTCACAGTTTTACTCCCGAAAACAAAAAAAGTCCCTAAAAGACAATTGTGAATCTTAGTCTAAAAGGCTTCCTGGAAACTAAATAAAGTCTAACAGATTATTTTTATGTTCAATTTCACTGTGTTCCTCCTGAAAACAAAAAGAGTCCCTAAAGGACAATTGTGAATTTTAGTCCAAAAGGCTTCATGGAAACTAAATAAAGTCTCACAGACTATTTTCAGGTTCAATTCCACTGTTTTCCTCCCGAAAACAAAAAGAGTCCCTAAAGGACAATTGTGAATTTTAGTCTAAAAGGCTTCATGGAAACTAAATAAAGTCTCACAGACTTTTTTCAGGTTAAATTTCACTGTTTTTCTCCCGAAAACAAAAAGAGTCCCTAATGGACAATTGTGAATTTTAATCTAAATGGCTTCTTGGAGACAAAATAAAGTCTCACAGACTATTTTCAGGTTCAATTTCACTGTTTTCCTCCCGAAAACAAAAAGAGTCCCTAAAGGACAATTGTGAATTTTAGTCTAAAAGGCTTCCTGGAAAATAAATAAAGTCTCGCAGACTATTTTCAGATTCAATTTCACTGTTTTCCTCCCGAAAACGAAAAGAGTCCCTAAAGGACAATTGTGCATTTGAGTCTAAAAGGCTTCCTGGAAACTAAATAAAGTCTCATAGACTATTTTCAGGTTCAATTTCACTGTTTTCCTCCCGAAAACAAAAAAAGTCCCTAAAGGACAATTGTGAATTTTAGTCGAAAAGACTTCCTGAAAACTGAATAAAGTCTCACAGACTATTTTCAGGTTCAATTTCACTGTTTTCCTCCCAAAAACAAAAAGAGTCCCTAAAGGACAATTGGTGAAATTTAGTCTAAAAGGCTTCCTGGAAACTAAATAAAGTCTCACAGACTATTTTCAGGTTCAATTTCTCTGGGTTCCTCCCAAAAACAGAAAGAGTCCCTAATGGACAATTTTGAATTTTAGTCTAAAAGGCTTCCTGGAAACTAAATAAAGTCTAACAGATTTTTTTCAAGTTCAATTTCACTGTTTTCCTCCCGAAAACAAAAAGAGTCCCTAAAGGACAATTGTGAATTTGAGTCTAAAAGGCTTCCTGGAAACTCAATAAAGTCTCGCAGACTATTTTCAGGTTGAATTTCACAGTTTTACTCCCGAAAACGAAAAAAGTCCCTAAAAGACAATTGTGAATCTTAGTCTAAAAGGCTTCCTGGAAACTAAATAAAGTCTAACAGATTATTTTTATGTTCAATTTCACTGTGTTCCTCCTGAAAACAAAAAGAGTCTCCAAAGGACAATTGTGAATTTTAGTCCAAAAGGCTTCATGGAAACTAAATAAAGTCTAACAGATTTTTTTCAAATTCAATTTCACTGTTTTCCTCCCGAAAACAAAAAGAGTCCCTAAAGGACAATTGTGAATTTTAGTCTAAAAGGCTTCATGGAAACTAAATAAAGTCTCACAGACTATTTTCAGGTTCAATTTCACTGTTTTTCTCCCGAAAACAAAAAGAGTCCCTAATGGACAATTGTGAATTTTAATCTAAATGGCTTCTTGGAGACAAAATAAAGTCTCACAGACTATTTTCAGGTTCAATTTCACTGTTTTCCTCCCGAAAACAAAAAGAGTCCCTAAAGGACAATTGTGAATTTTAGTCTAAAAGGCTTCCTGGAAAATAAATAAAGTCTCGCAGACTATTTTCAGATTCAATTTCACTGTTTTCCTCCCGAAAACGAAAAGAGTCCCTAATGGACAATTGTGCATTTGAGTCTAAAAGGCTTCCTGGAAACTAAATAAAGTCTCATAGACTATTTTCAGGTTCAATTTCACTGTTTTCCTCCCGAAAACAAAAAAAGTCCCTAAACGACAATTGTGAATTTTAGTCGAAAAGACTTCCTGAAAACTGAATAAAGTCTCACAGACTATTTTCAGGTTCAATTTCACTGTTTTCCTCCCAAAAACAAAAAGAGTCCCTAAAGGACACTTGGTGAAATTTAGTCTAAAAGGCTTCCTGGAAACTAAATAAAGTCTCACAGACTATTTTCAGGTTCAATTTCTCTGGGTTCCTCCCAAAAACAGAATGGGTCCCTAATGGACAATTTTGAATTTTAGTCTAAAAGGCTTCCTGGAAACTAAATAAAGTCTAACAGATTTTTTTCAAGTTCAATTTCACTGTTTTCCTCCCGAAAACAAAAAGAGTCCCTAAAGGACAATTGTGAATTTGAGTCTAAAAGGCTTCCTGGAAACTCAATAAAGTCTCGCAGACTATTTTCAGGTTCAATTTCATTGTTTTTCTCCCGAAAACAAAAAGAGTCCCTAAAGGACAATTGTGAATTTCAGTCTAAAAGGCTTCCTGGAAACTAAATAAAGTCTCATAGGCTATTTTCAGGTTCAATTTCACTGTTTTCCTCCCGAAAACAAAAAGAGTCCCTAAAGGACAATTGTGAATTTTTGACTAAAAGGCTTCCTCGAAACTAAATAAAGTCTCATAGACTATTTTCAGGTTCAATTTCACTGTTTTCCTCCAGAAAACAAAAAGAGTCCCTAAAGGACAATTGTGAATTTTAGTCCAAAAGGCTTCCTGAAAACTAAATAAAGTCTCATGGACTATTTTCAGGTTCAATTTCACTGTTTTCCTCCCGAAAACAAAAAGAGTCCCTAATGGACAATTGTGAATTTTAATCTAAATGGCTTCTTGGAGACAAAATAAAGTTTCACAGACTATTTTCAGGTTCAATTTCACTGTTTTCCTCCCGAAAACAAAAAGAGTCCCTAAAGGACAATTGTGAATTTTAGTCTAAAAGGCTTCCTGGAAAATAAATAAAGTCTCACAGACTATTTTCAGATTCAATTTCACTGTTTTCCTCCCGAAAACGAAAAGAGTCCCTAAAGGACAATTGTGCATTTGAGTCTAAAAGATTTCCTGGAAACTAAATAAAGTCTCACAGACTATTTTCAGGTTCAATTTCACTGTTTTCCTCCCAAAAACAAAAAGAGTCCCTAAAGGACACTTGGTGAAATTTAGTCTAAAAGGTTTCCTGGAAACTAAATAAAGTCTCACAGACTATTTTCAGGTTCAATTTCTCTGGGTTCCTCCCGAAAACAAAAAGAGTCCCTAAAGGACAATTGTGAATTTTTGACTAAAAGGCTTCCTCGAAACTAAAAAAAGTCTCATAGACTATTTTCAGGTTCAATTTCACTGTTTTCCTCCAGAAAACAAAAAGAGTCCCTAAAGGACAATTGTGAATTTTAGTCCAAAAGGCTTCCTGGAAACTAAATAAAGTCTCATGGACTATTTTCAGGTTCAATTTCACTGTTTTCCTCCAGAAAACAAAAAGAGTCCCTAAAGGACAATTGTGAATTTTAGTCCAAAAGGCTTCCTGGAAACTAAATAAAATCTCATAGACTATTTTCAGGTTCAATTTCACTGTTTTCCTCCAGAAAACAAAAAGAGTCCCTGAAGGACAATTGTGAATTTGAGTCTAAAAGGCTTCCTGGAAATTAAATAAAGTCTCATGGACTATTTTCAGGTTCAATTTCACTGTTTTCCTCCCGAAAACAAAAAAAAGTCCCTAAAGGACAATTGTGAATTTTAGTCGGAAAGACTTCCTGAAAACTGAATAAAGTCTCACAGACTATTTTCAGGTTCAATTTCACTATTTTCCTCCCGAAAACAAAAAGAGTCCCTAAAGGACAATTGTGAAATTTACTCTAAAAGGCTTCCTGGAAACTAAATAAAGTCTAACAGACTATTTTCAGGTTCAATTTCACTGTTTTCCTCCTGAAAACAAAAAGAGTCCCTAAAGGACAATTGTGAATTTTAGTCTAAAAGGCTTCCTAGAAACTAAATAAAGTCTAACAGACTATTTTCAGGTTCAATTTCACTGTTTTCCTCCCAAAAACAAAAAGAGTCCCAGAAGGACAATTGTGAATTTTAGTCCAAAAGGCTTCATGGAAACTAAATAAAGTCTCATAGACTATTTTCAAGTTCAATTTCACTGTTTTCCTCCCGAAAACAAATAGAGTCCCTGAAGAACAATTGTGAAATTTAGTCTAAAAGGCTTCCTGGAAAATAAATAAAGTCTCACAGACTATTTTCAGGTTCAATTTCACTGTTTTCCTCCCGAAAACAAAAAAAAGTCCCTAAAGGACAATTGTGAATTTTAGTCGGAAAGACTTCCTGAAAACTGAATAAAGTCTCACAGACTATTTTCAGGTTCAATTTCACTATTTTCCTCCCAAAAACAAAAAGAGTCCCTAAAGGACAATTGTGAAATTTACTCTAAAAGGCTTCCTGGAAACTAAATAAAGTCTAACAGACTATTTTCAGGTTCAATTTCACTGTTTTCCTCCTGAAAACAAAAAGAGTCCCTAAAGGACAATTGTGAATTTTAGTCTAAAAGGCTTCCTGGAAAATAAATAAAGTCTCACAGACTATTTTCAGGTTCAATTTCACTGTTTTCCTCCCGAAAACAAAAAGAGTCCCTTAAGGACAATTGTGAATTTCAGTCTAAAAGCTTAATGGAAACTAAATAAAGTCTCACAGACTATTTTCAGGTTCAATTTCACTGTTTTCCTCCCGAAAACAAAAAAAATCCCTAAAGGACAATTGTGAATTTTAGTCGAAAAGACTTCCTGGAAACTTAATAAAGTCTCACAGACTATTTTCAGGTTCAATTTCACAGTTTTCCTCCCGAAAACAAAAAGAGTCCCTAAAGGACAATTGTGAATTTTAGACTAAAAGGCTCCCTGGAAATTAAATAAAGTCTAACAGACTATTTTCAGGTTCAATTCCACTGTTTTCCTCCCGAAAACAAAAAGAGTCCCTGAAGGACAATCGTGAAATTTAGTCTAAAAGGCTTCATGGAAACTAAATAAAGTCTAACAGACTATTTTCAGGTTCAATTTCTCTGTTTTCCTCCCGAAAACAAAAAAAGTCCCTGAAGGACAAACGTGAATTTTAGACTAAAAGGCTCCCTGGAAATTAAATAAAGTCTCATAGACTATTTTCAGGTTCAATTTCACTGTTTTCCTCCCGAAAAGAAAAAGAGTCCCTAAAGGACAATTGTGAATTTTAGTCGAAAAGACTTCCTGAAAACTGAATAAAGTCTCACAGACTATTTTCAGGTTCAATTTCACTGTTTTCCTCCCAAAAACAAAAAGAGTCCCTAATGGACAATTTTGAATTTTAGTCTAAAAGGCTTCCTGGAAACTAAATAAAGTCTCACAGACTATTTTCAGGTTCAATTTCTCTGGGTTCCTCCCAAAAACAGAAAGAGTCCCTAATGGACAATTTTGAATTTTAGTCTAAAAGGCTTCCTGGAAACTAAATAAAGTCTAACAGATTTTTTTCAAGTTCAATTTCACTGTTTTCCTCCCGAAAACAAAAAGAGTCCCTAAAGGACAATTGTGAATTTGAGTCTAAAAGGCTTCCTGGAAACTCAATAAAGTCTCGCAGACTATTTTCAGGTTCAATTTCATTGTTTTTCTCCCGAAAACAAAAAGAGTCCCTAAAGGACAATTGTGAATTTCAGTCTAAAAGGCTTCCTGGAAAATAAATAAAGTCTCACAGACTATTTTCAGGTTCAATTTCACTGTTTTCCTCCCGAAAACGAAAAGAGTCCCTGAAGGACAATTGTGAATTTTAGTCGAAAAGAATTCCTGGAAACTGAATAAAGTCTCACAGACTATTTTCAGGTTCAATTTCACTGTTTTCCTCCAGAAAACAAAAAGAGTCCCTAATGGACAATTTTGAATTTTAGTCCGAAAGGCTTCCTGGAAACTAAATAAAATCTCATAGACTATTTTCAGGTTCAATTTCACTGTTTTCCTCCAGAAAACAAAAAGAGTCCCTGAAGGACAATTGTGAATTTGAGTCCAAAAGGCTTCCTGGAAACTAAATAAAGTCTCATGGACTATTTTCAGGTTCAATTTCACTGTTTTCCTCCCGAAAACAAAAAAAAGTCCCTAAAGGACAATTGTGAATTTTAGTCGGAAAGACTTCCTGAAAACTGAATAAAGTCTCACAGACTATTTTCAGGTTCAATTTCACTATTTTCCTCCCGAAAACAAAAAGAATCCCTAAAGGACACTTGGTGAAATTTACTCTAAAAGGCTTCCTGGAAACTAAATAAAGTCTAACAGACTATTTTCAGGTTCAATTTCACTGTTTTCCTCCTGAAAACAAAAAGAGTCCCTAAAGGACAATTGTGAATTTTAGTCTAAAAGGCTTCCTAGAAACTAAATAAAGTCTAACAGACTATTTTCAGGTTCAATTTCACTGTTTTCCTCCCAAAAACAAAAAGAGTCCCTGAAGGACAATTGTGAATTTTAGTCCAAAAAGCTTCATGGAAACTAAATAAAGTCTCATAGACTATTTTCAAGTTCAATTTCACTGTTTTCCTCCCGAAAACAAATAGAGTCCCTGAAGAACAATTGTGAAATTTAGTCTAAAAGGCTTCCTGGAAAATAAATAAAGTCTCACAGACTATTTTCAGGTTCAATTTCACTGTTTCCCTCCCGAAAACGAAAAGAGTCCCTGAAAAACAATTGTGAATTTTAGTCTAAAAGAATTCCTGGAAACTGAATAAAGTCTCACAGACTATTTTCAAGTTCAATTTCACTGTTTTCCTCCCGAAAACAAAAAGAGTCCCTAAAGGACAATTGTGAATTTGAGTCTAAAAGCTTCATGGAAACTAAATAAAGTCTCACAGACTATTTTCAGGTTCAATTTCATTGTTTTTCTCCCGAAAACAAAAAGAGTCCCTAAAGGACAATTGTGAATTTCAGTCTAAAATGCTTCCTGGAAAATAAATAAAGTCTCACAGACTATTTTCAGGTTCAATTTCACTGTTTTCCTCCCGAAAACAAAAAGAGTCCCTAATGGACAATTGTGAATTTTAGACTAAAAGGCTCCCTGGAAACTAAATAAAGTCTCATAGACTATTTTCAGGTTCAATTTCACTGTTTTCCTCCAGAAAACAAAAAGAGTCCCTAAAGGACAATTGTGAATTTTAGTCCAAAAGGCTTCATGGAAACTAAATAAAGTCTCATAGACTATTTTCAGGTTCAATTTCACTGTTTTCCTCCAGAAAACAAAAAGAGTCCCTAAAGGACAATTGTGAATTTCAGTCGAAAAGACTTCCTGGAAACTAAATAAAATCTCATAGACTATTTTCAGGTTCAATTTCACTGTTTTCCTCCAGAAAACAAAAAGAGTCCCTGAAGGACAATTGTGAATTTGAGTCCAAAAGGCTTCCTGGAAACTAAATAAAGTCTCATGGACTATTTTCAGGTTCAATTTCACTGTTTTCCTCCCGAAAACAAAAAAAAAGTCCCTAAAGGACAATTGTGAATTTTAGTCGGAAAGACTTCCTGAAAACTGAATAAAGTCTCACAGACTATTTTCAGGTTCAATTTCACTATTTTCCTCCCGAAAACAAAAAGAGTCCCTAAAGGACAATTGTGAAATTTACTCTAAAAGGCTTCCTGGAAACTAAATAAAGTCTAACAGACTATTTTCAGGTTCAATTTCACTGTTTTCCTCCTGAAAACAAAAAGAGTCCCTAAAGGACAATTGTGAATTTTAGTCTAAAAGGCTTCCTAGAAACTAAATAAAGTCTAACAGACTATTTTCAGGTTCAATTTCACTGTTTTCCTCCCGAAAACAAAAAGAGTCCCTAAAGGACAATTGTGAATTTGAGTCTAAAAGGCTTCCTGGAAACTAAATAAAGTCTCATAGACTATTTTCAGGTTCAATTTCACTGTTTTCCTCCCGAAACCAAAAGAGTCCCTTAAGGACAATTGTGAATTTGAGTCTAAAAGCTTCATGGAAACTAAATAAAGTCTCACAGACTATTTTCAGGTTCAATTTCACTGTTTTCCTCCCGAAAACAAAAAAAATCCCTAAGGACAATTGTGAATTTTAGTCGAAAAGACTTCCTGGAAACTTAATAAAGTCTCACAGACTATTTTCAGGTTCAATTTCACAGTTTTCCTCCCGAAAACAAAAAGAGTCCCTAAAGGACAATTGTGAATTTTTAACTAAAAGGCTTCCTCGAAACTAAAAAAAGTCTCATAGACTATTTTCAGGTTCAATTTCACTGTTTTCCTCCAGAAAACAAAAAGAGTCCCTAAAGGACAATTGTGAATTTTAGTCCAAAAGGCTTCCTGGAAACTAAATAAAGTCTCATGGACTATTTTCAGGTTCAATTTCACTGTTTTCCTCCAGAAAACAAAAAGAGTCCCTAAAGGACAATTGTGAATTTTAGTCCAAAAGGCTTCCTGGAAACTAAATAAAATCTCATAGACTATTTTCAGGTTCAATTTCACTGTTTTCCTCCAGAAAACAAAAAGAGTCCCTGAAGGACAATTGTGAATTTGAGTCCAAAAGGCTTCCTGGAAACTAAATAAAGTCTCATGGACTATTTTCAGGTTCAATTTCACTGTTTTCCTCCCGAAAACAAAAAAAAGTCCCTAAAGGACAATTGTGAATTTTAGTCGGAAAGACTTCCTGAAAACTGAATAAAGTCTCACAGACTATTTTCAGGTTCAATTTCACTATTTTCCTCCCGAAAACAAAAAGAATCCCTAAAGGACACTTGGTGAAATTTACTCTAAAAGGCTTCCTGGAAACTAAATAAAGTCTAACAGACTATTTCAGGTTCAATTTCACTGTTTTCCTCCTGAAAACAAAAAGAGTCCCTAAAGGACAATTGTGAATTTTAGTCTAAAAGGCTTCCTAGAAACTAAATAAAGTCTAACAGACTATTTTCAGGTTCAATTTCACTGTTTTCCTCCCAAAAACAAAAAGAGTCCCTGAAGGACAATTGTGAATTTTAGTCCAAAAGGCTTCATGGAAACTAAATAAAGTCTCATAGACTATTTTCAAGTTCAATTTCACTGTTATCCTCCCGAAAACAAATAGAGTCCCTGAAGAACAATTGTGAAATTTAGTCTAAAAGGCTTCCTGGAAAATAAATAAAGTCTCACAGACTATTTTCAGGTTCAATTTCACTGTTTTCCTCCCGAAAACGAAAAGAGTCCCTGAAGGACAATTGTGAATTTTAGTCGAAAAGAATTCCTGGAAACTGAATAAAGTCTCACAGACTATTTTCAAGTTCAATTTCACTGTTTTCCTCCCGAAAACAAAAAGAGTCCCAAAAGGACAATTGTGAATTTGAGTCTAAAAGCTTCATGGAAACTCAATAAAGTGTCACAGACTATTTTCAGGTTCAATTTCACTGTTTTCCTCCCGAAAATAAAAAAAATCCCTAAAGGACAATTGTGAATTTTAGTCGAAAAGACTTCCTGGAAACTTAATAAAGTCTCACAGACTATTTTCAGGTTCAATTTCACTGTTTTCCTCCCGAAAACAAAAAGAGTCCCTAAAGGACAATTGTGAATTTTAGACTAAAAGGCTCCCTGGAAATTAAATAAAGTCTCATAGACTATTTTCAGGTTCAATTTCACTGTTTTCCTCCAGAAAACAAAAAGAGTCCCTAAAGGACAATTGTGAATTTTAGTCCAAAAGGCTTCCTGGAAACTAAATAAAGTCTCATGGACTATTTTCAGGTTCAATTTCACTGTTTTCCTCCAGAAAACAAAAAAAGTCCCTAAAGGACAATTGTGAATTTTAGTCGAAAAGACTTCCTGGAAACTAAATAAAATCTCATAGACTATTTTCAGGTTCAATTTCACTGTTTTCCTCCAGAAAACAAAAAGAGTCCCTAAAGGACAATTGTGAATTTTAGTCTAAAAGGCTTCCTAGAAACTAAATAAAGTCTAACAGACTATTTTCAGGTTCAATTTCACTGTTTTCCTCCGAAAAACAAAAAGAGTCCCTGAAGGACAATTGTGAATTTTAGTCCAAAAGGCTTCATGGAAACTAAATAAAGTCTCATAGACTATTTTCAGGTTCAATTTCACTGTTTTCCTCCCGAAAACAAAAAGAGTCCCTTAAGGACAATTGTGAATTTGAGTCTAAAAGCTTCATGGAAACTAAATAAAGTCTCACAGACTATTTTCAGGTTCAATTTCACTGTTTTCCTCCCGAAAACAAAAAAAAATCCCTAAAGGACAATTGTGAATTTTAGTCGAAAAGACTTCCTGGAAACTTAATAAAGTCTCACAGACTATTTTCAGGTTCAATTTCACAGTTTTCCTCCCGAAAACAAAAAGAGTCCCTAAAGGACAATTGTGAATTTTAGACTAAAAGGCTCCCTGGAAATTAAATAAAGTTTAACAGACTATTTTCAGGTTCAATTCCACTGTTTTCCTCCCGAAAACAAAAAGAGTCCCTGAAGGACAATCGTGAAATTTAGTCTAAAAGGCTTCATGGAAACTAAATAAAGTCTAACAGACTATTTTCAGGTTCAATTTCACTGTTTTCCTCCCGAAAACAAAAAAAGTCCCTGAAGGACAAACGTGAATTTTAGTCCAAAAGGCTTCCTGGAAACTAAATAAAGTCTCATAGACTATTTTCAGGTTTAATTTCACTGTTTTCCTCCCGAAAACAAATAGAGTCCCTAAAGGACAATTGTGAATTTTAGTCTAAAAGGCTTCCTGGAAACTAAATAAAGTCTCACAGACTATTTTCAGGTTGAATTTCACTGTTTTCCTCCAGAAAACAAAAAGAGTCCCTAAAGGACAATTGTGAATTTTAGTCGAAAAGACTTCCTGGAAACTAAATAAAATCTCATAGACTATTTTCAGGTTCAATTTCACTGTTTTCCTCCAGAAAACAAAAAGAGTCCCTGAAGGACAATTGTGAATTTGAGTCCAAAAGGCTTCCTGGAAACTAAATAAAGTCTAACAGACTATTTTCAGGTTCAATTTCACTGTTTTCCTCCTGAAAACAAAAAGAGTCCCTAAAGGACAATTGTGAATTTTAGTCTAAAAGGCTTCCTAGAAACTAAATAAAGTCTAACAGACTACTTTCAGGTTCAATTTCACTGTTTTCCTCCGAAAAACAAAAAGAGTCCCTGAAGGACAATTGTGAATTTTAGTCCAAAAGGCTTCATGGAAACTAAATAAAGTCTCATAGACTATTTTCAGGTTCAATTTCACTGTTTTCCTCCCGAAAACAAAAAGAGTCCCTCAAGGACAATTGTGAATTTGAGTCTAAAAGCTTCATGGAAACTAAATAAAGTCTCACAGACTATTTTCAGGTTCAATTTCACTGTTTTCCTCCCGAAAACAAAAAGAGTCCCTAATGGACAATCGTGAATTTTAATCTAAATGGCTTCTTGAAGACAAAATAAAGTCTCACAACTATTTTCAGGTAGTATTTTACTGTCTTCCTCCCGAAAAAAAAAAAGAGACTCTAAAGGACAATTGTGAATTTCTGTCTGAAAAGCTTCATGGAAACTAAATAAAGTCTAACAGACTATTTTCAGGTTCAATTTCACTGTTTTCCTCCCGAAAACAAAAAGAGTCCCTAAAGGACAATTGTGAATTTTAGTCTAAAAGGCTTCCTGGAAACTAAATGTAGTCTCACAGACTATTTTCAGGTTCAATTTCATTGTTTTCCTCCCGAAAACAAAAACTGTCCCTAAAGGACAATTGTGAATATTAGTCTAAAAGGCTGCTTGGAAACTAAATAAAATCTCATAGACTATTTTTTTAGGTTCAATTTCACTGTTTTCCTCCCGAAAACAAAAAGAAACTCTAAAGGACAATTGTGAATTTTTGTCTGAAAGGACTCATGGAAACTAAATAAAGTCTCACAGACTATTTTCAGGTTGAATTTCACTGTATTCCTCCCGAAAACAAAAAGAGTCCCCAAAGACAATGTGAATTTTAGTCTAAAAGGCTCCCGGGAAACTAAATAAAGTCTCATAGACTATTTTCAGGTTCAATTTTACTGTTTTCATCCCAGGAACAAAAAGTGTTTCGAAGAGACAATTGTGAATTTTAGTGTTAAAGGCTTCCTGGGAACAAAATAAAGTCTTAAAGACTATTTTCAGGTTCAATTTCACTGTTTTCCTCCCAAAAACAAAAAGAGACTCTAAAGGACAATTGTGAATTTCTGTCTCATAGACTTCTTAAAAATGAAATAAAGTGTCATAGACTATTTTCACTGGCTTCCTCCTGAAAACAAAAAGAGTGCTGAAGAGACCATTGTGAATTCCAGTCTCAAAAGACCCCTGGAAACAAATTAAAGTCTCACAGACTATTTTCAGGTTCAATTTCACTAGTTTCCTCCCAGAAATGAAAAGCATCTCGAAGAGATAATTGTGAATTTCAATCTAAAAGGCTTCCTGGATATAAAATGAAGTCTAACAGACTATTTTCAGGTTTAATTTCACTGGCTTTCTCACGAAAACAGAAAGAGTCTCGAATAGACCATTTTGGATTTCAGTCTAAAAGGCTTCCTGGATACAAAATAATGTGTCACAGACTATTTTCAGGTTCAATTTCACTGGCTTCCTCCTGGAAGGGAAAAGAGTCTTGAAGAGACCATTGTGAATATCAGCGTTAATGGCTTTGTGGGAACAAAATAAAGTCTAACAGATTATTTTCAACTCAAAACTTGATTCAAAAAATAATTCAAGGGAGGCTAAAACTGGTTGTAAATAGTAAAGAATTCAGTGGCCGACAACCCACAAAGAGGGTTTCGAGCACATTCTGAGGCTTAGAGAATTTTGGTGGGAAGTCCAACAGTGGTAATCATGAGAACGTTGCTGGAAACATGTTATTGCTTCAAATATATCGCATTTTAGTTAAATAAATATATTTTTTATTTTACCATGTCGTTCATGTTATTATCAAAAAAATAATTTCATAAACAATGAAAACATCTGTTGATGCGAATAATTCTGTTTTGTGTTATTCAATACTTATTTTTTCTTTAGGTGGAACGGTTCAATCAGTTTTGCGTAGCACTCCTTGTCAGGGAGTTTGGAATTTTCCGGCTTAATTGTCTTCAATTTGGAATCGTGAGCATCTCAGCCATAGACAACTGGATCGTGAGAATCCTAATCGTTGTCTGGGATTTCGTAAAACATATAGAGATCAGACATTAGATCAGTGTTTTGGAACCTGTTGAAAAATTGGAAAATATATCAATAAAATACTAATGTTCACTAAGCTTATCTTAGTGGGGCGCAAGCTCACAAGTGAGGGGGAACCCAGTTTGGATCAAATACACTAGAGTTGTAAATTGAAAGTCTCATGTAATACAGGTTCTCCCCGACTTTCTCACTGGCACCGTCCTAAGTCGGACTATTTTTTTTCCTGAAGTGTTTATTCCTTAAAAAAAGACAAAAAAACAAACAAACAAAAAAACAACAACATTGGCACAGCCCGTACGTGTGATACATACATACATAGCCAGCCTAACTTGAAAACTGAACAAAACTCTGACTATATTTCGATTGATGCTTATCACAATTAAGGACACTGTTTCTGTTTTGATTGTTGCTATCAACAACATCACAAATAAATAAACAACAGTGTCTCATCATCTCAAGTTTAAACCTCCTGAAGATTTTCATGAAACCAGGTACAGCATTAGAATGGGCATGCCCTAGTGTCTACGGAACAAGATTTAATCTTAATATATACACACACATATATATATATATATATATATATATATATATATGTATAGGATTGGTGATAAGGAGCCCCCTATTGGAAATTGATAAAACCTTTATTATCTATGGGTTGACAGTAGTCAAACTAGCTTTACTGATAGAATTTGCCTTCAGTGTTGCATCTACTTACTCGTTGTCCCACTCTCAAAGGAAAAAGTTAGAGAAATAAAGGAATGTTTACCAAAGGAAGATAATATTTCTGATAGGGAATTCATTCTCAGCCATCGTTTACAGGCGGACTAGAGAAATATTGAGTATTACCAAGGATAATTCATCTTTCTATGGGTGGACATGTATGCAGGGAGATAGCTCGACAACTTTGCATCATACGGAGTTGATATTTGCCACATGTTTTATTGACAACTTCTTTTATTATCATAACTTCACAAAAAATTGTTAAAAATATTAAAAACATTAGTTATAGGAGCTAAAAAGGCTCTGTTTATAGCTTTTTAGGTTTATAGCTTTTGAGGCTCATTCGTATATTATTAGTACATACAAGAAAGTTGTTAAAAACCTTTGAAACATTGCTTCTCTGGCTACCCTTTAAGGCTTGGTTATGAACACTTTGAAAAATCAGTACTTATTTTTTTACTACATTCAGTAAAATTATTGGAAAACCTCTAAAACTTTTGTTTCAAAACTAAAAAGGCTCTGATTATAGCTTTTCAGATTGGTTTTATCACTGACTCGTATATTGTTACTACATTCAAGAAAGTTGTTAAAAACCTTTGAAACATTGCTTCTCTGGCTACCCTTTAAAGCGTAGTTATTAACACTGTGAAAAATCAGTACTATTTTTCACTACATTCAGGAAAATTGTTGGAAAACCTCTAAATATTTACTTTCAAATATAGAAAATCTCTGATTATAGTTTTTTTAGGTTGGTTTTATCACTGACTCATATATTGTAACTATATTCAAAAAAGTTGTTAAAAAACTATGAAACATTGCTTCTGTGGCTACCCTTTAAGGCTTGGTTATGAACACTCTGAAAAATCAGTACTATTTTTTTTACTACATTCTGGAAAATTGTTGGAAAACCTCTAAAATTTTAGTTTCATATATAGAAAGGCTATGTTTATATCTTTTTAGGTTGGTTTTATCACTGACACGTATATTGTTACTAGATTCAAGAAAGTTGTTAAGAACCTTCGAAACATTGCTTCTGTGGCTATCCTTTAAGGGTTGGTTATTAACACTATGAAAAATCTTTACTTTTTTCTCACTACATCCTAGAAAATTGTTGGAAAACCTCTAAAAAAGTGGTTTTGAACCTAAAAAGGTTATGTTTATAGCTTTTTAGGTTAGTTATATCACTTACTTATACAATGTTACCACATTCAAGAAAGTTGTTACAAATCTTTGAAATATTGCTTCTGTGGCTAACCTTTAAAACTTGGTTATGAACGCTTCAAAAAATGAGAACTATTTTTTACAAATTTCAGGAAAATTGTTGGAAAACCTATAAAACTTTAGTTCTGAATATACAAAGGCTATGTTCACAGCTTGTAAAGTTGGTTTTATCACTGACTCATATATTGTTACAACATCCAAAAAGTTGTTAAAAACCTTTGATACATTACTCCTGTGGCTACCCTTTAAGGCTTGGTTGTGAACACTTTAAAAAATCAGTATTATTTTTTTACTACATTCAGTAAAATTGTTGGAAAACCTCTAAAACTTTTGTTTCAAAACTAAAAAGGCTCTGATTATAGCTTTTCAGGTTGGTTTTATGTCTGACTCGTATATTGTTACTACATTCAAGAAAGTTGTTAAAAACCTTTAGAACATTGTTTCTGTGGCTACCTTTTAAGGTTTGGTTATGAAGACTCTGAAAAATCAATACTATTTTTTACTACATTCACGAAAATTGTTGGAAAAGGCTTGGTTATAAACACTTTGAAAAATCAATACTATTTTTCTTCACTACGTTCAGGAAAATATTTGGAAAACCTCTAAAACTTTAGTTTCAAATATATAAAGGCTATGTTTATAGCTATTGAGGTTGGTTTTATCACTGACTCGTATATTGTAACTATATTCAAGAAAGTTGTTAAAAACCTTTAGAACATTGCTTCTGTGGCTACCCTTTAAGGTTTGGTTATTAACACTTTGAAAAATCAGGACTATTTTTCTCTGCTACATTCAGGAAAATTTTTGGAAAACCTCTAAAACTTTACTTAAAGACCTAAAGAGGGTCTGATTATATCTTTTTAGGTTGGTTTTATCTCTGACTTGTATATTGTTACTACATTCAATAAAGTTGTTAAAAACTTTTGGAACATTGTTTCTGTGGCTACCTTTTAAGGTTTGGTTATGAACACTTTGAAAAATCGGTACTATTTTTTTTACTATATTCTGGAAAATTGTTGGAAAACCTCTAAATCTTCACTTTCAAATATAGAAACGCTCTGATTATAGCTTTTTAGATTGGTTTTATCACTGACTCGTATATTGTTACTACATTCAAGAAAGTTGTTAAAAACCTTTGAAACATTGCTTCTCAGGCTTGGTTATGAACACTTTGTAAAATCAGTACTTTTTTTTTTACTACATTCAGGAAAATATTGGGAAAACCTCTAAAACTTTAGTTTCAGTTTAGTTTCAGACTTAAAAAGGGTTTGATTATAGCTTTTCGTGATCGAAAAATGAATTATTTCAGCTGGTATTTAAAAAAATGTTTAGTTGATTTGGTCATTTCCAGTGTCTTCTCAACAATCTATAGAGGAAATAAAAGAATCATGTGATAATAATAATGTGTGTGTGTGTGTGTGTGTGTGTGTGTGTGTGTGTGTGTGTGTGGTGGGGTTTGGGGCACATCATTGTCCGATGAAACGCCCACTTACGTCTGATCTCTTGTATGAAAGGGGTCGGGGACGAAAGGACAAGACAACTTTGAATCAGGGTCAAACTCCAGGGGAGAAGGCTAAAAGTGCCTCTCATCTATTCCCTCTTATTATTACAATTGGAGGGGGGAACATTCAAAGTTGGAATTTGTCGAAATATTCGCTACTAAATCATTTTACAATGATTATAAAGGATTGTAAAAAAATAATACTAAAAATTGCTTATGAATTTCACTCGAGCATAGTAGGATAGTTTTGTAATTTAATGTCTAATAAGATAACAAGCAGTCATTGGGAAGTGGTTTTTGATGAATTAATACTTTCATTTGTCCAAATCAGATTTTGCAACAACACCTCTCTATCGTTGGCGTCACGGAGCCAGTACTTCCCGAATATGTCTGCTTCATCTCTCCATCTTGTATTCTGCCGGACTACCTCGGTAGCACATGTTTTCTCTGCTGATGCCTGTTGTCAATCATAATGTATGTTTGGTGTGTGCCATTCCTGCAATATATCCAGCCCATTGCTATTTTACAGTGCATTAGAATATTAATAGTTGATAACATTCGCTCTGAAGCTAAGTAGGCTCCGTCTATACCTTTTCAGGCTTGCTTTTTTTACACCTGCAAAATTCAATTATATATGATTACTACTTTCGAGACAATTGTTAAAAACCTTGTAAACATACATTGTCAAAGCTAAAAAGGCTCCATGTATAATTTCTTTTTACTCATATATTATTAAAGAATGCAAGAAAACTTATTGAAATATTCGATTCAAAGCTAAAAAGGCTCTATTTATATCTTTTTAGCTTTGCTCTTCATACACATCTATATATTATTTTGAAGAAAACCTTTCAAACATTAGTTTCAAGGCTAAAAAGGCTCTGTTTATACCCTTCCAGACTTGGTTTTGACACTTTGAAAATTGCATCATATATTATTACTACATTGAAGTAAATTGTTAAAAACCTTCAAAACATTGCTATCAAAGCTAAAAAGACTCTGTTTACAGCATTTTAGGCTCAGTTTTGACACTTTGATTATATATTATTACTACTTCCTTGGAAAGTGTTGAAAATATTGAAAACATCCGTTTTCAAAACTGAAATTAGGCTAGCTTTTAATACTCACTCATATACTATCACTACATGCAAGAAAAGTATTAAAGACCTTTGAAACATTGGTTCCTAATCTAAAAAGGCTCTCTTTATACCTTGTTAGGCTTGGTTTGGACATTTTGAAAATTCAACTATGTGTTATAACAGTATCGTAAAAATTTCATGAAAAACATTGGAAACATTGGTTTCAAAGCTGAAAATGCTTTATTCATACCCTTTTAGGCTTTGTTTATGGTCACTTTGATATTTCAATGATATATTTTGACTACATTCAGACAAATTGATGAGAAACCTCTAAAACATAGTTTTCAAACCTTAAAAGTCTTGGCTTGGTTTTGACACATATTCATTTATTACTTCATTCAAGTAAATTGTTTGAAACTTCAAAAATATGGGTTTCAAAGCTAGAAAGGCTCTTTTTATACCCTTTCAGTAATGGTTTTGACACATATTCATCTATTATTACTTCACTCAAGTAAATTGTTTGAAACTTCAAAAATATGGGTTTCAAAGCTAGAAAGGCTCTTTTTATACCCTTTCAGTTATGGTTTTGACACATATTCATCTATTATTACTTCATTCAAGTAAATTGTTTGAAACTTCAAAAATATGGGTTTCAAAGCTAGAAAGGCTCTTTTTAATACCCTTTCAGTAATGGTTTTGACACATATTCATCTATTATTACTTCATTCAAGTAAATTGTTTGAAACTTCAAAAATATGGGTTTCAAAGCTAGAAAGGCTCTTTTTAATACCCTTTCAGTTATGGTTTTGACACATATTCATTTCTTATTACTTCATTGAAGTAAATTGTTTGAAACTTCAAAAATATGGGTTTCAAAGTTAGAAAGGCTCTTTTTAATACCCTTTCAGTTATGGTTTTGACACATATTCATTTATTATTACTTCATTGAAGTAAATTGTTTGAAACTTCAAAAATATGGGTTTCAAAGTTAGAAAGGCTCTTTTTAATACCCTTTCAGTTATGGTTTTGACACATATTCATCTATTATTACTTCATTCAAGTAAATTGTTTGAAAGTTCAAAAATATGGGTTACAAAGCTAGAAAGGCTCTTTTTATACCCTTTCAGTTATGGTTTTGACACATTTTCATCTATTATTACTACATTCAATAGAATTGTTATAAAACCTTGAAATAGTGGTTTCAAAGCTGAAAAGTCCCTGTTTATACCCTTTTCGGTTTGGTTTTCACACTTCCAATGTTCAATCATATCTCATTGATATATTCATGAAAATTATTGAAAAACAATAACGACATGGATTTCAGAGCTGAAATGACTCTGTATATAGCTTTTTTTGGCTTGTTCTTGACGGAGTTCAATCATATATTATTATTACATCAGAGAAAATTTTGAAAAAAACTTGAAAACATTTGTTTTGGAAGCTAAAAAGGCTCTATTTATACCCTATGGATCTGCTTTTGACACTTTCAAGATTCAGTCATACGATATTACAACATTAAAAGGAAATTGTCAAAATATCTTTAGACCATTGCTTGAAAAGTTAAAAAGGCTCATTTCATATCTTTCAAGGCTCAGTTTTAACACTTTGAATCTTCAATCATATATCAGGATTACATTCAAGAAAACTGTTGCAAAACCTTGGAAACACTGGTTTCAATGCCAAAAAGGCTCTGCTAATACCTTTTTAGGCTTGCTTTCGACACTTACTCTTATATTATCATTTTGTTCAAGAAAATCGTCATAACCTTAGAAACATTGGTTATGAAGGTAAAAAAAGCTATGCTCGTGCCCTTTCAGCTTTGGTCTCAACTCTTACTCATGTATTATCATTGCTTCCGAGAAATTGGTTTCTAAAGTTAAGATTCCCTGTTTACACCTTTTAAACATATATCACTTAAACATCCATGAAAATTATTAAAAAACCCTTACGACATTGATTTCAAAGCTAAAAGAGCTCTATTAACAACTTTTTAGGCTTTGTATGACAATCTGAAAATTCAATCATATACTATAACTGCATTCGAGAAAATTAATGAAAAACATTGGAGAACATTGATTTCAAAGCAAAAAATGCCATGTTTATAGCACTTCAGGCAAGGTTTTTGCACAATCATAAAGGGTTTTTGAATTCAAAGAAATTGATGAAAAACATTGAGAACATTGCTTTTTAAAGCTGAAAAGGATCTCGGGCTCACTTTTGATACTTTTAATTCTACATTATTACTGCATTTGAGAAAATTGATAAAATTCTTGGAACATTGGTTTCAGGGCTAAAAAGGCTCTGTTTATACCTTTTCAGGCTTGGTTTGGATTGTCATTCAATTATTTATAATACATTCAATGAAAGTGTTTAAAACCTCTGGAACATTGGTTTTGAAGCTAAAAAGTCTCTGGTCATACCTTTTCAGTCTTGGTTTTGACATTTCCAAGATACAATCGTTTTTTATTACTACCTGAAAGAATATGGCTGAAAAAGCTCAAAAACAGAGGTTTTCAAAGCTAAAAATAGCTGTGTTTATACCTTTTGAGGATTGAATTTGACACTCACTCAGTTAATATCAATGCTTTCAAGAAAAATGTTAAAAATCTCTCAAACATTGGTTCCAAAGCTAAAAAGGCTTTGTTTATACCCTTTTAGACATGTCTTTGACACTACGAAAATTTGATTATGTATCATAACTACATTAAAGAAAATAGTTGGAAACCTTGAAAACATTTGTTTCAAAGCTAAAAATTCTCTGTTCATATCTCTCTAGGCATGGTTTTGATATTCGGAAATACAATCATTACTTTGATCTCGAATAAGATAACAAACAATGAATGGGAAGTGGTTTTTAATGAAAAATAATAATTATGATTATTAAACAATCATAGTAATAATTCTTAATAAAATGAAAATCACCAAGAGCCATGGATTAACATCACAAAAATAAAGTCTCGAAGAGAACATTGTGTATATCAGTTTTAAAGGCTTCCTGGAAACAAAATAAAGTCTCGCAGACTATTTTAAGTTACCAATTTCACTGGCTTCCTCCCGGAAACGAAATGAGTCTTGAAGACACCATTGTGAATATCAGTCTTAAAGGCTTCCTGGAAACAAAATAAAGTCTCAGAGACTATTTTCAGGTTCAATTTCACTGGCTTCCTCCCGGAAACGAAATGAGTCTTGAAGACACCATTGTGAATATCAGTCTTAAAGGCTTCCTGGAAACAAAATAAAGTCTCAGAGACTATTTTCAGGTTCAATTTCACTGGCTCCATCCCCAAAATGAAAAGAGTCTTGAAGACACCATTGTGAATATCAGTCTTAAAGGCTTCCTGGAAACAAGATAAAGTCTCACAGACTATTTCCAGGTTCAATTTCACTGGCTTCCTTCCGAAAACAAAAAGAGTCTTGAAGAGACCATTGTGAATATCAGTCTTAAAGGCTCCCTGGAAACAAAATAAAGTCTCACAAACTATTTTCAGATTCAATTTCTCTTGCTACCTCCCAGAAATGAAAAGAGTCTTGAAGAGACCATTGTGAATATCAGTCCTAAAGGCTCCCTGGAAACAAAATAAAGTCTCACAAACTATTTTCAGATTCAATTTCTCTTGCTACCTCCCAGAAATGAAAAGAGTCTTGAAGAGACCATCGTGAATATCAGTGTCACAGGTTCCCGGAAACGAAATAAAGTCTCACGGACTATTTGTTCAATTTCATTGGCTTCCCCCCAAAGATGAAAAAGTTACCGAGGAGACCATTGTCAGTTTTAATGAGAGAGGCTTCCTGAAAACGAAATAAACTCCAACAGAATATTGCCAGGTTCAATACGGCAGGCTTCTCGAAAGCATTATCCAAATTTCAAAGGTAAAAGAACGAGACGTTCATAATAGACATCATGAACAATTCCATTTTGATCATAACATCGACACGCTCAAAGAACCAAACATCCGTATTAAGATTCACAATTTTCAGAAAAAAACTCAAGCACGCCCATGGTTCAATATTGGTGTAAAAGACATGCAAATACACCATACAATGCCATCATACTTATAATATCAAAAATCAGGGCATATGGAGTAGTTACAATGGCCAAATGTATTGTTAATGTCAATGTAATGACAATCAACAATGCCAAGACAATAAGAAAAAGGCGCATCTTTAGCTTTATCCTCTGGTTCACTGCAGAAGCATTGCCAGGCAATCTTGGTCAAGGAAGATGAACCCGATTAGCTGCAGCTATGGTAGGTGTTGAAGCTTCCTCAATCCTGGGTGATAGTTAACCGAAGTTCACCCGGTGAATAGGAGCCTCTACCATCGATAGGACAGTACCAACGGATGTTGAGGCTCCCTCTATGCCTGGCAACGGTCTCTCAATATCCAGCGTGCACGTTAGAGGATTCATAGCGATCGGTGATGAAGGGGGTAATGGCCACTTCGACTGTTTTTGATGCTACAAATGGTTTGGTTGGCTGGCTTGTTCTGTTGCCCATGTTGGACCGTTTTTCTTGATATGATATGTTTAATTGATTTTTGTTAACTGCTATTGAATTTGTTTTGAAAAGACAAAAACTGGCTTCAATGCAATTTTAACAGTAAATGAAAGCAATCTTTATAGTATTGTTGATAAAACAAGAATTTTGCACAGTTTTCTTTCGATAGAGCATAATATTAAGATGATGTTTGGTTGTCATGGCGATAATATATATATATATGTATATATATATATATATATATATATATATATATATATATATATATACATTAGTAATTACCAAGACCCACGGATTAACATCACAAAGCCATTGGATGATATCATAATCAAGCAGGCTAAGTGAAAACTCAAACAATGACTAGTTTCATCTGACTCTAAAAAAACAAGACCCAACATTCAAGAGATCTGATTCATTGAAGTGAAAAACTTCAAATATAAATACTTAAAGCGTACTGTACTCTACTGACAGCGCAGACTAACAGTGGAGAATTTAATATCCCAAATTCCTGAGGATTGTTGTTGTGGTTGTTGTGGTACAAAAACAAAGTCAACCCCAAACTTGGACGGGAGTTCAGCTAGATTGATAAAACTCACAAAAACAAATACAACATCAATTTATTTTATTCATTTGTTTATCATTTGACAGAAAATATTTTTATTGTTTAATCTGCGTTGACTTAGAAATTGCACTACTACAATGCGAACTGTTCAGTGTTGATTCAATATGTTTATGTTTGGAAATATGGATATTGATAATAAACAATATTTCTAGGGAGGCTATAACCAGTTGTAAAAGGTAAAGAATTCAGTGGTCGACCACCCATGAGTAAGGATTTCGAGCACATTCTGAGACTCAGAGAATTCGCCTGGGAAGTCCAACAGTGGTAATCATGAGAGGGTCGCTGGAAATATGTTATGGCTTCAAATATGTCGCATTTTCGTTGAATAAATATGTTTTTTATTTTACACAGTCCTTCATGTTATTATCAAAGAAATAATTTCATAAACAATTAAAAAATCAGTTGATGCAAATAAATCTGTTTTTTGTTGTTTAATGTGTCGCATTTTGGTTAAATAGATATATACATATATATATATCATAAATGAATTTATTTTGAAAGAAAAAAAAACACCGTTTTATTCATTCTGAACTTTCCAATATTTTTCATAAATTCTTTCACAACAATGCATTTTTTTTTCTATTCATTCTGATGAAGATCAATGAGGCCTAACTGGTGACTGAAGGCCTGAAATTGGATTCCCTGTGATAGAAGCGCACGTTCGGACGGATGGTGTGTCTGTGTGTCGGTTGGGGGTCGGGACTCATCATTAACTGATGAAACACCGACTTATCTTTGATCTCTTGTACGGAAGGGGTTGGGGGTGAAAGGACAAGATAACTTTAGATCGGGGTCGAACTCCAGGGAAAAAGCCTAAAAGTGCATCTCATCTATTCTTTATTATTATAAAAATGTGGAGGGGGAGATTCATAGTTGAAATTTGTCGAAATATTCACTTCTAAATCATTGTACGATGTTTATTAAGCATTGAGTATTGTAGGTTTGTTTAGTAATTCAATATCCAATAAGATAATGAACAGTCATTGGGAAGTGGTTCTTCAATAAAATAATAGTTTCATTTATCCAAATCCTACTATTGAAATATCATTGTGATAAAGTAAATATTGAAGATAGTTCTCTTTTAAAAGTCCCATTAAAGTAATGATGTGAGACTAGGGGGCCAGGAGTCCCCAGTGTCCTGAAAATTACTATGGCTGTTACTAAAAATTATTATGGTTATTACCAGTAATTACAATAGTTATTACAAAAGGAGTTATCTGTGTTAAAAGGGATAATGTGTTTTTTGAGGATACTGTAGCAAGTTGAGAATTACATGTTTCCGGGTGCGGACATCTGCAATTTCTCAATCTAGTGTCATCTGTCAAATCCTGAGTTTAAAAAACAAAGCCAGATATAAGGGTCAGTGTCTGGGGTCTAGAGAGAGAGAGTAAAGCTTATGAAAGAAAGGTTGTTGCGGAGCCCTTGAGAGAGGGGGAGACTAATTTATGATATTGAACAGACCTGATGAATGAGGGTCAAGGTTTGGGGTTTTTCTGGAAAGGTCGGGATGGCAGGAGAGGGAGAGAAAGGGAAGTCAATTACAAGAGATACAGTGTCGATACCGAGGGCTTAAATAGAAAGAATTTTTGTAACAAGCAAGTAGAGTAAAATTTGGGTCTGGAGAAGAGACTCGTTGCCAGCTCTTTCTCGTGTTAGATGCCGCCCTTAGTAACTGTCAACCGCTGCTACCATTCAGTAGACTACCGTTCGTGACATGAGAGACCAGTCGTCATTTTGACATAGATGATAATCAGCTTCCTCTTATTTCAACTGCGAATAGGCATTTCCCGTCTCCAGAGATATTGATAATCAATATTCTATATAAAACATAAAAACGAAATTCCGTCTTGTTGCCTTCTTTTACTAACCCAGAACCACGGCTGGTTTAGTATATTTTGTGGGAACAGCACCCACAGGAATACCCACAATGATTAAAAAAAGAAAAGAATCGATTATGGTATCATCATTATCTTTCTGAATATGTCTGGTTCGTCTCTCCATCTTGTATTCTCCCGAACTCCCTCGGTAGCACATGTTTTCTCTGCTGATGCCTGTTGTGAATCATAATGTGTGTTTGATGTGTACCATTGCTGCAACATATCCTGCCCATTGCTATTTTAGTTTGCATTAGAATATTAATAGTTGATAATATTCGCTTTGGAGCTAAGAAGGCTCCGTTTATACCTTTCCAGGCTTGGTTTTTTTAACACCTGGAAAATTCAATTATATATGATTTCTACGTTCAAGACAATTGTTATAAACCTTGTAAACATTCATTGTCAAAGCTAAAAAGGCACCGTGCATAATTTCTTGGGCTTGGTTTTGACTCTTACTTATATATTATTAAAAAAATGCATGAAAACGTATTGAAACATTGGATTCAAAGCTGAAAAGGCTCTGTTCATAACTTTTTAGGTTTGCTTTTGACATATATCTATATATTATATCTACATTCAAGCAAATTGTGTAAAAAACCCTTTGAGACACTAGTTTCAAGGCCAAAAAGGCCCTGTTTATACTCTTCCAGGCTTGGTTTGGATACTTTGAAAATTCAATCACATATTATCATTACAGTGAAGTAAATTGTTAAAAAAACCTTCAAAACATTGGTATCAAAGTCCAAAATTTTGGGGATGCTGTTATAACATATACTTAAATTTTCACATCATAGTAAATTCTCAAAGTGTCCAAACTAAGCCAAAAAGGTATTGAGAGAGTCTTCTCAGATTAGAAACCAATGTTTCAAAGGTCTTTAATAATTTTCTTGCATGTAGTGATAGTATATGAGTGAGTATTAAAAGCAAGCCTAATTTTAGTTTCAAAAACCATGGTAGTATTTTAATATATTAAAGATTTTCAACACTTTTCTTGGAAGTAGTGATTATATTATAATCAAAGTGTCAAAACTAAGTCTAAAGATTAAATTATAAAATTGTTGTGGTTGTTGTTGTTAACAAAGTCGACTCCAAACTTGAAACATTTTTGAAACTGGTTGTAAATGGTCAAGAATTCAGTGGCCAACGACCCACGAGGAACGGCTTCGAGCACATTCTGAGGCTCAGAGAATTTTGGTGGGGAGTCCAACAGTGGTAATCATGTGACGGTTGTTGGAAACATGTTATTGCTTCAAATATGTCACATTTTGGTTAAATAAATATATTTTTTAATTTACACAGTCCTTCATGTTATTATCAAAAAAATAATTTCATAACCAATAATTCTGTTTTGTGTTGTTTCATACTTTTTTTTCTTTAGGTGAAACGGTTCAATCAGTTTTGCGTAGCCCTGCTTGTCAGGGAGTTTGGAATCTTCCGGCATAATTGTGTTCAATGTTGAATCCTGAGGGTCTCGGCCACGGACAACTGGATCGTGAGAATCCTAATCGTCATCTGGGATTCCGTAAAACATATAGAGATCAGACATTGGATCAGTGTTTTGGAGCCTGTTGAAAAATCGGAAAATATATCAATATAATACTAATGTTCACTAAGCTTATCTTAGCGAGGCGCAAGGTCACAAGTGAGGGGAACCCAGTTTGGATCGAATACACTAGAGTTGTAAATTGAAAGTCTCATGTAATAAAGGTTCTCCCCGACTTTACGGCTGGCTCCCTTTCTCACTGGCACGGTCCTAAGTCGGGCATTTTTTTTATCCTGGAGTGTTTCTATCATAAAAACAGACAAAAAAACAAACAAGCAAAAAAACAACAACATTGGCACAGCCTGTGCGTGTGATACATACATAAATAGCCAGCCTAACTTGAAAACTGAAGAAAACTCTGACTATATTTCTATTGATGGTTATCACAATTAAGAACACTGTTTATGTTTTGATTGTTGCTATCAACAACATCACAAAGAAATAAAGAATAGTATCTCATCATCTAAAGTTTACACTTCTCGAAGATTTTCATGAAACCAGGTACAGCTTTAGAACGGGCATGCCATAGTGTCTACGGAACAAGATTTAATTTTAATATATATATATATATATATATGTAGGATTGGTGACTAAGAGCCCCCAATAGGAAATTGATAATAACTTTATTATCTATGGGTTGACTGTAGTTAAACTACCTTTACTGATTGAATTTGCCTTCCATATTATATCTACTTACTTCTTGACCAACACTCACAGGAATAAGTCAAAAAAATGAAGGAATGTTTACCAAAGAAACATAATATTTCTGATAGGGAATTCATTCGCAGCCACCGTATACGAGCAGACTAGAGAAATATTGAGTATTACCAAGGATAATCTATCTGTCCATGGGTGGACATGTATGCAGAGAGATAGCTCGACAACTTGACATCATATGGAATTGATATTTGCCACTTGTTTTTTTGACAACTTCTTTTACGATCACTACTTCCCAGAAAATTGTTAAAAACATTGGAACCATTGGTTTTAAAAGCTAAAAAAGCTCTGTTTATAGCTTTTTAGGTTGGTTTTATCACTGGCTCGTATATAGTTAATACATTCATAAGAGTTGTTAAAAACCATTTAAACATTGCTTCTGTGGCTACCCTTTAGGGCTTGGTTATGAACACTTTGAGAAATCAATCCTATTTTTTTACTACATTCTTGAAAGTTGTTAAAAACCATTGAAACATTGCTCATATGGCTGCCCTTTGAGGCTCGATTATGAACAGTTTGAAAAAACAATCTTTTTTTTTTACTAGATTCAGTAAGGTTGATAAAAACCATTGAAACATTGCTCATATGGCTGCCTTTTGAGGCTCGATTATGAACAGTTTGAAAAAACAATCTTTTTTTTTTACTAGATTCAGTAAGGTTGATAAAAACCATTGAAACATTGCTCATATGGCTGCCCTTTGAGGCTCGATTATGAACAGTTTGAAAGAACAATCTTTTTTTTTTACTAGATTCAGTAAGGTTGATAAAAACCATTGAAACATTGCTCATATGGCTGCCCTTTGGAGCTCGATTATGAACAGTTTGAAAAAACAATCTTTTTTTTTGACTAGATTCAGTAAGGTTGATAAAAACCATTGAAACATTGCTTCTGTGGCTACCCTTCAAAGGTTGTTTATGCACACTTTGAAAAATCAATCCTATTTTTTTACTACATTCGAAAACTCGTCAGAAACCACTGAAACATTGCTTCTATGGGTACCCTTTAAGGCTTGGTTATGGAAACTTTGAAAAATCAATCCTCTTTTTTACTAGATTCAAGAAAGTTGTTAAAAACCATTGAAACATTTCTTCTATTGCTACCCTTTAAGGCTTGGTTATGAACACCCAAAGAAATCAATCCTATTTTTTTACTAAATTCAAGAAGGTTGTTAAAAACCATTGAATCATTTCTTCAGTTGCTCCCCTTTAAAACTTAGTTATGAACACATTGAAAATCAATAATATTTTTTTACTACATTAAAGAAAGTTGTTAAAAAACATTGAAACATTGCTTTTGTGGCTACCCATTGAGGTTTGGTTATGAACACTTTGAAAAATCAATTCTATTTTTTAACTTCATTCAAGAAAGTTGTTAAGAACCATTGAAACATTGCTTCTGTGGCTACCCATAAAGGTTTGGTTATGAATACTTTGGAAAATCAATCATATTTTTTTACTACATTCAAAAAAAATTCTTAAAAACCATTGAAACATTGCTTCTGTGGCTACCTTTCAAGGCTTGGTTATGAACACTGTGAGAAATCAATCCTATCTTTTAACTAGATTCAAGGAAGTTGTCAAAAACCATTGAAACATTGCTTCTGTGGCTACCATTTGAGGCTTGGCTATGAACACTTTTAAAAATCAATCCTTTTTCTTACTACATCCAAGAAAGTTGTTAAAAATCTTTGAAACATTGCTTCTGTGGCTACCCTTTTTAGGTTTGGCTATAAACACTGTGTAAAATCAATCCTATTTTTTTTACTAAATTCAAGAAAGTTGTTAAAAACCTTTAAAAACATTGCTTCCGAGGCTACCCTTTAAGGCTTAGTTATGAACACTTTGAAAAATCAATCCAATTTCTTTACTAGATTCATAAAAGTTGTTAAAAACCATTGAATCATTGCTTCTTTAACTACCTTATAATGATTGGTTATTAACACCTTCAAAAATCAATCCTATTTTTTTCACTAAATCCAAGAAAGTTGTTAAAAACCTTTAAAACATTGCTTACGAGGCTACCCTTTTTAGGTTTAGTTATGAACACTGTGAAAAATCAATCCTATTTTTTTTCACTAAATCCAAGAAAGTTGTTAAAAACCTTTAAAACATTGCTTCCGAGGCTACCCTTTTTAGGTTTTGTTATGAACACTGTGTAAAATCAATCCTTTTTTTTTTTACTAAATCCAAATACGTTGTTAAAAACCTTGAAAACATTGCTTCCGAGGCTACCCTTTTTAGGTTTTGTTATGAACACTGTGTAAAATCAATCCTTTTTTTTTTTACTAAATCCAAATACGTTGTTAAAAACCTGAAATTTTCAGGTCCCATCTGACTGGCTTCACAAAAACATTATCCACATTCAAAGACAAAAAAACGAGATGTATTTGATTGACAATTCCATTTTTATCACAACATCGACATGCTAAAAAGAACAAACATCCGAATTTCCATATACATATTATATTATATATATATATCCTGGTGGCAAAGATAAACCAAGATACTATTTACAGCCAGCATACATATAATCTCTGAAATCACCACATATATATTAGCGGCAACGGCCAATACTACACTTAATATCAATGCAATCACAACTAAAAATGCCAAGGCAATGAGTAGAAGGCGATGCTTCTGCTTCATCCTCTGGTTCACTGCAGAAGCATTGCCAGGCAATCTTGTTCGAGGAAGATGACCCCTATTAGCTGCCCCTATGGTTGGTGTTGACGCATCCTCAATCCTTGGTGGTAGTTGAGCGAAGTGCACCCGGTGAGACGGAGCCTCTACCATCGGTAGGACAGTAGCAACGGATGTTGAGGCTCCCTCTACGCCTGGCAACGTTTTTTTTGATTTTTCATTTCACTCATTATTCGTTCCTCTTTCGGACGTTCTAACGGGAATGAACTGGGAAATCAATTGGAAACAACTTGTTTTTTTCTATTATCAATAATCTCATTCCACACCAAACTCGTCTCTATAACGTGGCTGCTTTTCAAGAGAATCTCTTGTTTTTCTCGTTATGTTAAACGCTTAGGATTTGAAAGGGTCAAATAGCTTGTAAGGGAAATAAGTGATCAAGAGTATTTCAGAGTTATCGTTCTTGACAACAACTTTTTCTTTTCACTTTCACTATCTTTCATCCACGTCTCGATATTTGTTGGGCTGTTTGGATATTTGGTAATTCAAAAACACGAAAAACAAGAGATTCTCTTGAAAAGCAGCCACGTTATAGAGACGAGTTTGGTGTAGAATGAGATTATTAATAATAGAAAAAAACAAGTTTCATTCACCGGTTTGGCCTCTATGAATGTTAGCATAATGAATAAAAGAAATGCTAATTTTTGAAAGATTTGGTGTAAAAATAACAGAAAGCTTTTTTTCGGGGCGGGGGATATAATTACTAGTTTTACTAATGTAGTACTAGTAATATTAGTAATTATTTCCCTACTACAATGATGATGATGATTTTTTATTATTACATAATTATTCAATTCCTTCTATAGATTGTTGAGGAGACAATGGAAATTGCCAAATCAATAAAACTTTTCTTTTTCAAATACCAGCTGAAATAATTTACTTTTTTAATCACAAATTATGTTGATAATTTCAAAAGTGTTTCAAACTTTTATTTCTCTAGTATTTCTCCTTAATATGATTCAAATTCATTGTGAAAATAACTTTTCACTTTTGGAACCTACGTTTGAAAGGATGTTTTAAATTTCTTGTGCTACAATATTTCTACATATTTTAATAGGGAAAAATGTGAAAATCAACTCAAATAAGTGTAATAAGAATATTTCAAGCTCATAAACCAATATTTTGGAGGTTTTTAATATTTGTTTTCTTAATTTAGTATATAAAGATATAAGCAGGGCCTTTTTAGCTTTGAAAACAATGTTTTAAAGTTTTTTTTAACAATTCTAAATAATGTAGTAATAATATAAAATTGGATTTTGAAAATGTTGAAACCAAAGCTAAAATGGTATAAAGAAAGTTTTCTTAGCTTTGACACCAATGTCTTGAAAGTTTTTTGATAATTTTCTTGAATCTATCAATAATAAACGATTGAATTTTAAAGTGTAAAAAGCGAGGCTGAAAAGGTATAAACAGCTTAGAAAGTAATGTTTTAAAGGTTCTTAACTATTCTCTTTGATGTATTAATTAATCTATTAGTAAGTGAGAAAAGCAAGCCTAGAAAGATATAAACATAGCTTTTTTTACCTTGAAAAACAATGTTTCAAAGTTTCAATAACAGTGTTTCATCAGTGAACGATGAGCTCCGAAAATCCACACACACACATACTGTCTGGCCGAACGTACGCTTCTATGACAGGGAATCCAATTTCATGCCTTTCAGTCACCGGTTTGGCCTCTATGAATGTTATCATAATGAATAAAAAATAAAATGCAACTTTGTGAAAGATCTGGTGTAAAAATAACAGAAAGTTCAGAATGAGTGAAAAGGTGTTTTTAGCGGGGATGATGATGATAATGATGATGATGATGATGATGATGATGATAATGACACTTTATTCCATAGATTGTAAAGGAGACGCTGGAAATAGCCTAAGTAATCAAACTTTTTTTTAAAATACCAGGCAAAACGGTTTTTTAACGACAATTCACATTGATATTTTCAAGAGTGTTTTAAACTGTTAGAGCTGTAGTATTTCTATGTAATTTGATTCAAATTCATTTTCAAAATAACCTAAATTCGAATAATGATGACAGTTTGAATTTGGAACCAACATTTGAAGAGATGTTTTGAATATTTAGTTTCGAGAATTTTTCTGCATATTATAATATTGAAAAAAACAAAACGAGAAAGCCAACTAAAATAAGCATAATAAAGACACTTCAAGTTTACAAACCAATGTTTTAAAGGATTTTTATCTTTTATCTTTTGAAAAGAATATTTTCAAAGTTTTACAACAATTTTCTTCAATACAGTTATATTGTATGATTGAATATTGAAAGTGTTCAAATCATATAAACTGTGCAATATATGTTTTCAAGGATTTTCAACAAATGTCTTGTTTTGAAAAATAATGTATGCTAGACTATTGAAATATCAAAAGCAGAGCCTTGTAAGATTTGAAAGCAATGTTTTCAAGGTTTTTATCAATAATCTTGAATGTAGTTATAATATATGGGTTGGAGGGTCAAAACCAAGATGAACAGCTTGTAAATAGAGCCCTTTTAGCTTTGAAACCAATGTTTTCAAGGTTTTTCAATAAGTTCCATGAATGTATCAATCTGATATGATTGAATTCTCAAAGTGTCACAGCTGAGCCCGAAAGGTTGTAAACAGCTTTGAAAACAATGTGCGGTTTTTTTCTAACAATTCTCCCAAACGTAATGATATATGAGAAGTGGCAAAAGCCCAGCCTAAAAAGGTATGAACAGAGCCTTTTTAGCTTTGAAAAGCAATGCTTCCAAGATTTTTCTACAATTTGCTTTCATGCAGTAATGATATATGATTGTTTTTTCAAAATATCTAAACCAAGCATAAAAAGGTGTAAACAGGAATTCTTAACTTTGGAAACCAATGTCTCGGATGCAGTGATAATACGTAAGTAAGAGTCAAGACCTAACCTGAAAAGGTTACAAACGAAGCTTTTTTACCTTGAAAACTAATTTTCCCAAGGTTTTAACAATTTTCTTGAACATAATAACAATACAAGAGTAAGTGTGAAAACCAAACCAAAAACAGCCATAAACAGAGTCTTTTCAGCTCTGAAAGCCATGTCTTCATGGTTTTTCAATAATTTTCATGAATATATCAATAAGATATGATTGAACTTTGGAAGTGTCAAAAGCAATCCTAAAAAGGTATTAGCAGAGCATTTTTGGCCTTGAAACCAGTGTTTCCAAGGTTTTGCAACAGTTTTCTTGAATGTAGTCCTAATATATGATTGAAGTTTCAAAGTGTTAAAACTGAGCCTTGAAAGATATGAAATGAGCCTTTTTAACATTTCAAGCAATGGTCTAAAGGTATTTTGACAATTTCCTTTCAATGTATTATTATCGTATAACTGAATCTTGAAAGCGCCAAAAGCAGACCTAGAGGGTATATACAGAGCCTTTTTTAGCTTCCAAAACCAATGTTTTCAAGGTTTGTTTTTTTTTAATTTTCTCTAATGTAGTTAGAATATATGATTGCACTGAGTGAAAACCAAGCCCCAAAAAGCTATATACAGAGTCTTTTCAGCTCTGAAATCCATGTCTTCATTGTTCCTCAATAATTTTCATGAATATATCAATGAGATATGATTGAACATTGGAAGTGTGAAAATCGAACCGAAAAGGGTATAAACAGGGACTTTTCAGCTTTGAAACCACTATTTTAAGGTTTTATAACAAATTCTATTGAATGTAGTAATAATAAATGAATATGTGTCAAAACCATTACTGAAAGGGTATTAAAAAGAGCCTTTCTAGCTTTGAAACCCATATTTTTGAACTTTCAAACAATTTACTTCACTGAAGTAATAATAGATGAATATGTGTCAAAACCATTACTGAAAGGGTATAAAAAGAGCCTTTCTAGCTTTGAAACCCATATTTTTGAAGTTTCAAACAATTTACTTGAATGAAGTAATAATAGATGAATATGTGTCAAAACCATAACTGAAAAGGTATAAAAAGAGTCTTTCTAGCTTTGAAACCCATATTTTTGAACTTTCAAACAATTTACTTGAATGAAGTAATAGTAAATAAATATGTGTAAAAACCATTACTGAAAGGGTATAAAAAGAGCCTTTCTAGCTTTGAAACCCATATTTTTGAAGTTTCAAACAATTTACTTGAGTGAAGTAATAATAAATGAATATGTGTCAAAACCATTACTGAAAGGGTATAAAAAGAGTCTTTCTAGCTTTGAAACCCATATTTTTGAACTTTCAAACAATTTACTTGAATGAAGTAATAGTAAATGAATATGTGTAAAAACCATTACTGAAAGGGTATAAAAATAGTCTTTCTAGCTTTGAAACCCATATTTTTGAAGTTTCAAACAATTTACTTCAATGAAGTAATAATAAATGAATATTTGCCAAACCCATAACTGAAAGGGTATAAAAAGAGCCTTTCTAGCTTTGAAACCCATATTTTTGAACTTTCAAACAATTTACTTCAATGAAGTAATAATAAATGAATATTTGCCAAACCCATAACTGAAAGGGTATAAAAAGAGCCTTTCTAGCTTTGAAACCCATATTTTTGAAGTTTCAAACAATTTACTTGAATGAAGTAATAATAGATGAATATGTGTAAAAACCATTACTGAAAGGGTATAAAAAGAGCCTTTCTAGCTTTGAAACCCATATTTTTGAACTTTCAAACAATTTACTTCAATGAAGTAATAATAGATGAATATGTGTCAAAACCATAACTGAAAGGGTATAAAAAGAGTCTTTCTAGCTTTGAAACCAATATTTTTGAAGTTTCAAACAATTTACTTGAATGAAGTAATAGTAAATGAATATGTGTAAAAACCATTACTGAAAGGGTATAAAAAGAGTCTTTCTAGCTTTGAAACCCATATTTTTGAAGTTTCAAACAATTTACTTGAATGAAGTAATAATAGATGAATATGTGTAAAAACCATTACTGAAAGGGTATAAAAAGAGCCTTTCTAGCTTTGAAACCCATATTTTTGAACTTTCAAACAATTTACTTCAATGAAGTAATAATAGATGAATATGTGTCAAAACCATAACTGAAAGGGTATAAAAAGAGTCTTTCTAGCTTTGAAACCAATATTTTTGAAGTTTCAAACAATTTACTTGAATGAAGTAATAGTAAATGAATATGTGTAAAAACCATCACTGAAAGGGTGTAAAAAGAGCCTTTCTAGCTTTGAAACCCATATTTTTGAAGTTTCAAACAATTTACTTGAATGAAGTAATAATAGATGAATATGTGTAAAAACCATTACTGAAAGGGTATAAAAAGAGCCTTTCTAGCTTTGAAACCCATATTTTTGAACTTTCAAACAATTTACTTGAATGAAGTAATAATAGATGAATATGTGTCAAAACCATAACTGAAAGGGTATAAAAAGAGTCTTTCTAGCTTTGAAACCCATATTTTTGAACTTTCAAACAATTTACTTCAATGAAGTAATAGTAAATGAATATGTGTCAAAAGCATAACTGAAAGGGTTTAAAAAGAGTCTTTCTAGCTTTGAAACCCATATTTTTGAAGTTTCAAACAATTAACTTGAATGAAGTAATAATAGATGAATATGTGTCAAAACCATAACTGAAAGGGTATAAAATGAGCCTTTATAGCTTTGAAACCCATATTTTTGAAGTTTCAAACAATTTACTTGAATGAAGTAATAATAGATGAATATGTGTCAAAACCATAACTGAAAGGGTATAAAAAGAGTCTTTCTAGCTTTGAAACCCATATTTTTGAACTTTCAAACAATTTACTTGAGTGAAGTAATAATAAATGAATATTTGCCAAACCCATAACTGAAAGGGTATAAAAAGAGCCTTTCTAGCTTTGAAACCCATATTTTTGAAGTTTCAAACAATTTACTTGAATGAAGTAATAATAGATGAATATGTGTAAAAACCATTACTGAAAGGGTATAAAAAGAGCCTTTCTAGCTTTGAAACCCATATTTTTGAACTTTCAAACAATTTACTTCAATGAAGTAATAATAGATGAATATGTGTCAAAACCATAACTGAAAGGGTATAAAAAGAGTCTTTCTAGCTTTGAAACCCATATTTTTGAAGTTTCAAACAATTTACTTGAATGAAGTAATAGTAAATGAATATGTGTCAAAACCATTACTGAAAGGGTATAAAAAGAGTCTTTCTAGCTTTGAAACCCATATTTTTGAAGTTTCAAACAATTTACTTGAATGAAGTAATAATAGATGAATATGTGTCAAAACCATAACTGAAAGGGTATAAAAAGAGCCTTTCTAGCTTTGAAACCCATATTTTTGAACTTTCAAACAATTTACTTGAATGAAGTAATAATAGATGAATATGTGTCAAAACCATAACTGAAAGGGTATAAAAAGAGTCTTTCTAGCTTTGAAACCCATATTTTTGAACTTTCAAACAATTTACTTCAATGAAGTAATAGTAAATGAATATGTGTCAAAACCATAACTGAAAGGGTATAAAAAGAGTCTTTCTAGCTTTGAAACCCATATTTTTGAAGTTTCAAACAATTAACTTGAATGAAGTAATAATAGATGAATAGGTGTCAAAACCATAACTGAAAGGGTATAAAATGAGCCTTTATAGCTTTGAAACCCATATTTTTGAAGTTTCAAACAATTTACTTGAATGAAGTAATAATAGATGAATATGTGTCAAAACCATAACTGAAAGGGTATAAAAAGAGCCTTTCTAGCTTTGAAACCCATATTTTTGAACTTTCAAACAATTTACTTGAATGAAGTAATAATAGATGAATATGTGTCAAAACCATAACTGAAAGGGTATAAAAAGAGTCTTTCTAGCTTTGAAACCCATATTTTTGAACTTTCAAACAATTTACTTCAATGAAGTAATAGTAAATGAATATGTGTCAAAACCATAACTGAAAGGGTATAAAAAGAGTCTTTCTAGCTTTGAAACCCATATTTTTGAAGTTTCAAACAATTAACTTGAATGAAGTAATAATAGATGAATAGGTGTCAAAACCATAACTGAAAGGGTATAAAATGAGCCTTTATAGCTTTGAAACCCATATTTTTGAAGTTTCAAACAATTTACTTGAATGAAGTAATAATAGATGAATATGTGTCAAAACCATAACTGAAAGGGTATAAAAAGAGTCTTTCTAGCTTTGAAACCCATATTTTTGAAGTTTCAAACAATTTACTTGAGTGAAGTAATAATAGATGAATATGTGTCAAAACCATAACTGAAAGGGTATAAAAAGAGTCTTTCTAGCTTTGAAACCCATATTTTTTAAGTTTCAAAGAATTTACTTCAATGAAGTAATAATAAATGAATATGTGTCAATACCATAACTGAAAGGGTATAAAAAGAGTCTTTCTTGCTTTGAAACCCATATTTTTGAAGTTTCAAACAATTTACTTGAATGAAGTAATAATAGATGAATATGTGTCAAAACCATAACTGAAAGGGTATAAAAAGAGTCTTTCTAGCTTTGAAACCCATATTTTTGAAGTTTCAAACAATTTACTTCAATGAAGTAATAATAAATGAATATGTGTAAAAACCATCACTGAAAGGGTGTAAAAAGAGCCTTTCTAGCTTTGAAACCCATATTTTTGAAGTTTCAAACAATTTACTTGAGTGAAGTAATAATAAATGAATATGTGTCAAAACCATAACTGAAAGGGTATAAACAGAGCCTTTCTAGCTTTGAAACCCATATTTTTGAAGTTTCAAACAATTTACTTGAATGAAGTAATAATAGATGAATATGTGTCAAAACCATAACTGAAAGGGTATAAAAAGAGTCTTTCTAGCTTTGAATCCCATATTTTTGAACTTTCAAACAATTTACTTCAATGAAGTAATAGTAAATGAATATGTGTCAAAACCATAACTGAAAGGGTATAAAAAGAGTCTTTCTAGCTTTGAAACCCATATTTTTGAAGTTTCAAACAATTAACTTGAATGAAGTAATAATAGATGAATATGTGTCAAAACCATAACTGAAAGGGTATAAAATGAGCCTTTCTAGCTTTGAAACCCATATTTTTGAAGTTTCAAACAATTTACTTGAATGAAGTAATAATAGATGAATATGTGTCAAAACCATTACTGAAAGGGTATAAAAAGAGTCTTTCAGGCTTTGAAACCCATATTTTTGAACTTTCAAACAATTTACTTCAATGAAGTAATAATAGATGAATATGTGTCAAAACCATAACTGAAAGGGTATAAAAAGAGTCTTTCTAGCTTTGAAACCAATATTTTTGAAGTTTCAAACAATTTACTTGAATGAAGTAATAGTAAATGAATATGTGTAAAAACCATTACTGAAAGGGTATAAAAAGAGTCTTTCTAGCTTTGAAACCCATATTTTTGAAGTTTCAAACAATTTACTTGAATGAAGTAATAATAGATGAATATGTGTAAAAACCATTACTGAAAGGGTATAAAAAGAGCCTTTCTAGCTTTGAAACCCATATTTTTGAACTTTCAAACAATTTACTTCAATGAAGTAATAATAGATGAATATGTGTCAAAACCATAACTGAAAGGGTATAAAAAGAGTCTTTCTAGCTTTGAAACCAATATTTTTGAAGTTTCAAACAATTTACTTGAATGAAGTAATAGTAAATGAATATGTGTAAAAACCATAACTGAAAGGGTGTAAAAAGAGCCTTTCTAGCTTTGAAACCCATATTTTTGAAGTTTCAAACAATTTACTTGAATGAAGTAATAATAGATGAATATGTGTAAAAACCATTACTGAAAGGGTATAAAAAGAGCCTTTCTAGCTTTGAAACCCATATTTTTGAACTTTCAAACAATTTACTTGAATGAAGTAATAATAGATGAATATGTGTCAAAACCATAACTGAAAGGGTATAAAAAGAGTCTTTCTAGCTTTGAAACCCATATTTTTGAACTTTCAAACAATTTACTTCAATGAAGTAATAGTAAATGAATATGTGTCAAAAGCATAACTGAAAGGGTTTAAAAAGAGTCTTTCTAGCTTTGAAACCCATATTTTTGAAGTTTCAAACAATTAACTTGAATGAAGTAATAATAGATGAATATGTGTCAAAACCATAACTGAAAGGGTATAAAATGAGCCTTTATAGCTTTGAAACCCATATTTTTGAAGTTTCAAACAATTTACTTGAATGAAGTAATAATAGATGAATATGTGTCAAAACCATAACTGAAAGGGTATAAAAAGAGTCTTTCTAGCTTTGAAACCCATATTTTTGAACTTTCAAACAATTTACTTGAGTGAAGTAATAATAAATGAATATTTGCCAAACCCATAACTGAAAGGGTATAAAAAGAGCCTTTCTAGCTTTGAAACCCATATTTTTGAAGTTTCAAACAATTTACTTGAATGAAGTAATAATAGATGAATATGTGTAAAAACCATTACTGAAAGGGTATAAAAAGAGCCTTTCTAGCTTTGAAACCCATATTTTTGAACTTTCAAACAATTTACTTCAATGAAGTAATAATAGATGAATATGTGTCAAAACCATAACTGAAAGGGTATAAAAAGAGTCTTTCTAGCTTTGAAACCCATATTTTTGAAGTTTCAAACAATTTACTTGAATGAAGTAATAGTAAATGAATATGTGTCAAAACCATTACTGAAAGGGTATAAAAAGAGTCTTTCTAGCTTTGAAACCCATATTTTTGAAGTTTCAAACAATTTACTTGAATGAAGTAATAATAGATGAATATGTGTCAAAACCATAACTGAAAGGGTATAAAAAGAGCCTTTCTAGCTTTGAAACCCATATTTTTGAACTTTCAAACAATTTACTTGAATGAAGTAATAATAGATGAATATGTGTCAAAACCATAACTGAAAGGGTATAAAAAGAGTCTTTCTAGCTTTGAAACCCATATTTTTGAACTTTCAAACAATTTACTTCAATGAAGTAATAGTAAATGAATATGTGTCAAAACCATAACTGAAAGGGTATAAAAAGAGTCTTTCTAGCTTTGAAACCCATATTTTTGAAGTTTCAAACAATTAACTTGAATGAAGTAATAATAGATGAATAGGTGTCAAAACCATAACTGAAAGGGTATAAAATGAGCCTTTATAGCTTTGAAACCCATATTTTTGAAGTTTCAAACAATTTACTTGAATGAAGTAATAATAGATGAATATGTGTCAAAACCATAACTGAAAGGGTATAAAAAGAGTCTTTCTAGCTTTGAAACCCATATTTTTGAAGTTTCAAACAATTTACTTGAGTGAAGTAATAATAGATGAATATGTGTCAAAACCATAACTGAAAGGGTATAAAAAGAGTCTTTCTAGCTTTGAAACCCATATTTTTTAAGTTTCAAAGAATTTACTTCAATGAAGTAATAATAAATGAATATGTGTCAATACCATAACTGAAAGGGTATAAAAAGAGTCTTTCTTGCTTTGAAACCCATATTTTTGAACTTTCAAACAATTTACTTCAATGAAGTAATAATAAATGAATATGTGTAAAAACCATCACTGAAAGGGTGTAAAAAGAGCCTTTCTAGCTTTGAAACCCATATTTTTGAAGTTTCAAACAATTTACTTCAATGAAGTAATAATAGATGAATATGTGTCAAAACCATAACTGAAAGGGTATAAAAAGAGTCTTTCTAGCTTTGAAACCCATATTTTTGAACTTTCAAACAATTTACTTCAATGAAGTAATAATAAATGAATATGTGTAAAAACCATCACTGAAAGGGTGTAAAAAGAGCCTTTCTAGCTTTGAAACCCATATTTTTGAAGTTTCAAACAATTTACTTGAGTGAAGTAATAATAAATGAATATGTGTCAAAACCATAACTGAAAGGGTATAAACAGAGCCTTTCTAGCTTTGAAACCCATATTTTTGAAGTTTCAAACAATTTACTTGAATGAAGTAATAATAGATGAATATGTGTCAAAACCATAACTGAAAGGGTATAAAAAGAGTCTTTCTAGCTTTGAATCCCATATTTTTGAACTTTCAAACAATTTACTTCAATGAAGTAATAGTAAATGAATATGTGTCAAAACCATAACTGAAAGGGTATAAAAAGAGTCTTTCTAGCTTTGAAACCCATATTTTTGAAGTTTCAAACAATTAACTTGAATGAAGTAATAATAGATGAATATGTGTCAAAACCATAACTGAAAGGGTATAAAATGAGCCTTTCTAGCTTTGAAACCCATATTTTTGAAGTTTCAAACAATTTACTTGAATGAAGTAATAATAGATGAATATGTGTCAAAACCATTACTGAAAGGGTATAAAAAGAGTCTTTCAGGCTTTGAAACCCATATTTTTGAACTTTCAAACAATTTACTTCAATGAAGTAATAATAGATGAATATGTGTCAAAACCATAACTGAAAGGGTATAAAAAGAGTCTTTCTAGCTTTGAAACCCATATTTTTGAAGTTTCAAAGAATTTACTCCAATGAAGTAATAATAAATGAATATGTGTCAAAACCATAACTGAAAGGGTATAAAAAGAGTCTTTCTTGCTTTGAAACCCATATTTTTGAAGTTTCAAACAATTTACTTCAATGAAGTAATAATAGATGAATATGTGTCAAAACCATAACTGAAAGGGTATAAAAAGAGTCTTTCTAGCTTTGAAACCCATATTTTTGAAGTTTCAAACAATTTACTTCAATGAAGTAATAATAAATGAATATGTGTCAAAACCATAACTGAAAGGGTATAAAAAGAGTCTTTCTTGCTTTGAAACCCATATTTTTGAACTTTCAAACAATTTACTTCAATGAAGTAATAATAAATGAATATGTGTCAAAACCATCACTGAAAGGGTGTAAAAAGAGCCTTTCTAGCTTTGAAACCCATATTTTTGAAGTTTCAAACAATTTACTTGAGTGAAGTAATAATAAATGAATATGTGTCAAAACCATTACTGAAAGGGTATAAAAAGAGCCTTTCTAGCATTGAAACCCATATTTTTGAAGTTTCAAACAATTTACTTGAATGAAGTAATAATAAATAAATATGTGTCAAAACCAAGCCAAGCCTTTTAAGGTTTGAAAACAATGTTTTAGAGGTTTCTCATCAATTTGTCTGAATGTAGTCAAAATATATTATTGAAATATCAAAGTGACCATAAACAAAGCCTAAAAGGGTATGAATAAAGCATTTTCAGCTTTGAAACCAATGTTTCCAATGTTTTTCATGAAATTTTTACGATGCTGTTATAACACATACTTGAATTTTCAAAATATCCAATCCAAGCCAAACAAGGTATAAACAGAGCCTTTTTAGATTAGGAACCAATGTTTCAAAGGTCTTTAATACTTTTCTTGCATGTAGTGATAGTATATGAGTGAGTATTAAAAACGAATGGTTTCAATATTTTCAACACTTTCCAAGGAAGTAGTAATAACATATAATCAAAGTGTCAAAACTGAGCCTAAAATGCTGTAAACAGAGTCTTTTTAGCTTTGATAGCAATGTTTTGAAGGTTTTTAACAATTTACTTCAATGTAGTAATAATATATGATGGAATTTTCAAAGTGTCAAAACCAAGTCTGGAAGGGTATAAACAGAGCCTTTTTAGCCTTGAAACTAATGTTTGAAAGGTTTTCTTCAAAATAATATATAGATGTGTATGAAGAGCAAAGCTAAAAAGATATAAACAGAGCCTTTTCAGCTTTGAATCAAATATTTCAATAAGTTTTCTTGCATTCTTTAATAATATATGAGTAAAAAGAAATTATACATGGAGCCTTTTTAGCTTTGACAATGTATGTTTACAAGGTTTTTAACAATTGTCTCGAAAGTAGTAATCATATATAATTGAATTTTGCAGGTGTAAAAAAAGCAAGCCTGAAAAGGTATAGACGGAGCCTTCTTAGCTTCAGAGCGAATGTTATCAACTATTAATATTCTAATGCACTGTAAAATAGCAATGGGCTGGATATATTGCAGGAATGGCACACACCAAACATACATTATGATTGACAACAGGCATCAGCAGAGAAAACATGTGCTACCGAGGTAGTCCGGCAGAATACAAGATGGAGAGACGAAGCAGACATATTCGGAAAGTACTGGCTCCGTGACGCCAACGATAGAGAGGTGTTGTTGCAAAATCTGATTTGGACAAATGAAAGTATTAATTCATCAAAAACCACTTCCCAATGACTGCTTGTTATCTTATTAGACATTAAATTACAAAACTATCCTACTATGCTCGAGTGAAATTCATAAGCAATTTTTAGTATTATTTTTTTACAATCCTTTATAATCATTGTAAAATGATTTAGTAGCGAATATTTCGACAAATTCCAACTTTGAATGTTCCCCCCTCCAATTGTAATAATAAGAGGGAATAGATGAGAGGCACTTTCAGCCTTCTCCCCTGGAGTTTGACCCTGATTCAAAGTTGTCTTGTCCTTTCGTCCCCGACCCCTTTCATAAAAGATATCAGACGTAAGTGGGCGTTTCATCGGACAATGATGTGCCCCAAACCCCAACACACACACACACACACACACACACACACACACACACACACACACACACACACACACACACACACACACATTATTATCATCACATGATTCTTTTATTTCCTCTATAGATTGTTGAGAAGACACTGGAAATGACCAAATCAACTAAACATTTTTTTTAAATACCAGCTGAAATAATTTATTTTTCGATCACAAAAAGCTATAATCAAACCCTTTTTAAGTCTGAAACTAAACTGAAACTAAAGTTTTAGAGGTTTTCCCAATATTTTCCTGAATGTAGTAAAAAAAAAAGTACTGATTTTACAAAGTGTTCATAACCAAGCCTGAGAAGCAATGTTTCAAAGGTTTTTAACAACTTTCTTAAATGTAGTAACAATATACGAGTCAGTGATAAAACCAACCTGAAAAGCTATAATCAGAGCCTTTCTATATTTGAAACTAAAGTTTTAGAGGTTTTCCAACAATTTTCCTGAATGTAGAAAAAAAAATAGTACTAACTTTTCATAGTGTTCATAACCAAGTCTTAAAAGGTAGCCGCAGAAGCAATGCATGAGGGGTTTTTTAACAACTTTCTTGAATGTAGTAACAATATACGAGTCAGTGATAAAACTAACCTAAAAAGCTATAATCGGAGCGTTTCTATATTTGAAAGTGAAGATTTAGAGGTTTTCCAACAATTTTCCAGAATATAGTAAAAAAAATAGTACCGATTTTTCAAAGTGTTCATAACCAAACCTTAAAAAGTAGCCACAGAAACAATGTTCCAAAGGTTTTTAACAACTTTCTTGAATGTAGTAACAATATACAAGTCAGAGATAAAAACAACCTAAAAAGATATAATCAGACCCTCTTTAGGTCTTAAACTAAAGTTTTAGAGGTTTTCCAATAATTTTCCTGAATGTAGCAGAGAAAAATAGTCCTGATTTTTCAAAGTGTTAATAACCAAGCCTTAAAGGGTAGCCAGAGAAGCAATGTTCTAAAGGTTTTTAACAACTTTCTTGAATATAGTTACAATATACGAGTCAGTGATAAAACCAACCTCAATAGCTATAATCAGAGCGTTTCTATATTTGAAAGTGAAGATTTAGAGGTTTTCCAACAATTTTCGTGAATGTAGTAAAAAATAGTACTGATTTTTCAGAGTCTTCATAACCAAGCCTCAAAGGGTAGCCAGAGGAGCAATGTTCCAAAGGTTTTTAACAACTTTCTTGAATGTATTAACAATATACAAGTCAGAGAAAAAACAAACCTAAAAAGCTCTAATCAGAGCCTTTTTAGGTTTGAAACTGAAGTTTTAGAGGTTTTCCAGCAATTTGCCTGAATGTAGTAAAAAAATAATACTGATTTTTTGAAGTGTTCACAACCAAGCCTTAAAGGGTAGCCACAGGAGTATGTATCAAAGGTTTTTAACAACTTTTTGGATGTTGTAACAATATATGAGTCGGTGATAAAACCAACTTTACAAGCTGTAAACATAGCCTTTGTATATTCAGAACTTAAGTTTTATAGGTTTTCCAACAATTTTCCTGAAATTTGTAAAAAATAGTTCTCATTTTTTGAAGCGTTCATAACCAAGTTTTAAAGGTTAGCCACAGAAGCAATATTTCAAAGATTTGTAACAACTTTCTTGAATGTAGTAACATTGTATAAGTAAGTGATATAACTAACCTAAAAAGCTATAAACATAACCTTTTTAGGTTCAAAACCACTTTTTAGAGGTTTTCTAACAATTTTCCAGGATGTACTGAAAAAAAAGTATAGATTTTTCATAGTGTTAATATCCAACCCTTAAAGGATAGCCACAGAAGCAATGTTTCGAAGGTTTTTAACAACTTTCTTGAATCTAGTAACAATATACGTGTCAGTGATAAAACCGACCAGAAAAGCTATAATCAGATTTTTTTTAGGTTTGAAACTAAAGTTTTAGTTGTTTTCCAACAATGCTCCTGAATGAATTGAATAAAGAAGTACTGATTTTCCAAAAAAGATATAATCAGACCCTCTTTAGGTCTTAAAGTAAAGTTTCAGAGGTTTTCCAACAATTTTCCTGAATGTAGTGAAAAATAGTACTGATTTTTCACAGTGTTAATAACTAAGCCTTAAAGGGTAGCAAGAGAAGCAATGTTTCAAAGGTTTTTAACAACTTTCTTGAATGTAGTAACAATATACGAGTCAGAGAAAAAACAAACCTAAAAAGCTTTAATCAGAGCTTTTCTATATTTGAAACTAAAGTTTTTAGAGGTTTTCCAACAATTTTCCTGAATGTATTAAGGAAAAAAGTACTGATTTTTCAGAGTCTTCATAACCAAGCCTTGAAGGGTAGCCAGAGGTGCAATGTTTCAAAGGTTTTTAACAACTTCTTGAATGTAGTAACAATGTACAAGTCAGAGATAAAACCAACCTAAAAAGATATAAACACAGCCATTCTATATTTGAAACTAAAATTTTTGAGGTTTTCCAACAATTTTCCTGAATGTAGTAGAGAAAAATAGTACTGATTTTTCAGAGTGTTAATAACCAAGCCTTAAAGGGTAGCCAGAGAAGCATTGTTTCAAAGTTTTCTAACAACTTTTTTGAATATAGTAACAATAAATGAGTCAGTGATAAAACCAACCTAAAAAACTATAATCAGAGATTTTCTATATTTGAAAGTAAATATTTAGAGGTTTTCCAACAATTTTCCTGAATGTAGTAAAAAAAATAGTACTGATTTTTCAGAGTGTTCATAACCAAGCCTTAAAGGGTAGCCAGAGAAGCAATGTTTCATAGTTTTTTAACAACTTTTTTGAATATAGTAACAATATATGAGTCAGTGATAAAACCAACCTAAAAAACTATAATCAGAGATTTTCTATATTTGAAAGTAAATATTTAGAGGTTTTCCAACAATTTTCCTGAATGTAGTAGAGAAAAATAGTACTGATTTTTCAGTGTTAATAACTAAGCCTTAAAGGGTAGCCAGAGAAGCAAAGTTTCAAAGGTTTTTAACAACTTTCTTGAATGTAGTAACAATATACGAGTCAGACATAAAACCAACCTGAAAAGCTATAATCGGAGCCTTTTTAGTTTTGAAACAAAAGTTTTAGAGGTTTTCCAACAATTTTACTGAATGTAGTAAAAAAATAAGTACTGATTTTTCAAAGTGTTCATAACCAAGCCTTAAAGGGTAGCCACAGGACTATGTATCAAAGGTTTTTAACAACTTTCTTGTATGCACTAATAATATACGAATGAGCCTCAAAAGCTATAAACCTAAAAAGCTATAAACAGAGCCTTTTTAGCTCCTATAACTAATGTTTTTAATATTTTTAACAATTTTTTGTGAAGTTATGATAATAAAAGAAGTTGTCAATAAAACATGTGGCAAATATCAACTCCGTATGATGCAAAGTTGTCGAGCTATCTCCCTGCATACATGTCCACCCATAGACAGATGAATTATCCTTGGTAATACTCAATATTTCTTTAGTCTAGCTTGTAAACGATGGCTGAGAATGAATTCCCTATCAGAAATATTATGTTCCTTTGGTAAACATTCCTTTATTTCTAAAACTTCTTCCATTGAGAGTGGGACAATAAGTAAGTAGATACAACACTGAAGGCAAATTCTATCAGTAAAGCTAGTTTGACTACTGTCAACCCATAGATAATAAAGGTTTTATCAATTTCCAATAGGGGGCTCCCTATCACCAATCCTATACATATATATATATATATATATATATATATATGTGTGTGTATATATTAAAATTAAATCTTGTTCCGTAGACACTAGGGCATGCCCATTCTAATGCTGTACCTGGTTTCATGAAAATCTTCAGGAGGTTTAAACTTGAGATGATGAGACACTGTTGTTTATTTATTTGTGATGTTGTTGATAGCAACAATCAAAACAGAAACAGTGTCCTTAATTGTGATAAGCATCAATCGAAATATAGTCAGAGTTTTGTTCAGTTTTCAAGTTAGTGAACATTAGTATTATATTGATATATTTTCCGATTTTTCAACAGGTTCCAAAACACTGATCTAATGTCTGATCTCTATATGTTTTACGAAATCCCAGACAACGATTACGATTCTCACGATCCAGTTGTCTATGGCTGAGATGCTCAGGATTCCAAATTGAAGACAATTAAGCCGGAAAATTCAAAACTCCCTGACAAGGAGTGCTACGCAAAACTGATTGAACCGTTCCACCTAAAGAAAAAATAAGTATTGAATAACACAAAACAGAATTATTCGCATCAACAGATGTTTTCATTGTTTATGAAATTATTTTTTTGATAATAACATGAACGACATGGTAAAATAAAAAATATATTTATTTAACTAAAATGCGACATATTTGAAGCAATAACATGTTTCCAGCAACGTTCTCATGATTACCACTGTTGGACTTCCCACCAAAATTCTCTGAGCCTCAGAATGTGCTCAAAACCCTCTTTGTGGGTTGTCGGCCACTGAATTCTTTACTATTTACAACCAGTTTTAGCCTCCCTTGAATTATTTTTTGAATCAAGTTTTGAGTTGAAAATAATCTGTTAGACTTTATTTTGTTCCCACAAAGCCATTAACGCTGATATTCACAATGGTCTCTTCAAGACTCTTTTCCCTTCCAGGAGGAAGCCAGTGAAATTGAACCTGAAAATAGTCTGTGACACATTATTTTGTATCCAGGAAGCTTTTTAGACTGAAATCCAAAATGGTCTATTCGAGACTCTTTTTGTTTCCAGGAGAAAGCCAGTGAAATTAAACCTGGAAATAGTCTATTAGACTTCATTTTGTATCCAGGAAGCCTTTTAGATTGAAATTCACAATTATCTCTTCGAGATGCTTTTCATTTCTGGGAGGAAACTAGTGAAATTGAACCTGAAAATAGTCTGTGAGACTTTAATTTGTTTCCAGGGGGCTTTTGAGACTGAAATTCACAATGGTCTCTTCAGCACTCTTTTTGTTTTCAGGAGGAAGCCAGTGAAAATAGTCTATGACACTTTATTTCATTTTTAGGAAGTCTATGAGACAGAAATTCACAATTGTCCTTTAGAGTCTCTTTTTGTTTTCGGGAGGAAAACAGTGAAATCGAACCTGAAAATAGTGTGTGAGACTCTATTTTGTTTTTGGGAAGTCTATGAGACTGAAAATTCACTAAAGTTTTGTCAATACTCTTTTTGTTTTGGGGAGGAAGCCAGTGAAATTGAACCTTGAAATAGTCTGCTGGACTTTATTTTGTTCCAAGGAATCCTTTAAGACTGATATTCACAATGGTCTACTCAAGACATTTTTTGTTTTTGGGAGGAAGCAAGTGAAATTGAACCTGAAAATAGTCTTTAAGACTTTATTTTATTCCCAGGAAGCCTTTAAGACTAAAATTCACAATTGTCTCTTCAAAACACTTTTTGTTCCTGGGAGGAAAACAGTGAAACTGAACCTGAAAATAGTCAGTGAGACTTTATTTAGTTTCCAGGGAGCCTTTTAGACTAAAATTCACATTGTCCTTTGGGGACTCTTTTTGTTTTCGGGATGAAAACAGTGAAATTGAACCTGTAAAGTGTCTGTTTGACTTTATTTAGTTTCCAGGAAGCCTTTTAGACAAAAATTCAAAATTGTCCTTCAGAGTCTCTTTTTGTTTTCGGGAGGAATACAGTGAAATTGAACCTGAAAATAGTCTATGAGACTTTATTTAGTTTCCATGAGTCCTTTTTGACAAAAATTCACAATTGTCCTTTAGAGTTTCTTTTTGTTTTCGGGAGGAAAACAGTTAAATTGAACCTGTAAATTGTCTGTGACACTTTATTTTGTATCCAGGAACCTTTAAGATTGATATCAAAAATGATATCTTCAAGACTCATTTTTTTTTCGGGAGGGAGCCAGTTGAATTGAACCAGAAAAAAGGCTGCGAGACTTTATTTTTTTTCCAGGAAGCTTCTAAGACTGAAATATGCAATGGTTTCTCCAGTAATCTTTTTCGGATTAAAGCCAGTAAAATTTAAACTGAAAATAGTCTGTGAGACTTTATTTTGTTTCCAGTAAGCCTTTGAGACTAAATTTCACAATCGTCCTTTAGGGACTCTTTTTGTTTTCGGGAGGAAAACAGTGAAATTGAACCTGAAAATAGTCTATGAGACTTTATTTAGTTTCAAGGAAGCCTTTTAGTCTAAAATTCACAATCGTCCTTTAGGGACTCTTTCTATTTTCGGGAAGAAAACAATGAAATTGAACTATAAAATAGTCTGTGAGACTTTATATAGTTTCCAGGAAGCCTTCTAGACTAAAATTCACAATTGTCCTTTAGGGACTCTTTTTGTTTTCGGGAGGAAAACAGTGAAATTGAACCTGAAAATAGTCTGTGAGACTTTTTATAGTTTCCAGGAAGCCTTTTAGTCTAAAATTCACAATTGTCCTTTAGGGACTTTTTTTTTTTATTTAGTTTCCAGGAAGCCTTTTAGACTAAAATTCACAATTGACCTCTAGAGATTTTTTTTGTTTTCGGGAGGAAAACAGTGAAATTGAACCTGAAAATAGTCTATGAGACTTTATAAAGTTTCCAGGAAGCCTTTTAGACTAAAATTCACAATTGTCCTTTAGGGACTCTTTTTGTTTTCAGGAGGAAAACAATGAAATTAAACCTGAAAATAGTCTGTGAGACTACATTTAGTTTCCAGGAAGCCTTTCAGACTAAAATTCACAATTGTCCTTTAGGGACTCTTTTTTTTAATTTAGTTTCCAGGAAGCCTTTTAGACTAAAATTCACAATTGACCTCTAGAGATTTTTTTTTGTTTTCGGGAGGAAAAACAATGAAATTGAATCTGAAAATAGTCCATTAGACTTTATTTAGTTTCCAGGAAGTCTTTCCGAGTAAAAATTCACAACTGTCCTTTACGGACTCTTTTTGTTTTCGGGAGGAAAACAGTTAAATTGAACCTGAAAATAGTCCATTAGACTTTATTCAGTTTCCAGGAAGCCTTTTAGACTAAATTTCACGATCGTCCTTTAGGGACTCTTTTTGTTTTCAGGAGGAAAACAGAGAAATTGAACCTGAAAATAGTCTGTGAGACTTTATTTAGTTTCCAGGAAGCCTTTTAGTCAAAAATTCACAATCGTCCTTTAGGGACCCTTTTTGTTTTCTGGAGGAAAACAGTGAAATTGAACCTGAAAATAGTCAGTGAGACTTTATTTAGTTTCCAGGAAGCCTTTTAGTCTAAAATTCACAATCGTCCTTTCGGGACTCTGTTTGTCTTCGGGAGGAAAACAGTGAAATTGAACCTGAAAATAGTCTGTGAGACTTTATCTAGTTTCCATGAAGCCTTTTGGACTAAAATTCACAATCGTCCTTTAGGGACTCTTTTTGTTTTCGGGAGGAAAACAGTGAAATTGAACCTGAAAATAGTCTATGGGACTTTATTCAGTTTCCAGGAAGCCTTTCAGACTAAAATTCACAATTGTCCTTTAGGGACTCTATTTGTCTTCGGGAGGAAAACAGTGAAATTGAACCTGAAAATAGTCTATCAGACTACATTTAGTTTCCAGGAAGCCTTTTAGACTAAAATTCACAATTATCCTTTAGGGACTCTATTTGTTTTCGGGAAGAAAACAGTGAAATTGAACCTGAAAATAATCTGTTAGACTTTATTTAGTTTCCAGGAAGCCTTTCAGACTCATATTCACAATTGTCCTTCAGGGACTCTTTTTGTTTTTGGGAGGAAAACAGTGAAATTGATCCTGAAAATAGTCTGTGAGACTTTATTTAGTTTCCAGGAAGCCTTTCAGACTCGAATTCACAATTGTCCATTAGGGACACTTTTTGTTTTCGGAAGGAAAACAGTGAAATTGAATCTGAAAATAGTCCATTAGACTTTATTTAGTTTCCAGGAAGTCTTTTAGACTAAAATGCACAATTGTCCTTTAGGGACTCTGTTTGTTTTCGGGAGGAAAACAGTGAAATTGAACCTGAAAATAGTCTGTGAGACTTTATTTAGTTTCCATGAAGCCTTTTAGACTGAAATTCACAATTGTCCATTAGGGACTCTTTTTGTTTTCGGGAAGAAAACAGTGAAATTGAACCTGAAAATAGTCTATGAGACTTTATTCAGTTTCTAGGAAGCCTTCTAGACTAAAATTCACAATCGTCCTTTAGGGACTCTTTTTGTTTTCGGGAGGAAAACAGTGAAATTGAACCTGAAAATAGTCTATCAGACTACTTTTAGTTTCCAGGAAGCCTTTTAGACTAAAATTCACAATTGTCCTTCAGGGACTCTTTTTGTTTTTGGGAGGAAAACAGTGAAATTAAACCTGAAAATAGTCTGTGAGACTTTATTTAGTTTCCAGGAAGCCTTTAAACAAAATTAACAATTGTCCATTAGGGACTCTTTTTGTTTTTGGGATGAAAACAGTGAAATTGAACCTGAAAATAGTCTGCAAGACTTTATTTATTTTCCAAGAAGCCTTCTGGACTAAAATTCACAACTGTCCTTTAGGGACTCTTTTTGTTTTCGGGAGGAAAACAGTAAAATTGAACCTGAAAATAGTCTATGAGACTACATTTAGTTTCCAGGAAGCCTTTCAGACTGAAATTCATAATTGTCCTCTAGGGACTCTTTTTGTTTTCGGGAGGAAGACAGTCAAATACAACCTGAAAATAGTCTATGAGACTACATTCAGTTTTCAGGAAGCCTTTTAGATTCAAATTCACAATCGTCCATTAGGGACTCTTTTTGTTTTCGGGAGGAAAACAGTGAAATTGAACCTGAAAATAGTCTATCAGACTACATTTAGTTTCCAGGAAGCCTTTTAGACTAAAATTCACAATTGTCCTTCAGGGACCCTTTTTGTTTTCGGGAGGAAAACAGTGAAATTGAACCTGAAAATAGTCTATCAGACTACATTTATTTTCCAGTAAGCCTTTTAGACTAAAATTCACAATTGTCCTTCAGGGACTCTTTTTGTTTTCGGGAGGAAAACTGTGAAATTGAACCTGAAAATAGTCTGTGAGACTTTATTTAGTTTCCAGGAAGCCTTTCAGACTAAAATTCACAACTGTCCTTTAGGGACTCTTTTTGTTTTCGGGAGGAAAACAGTGAAATTAAACCTGAAAATAGTCTGTGAGACTTTATTTAGTTTCAAGGAAACCTTTTAGACTCAAATTCACAATTGTCCATTAGGGACTCTTTTGTTTTTGGGATGAAAACAGTGAAATTGAACCTGAAAATAGTCTGCGAGACATTATTTATTTTCCAAGAAGCCTTCTGGACTAAAATTCACAACCGTCCTTTAGGGACTCTTTTTGTTTTCGGGAGGAAAACAGTGAAATTGAACCTGAAAATAGTCTGTGAGACTTTATTTTGTTTTCAGGAAGCCTTTGAGAATGATATTCACAATGGTTTTTCTCAAGACTCTTTCTGTTTTCGGGAGGAAAACAGTGAAATTGAACCTCAAAATCGTCTGTGACTTTTTATTTTGTGTCTAAGAAGCCTTGAATACTGAAATTCACAATGGTGTCTTCAAGCCTCTTTTGTTTTCAGGAAGAAGCCAGTAAAATCGAACGTGAAAATCGTCTGTGAGACTTTATTTTGTTTATGGTAAGTATATGAGACTTAAATTTACAATGGTGTCTTCACGACTCTTTCTGTTACCGGGAGGAAGCCCGTAAAATTGTACCTGAAAATATTCTGTTAGATTTTAATTTTTTCCCAGGAAGCTTTCAAGACTGATATCCACATAGGTCACTTCAAGACTGTTTCTGTTTTTCACGAGGAAGCCAGTGAAATTGAAACTGAAAATAGTCTGTGAGTCTTTATATCGTTTTTGGGTAGTCTTTGAGACTGAAATTCACAATGGTTTTTTCAAGACTCTTTTCGTTTCTGGGATGAAGCCAGTGATAAAAATCTGGAAATAGTCTGTGAGATCTTATTTTGTTTCCCGGAAGCCTTTACCACTGATATTCACGATGTTCTCTTCAAGACTCTTTTTGTTTTCGGAAAGGAGCCTGTGAAATTGAACGTTGAAATAAATTATGAAAATTTATTTTGTTTTCAAAAAGCCTATAAATTGAAATTCACAATTGTCCCTTCAAGACTCTTTTTGTTTTGGGAGGAAGCAAGTGAAATTGAAACTGAAAATAGAGTCTGAGAATTTATTTTGTATCCAGGAAGCCTTTAAGAATGATATTCTCAATGGTCTTTTCAAAACACTTTTTAGTTTCGGGAACGAAGCCTGTGAAATCAAACCTGAAAATAGTTTGTGAGACTACATTGTTCACTGAGAGCCTTTAGGACTGAGGTTCACAATGATCTCTTCGCAACTTTTTTCGTTCCCAGGAGGGAACCCAAGAAATTGAACCAGAAAATAGTCTGTGAGACTTTATTCCGTTTATGGGAAGTGTATGAGACTTAAATTCACAAAAGTCTCTTCAAGATTCTTTTTGTTACCGGGAGGAAGCCCGTAAAATTGTACCTAAAAATATTCAGTTAGATTTTAATTTTTTTTCCCAGGAAGCTTTCAAGACTGATATTCACATAGGTCACCTCAACACTCTTTTTGTTTTCGGGAGGAAGCCAATTAAGTTGAAACTAAAAATAGTCTGTGAGACTTTATCTCGTTTTTGTGTAGTTTGAGAGACTGAAATTCACAATCATGTCTTCAGAACTCTTTTCGTTTCCAGAGGGATGCCCATGAAATTGTACCTGGAAATATTCTGTGAGACTTTATTTCGTTTTTGGGAAGTTTATGAGATTGATATCCACAATGGTCTCTCCAAGACTCTTTTCGTTTCTGGGAGGAAACCAGTGAAATTGAACCTGAAAATAGTCTGTGAGACTTTATTTCGTTCCCAGGAAGCCTTTAAGACTAATACTTTCAATGGTTTATTCAAGACTCTTTTGTTTCCGGGATGAAACCAGTGAAATTGAACCAGGATATAGTCCGTGAGACTTTAATTTGTTTCCATGTAGCTTTTAGCGATGAAATTCTGTATGGTCGCTCTGAGACACTGTTCGTTTTGGGGAGGAAGCCAGTAAAATCGAATTCAAAAATAGTCTGTGATACTTTATCTTGTTTCCAGGAAGCCTTTGACATCGATATTCACGATAGTGTTCTCAAGACTCTTTCTGTTTCCAGGAGGAGACCAGTGAAATTGAGCCTGAAAAAAGTCTTTGAGACTTTATTTTGTTTCCGGGAAGCCTCTAAGCCTAAAATTCACTATGGTCTCTTCGAGACTCTATTTGTTTTCGGGAGGAAAACAGTGAAATTGAACCTGGAAATAGTCTGTGAGACTTTATTTTGTTTCCAGGAAGCCTTTGAAACTGAAATTCACAATTGTTCCTTCGAAACTCTTTTTGTTTTTTTGAGGAAGCCAGTGAAATTAAACCTGAAAATAGTCTGTGAGACTTTATTTTGTTTCCAGGAAGCCTTGGAGACTGAAATTCACAATTGTTCCTTTGAAACTCTTTTTGTTTTTTTGAGGAAACCAGTGAAATTGAACCTGGAAACAGTCTGTGAGACTTTATTTTCTATCCAGGAATCCTTTAGGAATGATATTCACAATGGTCTCTTCAAGTCTTTAAGAATGATATTCACAATAGTGTCTTCCAGACTCTTTTTGTTTCCAGGAGGAAACCAGTGAAATTGAGCCTGAAAATAGTCTTTGAGACTTTATTTTGTTTCCACGAAGCCTTCAAGACCGAAATTCACTATGGTCTCTTCGAGACTCTCTTTGTTTTCGGGAGGTAGCCAGTGGAATTTAACCTGAAATTAGTCTGTGAGTCACTATTTTGTTTCCAGAGAGCTTTTATGACTGATACTCACAATAGTCTCTTTAAGACTCTTTTTCGTTTTCGGGAGGAAGCCAGTGAAATTGAACCAGGATATAGTCTGTGAGACTTTATTTTGTTTTCATGTAGCTTTTAAGACTGAAATTCACTATGGTCTCTTCGAGACTCTTTTCGTTTTGGGGAGGAAGCCAGTGAAATTGTACTTGAAAATAGTCTTTGAGACTTTATTTTGTTTCCAGGAAGCCTTTAAGAATGATATTCACAATAGTGTCTTCAAGACTCTTTTTGTTTCCAGGAGGAAACCAGTGAAATTGAGCCTGAAAATAGTCTTTGAGACTTTATTTTGTTTCCACGAAGCCTTTAAGACTGAAATTCACAATTGTTCCTTCGAAACTCTATTTGTTTTTTTGAGGAAGCCAGTGAAGTTGAACCTGGAAATAGTCTGTGAGACTTTATTTTCTTTCCGGGAAGCCTTTAGGAATGATATTCACAATGGTCTCTTCAATACTGTTTTTGTTTCCAGGAGGAAGCCAGTGGAATTTAACCTGAAATTAGTCTTTAAGACATTATTTTGTTTCCAGAGAGCTTTTATGACTGATATTCACAATAGTCTCTTCAAGAATCTTTTCATTTTCGGGAGGAAAACTGTGAAATTGAACCAGGAAATAATCTGTGAGACTTCATTTTGTTTCCATGTAGCTTTTAAGACTGAAATTCACTATGGTCTCTTCGAGACTCTTTTCGTTTCGGGGAGGAAGCCAGTAAAATCGAATTTAAAAATAGTCTTTGAGACTCTATCTTGTTTCCAGGAAGCCTTTAAGAATGATATTCACAATAGTGTCTTCAAGACTCTTTTTGTTTCCGGGAGGAAACCAGTGAAATTGAGCCTGAAAATAGTCTTTGAGACTTCATTTTGTTTCCAGGAAGCCTTTGAGACTGAAATTCACAATTGTCCCTTCGAAACTCTTCTTGTTTTTTTGAGGAAGCCAGTGAAATTGAACCTGGAAATAGTCTGTGAGACTTTATTTCCTTTCAAGGAAGCCTTTAGAAATGATATTCACAATGGTCTCTTCAATAATGTTTTTCTTTCGGGGAGGAAGCCAGTGGAATTTAACCTGAAATTAGTCTTTAAGACATTATTTTGTTTCCAGAGAGCTTTTATGACTGACATTCACAATAGTCTCTTCAAGAATCTTTTCATTTTCGGGAGGAAAACTGTGAAATTGAACCAGGAAATAATCTGTGAGACTTCATTTTGTTTCCATGTAGCTTTTAAGACTGAAATTCACTATGGTCTATTCGAGACTCTTTTCGTTTTGGGGAGGAAGCCAGTAAAATCGAATTTAAAAATAGTCTTTGATACTTTATCTTGTTCCCAGGAAGCCTTCAACATTGATATTCACAAAAGTGTCTTCAAGACTCTTTTTGTTGCCGGGAGGAAACCAGTGAAATTGAGCCTGAAAATCGTCTTTGAGACTTTATTTTGTTTCCACGAAGCCTTTAAGACTGAAATTCACTATGATCTCTTTGAGACTCTTTTTGTTTTTGGGAGGAAAACAGTGAAATTGAACCTGAAAATAGTCCATGACACTTTTTTTTTGTTTCCAGGAATCCTTTAAGAATGATATTCACATTAGTCCGGGAGGATACCAGTGGAATTGAACCTGAAATCGTCAGGTCCAATCTGACAGGCTTCACAAATCATTATCCACATTCAAAGACATAAAAACGAGATGTATCTGATTGACGATTCCATTTTCATCACAACATCGACACGCTCAAAAGAACAAACATCCGAATTTCCAAAAAAAGTCAACATTCATAATTTTGAGAAAAAATCTAAAGCAACTCAATGCCTAAATCCTGGTGGCAAAGATAAACAATGATAATATTCACCGCTAGCATACATATGATCTCTGAAATCACCACATATATATTAGCGGCAACGGCCAATACTACACTTAATATCAATGCAATCACAACTAAAAATGCCAATGCAATGAGTAGAAGGCGATGCTTCTGCTTCATCCTCTGGTTCACTGCAGAAGCATTGCCAGGCAATCTTGTTCGAGGAAGATGACCCCTATTAGCTGCCCCTATGGTTGGTGTTGACGCATCCTCAATCCTGGGTGGTAGTTGAGCGAAGTGCACCCGGTGAGACGGAGCCTCTACCATCGGTAGGACAGTAGCAACGGATGTTGAGGCTCCCTCTACGCCTGGCAACGGTCTCTCCATATCCAGCGTACACATTGGAGGACTCATAGCGATCGGTGGGTCCTCACCCACCTCTATGATAAAGGGGGTAATTGCCACTTCGACGCTTTCTGATGGTGCAGATGGTTCAGTTGGCTGGCTTGTTTTGTTGCTCATTTTGGGCCGTTTTTCTTCTTATGAAATATACAATTAATTTTGGTCAAACTATTTAATTGTTTTTAAGTGAGAAAAACTTGGATCAATGAAATTTTAACAGTAAATTAAAGAAATGTTTGTAGTTTTGTTCATAAAACAAGACTTGCGTACAGTTTTCTTCCGATATGGCAGAATATTAAGATGGCGTTCGGTTGTCATGGTGATAACGTTCACTGATCGTATGGAAATAAGCTTGACCATATTTGGAAACGTTTTCATGGATTATATTTCATAGCTACGTATATATTCATTATTTTTTATTAAATAAAATGTCTGTAAGTGCTTATCAATATCTGAAATACATTATATAAATATTTATATGTATGTATATATATATGTATATATATATATATATATATATATATATATATATATATATATATATATATATATATATATATATATATATATATATATATATATATTTAACACAATCATCATTCCATGTACTCCAAGATGAACCCTTAATGATCTCTCTCTATCTCTCTCTCCCTCTCTCTCTCTCTCTCTCTCTCCTTCTCTCTCTCTCTCCGTTGAATCGCTTTACAACTCCCACAGGTATCCACTTTGTTTATATATATATATATATATATATATATATATATATATATACACACACACACACATATATATATATATATATATATATATATATATATATATATATATATATATATATATATATATATATATATATATATATCAGTAATTACCAAGACCTGCGGATTAACATCACGAAGCCATTGGATGATATTATAATCAAGCAGGCTAAGTGAAAACTCAAACAACGACTAGTTTCATCTGACTCTAAAAAAACAAGACCCAACATTCAAGAGATCTGATTCATTGAAGTGAAAAACTTCAAATATGAATACCTAAAGCGTACTGTACTCTACTGACAGCGCAGACTAACAGTGGAGATTTTACTATCCCAAATTCCTGAGGATTGTTGTTGTGGTTGTTGTGGTACAAAAACAAAGTCAACCCCAAACTTGGACGGGAGTTCAGCTAGATTGATAAAACTCACAAAAACAAATACAACATCAATTTATTTTATTCATTCGTTTATCACTTGACAGAAAATATTTTTATCGTTTAATCTGCGTTGACTTAGAAATTGCACTACTACAATGCGAACTGTTCAGTGTTGATTCAATATGTTTATGTTTGGAAATATGGATATTGATAATAAACAATATTTCTAGGGAGGCTATAACCAGTTGTAAAAGGTAAAGAATTCAGTGGTCGACCACCCATGAGTAAGGTTTTCGAGCACATTCTGAGACTTAGAGAATTCGGCTGGGAAGTCCAACAGTGGTAATCATGAGAGGGTCGCTGGAAATATGTTATGGCTTCAAATATGTCGCATTTTCGTTGAATAAATATGTTTTTTATTTCACACAGTCCTTCATGTTATTATCAAAGAAATAATTTCATAAACAATTGAAAAATCAGTTGTTGCAAATAAATCTGTTTTTTGTTGTTTAATGTGTCGCATTTTGGTTAAATAGATATATACATATATATATATATCATAAATAAATATATTTTGAAAGAAAAAAAAAACGCATTTTTATTCTTTCTGAACTTTCCAATATTTTTCACAAATTCTTTCACAACAATGCATTTTTTTTTCTATTCATTCTGATGAAGATCAATGAGGCCTAACTGGTGACTGAAGGCCTGAAATTGGATTCCCTGTCATAGAAGCGTACGTTCGGCCGTATGGTGTGTCTGTGTGTCGGATGGGGGTCGGGACTCATTGTTAACTGATGAAACACCGACTTATCTTTGATCTCTTGTACGGAAGGGGTTGGGGGTGAAAGGATGAGATAACTTTGGATCGGGGTCGAACTCCAGGGAAAAAGCCTAAAAGTGCATCTCATCTATTCTTTATTATTATAAAAATGTGGAGGGGGAGATTCATAGTTGAAATTTGTCGAAATATTCACTTCTAAATCATTGTACGATGTTTATTAAGCATTGAGTATTGTAGATTAGTTTAGTAGTTCAATATCTAATAATAATAATAATGAACTGTCATTGGGAAGTGGTTTTTTTAATAAAATAATAGTTTCATTTATCCGAATCATACTATTGAAATATTATTCTGATAAAGTAAATATTAACGATAGTTCTCTTTTAAAAGTCCCATTAAAGTAATGATTAAAAAAAGAAAAGAATCGATAATGGTATCATCATTATCTTTCTGAATATGTCTGGTTCGTCTGTCCATGTTGTATTCCGCCGGACTCACTCGGTAGCGCATGTTTCCTCTGGTATCCCTAATGTGGATCATAATGTGTGTTTGATGTGTACCATTGCTGCAACATATCCTGCCCATTGCTATTTTAGTTTGCATTAGAATATTAATAGTTGATAATATTCGCTTTGGAGCTAAGAAAGCTCCGTTTATACCTTTCCAGGCTTGGGTTTTTTTTACACCTGGAAAATTCAATTATATATGATTTCTATGTTCAAGACAATTGTTATAAACCTTGTAAACATTCATTGTCAAAGCTAAAAAGGCACCGTGCATAATTTCTTGGGCTTGGTTTTGACTCTTACTTATATATTATTAAAAAAATGCATGAAAACGTATTGAAACATTGGATTCAAAGCTGAAAAGGCTCTGTTCATAACTTTTTAGGTTTGCTTTTGACATATATCTATATATTATTTCTACATTCAAGCAAATTGTGTAAAAAACCCTTTGAGACACTAGTTTCAAGGCCAAAAAGGCCCTGTTTATACTCTTCCAGGCTTGGTTTGGACACTTCGAAAATTCAATCACATATTATCATTACAGTGAAGTAAATTGTTAAAAAAACCTTCAAAACATTGGTATCAAAGTCCAAAATTTTGGGGATGCTGTTATAACATAAACTTAAATTTTCACATCATAGTAAATTCTCAAAGTGTCCAAACTAAGCCAAAAAGGTATTGAGAGAGCCTTTTCAGACTAGAAACCAATGTTTCAAAGGTCTTTAATACTTTTCTTGCATGTAGTTCAATCAGTTTTGCGTAGCCCTGCTTGTCAGGGAGTTTGGAATCTTCCGGCATAATTGTGTTCAATTTGGAATCCTGAGCGTCTCGGCCACAGGCAACTGGATCGTGAGAATCATAATCGTCGTCTGGGATTCCGTAAAACATATAGAGATCAGACATTAGATCAGTATTTTGGAACCTGTTGAAAAATCGATGAATATATTATTATATCTATATCCAATAACATCAATAATACCTTTTGGATTCAAAACTGAAAAGGCTCTGTTTATACCCTTTTCGGGCACGTTTTTGTCATTTTGAAAAACACCATCATACATAATTGCTCCATTTGTGAGAATTGTTGAAAAACCTTGGATGCATTGGTTTTGGGGACTAAAAAGTCTCTGTTTATACCTTTTTAGGTTCAGTTTTGACATTTTGAGGATTCAATCATATATTACGAAGACATCCATGAAAATCATCGGGAAACCTTGAGGACATTGGTTTGAACTAAAAAGTCTCTGTTTACAACATTTTAGGCTCAGTTTTTATGCTTTGAATTATTTGATTATATATGATTACTACTTCCCAGAAAAGTGTTAAAAACATTGAAAACATGGGTTTTAGAAGCTAAAAAGACTCGGTTGATAGCTTTTAGGCTTGGTTTTCACACATATTCATATGTTATCACTACATTAGAGAAAGCTTTAGCAAAAAACTTTCAAACATTGATTTTCAAAGCTAAAAAGGCTTTTTTTATACCCTTTTAGAGCTTGGTTTTGACACTGACTCATGCAATATCACTAACTTCAATAGAATTATTAGAAACCTTTGAAAGATTGGTTTCAAAGCTGAAAAGTCCCTGTACATAACCTATTGGGGTAATTGTTAAAAATTCAATCATATACTATTGATACATTCATGAAAATCATTGAAAAATCATTGGGACATTGCTTTCAGAGCTGAAAAGATCTTTTTAGGCTTCGTTTTGACATTTCGAATGCACAATCATGTATTTTAATTACAGTCAAGAAATTGTTGAAAACATTCGTTTTATGTGCTAAAAAGGCTCTTTTTATGCCCTTTTGGGTTTGGTTTTGACATTTTGAAGATAAAATCACATATTTTACTACATTACTGAAGAATATTGGAAAACTTTGAAAACATAGGTTTTTTGAAGCTAAGAGGCTCTGTTTATACCTTTTTGGCTTGGATTCAACACTTTACAATTTTATTTATTTACTATAATTACATTGGAGAAAAATTGTTAAAAACATTTAAAACATTCGTTTCAAAGCTAAACATGCTCTGTTTATATCCTCTAAGACTTGGTTTTGACCCTCATACATTATTTCTGCATTCAAGATGATTGATAAAAACCTTGAAAACATTGGATTCAAAGCTAAAAAAAGCTCTACTTTTGATATCTGAATAGTCTACCAAATATCATCACTAAATTGAGGAAAACTGTTAAAAAACCTTGAAAACGTGTTTCACGCTTTAAAAGTCCCTTTTTGTATGATTTTAGGCTTGGTTTCAACACTTTGAATGGTCAATCATATATTATTAGTAAATTTCATGTGATTGTTAGAAATACCGTTTCAATTTTTGTTTTTGACACTTCGGAAATTCAATTCTATATTATTACTACATTCAAGTAAATTGTTAAAGACCTTTGAGACATTTGTTTCAAAACTGAAAAGGTTCTCTTTATACCCTTTTAGGCATGGTTTCGGACATTTTGAAAATTCAATAATATATTTTAACTGCATTCAAGAATATTGTTGAAAACCTTTAAGACTTTGGTTCCAGGGCTCAAACTCTCTCCATTTTGCTAATTTAAGTCAATTTTTACAACTAATTCAAATCATATTAAGCATCATCACTAAAGTATGAAAAGCTGAAAACACACACGAAATTATTGATATATCTCGTAATTTCGATTAAAATCATTTCACTTGATATTCAGAAACAAAAACAACACATTTTATTGATTTTGCCATTTCCAGTGTCACCTCAACAATGTAAAATAGGAGACTTGATTAAAATAATAATGATATTACAGATATCTTAAAAGAAAAAAAAACGCCTTTTTATCAATTTTGGACTTTCCAATATTTTTCACCAAATCTTCCACAAAGTTGCATTTTTTAAAAATCCAAAATATTATTTAAGTTCGTATTTAAAAAACAACATATTTTATTGATTTGGCCATTTCCATTGTCTCTTCAACAATTTATCGAAGAAATCATGTAATGATGATGATGATGATGATGATGATGATGATGATAATGATGATGATGATGATGACGATGATGAGGATGACGATGAGGATGACAATGACGATGACGATGATGATGATGATGATGATGATGACGATGACGATGATGATGATGATATCCCTGATATTTTAAAAGAAAAAAAAAAACCTTTTCATTCATTCTGAACTTTCCAATATTTTACACCAAATCTTTCACAAAGTTGCATATTTTTCTCATTCATTCTGATAATATTCAAAGAGGCCAAACCGGAGACTGAAAGGCCCGAAATTGGATTCCCTGTCATAGAAATGTATGTTCGACCAGATGATATGTGGGGTGGGTGGGGGCGGTCAGGGCTCATCGTTGATGATGAAACGCCGATTTACTTTGGATCTCTTACACGGAACGGGTCGGGGATGGAAGGACAAGACAATTTTGAATCGGGTTCGAACTCCAGGAAAAAGGCTAAAAATGCATCTCACCTATTCCCTCTCATTATTACAAGGTGGGGGGGGGGAGATTCCAAGTTGTAATTTGTCGAAATATTCGCCTCTAAATCTTTGCGCTATGATTATAAATGATCGTAAAAAAATCGCCTATGAATTTTACTTGAGCATTGTAGGATAGTTTTGTACTTTAATCTCTATCAAGATAACGAACAATCATCGGGAAGTGGTTTCTAATTAAAAAAAATTAATTATGATTATCAAACAATTATGAAATTAATTTTCAATAAAATGAAACTGATCCGAAATCATTTGCTGCCGTCACACGGTTAATATATCATCGAATTTTCACGACATAAACAGAGGAAACAATGGAAGGCCTAAATACGGCTTCTATCGAACCTGTTAGCAAAAAGTGGTCACTTCAACGTAGCCACACACTTACCATTGGGCTGAACAGTCCGCTGATAAAGGCACAGGCTAAATAACTGCTGTTTGGATATTTTGATAATTCAAAAACCTTTTTAAGCTATTTTCAATATGTCAGTGAATATTTACATATTCATCTAAAGATATTTTTGCTGTTAGATTTTTTTAAAAACTTTTATATTATTACTGCATTCAAGAAAGTTGTTAAAGACCTTTAAAAGAGTGGGTCTGAAGTGACAAAGCTCTATTCATACCCTTTTAGGCTTGCTTAGGGACAATAAAATCGGCTAAGTTTAATGAAAGAAATTCTTCTCTTCTCTAAGATAATTTCTCTTGCAGTCTTAGCATAGAGTTACTTTATTTGATAAATGGGCGTTAAAATAGTATATACCTGAAAAGCTATGAAATACCCAGATAAAATTTTCAGCTATAGATAAGGAATTAGAGTTAGCAACACCGGTCACTGAATTCTGTCTGCACGGCCAGTTTGTGTGCAAATTTTAGTGTCAACTCCCCCACCCCCAGAGCGCATAAGGGCAACGGCTGCTCGCTGAGAATGCGAGTTGGGACACGTTTGTCCATTTCCAGTGTCATTTTAACAGTTTAACGTGGAAGAATTAACAAATAATGATGATGATGATGATGATGATGATGATGGTGGTGGTGGTGGTGGTGGTGAAGGAGAAGGAGAAGGAGAGGAAGAAGAAGAAGGAAACAATTTTACAAATTTGGTAATTTCCAATATTTTTGCACCATATCTTTCAGAACTTGGATTTGCCATTCATTTTAATAATTGTTTTATGGTCACCACGGCCTTGAAGAGGCCCGAAATGGGATTCCCTGTCATAGAAGCGTACACTCAGCCTGACGGTGTATGTTGGGGCAGGGGGGTCGTGGTTCATCATTGACTGTAACAAAACAACTTTGAATCGGGGTCAAACTCCAGGGAAAAGGCTAAACGCAGATCTCATCCATTATTCCCTCTTATTCTTACATTTGGAGGTAGGGGGGAAGATTCCAAGTTGAATTTTGTTTTCGAAGTATACGCTTCTAAATCATCGTACGATGATTATAAAGGATTGTTAAAAAAAAAAGAAAGAAAATTGCTTGTGAATTTTATTTGAGTATCGTAAGATAGTTTAGTAATTCAATATCTAATAAATACCAAAGAGTCATTGGGAAGTGATTTTTGATAAAATGATATTTTCATTTCTCTTATCGTCCGTGGTTGGATGGAAACCTTCCTCCCAAGATTCGCTACTCCTGTGTATCATTGGTGTGGCGAAGTCAGTAGCTTCTGAATTTCTCGAAGGGACCATTGTGAATTTTATTCTCAGAGGTTTCCCGGAAACAAAATAAAGTCTCACAGAATATTGTCAGGTTCAATGGCACAGGCTTCCCCAAAACAAAATAAACTCTTACAGACTATTTTGAGATCCAATTTCACTTGCATTCCTCCCAAAAACAAAGAGAGTCTTGAAGAGACCATTGTGAATTCCAGTCTCACAGGCTTCCCGAAAACGAAATAAAGTCTCACAGACTATTGGCAGATTCAATTTCACTGGCTTCCTCCCGAATACATAAAGAGTCTTGAAAAAACTTTTTTGAATCCCAGTCTGGCAGGCTTCCCGTAAACGAAATGAAGTCTGAAAGAATATTGGTAGATTCAATTTCACTTGCGTTCCTCCCCAAAACGAAAATAGTCATATAGAGACCATAGTGAATTTCAATCTCACAGGCTCCCCAAAAACAAAATACCGACTCACAGAACTCTGCCAGGTTCAATGGTACAGGCTTCCCAAAAACAAAATAAAGTCTCAAAGAATATTGGTAGATTCAATTTCCCTGGCTTCTTCCCGGAAACAAAAAGAGTCTCGAAGAGACCATGGTGAATTTCAGTCTCACAAGTTTCATTGAAGCAAAATAAAGTCTCACAGAATATTGTCAAGTTCAATGGCACAGGCTTCCCGAAAACAAGATAAAGTCTCACAGACTATTGGTAGATCCAATTTCACTGGTTTCCTCCTGAAAACGAAGAGAGACTCGAAGAGTTCATCGTGAATTCCAGTCTCACAGTCTTCCTGAATAAGAAATAAATACTCAGAGAATATTTCCAGGTTCATTGGCATTGGCTTCCATAAAACCAAATAAAGTCACACTGATCATTTTGAGATCCAATTCCACAGTCATAAAGAAACCATTGTGAATTTCAGTCTCACAGGATTCCCGAAAACAAAATACAGTCTCCCAGAATAATACCAGGTTCAATGGTACAGGCTTCCCGAAAACAAAATAATGTCCCACAGACTATTTTGAGATCTAATTTCACTTGCATTCCTCCCAAATACGAAAAAAGTCTTGAAGAGGCTATTGTGAATATCAGTCTCATAGACTTCCCAAAAACAAAATAAAGTCTCACAGACTATTTTCAGGTTCAATTTCACTGTTTTCCTTCCGAAAATTGAAAAGAGTCTTGAAGACACCATTGTGAATTTCAGTCTAATAGAATTCCACAAAACGAAATAAAGTTTCACAGACTATTTTCAGGTTCAATTTCACTGGCTTCCTCCCCCAAAAACGAAAAGAGTTTTAAAGAGACCATTGTGAATATCAGTCTCCAAGGCTCTCTGGGAACAAAATAAAGTCTCACAGACTATTTTTCAGGTTTAATTTCATTGGCTTCCTCCTGGAAACAAAAAGAGTCTTGAAGAGACCATTGTAAATATCAGTCTTAAAGGCTCTCTGGAAACAAAATAAAGTCTCACAGACTATTTTCAGGTTCAATTTCACTGTTTTCCTTCCGAAAACGAAAAGAGTCTTGAATAGACCTTCCTGAATTTCAGTGTTAAAGGCTTCTGGGAAACAAAATAAAGTCTCACGGACTATTTTCAGGTTCAATTTCACTGGCTTCCTCCCGAAAACGAAGAGAGTTTTGAAGAGATCATAGTGAATATCAGTCTTAAAGGCTTAATGTCTTTGAAATTCATTGAGAACTCCTAGAAATATAGTGTGTGCACAAATTCGTATTATCAATTAGGCACAATCGGCACAGTACCTTGGGCCTACGAAAATTTGGTGCCCACTAAAAGTATATTTCGAACCGTTTAAGAAATTTGAATATTATAAGATAATAGAAATATTTCTGTACCTTGCGTAAATGAATCAACATAGCCCACGTGTGTACCAGAACTAATTATCTGAAAAATTATCTAATATCATCTTATGCACTAATAAAGATATTTTATCTAGAATTATCTTTAAAAAGAAATAAAAAGGATCTTTCATCTAAAATTATCTAGAAAATACCTACGCAAGATTCGGGCATTATTCGTCCCAAAATGTCTCAAAAGAAGCTTTTTTTGAAAAAACAAAAATAGGAATTTTTAGATGGTGTCTAGCGGTGCCTTCATACAAGTATCCAAGGTTGTCGCCCTGGAAATGTGACCAAGGGCGCCCAGATACACACACACACACACACACACAGAAGAATCTGTAGCCCACAGGGCTGGGTAGTCGGGTAGGTAGTTCGTGGGGCTACGGTGATTCAATATACATTTCAGAACATTAATGAGACCCTGATCTTATCAATGTCCAGGGCCCCTGAATGCCTCAATCCGGCCCTCTATGGGAAAACAAACAAAGTTGAATACATATAGCTCTCTCAACTTCATAGGTAGAGGTGAACAAAGAAAGTGTTTTAAAAACATGAACGGAATTCAATGTTTTGCATAATGGGACGGAACGAAATCGGGAAAAAAATCGGTGACATGCTTAATACAAAGATCAAACATAGAACTCATTCATTCATCCCGTTGAAATCATCTTGGGGGTCAAATCTGGGTTCAGAAAAATAAATAATTGTTCAAAGAATATCTTTGTATGTAAAGATATGTACGTGTTTTATTCAATTCAATCACTTAAATCTCTGACGTTCATAAAAAGAGATCTCTACACTCATCGTATTGTTAGGTTTTCTTGTTCTGCCATTCCGTTTTTGTAATCCTTTACAGTTTACCACGTTCATTCCATTTTCGCCATTCTACATTTTTTATCGTCTCAAAAATGTTCTATCTCACATTATTTACTTATTTTGAATTTCCGTGACAGACAATCGCTTTTTATTTGTTTTTTTGGTTTGCTTTAGCAGTGAATGAATTTTGATATGGATTTTTCTTAGTGAGAGATATTTTTTCTTCTTTTTTTTAAATGCTTTTATGTATAAAGTGACGTTCGATCAGACTGACATGGGTCGTCGTGTGGTTTCAAGTCACGTCTCCGTAAAGATCATTATGTTGCTTTTGCAACATATCCAGCCCATTGCCATTTTAGTTTTCTAACTGTTTCTACGATACCTTAACATTAATCTCCAGATGGGTAGAAAAGTCGGATTTTGTCTCTGGGGACCACGGAGATCATGATATATATATTCACCATGTATATTTTTAAACATGATCTCCTTCTTTGTTAATGCTCTTGATTCAGTGGTGAATACTAATCACATAGATCGAACATCACATGGTGAACAAGTATAATACCCATCATAAACGACGATATTATTACGCGTGGATAAATCATGAACATATAATTTGTTTTATTACACGATTAATATTTCTGTTTTTTTGGGGGGGGGTGCAATCCAAGAAAATAGCTGAATTGATTCTACAGCAATGGTAGTAAATTGATTCCAACAGCAGTCACCCACTTAATACCGGCGAAGGTGCACATACAGACACAAAATAGGTTGCTGCTGGGAAAGAGCAGCAGCCATTTTGTATCGGTGTATTCGCAGTATTCCAGTCCTTTTTTGCATCTGTTTGAGCGTGACAGGAAAGCAACAAACAAACAAAATATCTTATATAATAATACATTTCAGATTAAAATTCAGCAGATAACTACGTTCAAGGAAGGGGACATATGTATACATATATGTATTCTAGAAACGGACATACTTGGTCCGACAGAGGGAGTCATAAATCGCGTTATATCATATAGAAACTTGTTACACGGTTAATATAAGTCTCAATTTAAACAAGGTAAATAGAATAAACAATTGAAGAGAATGGTGCTGCTACAGGAATCGAACCTGCGACCGATATGGTGGCTTTTTCAGCATACTGATGCACTTCACATCGTGCTAAACAGCCATTGGGATTGCAAGGCCAAATAACTAAGAAGAGAATAAACGAGATGAGAATTTGAGTTGAAAGCAGTTATTTGACCTTTGCATTACCGGTGGGCTGTTTAGCACAATGGTAAGTGCATTGCTGTATTGAAACGGCTGACTTATCGGTCACAGGTTCGATTTCCCATTTTCATTAATAGTTCATTCTATTTACTTTGTCTAAATTGAATGATACATTAACCGTGTAACGACGGGATATCATCTTTAATAAGTTTCTATATAATATAATGCGATTTATAATACATATATATATATATATATATATATATATATATATATATATATATATATATATGTATGTATATATATATATATATATATATATATATATATATAAACGAAAAAAATGATGTTCATTTAATCCTGTTGTTTGCTTAAAATAATTTCACAAAAATCAATACCTTTGTTTACCCGGAAGGTACCCAAATAAAGGGAAGGATGCTTCAATCATATCTGAATATCTCAATATAAAGCTTCACAACCGTAACATTTTACGATATTAGTATGTAAACAAAATAAATAGAATAAATAAATATATATTTCATATATATATATATATATATATATATATATACATATATATATATATATATATTTATAATGAGTAAAGATTTTTTCGATAGTTTATTACAGATTGTACCCTCTGTTTTGCTTGACAAAGACTTTCAGGTAGAACAGTATGTACAATCAGTAATGAACCATTGGGAAATCTTTACTTATTTTATAACTGCTCTGCTGATGGTATTGAGCACTTTCTAAGAATGACAATCTACTAAATGCATTATTACATATACCCACGCTTGTTGTACTATAAATCTTACAAACACCTTCACATAAGAGATATTCTGGGATGAAAAAAAAATTGTGTCAAAATTGTCAATTATCGTTTACAATACTTTATCTCATAGATATATAAAAAATAATGAAAAAAGGGCTGGTTAGTCTCTCAATAGAAACTGTCACCCAACTACTGCTTTTGTCATCATGCAGTGTTTGGGGATGATCAATTGAAATTTGGAAAAAACGTAGATAAACAAGATAATTCTATCACATTTTGCTGGATCAGTAAAAGTCTAGATTTTCTAAAAACAAGGATGGACACAACCGGGCACAATCTAAGGCAACAATTTAGCATAAACTTACATAATAAATTGAGACCCATCCTCACTGAAACCTATTTTGAGGGGGAACTTTCCAAAATGAGAAAAATCTTTTTTTGTAGACATACTAAAAAGTAATGGTTTAATTTTCAGCCCTCTAGTTCCAGCGTCGGAGCCTAGACGGATGATTCTTACATGGAAAGCCAACTAGTCAGCCAGAGCGGATTAAAAACTGAAGAAACTTATGCTGATAGTTTTGGTGACAGTTTTCGTTAACAGTTTCTGATAAGAAGGCAATGATTAGAAGAGAGGAGTGAAATTTAGGTTTCTTCAAATATTCATTAGTCAGACAAACCTGCGTTATGAAATTTGTGCAAATTCGTGCAATTTGTGCAAATTTGTGCTAAAGCCTCATATCCTGCAATTCGTGCCAATTTCTGCAATTTGTGAAAATTTGTGCAATCTGTGAAAATTTACGAAATGTGTGCAGATTTGTGCAATTTGTGAAGTATATGCGCACTGAATGATTGTGCAAAGCAAAACTTGAAATGGTTTTAAAATAATTTGGTACACTTATCTCTCTATGCTAATAAAACTCTTTCGGCAAGATTTTATTTGATGAAAGTAGGATTGCTTTGAACGGAGTAACATATTTACTCAAGATTTTATTCTGTAATTTGAATTACTTTTTAGTTCATTTTGAAAGAAGTAATATTGTCAGAAAAATTCTTTGAAAGCAAATTTTCAGTTTACCCGAATTCTGGATTTTCCCTCGGCTGTAAAAAAAAAAAGGAGGCGGGGCTTAGTGTGAAAGAAAGAAGTAAGCCTTGTATGAATATATGATTTTAAAGAATACTGGTGCATAATTGTGTAATGAATACTCCCATAAGTTGATTGTAAATAGCTGGAGTAATGCTGGGAAGAGGAGAGTATCTCTCTTCACAGGTCGGTTGAGTTCGTAAGAAGCTTTTAGAACTATTAAACATCTTTAAAATGCTACCGTCGAATTTGAAACTGCAAACCATTGGCCAAGTTGAAGTTGTTCTCCACAGCGTTAACCCTTTCCTTCCTTTGCAGTGGAATCTTTGCCGAACATGAGATTATAGATATCACAGTTTCAAATACAGAATGGGACAGCAAAAGCAGACCTGTTTTTCTGTTTTTTTTTTGTTTTTGTTTTTTGGTGTATTCGAATATTCCTGAAGAGAGCGGACCTAACTTTGCGAGCATGAACAGACCCTCCCCGCTGGGTTGCCCTGGTCGGCAGTGTGACACCATGAAGTGAGCTTCTCTATTGTTTGAGAGTCACATTCACAACTGCCAACCCTGTCCATTCTTCGCGTCTTTTGAGAGGGGTCTTTGGCAGAACATTGAACAAGCCATGTCGGGCACTCTCTCAACCAATCGTCTGAATTTGGCTCACTACAACTGTTGACAGTTGTCGTTGACTGTTTCTAAAGCACACACGCACACACATATTCAAACACACACACACACACACACACACACACACACACACACACACACACATACAAGAAAAACAGTCCAACATGGGCAACAAAACAAGCCAGCCAACTGAACCATCTGCAGCATCAAAAACAGTCGAAGTGGCCATTACCCCCTTCATCATAGAGGTGGGTAAGGACCCACCGATCGCTATGAATCCTCTAACGTGCACGCTAGATATTGAGAGACCGTTGCCAGGCGTAGAGGGAGCCTCAACATCCGTTGGTACTGTCGTACCGATGGTAGAGGCTCTGTCTCATCTGGTGAACATCGGTCAACTATCACCCAGGATTGAGGAAGCCTCAACACCTACCATAGCGGAAGCTAATCAGGTTCATCTTCCTGGACCAATATTACCTGGCAATGTTTCAGCAGTGGACAAAAATTGTAGGATGAAACGAAAGGTGTTCAATCTTCAACTTTTCTTGGCGTTGGTGTTTGCCATTACATTTGCATTCACTATAATTTTGGCCATTGCAGCTACTCCATATGCCCTGATTAGTGGCATTATAAGTATGATAGCTATGTATTGGTGTGTTGGCTTATCTTTCACTCCATCATTGAACTAAGGGAGTGCTTGAGTTTTTTTCTGAAAATTGTGAATCTTGACTTGAAAATACGGATGTTTGTTCTTCTGAGCGTGTCAATGTTGTGATAAAAATGGAATTGTCAATGATGTCTATTATATATGTCTCTTTTTTTGCCTTTGAAATTAGGATCATGTTTTCGACAAGCCTGCCGTATTGAACCTGGCATTATTCCGTGGGAGTTTATTGCGTTTACAGGAAGCCTGTCAGATTAAAAATGACGATGGTCTCGTCATTAACTTTTTCGTCTTTGGGGGGAAGCCAATGGAATTGAACGAATAGTCCGTGAGACTTCATTTCGTTTTGGGGAACCTGTGACACTGATATTCACGATGGTCTCTTCAAGACTCTTTTCGTTTTCGGAAGGAAGCCAGTGAAATTGAACCTGAAAATAGTCTGTGAGACTTTATTTTGTTTCCAGGAAGACTTTAAGACTGATATTCACAATGGTCTCTTCAAGACTCTTTTCATTTCCGGGAGGAAGCAAGTGAAATTGAACCTGTAAATAGTCTATGAGACATTATTTCGTTTCCAGGAAGCCTTTAAGACTGATATTCATAATGGTCTCTTCGAGACTCTTTTCGTTTTCGGGAAGAATCCAGTGAAATTGAACCTGAAAATAGTCTGTGAGACTTTATTTCGTTTCCAGGAAGCCTTTAAGACTGATATTCACAATGGTCTCTCCGATATTCTTTTTGTTTTCGGGAGGAAGCCAGTGAAATTGAGCCTAAAAAACATCTGTGAGACTTTATTCTGTTTCCAGGAAGCCTTTAAGACTGATATTCACAATGGTTTCTCGGAGTGAAATTGAAAGCCAGGGAAATTAAACCTAGTGTTGATCACAGGGATAAAACTAACCTGTCTCACAAAAGCGTAAAGCTAACTCATGTTCCTGTCAGTGGGTGAACAATCCAACGCTTGGTGAATTCTGCTTTGCAATGATAAGAGGAGCCGACATCGAAGGATCAAAAATCGACGTCGTTACGAACACTTGGCCGCCACAAGCTAATTATCCCCGTTGTAACTTTTCTGACACCTCTTGGCAGAATTGAGCCAGGCCTAAAATGGTCTAAACAGAGCTCTTCAGCTTGGAAACCAATGTTTTTAAAGTTTCTTCAGTAATTTTCAGTGGAAATCTAAATGGCAATGGGCTTGTCATGTTGCAAGAATGGCACACTCCCGATGGACATCACGATTTGCCCCATGGATCTCCAGAGATCACATACACAACCGAAGGAGGCTGGCAGAATAGAAGATGAAGTGACGAACTAGAGAAATTCAGAAACTATTGACTTCGCCACACCAATGATAGACAGGAGTAGCGAATCCAGGGAGTAATGTTTTCATCCAACCACGGACAATAAGAGAAATGAAAATATCATTTCATCAAAAATCACTTCCCAATGACTCTTTGGTATTTATTAGATATTGAATTACTAAACTATCTTACAATACTCAAATAAAATTCACAAGCAATTTTCTTTCTTTTTTTTTTAATAATCCTTTATAATCATTGTACAATGATTTAGAAGCGTATACTTCGAAAACAAAATTCAACTTGGAATCTTCCCCCCTACCTCCAAATGTAAGAATAAGAGGGAATAATGGATGAGATCTGCGTTTAGCCTTTTCCCTGGAGTTTGACCCCGATTCAAAGTTGTTTTCTTTCCTACAAGAGTTCAAAGATAAGTCAGTGTTTCATCAGTCAATGATGAACCACGACCCCACCCAACATACACCGTCAGGCTGAGTTTACGCTTCTACGACAGGGAATCCCATTTCGGGCTTTCTCAAGGCCGTGGTGACCTTAAAACAATTATAAAAATGAATGAAAAATCTAAGTTCTGAAAGATATGGTGCAAAAATATTGGAAATTACCAAATTAGTAAAATTATTTCCTTCTTCTTCTTCTCCATTTTTTTCTTCCTCTCCTTCTTCTTCTTCTTTTCCTTCTTCTTCTTTTCTTTCTTCTTCTTCACCACCATCATCATCATCATCATTTGTTAAATCATCCACGTTAAATTGTTAAAATGACACTGGAAATGGCCAAATGTGTCCCCATTCGCAGTCCTAGCGAGCAGCCGTTGCCCTTATGCTCTCTGGGGGTGGGGGAGTTGACACTAAAATTTGCACACAAACTGGCCGTGCAGACAGAATTCAGTGACCGGTGTTGCTAACTCTAATTCCTTATCTATAGCTGAAAATTTTATCTGGGTATTTCATAGCTTTTCAGGTATATACTATTTTAACGCCCATTTATCAAATAAAGTAACTCTATGCTAAGACTGCAAGAGAAATTATCTTAGAGAAGAGAAGAATTTCTTTCATTAAACTTAGCCGATTTTATTGTCCCTAAGCAAGCCTAAAAGGGTATGAATAGAGCTTTGTCACTTCAGACCCACTCTTTTAAAGGTCTTTAACAACTTTCTTGAATGCAGTAATAATATAAAATTTTTTAAAAAAACCCAACAGCAAAGATATCTTTAGATGAATATCTAAATATTCACTGACATATTGATAATAGCTAGAAAGGTTTTTGAATTATCAAAATATCCAAACAGCCCAACAAATATCGAGACGTGGATGAAAGATAGTGGAAGTGAAGAGAAAAAGTTGTCGTCAACAAGGGTACCTCGGAAATACTCTTGATCACTTATCTCCCTTACAAGCTATTTGAACCTTTCAAATCCTAAGCGTTTAACATAACGAGAAAAACAAGAGATTCTTTTGAAAAGCAGCCACGTTATAGAGACGAGTTTGGTGTGGAATGAGATTATTAATAAGGGAAAAAACAAGTTGTTTCCAATTGATTTTCCAGTTCATTCCCGTTAGAACGTCCGAAAGAGGAACGAATAATGAGTGAAATGAAAAATCAAAAAATAGAAACCAGATAAGAATTCGGTTTGAAAGCAGTTATTTAGCCTTTGCCTAACCAGCGGGCTGTTTAGCCTAATGGTATGTGTGTGGCTACGTAGAAGAAACCATTTGTTGCTAAGAGGTTCGATGGAAATTATACAAGGAGCCTATTTAACTTTGAAGATGAATATTTACAAGGTTTTTAACAATTGTTCCGAACGTAGAAATGATATATAATTGAATTTTCCATGTGTAAAAAAGCAAGCCTGAAAAGGTATAAACGGAGCCTTGTTAGCTCCAGAGCGAATATTATCAACTATTGATATTCTAATACAAACAAAAATAGCAATGGGCAGGATATGTTGCAGCAATGGTACACATCAAACACACATTATGATCCACATTAGGGATCACCAGAGGAAACATGCGCTACCGAGGGAGTCCGGCAGAATACAACATGGAGAGACGAACCAGACATATTCAGAAAGATAATGATGATACCATTATCGATTCTTTTCTTTTTTTAATCATTACTTTATTGGGACTTTTAAAAGAGAACTATCGTTAATATTTACTTTATCACAATAATATTTCAATAGTATGATTTGGATAAATGAAACTATTATTTTATTAAAAAACCACTTCCCAATGACAGTTCATTATCATTATTATTATTAGATATTGAACTACTAAACTAATCTACAATACTCAATGCTTAATAAACATCGTACAATGATTTAGAAGTGAATATTTCGACAAATTTCAACTATGAATCTCCCCCTCCACATTTTTATAATAATAAAGAATAGATGAGATGCACTTTTAGGCTTTTTCCCTGGAGTTCGACCCCGATCCAAAGTTATCTTGTCCTTTCACCCCCAACCCCTTCCGTACAAGAGATCAAAGATAAGTCGGTGTTTCATCAGTTAACGATGAGTCCCGACCCCCATCCGACACACAGACACACCATACGGCCGAACGTACGCTTCTATGACAGGGAATCCAATTTCAGGCCTTCAGTCACCAGTTAGGCCTCATTGATCTTCATCAGAATGAATAGAAAAAAAAATGCATCGTTGTGTAAGAAATTGTGAAAAATATTGGAAAGTTCAGAATGAATAAAAATGTGTTTTTTTTTCTTTCAAAATATATTCATTTATGATATATATATATATGTATATATCTATTTAACCAAAATGCGACACATTAAACAACAAAAAACAGATTTATTTGCAACAACTGATTTTTCAATTGTTTATGAAATTATTTCTTTGATAATAACATGAAGGACTGTGTGAAATAAAAAACATATTTATTCAACGAAAATGCGACATATTTGAAGCCATAACATATTTCCAGCGACCCTCTCATGATTACCACTGTTGGACTTCCCAGCCGAATTCTCTGAGTCTCAGAATGTGCTCGAAATCCTTACTCATGGGTGGTCGACCACTGAATTCTTTACCTTTTACAACTGGTTATAGCCTCCCTAGAAATATTGTTTATTATCAATATCCATATTTCCAAACATAAACATATTGAATCAACACTGAACAGTTCGCATTGTAGTAGTGCAATTTCTAAGTCAACGCAGATTAAACAATAAAAATATTTTCTGTCAAATGATAAACGAATGAATAAAATAAATTGATGTTGTAATTGTTTTTGTGAGTTTTATCAATCTAGCCAAACTCCCGTCCAAGTTTGGGGTTGACTTTGTTTTTGTACCACAACAACCACAACAACAATCCTCAGGAATTTGGGATAGTAAAATCTCCACTGTTAGTCTGCGCTGTCAGTAGAGTACAGTACGCTTTAGGTATTCATATTTGAAGTTTTTCACTTCAATGAATCAGATCTCTTGAATGTTGGGTCTTGTTTTTTTAGAGTCAGATGAAACTAGTCGTTGTTTGAGTTTTCACTTAGCCTGCTTGATTATAATATCATCCAATGGCTTCGTGATGTTAATCCGCAGGTCTTGGTAATTACTGATATATATATATATATATGTGTATATATATATATATATATATATATATATATATAAACAAAGTAGATACCTGTGGGAGTTGTAAAGCGATTCAACGGAGAGAGAGAGAGAAGGAGAGAGAGAGAGAGAGAGAGAGAGAGAGAAAGACAGAGAGAGAAGGAGAGAGAGATAGAGAGAGATCATTAAGGGTTCATCTTGGAGTACATGGAATGATGATGGTGTTAATATATATATATATATATATATATATATATATATATATATATATATATATATATATACATATATATATACATACATATAAATATTTATATAATATATTTCAGATATTGATAAGCACTTACAGACATTTTATTTAATAAAAAATAATGAATATATATGTAGCTATGAAATATAATTCATGAAAACGTTTCCAAATATGGTCAAGCTTATTTCCATACGATCAGTGAACGTTATCACCATGACAACCGAACGCTATCTTAATATTCTGCCGTATCGGAAGAAAACTTTACGCAAGTCTTGTTTTATCAACAAAACTACAAACATTTCTTTAATCTACTGTTAAAATTTCATTGATCCAAGTTTTTCTCACTTAAAAACAATCAAATAGCTTGACATAAATTAATTGCATATTTCATAACAAGAAAAACGGCCCAAAATGAGCAACAAAACAAGCCAGCCAACTGAACCATCTGCACCATCAGAAAGCGTCGAAGTGGCAATTACCCCCTATATCATAGAGGTGGGTGAGGACCCACCGATCGCTATGAGTCCTCCAATGTGCACGCTGGATATGGAGAGACCGTTGCCAGGCGTAGAGGGAGCCTCAACATCCGTTGCTACTGTCCTACCGATGGTAGAGGCTCCGTCTCACCGGGTGCACTTCGCTCAACTACCACCCAGGATTGAGGATGCCTCAACACCAACCATAGGGGCAGCTAATAGGGGTCATCTTCCTCGAACAAGATTGCCTGGCAATGCTTCTGCAGTGAACCAGAGGATGAAGCAGAAGCATCGCCTTCTACTCATTGCCTTGGCATTTTTAGTTGTGATTGCATTGATATTAAGTGTAGTATTGGCCGTTGCCGCTAATATATATGTGGTGATTTCAGAGATCATATGTATGCTAGCGGTGAATAGTATCATTGTTTATCTTTGCCACCAGGATTTAGGCATTGAGTTGCTTTAGATTTTTCTCAAAATTATGAATGTTGACTTTTTTTGGAAATTCGGATGTTTGTTCTTTTGAGCGTGTCGATGTTGTGATGAAAATGGAATCGTCAATCAGATACATCTCGTTTTTATGTCTTTGAATGTGGATAATGATTTGTGAAGCCTGTCAGATTGGACCTGACGATTTCAGGTTCAATTCCACTGGTATCCTCCCGGACTAATGTGAATATCATTCTTAAAGGATTCCTGGAAACAAAAAAAAGTCTCATGGACTATTTTCAGGTTCAATTTCACTGTTTTCCTCCCGAAAACAAAAAGAGTCTCAAAGAGATCATAGTGAATTTCAGTCTTAAAGGCTTCGTGGAAACAAAATAAAGTCTCAAAGACGATTTTCAGGACAACTTTGCATCATACGGAGTTGATATTTGCCACATGTTTTATTGACAACTTCGTTTATTATCATAACTTCACAAAAAATTGTTAAAAATATTAAAAACATTAGTTATAGGAGCTAAAAAGGCTCTGTTTATAGCTTTTTAGGTTTATAGCTTTTGAGGCTCATTCGTATATTATTAGTACATACAAGAAAGTTGTTAAAAACATTTGAAACATTGCTTCTGTGGCTACCCTTTAAGGCTTGGTTATGAACACTTTGAGAAATCAGTACTTATTTTTTTACTACATTCAGTAAAATAGTTGGAAAACCTCTAAATATTTACTTTCAAATATAGAAAATCTCTGATTATAGTTTTTTTAGGTTGGTTTTATCACTGACTCATATATTGTTACTATATTAAAAAAAGTTGTTAAAAAACTATGAAACATTGCTTCTCTGGCTACCCTTTAAGGCTTGGTTATGAACACTATAAAAAATCAGTACTATTTTTCTCTACTACATTCAGGAAAATTGTTGGAAAACCTCTAAAATTTTAGTTTCAAATATAGAAAGGCTATGTTTATATCTTTTTAGGTTGGTTTCATCTCTGACTTGTACATTGTTACTACATTCAAGAAGTTGTTAAAAACCTTTGAAACATTGCACCTCTGGCTACCCTTCAAGGCTTGGTTATGAAGACTCTGAAAAATCAGTACTTTTTTCCTTACTACATTCAGGAAAATTGTTGGAAAACCTCTAAAACTTTAGTTTCAAATATAGAAAGGCTCTGATTAAAGCTTTTCAGGTTGGTTTTATCAATGACTCGTATATTGTTACTACATTCAAGAAAGTTGTTAAGAACCTTTGAAACATTGCTTCTCTGGCTACCCTTCAAGGCTTAGTTATTAACACTGTGAAAAATCACTACTATTTTTCACTACATTCAGGAAAATTGTTGGAAAACCTCTGAAACTTTAGTTTAAGACCTAAAGAGGGTCTGATTATATCTTTTTTGGAAAATCAGTACTTTTTTATTCAATTCATTCAGGAGCATTGTTGGAAAACAACTAAAACTTTAGTTTCAAACCTAAAAAAAATCTGATTATAGCTTTTCTGGTCGGTTTTATCACTGACACGTATATTGTTACTAGATTCAAGAAAGTTGTTAAAAACCTTTGAAACATTGCTTCTGTGGATATCCTTTAAGGGTTGGTTATTAACACTATGAAAAATCTATACTTTTTTCTCACTACATCCTAGAAAATTGTTGGAAAACCTCTAAAAAAGTGGTTTTGAACCTAAAAAGGTTATGTTTATAGCTTTTTAGGTTAGTTATATCACTTACTTATACAATGTTACCACATTCAAGAAAGTTGTTACAAATCTTTGAAATATTGCGTCTGTGGCTAACCTTTAAAACTTGGTTATGAACGCTTCAAAAAATGAGAACTATTTTTTACAAATTTCAGGAAAATTGTTGGAAAACCTATAAAACTTTAGTTCTGAATATACAAAGGCTATGTTTACAGCTTGTAAAGTTGGTTTTATCACTGACTCATATATTGTTACAACATCCAAAAAGTTGTTAAAAACCTTTGATATATAGTCCTGTGGCTACCCTTTAAGGCTTGGTTGTGAACACTTTAAAAAATCAGTATTATTTTTTTACTACATTCAGGCAAATTGCTGGAAAACCTCTAAAACTTCAGTTTCAAACCTAAAAAGGCTCTGATAAGAGCTTTTTAGGTTTGTTTTTTCTCTGACTCGTATATTGTTACTACATTCAAGAAAGTTGTTAAGAACCTTTGAAACATTGCTTCTCTGGCTACCCTTCAAGGCTTAGTTATTAACACTGTGAAAAATCACTACTATTTTTCTCTACTACATTAAGGAAAATTGTTGGAAAACCTCTAAAATTTTAGTTTCAAATATAGAAAGGCTATGTTTATATCTTTTTAGGTTGGTTTCATCTCTGACTTGTACATTGTTACTACATTCGAGAAGTTGTTAAAAACCTTTGAAACATTGCACCTCTGGCTACCCTTCAAGGCTTGGTTATGAAGACTCTGAAAAATCAGTACTTTTTTCCTTACTACATTCAGGAAATTTGTTGGAAAACCTATAAAACTTTAGTTTCAAATATATAAAGGCTCTGATTAAAGCTTTTCAGGTTGGTTTTTTCTCTGACTCGTATATTGTTAATACATTCAAGAAAGTTGTTAAAAACCTTTGGAACATTGCTTCTCTGGCTACCCTTTAAGGCTTGGTTATGAAGACTCTGAAAAATCAGTACTATTTTTTACTACATTCACGAAAATTGTTGGAAAACCTCTAAATCTTCACTTTCAAATATAGAAAGGCTCTGATTATAGCTATTGAGGTTGGTTTTATCACTGACTCGTATATTGTAACTATATTCAAGAAAGTTGTTAAAAACCTTTAGAACATTGCTTCTGTGGCTACCCTTTAAGGCTTGGTTATTAACACTTTGAAAATCAGGACTATTTTTCTCTGCTACATTCAGGAAAATTGTTGGAAAACCTCTAAAACTTTAGTTTAAGACCTAAAGAGGGTCTGATTATATCTTTTTAGGTTGTTTTTATCTCTGACTTGTATATTGTTAATACATTCAAGAAAGTTGTTAAAAACCTTTGGAACATTGTTTCTGTGGCTACTTTTTAAGGTTTGGTTATGAACACTTTGAAAAATCGGTACTATTTTTTTTACTATATTCTGGAAAATTTTTTGGAAAACCTCTAAAACTTTAGTTTCAAATATAGAAAGGCTCTGATTATAGCTTTTCAGGTTGGTTTTATCACTGACTCGTATATTGTTACTACGTTTAAGAAAGTTGTTAAAAACCTTTGAAACATCGCTTCTCAGGCTTGGTTATGAACACTTTGTAAAATCAGTACTTTTTTTTTTACTACATTCAGGAAAATATTGGGAAAACCTCTAAAACTTTAGTTTCAGTTTAGTTTCAGACTTAAAAAGGGTTTGATTATAGCTTTTCGTGATCGAAAAATAAATTATTTCAGTTGGTATTTAAAAAAAATGTTTAGTTGATTTGGTCATTTCCAGTGTCTTCTCAACAATCTATAGAGGAAATAAAAGAATCATGTGATGATAATAATGTGTGTGTGTGTGTGTGTGTGTGTGTGTGTGTGTGGGGGGGGGGGGGGTTTGGGGCACATCATTGTCCGATGAAACGCCCACTTACGTCTGATCTCTTTTATGAAAGGAGTCGGGGACGAAATGACAAGACAACTTTGAATCAGGGTCAAACTCCAGGGGAGAAGGCTGAAAGTGCCTCTCATCTATTCCCTCTTATTATTACAATTGGAGGGGGGAACATTCAAAGTTGGAATTTGTCGAAATATTCGCTACTAAATCATTTTACAATGATTATAAAGGATTGTAAAAAAATAATACTAAAAATTGCTCATGAATTTCACTCGAGCATAGTAGGATAGTTTTGTAATTTAATGTCTAATAAGATAACAAGCAGTCATTGGGAAGTGGTTTTTGATGAATTAATACTTTCATTTGTCCAAATCAGATTATTTTGAAACAACACCTCTCTATCGTTGGTGTCACGGAGCCAGTACTTTCCGAATATGTCTGCTTCGTCTCTCCATCTTGCATTCTGCCGGACTACCTCGGTAGCTCATGTTTTCTCTGCTGATGCCTGTTGTCAATCATAATGTATGTTTGGTGTGTGCCATTCCTGCAATATATCCAGCCCATTGCAATTTTACAGTGCATTAGAATATTAATAGTTGATAACATTCGCTCTGAAGCTAAGAAGGCTCCGTCTATACCTTTTCAGGCTTGCTTTTTTACACCTGCAAAATTCAATTATATATGATAACTACTTTTGAGACAATTGTTAAAAACCTTGTAAACATACATTGTCAAAGCTAAAAAGGCTCCATGTATAATTTCTTTTTACTCATATATTATTAAAGAATGCAAGAAAACTTATTGAAATATTCGATTCAAAGCTAAAAAGGCTCTGTTTATATCTTTTTAGCTTTGCTCTTCATACATATCTATATATTATTTTGAAAAAACCTTTCAAACATTAGTTTCAAGGCTAAAAAGGCTCTGTTTATACCCTTCCAGACTTGGTTTTGACACTTTGAAAATTGCATCATATATTATTACTACATTGAAGTAAATTGTTAAAAACCTTCAAAACATTGCTATCAAAGCTAAAAAAAACTCTGTTTACAGCATTTTAGGCTCAGTTTTGACACTTTGATTATATATTATTACTACTTCCTTGGAAAGTGTTGAAAATATTGAAAACATTTGTTTTTAATACTCACTCATATACTATCACTACAGCATCGTAAAAATTTCATGAAAAACATTGGAAACATTGGTTTCAAAGCTGAAAATGCTTTATTCATACCCTTTTAGGCTTTGTTTATGGTCACTTTGATATTTAAATAATATATTTTGACTACATTCAGACAAATTGATGAGAAACCTCTAAAACATAGTTTTCAAACCTTGAAAGGCTTGGCTTGGTTTTGACACATATTTATCTATTATTACTTCATTCAAGTAAATTGTTCGAAATTTCAAAAATATGGGTTTCAAAGCTAGAAAGGCTCTTTTTATACCCTTTCAGTTATGGTTTGGACACATATTCATTTGTTATTACTTCATTCAAGTAAATTGTTTGAAACTTCAAAAATATGGGTTTCAAAGCTAGAAAGGCTCTTTTTATACCCTTTCAGTTATGGTTTTGACACATATTCATCTATTATTACTTCATTGAAGTAAATTGTTTCAAACTCCAAAAATATGTGTTTCAAAGCTAGAAAGGCTTTTTTTAATACCCTTTCAGTTATGGTTTTGACACATATTCATCTATTATTACTTCATTCGAGTAAATTGTTTGAAACTTCAAAAATATGTGTTTAAAGGTAGAAAGGCTTTTTTTAATACCCTTTCAGTTATGGTTTTGACACATATTCATCTATTATTACTTCATTGAAGTAAATTGTTTGAAACTTCAAAAATATGGGTTTCAAAGCTAGAAAGGCTTCTTTTAATACCCTTTCAGTTATGGTTTTGACACAAATTCATCTATTATTACTTCATTCAAGTAAATTGTTTCAAACTTCAAAAATATTGGTTTGAAAGCTAGAAAAGCTCTTTTTAATACCCTTTCAGTTATGGTTTTGAAACATATTCATCTATTATTACTTCATTGAAGTAAATTGTTTGAAACTTAGAAAATATGGGTTTCAAAGCTAGAAAGGCTCTTTTTATACCTTTTCAGTTATGGTTTTGACACATATTCATCTATTATTACTTCATTCAAGTAAATTGTTTGAAACTTCAAAAATATGGGTTTCAAAGCTAGAAAGGCTATTTTTATACCCTTTCAGTAATGGTTTTGACACATATTATTCTATTATTACTTCATAGAAGTAAATTGTTTGAAAGTTCAAAAATAATGGTTTCAAAGCTAGAAAGGCTCTTTTTATACCCTTTCAGTTATAGTTTTGACACATATTCATCTATTATTACTTCATTGAAGTATATTGTTTGAAAGTTCAAAAATAATGGTTTCAAAGCTAGAAAGGCTCTTTTTATACCCTTTCAGTTATAGTTTTGACACATATTCATTTATTATTACTTCATTGAAGTAAATTGTTTGAAACTTCAAAAATATGGGTTTCAAAGCTAGAAAGGCTTTTTTTAATACCCTTTCAGTTATGGTTTGGACACATATTCATATATTATTACTACATTCAAGTAAATTGTTTGAAACTTCAAAAATATGGGTTTCAAAGCTAGAAAGGCTCTTTTTATACCCTTTTAGTTATGGTTTTGACACATATTCATTTATAATTACTTCATTGAAGTAAATTGTTTGAAACTTCAAAAATATGGGTTTCAAAGCTAGAAAGGCTCTTTTTATACCCTTTCAGTAATGGTTTTGACACATATTCATCTATTATTACTTCATTCAAGTAAATTGTTTGAAACTTCAAAAATATGGGTTTCAAAGCTAGAAAGGCTCTTTTTATACCCTTTCAGTTATGGTTTTGACACATATTAATTTATTATTACTTCATTCAAGTAAATTGTTTGAAACTTCAAAAATATGGGTTTCAAAGCTAGAAAGGCTCTTTTTATACCCTTTCAGTTATGGTTTTGACACATATTCATCTATTATTACTTCATTCAAGTAAATTGTTTGAAACTTCAAAAATATGGGTTTCAAAGCTAGAAAGGCTCTTTTTATAGCCTTTCAGTAATGGTTTTGACACATATTCATCTATTATTACTTCATTCAAGTAAATTGTTTGAAACTTCAAAAATATGGGTTTCAAAGCTAGAAAGGCTCTTTTTATACCCTTTCAGTAATGGTTTTGACACATATTCATATATTATTACTACATTCAAGTAAGTTGTTTGAAACTTCAACAATATGGGTTTCAAAGCTAGAAAGACTCTTTTTATACCCTTTCAGTTATGGTTTTGACACATATTCATCTATTATTACTTCATTCAAGTAAATTGTTTGAAACTTCAAAAATATGGGTTTCAAAGCTAGAAAGGCTCTTTTTATACCCTTTCAGTTATGGTTTTGACATATATTCATATATTATTACTACATTCAAGTAAATTGTTTGAAACTTCAAAAATATGGGTTTCAAAGCTAGAAAGACTCTTTTTATACCCTTTCAGTTATGGTTTTGACACATATTCATCTATTATTACTTCATTCAATAGAATTGTTATAAAACCTTAAAATATGGGTTTCAAAGCTGAAAAGTCCCTGTGTATACCCTTTTCGGTTCGGTTTTCACACTTCCAATGTTCAATCATATCTCATTGATATATTCATGAAAATTATTGAGGAACAATGAAGACATGGATTTCAGAGCTGAAAAGACTCTGTATATAGCTTTTTGGGGTTTGGTTTTCACTCAGTGCAATCATATATTCTAACTACATTAGAGAAAATTTTAAAAAAACAAACCTTGAAAACATTGATTTTGGAAGCTAAAAAAGGCTCTGTTTATACCCTCTAGGTCTGCTTTTGGCACTTTCAAGATTCAGTTATACGATAATAATACATTGAAAAGAAATTGTCAAAATACCTTTAGACCATTGCTTGAAATGTTAAAAAGGCTCATTTCATATCTTTCAAGGCTCAGTTTTAACACTTTGAAACTTCAATCATATATTAGGACTATATTCAAGAAAACTGTTGCAAAACCTTGGAAACACTGGTCTCAAGGCCAAAAACGCTCTGCTAATACCTTTTTAGGCTTGCTTTTGACACTTCCAAAGTTCAATCATATCTTATTGATATATTCATGAAAATTATTGAAAAACCATGAAGACATGGCTTTCAGAGCTGAAAAGACTCTGTTTATGGCTCTTTTTGGTTTGGTTTTCACACTTACTCTTGTATTGTTATTATGTTCAAGAAAATTGTCAAAACCTTGGGAAAATTAGTTTTTAAGGTAAAAAAGCTTCGTTTGTAACCTTTTCAGGTTAGGTCTTGACTCTTACTTACGTATTATCACTGCATCCGAGACATTGGTTTCCAAAGTTAAGAATTCCTGTTTACACCTTTTTATGCTTGGTTTAGACATTTTGAAAATAAAATCATATATCATTACTGCATGAAAGAAAATTGTAGAAAAATCTTGGAAGCATTGCTTTTCAAAGCTAAAAAGGCTCTGTTCATACCTTTTTAGGCTGGGCTTTGCCACTTCTCATATATCATTAGTACGTTTGGGAGAATTGTTAGAAAAAAACTGCACATTGTTTTCAAAGCTGTTTACAACCTTTCAGGCTCAGCTGTGACACTTTGAGAATTCAATCATATCAGATTGATACATTCATGGAACTTATTGAAAAACCTTGAAAACATTGCTTTCAAAGCTAAAAAGGCTCTATTTACAAGCTCTTCATCTTGGTTTTGACCCTCCAACCCATATATTATAACTACATTCAAGATTATTGATAAAAACCTTGAAAACATTGCTTTCAAATCTTACAAGGCTCTGCTTTTGATATTTCAATAGTCTAGCATACATTATTTTTCAAAACAAGACATTTGTTGAAAATCATTGAAAACATATATTGCACAGTTTATATGATTTGGGGCTTAATTTGAACACTTTCAATATTCAATCATACAATATAACTGTATTGAAGAAAATTGTTGTAAAACTTTGAAAATATTCTTTTCAAAAGATAAAAGATAAAAATCCTTTAAAACATTGGTTCGTAAACTTGAAGTGTCTTTATTATGCTTATTTGAGTGGGCTTTCTCGGTTTTTTTTTTCAATATTATAATATGCAGAAAAATTCTCGAAACTAAATATTCAAAACATCTCTTCAAATGTTGGTTCCAAACTGAAACTGTCTTCATTATTCGAATTTAGGTTATTTTAAAAATGAATTTGAATCAAATTACATAGAAATACTACAGCTCTAACAGTTTAAAACACTCTTGAAAATATCAATGTGAATTGTCGTTAAAAAACCGTTTTGCCTGGTATTTAAAAAAAAAGTTTGATTACTTAGGCTATTTCCAGCGTCTCCTTTACAATCTATGGAATAACGTGTAATCATCATCATCATCATCATCATCATCTATGTAATAACGTGTAATCGTCGTCGTCGTCGTAGCATCATCATCATCATCATCATCATCCCCGCTAAAAACACCTTTTCACTCATTCTGAACTTTCTGTTATTTTTACACCAGATCTTTCACAAAGTTGCATTTTATTTTTTATTCATTATGATAACATTCATAGAGGCCAAACTGGTGACTGAAAGGCATGAAATTGGATTCCCTGTCATAGAAGCGTACGTTCGGCCAGACAGTGTGTGTGTGTGTGTGTGGATTTTCGGAGCTCATCGTTCACCGATGAAACACTGTTTTTGAAACTTTGAAACATTGTTTTTCAAGGTAAAAAAAGCTATGTTTATATCTTTCTAGGCTTGCTTTTCTCACTTACTAATAGATTAATTAATACATCAAAGAGAATAGTTAAGAACCTTTAAAACATTACTTTCAAAGCTGTTTATACCTTTTCAGCCTCGCTTTTTACACTTTAAAATTCAATCGTTTATTATTGATAGATTCATGAAAATTATCAAAAAACTTTCAAGACATTGGTGTCAAAGCTAAGAAAACTTTCTTTATACCATTTTAGCTTTGGTTTCAACATTTTCAAAATCCAATTTTATATTATTACTACATTATTTAGAATTGTTAAAAAAAATTTGAAACATTGCTTTTGAAGCTAAAAAAGCCCTGCTTATATCTTTATATACTAAATTAAGAAAAGAAATATTAAAAACCTCCAAAACATTGGTTTATGAGCTTGAAATATCCTTATTACACTTATTTGAGTTGATTTTCACATTTTTCCGTATTAAAATATGTAGAAATATTGTAGCTCAAGAAATTTAAAACATCCTTTCAAACGTAGGTTCCAAAAGTGAAAAGTTATTTTCACAATGAATTTGAATCATATTAAGGAGAAATACTAGAGAAATAAAAGTTTGAAACACTTTTGAAATTATCAACGTAATTCGTGATTAAAAAAATAAATTATTTCAGCTGGTATTTGAAAAAGAAAAGTTTTATTGATTTGGCAATTTCCATTGTCTCCTCAACAATCTATAGAAGGAATTGAATAATTATGTAATAATAATAATCATCATCATCATTGTAGTAGGGAAATAATTACTAATATTACAAGTACTACAGTAGTAAAACTAGTAATTATATCCCCCGCACCCCCCAAAAGCTTTCTGTTATTTTTACACCAAATCTTTCAAAAAGTAGAATTTTATATTTTATTCATTATGATAACATTGACTGAAAGGCCTGAAATTGGATTCCCTGTCATAGAAGCGCACGTTCGGCCAGATAGTGTGAGTGTGGGTTTTTGGAACTCATCGTTGACTGATGAAACACTGACTTACCTTTGATCTCTTGTACGGAAGGAATCGGGGGCGAAAGGACAAGACAACTTTGAATCGGGGTCGAACTCCAGGGAAAACGGCTAAAAGTGCATCTCACCTATTCCCTCTTATTATTACAATTGAAAGAGGAAAAAAAATTCACAGTTGAAATTTGTCGAAATATTTGCTTCTAAATCATTTCACTCTGATTATAAATGATGGTGAAAAAAATATTTGCCCATGAATTTTACTCGAGCATTGTAGGATAGATTTGTACTTTAATCTCTATTAAGATAACGAACAATCATTGGGAAGTGGTTTTTAATGAAAAATAATAATTATGATTATTAAACAATGATGATTTTTAATAAAATGAAACTGATCCAAATTATTTGCTGTCGTCATACGGTTAATATATCATTGAATTTAGACGACATAAATAGAGGAAACAATGAAAGGCCTAAATACGGCTTCCATCGAACCTGTTAGCAACAAGTGGTCACTTCAACGTAGCGACACACTTACCATAAGGCTAAACAGCCCGCTGGTTAAGCAAAGGCTAAATAACTGCTTTCAAACCGAATTCTTATCTGGTTTCTATTTTTTGATTTTTCATTTCACTCATTATTCATTCCTCTTTCGGACGTTCTAACGGGAATGAACTGGGAAATCAATTGGAAACAACTTGTTTTTTCCCTTATTAATAATCTCATTCCACACCAAACTCGTCTCTATAACGTGGCTCCTTTTCAAAAGAATCTCTTGTTTTTCTCGTTATGTTAAACGCTTAGGATTTGAAAGGTTCAAATAGCTTGTAAGGGAGATAAGCGATCAAGAGTATTTCCGAGGTACCCTTGTTGACGACAACTTTTTCTCTTCACTTTCACTATCTTTCATCCACGTCTCGATATTTGTTGGGCTGTTTGGATATTTTGATAATTCAAAAACCTTTCTAGCTATTATCAATATGTCAGTGAATATTTCGATATTCATCTAAAGATATCTCTGCTGTTGGGTTTTTTTAAAAAAACTTTTATATTATTACTGCATTCAAGAAAGTTGTTAAAGACCTTTAAAAGAGTGGGTCTGAAGTCAAAAAGCTCTATTCATACCTTTTTAGGCTTGCTTAGGGACAATAAAATCGGCTAAGTTTAATGAAAGAAATTCTTCTCTTCTCTAAGATAATTTCTCTTGCAGTCTTAGCATAGAGTTACTTTATTTGAACTAGTAATTATATCCCCCGCCCCGAAAAAAAGCTTTCTGTTATTTTTACACCAAATCTTTCAAAAAGTAGCATTTCTTTTATTCATTATGCTAACATTCATAGAGGCCAAACCGGTGAATGAAACTTGTTTTTTTCCTATTATTAATAATCTCATTTCACACCAAACTCGTCTCTATAACGTGGCTGCTTTTCAAGAGAATCTCTTGTTTTTCTTGTTTTGTTAAACGCTTAGGATTTGAAAGGTTCAAATAGCTTGCAAGGGAGATAAGCGATCAAGAGTATTTCAGAGTTACCGTTCTTGACAACAACTTTTTCTTTTCACTTTCACTATCTTTCATCCACGTCTCGATATTTGTTGGGCTGTTTGGATATTTTGATAATTCAAAAACCTTTCTAGCTATTATCAATATGTCAGTGAATATTTAGATATTCATCTAAAGATATCTAGGCTGTTAAGTTTGTTTTAAAACTTTTATATTATTACTTCATTCAAGAAAGTTGAATATCCCTTTAGGCTTTTCAGAGTTACCTACGATGATGATGATGATGATGGTGGTGGTGGTGGTGGTGAAGAAGACGAAGAAGGAGAGGAAGAAGAAGAAGAAGGAAACAATTTTACAAATTTGGTAATTTCCAATATTTTTGCACTATATCTTTCAGAACTTACATTTGTCATTCATTTTAAAATTGTTTTAAGGTCACAACAGTCTTGAAAAAGCCCAAAATGGGATTCCCTGTCATAGAAGCGTAAACTCAGCCTGACGGTGTATGTTGGGACAGGGAAGGGGGGGGGGGTCGTGGTTCATCATTGACTGATGAAACACTGACTTATCTTTGAACTCTTGTAGGAAACAAAACAACTTTGAATCGGGGTCAAACTCCAGGGAAAAGGCTAAACGCAGATCTCATCCATTATTCCCTCTTATTCTTACATTTGGAAGGAGGGGGGAAGATTCCAAGTTGAATTTTGTTTTCGAAGTATACGCTTCTAAATCATTGTACGATGATTATAAAGGATTGTTAAAAAAAAAAATAAAGAAAATTGCTTGTGAATTTTATTTGAGTATCGTAAGATAGTTTAGTAATTCAATATCTAATAAATACCAAAGAGTCATTGGGAAGTGATTTCTGATAAAATGATATTTTCATTTCTTCAAATCACTGCATCGAATTAATATGAAAATAATGAAACATATGTTGACGATAATTTTTTTTTAGTCTCATTGAAGTAATGATTGAAAAAATATCAGTCATGGTATCATCGTCATCTTTATCTGTCTTGAAGAGACCATTGTGAATATCAGTCTTGAAGGCTTCCTGGAAACAAAATAGAGTCTCACAGACTATTTTTCAGGTTCAATTTCACTGGCTTCCTCCCGAAAACGTAGAGAGTCTTGAAGATACCATTGTGAATATCAGTCTTGAAGGCTTCCTCGAAACAAAATAAAGTTTCACAGACTATTTTCAGGTTCAATTTCACTGGCTTACCGAAAACAAAAAGAGTCTTGAAGATACCATTGTGAATATCAGTCTTAAAAGCTCCCTTGAACAATATAAAGTCTCACAGACTATTTTCAGGTTCAATTTCACTGGCTTCTTCCCGAAAAGGAAAAGAGTCTTGAAGACACCATTGTGAATTTCAATCTCATAGACTTTCCAAAGACAGAATAACATCTCACAGACTATTTTTCAGGTTCAATTTCACTGGCTTCCTCCCGAAATTGAAAAGAGTCTTGAAGATACCATTGTGAATATCAGTCTTGAAGGCTTCCTCGAAACAAAATAAAGTTTCACAGACTATTTTTCAGGTTCAATTTCACTGGCTTCCTCCCGAAAACGTAGAGAGTCTTGAAGATACCATTGTGAATATCAGTCTTGAAGGCTTCCTCGAAACAAAATAAAGTTTCACAGACTATTTTCAGGTTCAATTTCACTGGCTTACCAAAAACAAAAAGAGTCTTGAAGATACCATTGTGAATATCAGTCTTAAAAGCTCCCTTGAACAATATAAAGTCTCACTGACTATTTTCAGGTTCAATTTCACTGGCTTCTTCCCGAAAAGAAAAAGAGTCTTGAAGACACCATTGTGAATTTCAATCTCATAGACTTTCCAAAGACAGAATAACGTCTCACAGACTATTTTTCATGTTCAATTTCACTGGCTTCCTCCCGAAATAGAAAAGAGTCTTGAAGATACCATTGTGAATATCAGTCTTGAAGGCATCCTCGAAAGAAAATAAAGTCTCATAGACTATTTTCAGGATCATTTTCACTGGCATCCTCCCGAATGCGAAAAAAGTCTTGTAGGAACCATTGTGACTATCAGTCTCATAGACTTCCTGAAAATGAAATAAAGTCTCACAGACTATTTTCAGATTCAATTTCACTGGCTTCCTTCCGAAAACAAAAAGAGTCTTGAAGAGACCACTGTGAATATCAGTCTTAAAGGCTTCCTCAAAACAAAATAAAGTTTCACAGACTATTTTCGGGTTCAATTTCACTGGCTTCCTCCCCAAAACGAAAAGAGTCTTGAAGAGACCATCGTGAATATCTGCCTTAAGTTTCTTGGAAGCAAAATAAAGTCTTACAGACTATTTTCAGGTTCAATTTCACTGGCTTCCTCCCGAAAACGAAAAGAGTCTAGAAAACACCATTGTGAATTTCAGTCTCATAGACTTCCGAAAAACGAAATAAAGTTTCACATACTATTTTCGGTTTCAATTTCACTGACTTCCTCCTGAAAACGAAGAGAGTCTCGAAGAGAACATTCTAAATACTAGTCTTAAAGGCTTCCTGGAAACAAAATAAAGTCTCAAAGACTATTTTGAGGTTCATTTTCACTGGCATCATCCCGAAAACGAAAAGAGTCTTGAAGAGACCATTATGAATATCAGTCTTGAAGGCTTCCTGTAATTAAAATAAAGTCTCACAGACTATTTTGAGGTTCAATTTCACTGGCTTACTCCCGAAATTGAAAAGAGTCTTGAATAGACCATTGTCAATATCAGTATCATAAACTTCCCGAAAATGAAATAAAGTTTCACACACTATTTTCAGGTTCAATTCCACTTGCGTCCTCCCGGAAACGAAAAGAGTCTTGAAGAGACCACATTGTGAATATCAGTCTTAAAGTCTTCCTGGAAATAAATTAAAGTCTCACAGACTATTTTCCGGTTCAATTTCACTGGCTTCCTCCCGAATAAAAAGCATTCTTGAAGAGCCCATTGTTAATATCAGTCATAAAGGTTTTGTGGAAACAAAATAAAGTCTAACAGACTATTTTCTGGTTCAATTTCACTGGCTTCCTCCCAAAAAGGAAAAAGAATTTTGTAGACTCAATTGTGAATATGAGTCTAAAAGGCTTCCTGGAAACAAAATAAAGTCTCACAGACTATTTTCAGGTTCTATATCACTGGTTTCCTCCCAAAAAAGAAAAAAATCTTGAAAATACCGTTCTGAATATCAGTCTTAAAAGCTTCCTGGAAATAAAATAAAGTCTGACAAACTATTTTCAGGTTCAATTTCACTGGCTTCGTCCAGGAAATGAAAAGATTCTTGAAGACACCATTGTGAATATCAAACTTAAAGGCTCATTGGAAACAAAATAAAGTCTCACAGATTATTTTCAGGTTCAGTTTCACTGTTTTCCTCCTGAAGAGAAAAAAGTCTTCAAGAGACCATGGTGAATATCAGTCTGATGTACTTCCCAAAATGAAATGAAGTCTCTCAGACTATTTTCAGGTTTAATTTCACTGGCTTCTTCTTGAAAATGAAGAGAGTCTCGAATAGACCATTGTGAATATCAACCTTAAGTTTCCTGGGAGCAAAATAAAGTCTTACAGACTATTTTTAGGTTCAATTTCACTGGCTTCTTCCCAAAAACGATAAGAGTTTTGAAGATACCATTGTTAATTTCAGTCTCTTAGACCTCCCAAAAACAAAATAAAGTCTCTAAAAATAATTTTCAGGTTCAATTTCACTATCTTCCTCCCGAAAACAAAAAGAGTCCTGAAGAGACCATTGTGAATATCAGTCATAAAGGCTTCCTGGAAAATGAAATAAAGTCTAACAGACTATTTTCAGGATCAATTTCACTGGTTTCCTCCCACAAAATGAAAAGAGTCTTGAAGGGACCATCGTGAATATCAGTGTCACAGGTTCCCATCGTCAGTTTTAATCTGACAGGCTTCCTGAAAATGAAATAAACTCCCATAGAATATTGCCAGGCTCAATACAGCAGGCTACTCGAAAACGTATTTCCAAGTCAAGATTCACAATTTTCAGAAAAAAACTCAAGCACGCCCATGGTTCAATATTGGTGTAAAATGCAAATACACCATACAATGCCATTATACTTATAATATCAAAAATCAGGGCATATGGAGTAGCTACAATGGCCAAATATATTGTTAATGTCAATGTAATGGCAACCAACAATGCCTAGAGAATAAGAAAAAGACGCATCTTTAGCTTCATCCTCTGGTTCACTGCAGAAGCATTGCTAAGCAATCTTGGTCCAAGAAGATGAACCTGATTAGCTGCCGCTATGGTAGGTGTTGAAGCTTCCTCAATCCTGGGTGATAGTTGACCGAAGTTCACCCAGGGAGAAGGAGCCTCTATCATCGGTAGGACAGTACCAACGGATGTTGAGGCTCCCTCTACGCCTGGCAACGGTCTCTCAATATCCAGTGTACACCTTGGAGGACTCATAGCGATCAGTGGGTCCTCACCTACCTCTAGGATGAAGGGGGTAATGGCGACTTTGAATGTTTCTGATGCTGCATATGGTTCAGTGAGCTGGCTTTTGTTGCTCGTGTAAGACTGTTTTTCTTGATATGATATATTCAATTGGTTTTTGTTAACTGCTATTGAATTTGTCGTCTTTCCATCTAACATTTTGCCGGCCTCGGTTGCACTTGTGGTCTCGGGGGATCCATGTTGTGATTCGTGATGTCCATCAATTGTCTGCCATTCTTGCAAGATGGCCAGCCAACCGCCATTTGAGATTTTTAATGGATTCTATGATGTCTCTAACTCTTGTCTGTTCCCGGATGTACTGTGCTGTTTTATGGTCTCTCCATGTGAGGCCCAGCATTATTTTTTCATTGGCACGTAGCATGGTTCCCACGTCTATGATGAAGGATGTAATGGCCACTCCGACGGTTTCTGATGCTGAAGATGGTTCAGTTGGCTGGCTTGTTCTGTTGCCCATGTTGGACCGTTTTTCTTGATATGATATGTTTAATTGATTTTTGTTAACTGCTATTGAATTCGTTTTGAAAAGACAAAAACTGGCTTCAATGCAATTTTAACAGTAAATGAAAGCAATCTTTATACTATTGTTGATAAAACAAAAATTTTTCACAGTTTTCTTCCGATACGGCAGAACATTAAGATGACGTCAAGTTGTCATGGTGAAACGTTTACTGATAATATAGAAATAAGCTTGACCATATTTGGAAACGTTTTCATGGATTATATTTCATAGCTATGTCATCATCATCATAATCATCATCATCATCATCATCATGGGCGTCACGGAGCCAGTAGTTCCTGAACTTGTCTACCTAGTCTTTCCATCTAACAATTTGCCGGCCTCGGTTGCACATGTGGTTTCGGTGGATCCATGTTGTGAGTCGTGATGTCCATCGATTGTCTGCCATTCTTGCAAGATGGCCAGCCCACCGCCATTTGAGATTTTTCATAGATTCTATGATGTCTCTAAGTCTTGTCTTTTCCCGGATGTACTGTGTTGTTTTGTGGTCTCTCCATGTGAGGCCCAGCATTATTCTTTCATGTGCACGTTGCATGGTTCCCACGTGTATGATGAAGGGGGCAATGGCCACTTTTGAGAAAATATGCAAAGCCTCTCAATGTTCAAATCTTGGTGGCAAAGATAAACCAATATAGAATACATAGCCAGCATACATATAATTTCAGAAATCACGACATATATAGTAGCTGCAATGGCCAAAACTATACCTAATGTCAATGTAATGACAATCAAAAATGCAAAGGCGATAAGTAGAAGGCGATGCTTTAGCTTCATCCTCTGGTTCACTGCAGAAGTATTGCTAGGCAATATTGGTCGAGGAAGATGAACCCGATTAGCTGTTGCTATGGTAGGTGTTGAAGCTTCCTCAATCCTAGGTGATAGTTGACCGAAGTTCACCCGGTAAGTATGAGCCTCTACCATCGGTAGAACAGTACCAACGGATGTTGAGGCTCCCTCTATGCCTGGCAACGGTCTCTCAATATCCAGCGTGCACATTGGAGGACTCATAGCGATGGGTGGGTCCTCACCCACCTCTATGATGAAGGGGGTAATGGCCACTTCGATTGTCTCTGATGCTGCGGATGGTTCGGTTGGCTGGCTTCTTTTGTTGCTCATGTTGGACCGTTTTTCTTGATATGATATATACGATTAATCTTTGTTAAGCTATTGAATTGTTTTTGAGAGGAGAAAAACTGGGATCGATGCAATTTTAACAGTAAATGGAAGCAATCTTTATGCTATTGTCAATAAAACAAGAATTTTGCACAGTTTTCTTCCGATACGGCAGAACATTAAGATGACGTTAAGTTGTCATGGTGAGAACATTTACCGATCGTATGGAAATAGGCTTGACCATATTTGGGAACGTTGTCATTGATTGAATTTCAGAGCTATGTCACGATGATGATGATGATCATCATTATCGTCAGTCTTTTAGTATCAGTCGTTTGACATAGACCTTCCCCAGGATTTGCCACACTTCTCTATCATGGGCGTCACAGAGCCAGTAGTTCCTGAACTTGTCTAGCGCATCTTTCCATCGAACATTTTTCCGGCCTCGGTTGCACATGATCCATGTTGTGAATCTTGATCTCCATCGATTGTCTGCCATTGTTGCAAGATGGCCAGCCCACCGCCATTTGAGATTTTTCATAGATTCTATGATGTCTCTAAGTCTTGTCTTTTCCCGGATGTACTGTGTTGTTTTGTGGTCTCTCCATGTGAGGCCCAGCATTATTCTTTCATGTGCACGTTGCATGGTTCCCACGTCTATGATGAAGGGGGTAATGTCCACTTTTGAGAAAATATTCAAAGCCTCTCAATGTTCAAATCTTGGTGGCAAAGATAAACCAATATAGAATACATAGCCAGCATACATATAATTTCAGAAATCACGACATATATAGTAGCTGCAATGGCCAAAACTATACCTAATGTCAATGTAATGACAATCAAATATGCCAAGGCAATAAGTAGAAGGCGATGCTTTAGCTTCATCCTCTGGTTCACTGCAGAAGTATTGCTAGGCAATATTGGTCGAGGAAGATGAACCCGATTAGCTGTTGCTATGGTAGGTGTTGAAGCTTCCTCAATCCTAGGTGATAGTTGACCGAAGTTCACCCGGTAAGTAGGAGCCTCTACCATCGGTAGAGCAGTACCAACTGATGTTGAGGCTCTCTCTATGCCTGGCAACGGTCTCTCAATATCCAGCGTGCACATTGGAGGACTCATAGCGATTGGTGGGTCCTCACCCACCTCTATGATGAAGGGGGTAATGGCCACTTCGATTGTCTCTGATGCTGCGGATGGTTCGGTTGGCTTGCTTATTTTGTTGCTCATGTTGGACTGTTTTTCATGATATGATATATACGATTAATTTTTGTTAACTGCTATTGAATTGTTTTTGAGAGGAGAAAAACTGGGATCGATGCAATTTTAACAGTAAATGAAAGCAATCTTTCTACTATTGTCGATAAAACAAGAATTTTGCATAGTTTTCTTCCGATACGGCAGAACATTAAGATGACGTTAAGTTGTCATGGTGAGAACGTTTACCGATCATAAGGAAATAAGCTTGACCATATTTGGAAACGTTTTCATTGATTAAATTTCATAGCTATGTCATGATGATGATGATCATCATCATTATCATCAGTCTTTTAGCATCAGTCGTTTGACATAGACCTTCCCCATGATTTGCCACACTTCTCTATGATGGGCGTCACGGAGCCAGTAGTTCCTTAACTTGTCTAGTGCGTCTTTCGATCGAACATTTTGCCGGCCTTGGTTGCACATGTGGTGTCAGGGGATCCATGTTGTGAGTCTTGATTTCCATCGATTGTCTGCCATTGTTGCAAGATGGCCAGCCCACCACCATTTGAGATTTTTCATAGATTCTATGATGTCTCTAAGTCTTGTCAGTTCCTGCATATACTGTGCTGTTTTGTGGTCTCTCCATGTGAGGCCCGGCATTATTGTTTCATGTGCACGTTGCATGGTTCCCACATCTATGATGAAGGGGGTAATGGCCACTTTTGAGAAAATATTCAAAGCCTCTCAATGTACAAATCTTGGTGGCAAAGATAAACCAATATAGAATACATAGCCAGCATACATATAATTTCAGAAATCACGACATATATAGTAGCTGCAATGGCCAAAACTATACCTAATGTCAATGTATTGACAATCAAAAATGCCAAGGCAATAAGTAGAAGGCGATGCTTTAGCTTCATCCTCTGGTTCAGTGCAGAAGTATTGCTAGGCAATATTGGTCGAGGAAGATGAACCCGATTAGCTGTTGCTATGGTAGGTGTTGAAGCTTCCTCAATCCTAGGTGATAGTTGACCGAAGTTCACCCGGTAAGTATGAGCCTCTACCATCAGTAGAACAGTACCAACGGATGTTGAGGCTCCCTCTATGCCTGGCAACGGTCTCTCAATATCCAGCGTGCACATTGGAGGACTCATAGCGATGGATGGGTCCTCAGCCACCTCTATGATGAAGGGGGTAATGGCCACTTCGATTGTCTCTGATGCTGCGGATGGTTCGGTTGGCTGGCTTCTTTTGTTGCTCATGTTGGACCGTTTTTCTTGATATGTTATATACGATTAATTTTTGTTAACTGCTATTGAATTGTTTTTGAGAGGAGAAAAACTGGGATCAATGCAATTTTAACAGTAAATGGAAGCAATCTTTATGCTATTGTCGATAAAACAAGAATTTTGCACAGTTTTCTTCCGATATGGCAGAACATTAAGATGACGTTAAGTTGTCATGGTGAGAACATTTACCGATCGTATGGAAATAGGCTTGATCATATTTGGGAAAGTTTTCATTGATTGAATTTCATAGATATGTCATGATGATGATGATCATCATCATTATCGTCAGTCTTTTAGTATCAGTCGTTTGACATAGACCTTCCCCAGGATTTGCCACACTTCTCTATCATGGGCGTCACAGAGCCAGTAGTTCCTGAACTTGTCTAGCGCGTCTTTCCATCGAACATTTTTCCGGCCTCGGTTGCACATGATCCATGTTGTGAATCTTGATCTCCATCGATTGTCTGCCATTCTTGCAAGATGGCCAGCCCACCGCCATTTGAGATTTTTCATAGATTCTATGATGTCTCTAAGTCTTGTCTTTTCCCGGATGTACAGTGTTGTTTTGTGGTCTCTCCATGTGAGGCCCAGCATTATTCTTTCATGTGCACGTTGCATGGTTCCCACATCTATGATGAAGGGGGTAATGGCAACTTTTGAGAAAATATTCAAAGCCTCTCAATGTTCAAATCTTGGTGGCAAAGATAAACCAATATAGAATACATAGCCAGCATACATATAATTTCAGAAATCACGACATATATAGTAGCTGCAATGGCCAAAACTATACCTAATGTCAATGTAATGACAATCAAATATGCCAAGGCAATAAGTAGAAGGCGATGCTTTAGCTTCATCCTCTGGTTCACTGCAGAAGTATTGCTAGGCAATATTGGTCGAGGAAGATGAACCCGATTAGCTGTTGCTATGGTAGGTGTTGAAGCTTCCTCAATCCTAGGTGATAGTTGACCGAAGTTCACCCGGTAAGTAGGAGCCTCTACCATCGGTAGAGCAGTACCAACTGATGTTGAGGCTCCCTCTATGCCTGGCAACGGTCTCTCAATATCCAGCGTGCACATTGGAGGACTCATAGCGATGGGTGGGTCCTCACCCACCTCTATGATGAAGGGGGTAATGGCCACTTCGATTGTCTCTGATGCTGCGGATGGTTCGGTTGGCTTGCTTATTTTGTTGCTCATGTTGGACTGTTTTTCATGATATGATATATACGATTAATTTTTGTTAACTGCTATTGAATTGTTTTTGAGAGGAGAAAAACTGGGATCGATGCAATTTTAACAGTAAATGAAAGCAATCTTTCTACTATTGTCGATAAAACAAGAATTTTGCATAGTTTTCTTCCGATACGGCAGAACATTAAGATGACGTTAAGTTGTCATGGTGAGAACGTTTACCGATCATAAGGAAATAAGCTTGACCATATTTGGAAACGTTTTCATTGATTAAATTTCATAGCTATGTCATGATGATGATGATCATCATCATTATCATCAGTCTTTTAGCATCAGTCGTTTGACATAGACCTTCCCCATGATTTGCCACACTTCTCTATGATGGGCGTCACGGAGCCAGTAGTTCCTTAACTTGTCTAGTGCGTCTTTCGATCGAACATTTTGCCGGCCTTGGTTGCGCATGTGGTGTCAGGGGATCCATGTTGTGAGTCTTGATTTCCATCGATTGTCTGCCATTGTTGCAAGATGGCCAGCCCACCACCATTTGAGATTTTTCATAGATTCTGTGATGTCTCTAAGTCTTGTCAGTTCCTGCATATACTGTGCTGTTTTGTGGTCTCTCCATGTGAGGCCCGGCATTATTGTTTCATGTGCACGTTGCATGGTTCCCACATCTATGATGAAGGGGGTAATGGCCACTTTTGAGAAAATATTCAAAGCCTCTCAATGTACAAATCTTGGTGGCAAAGATAAACCAATATAGAATACATAGCCAGCATACATATAATTTCAGAAATCACGACATATATAGTAGCTGCAATGGCCAAAACTATACCTAATGTCAATGTATTGACAATCAAAAATGCCAAGGCAATAAGTAGAAGGCGATGCTTTAGCTTCATCCTCTGGTTCAGTGCAGAAGTATTGCTAGGCAATATTGGTCGAGGAAGATGAACCTGATTAGCTGTTGCTATGGTAGGCGTTGAAGCTTCCTCAATCCTAGGTGATAGTTGACCGAAGTTCACCCGGTAAGTATGAGCCTCTACCATCGGTAGAACAGTACCAACGGATGTTGAGGCTCCCCCTATGCCTGGCAACGGTCTCTCAATATCCAGCGTGCACATTGGAGGACTCATAGCGATGGGTGGGTCCTCACCCATCTCTATGATGAAGGGGGTAATGGCCACTTCGATTGTCTCTGATGCTGCGGATGGTTCGTTTGGCTGGCTTCTTTTGTTGCTCATGTTGGACTGTTTTCTTGATATGATAAAAACGATTAATTTTTGTTAAGCTATTGAATTGTTTTTGAGAGGAGAAAAACTGGGATCGATGCAATTTTAACAGTAAATGAAAGCAATCTTTCTACTATTGTCGATAAAACAAGAATTTTGCATAGTTTTCTTCCGATACGGCAGAACATTAAGATGACGTTAAGTTGTCATGGTGAGAACGTTTACCGATCATAAGGAAATAAGTTTGACCATATTTGGAAACGTTTTCATTGATTGAATTTCATAGCTATTTCATGATGATGATGATCATCATCATTATCATCAGTCTTTTAGCATCAGTCATTTGACATAGGCCTTCCCCAGGATTTGCCACACTTCTCTATCATGGGTGTCACGGAGCCAGTAGTTCCTGAACTTGTCTAGCGCGTCTTTTCATCGAACATTCTTCTGGCCCTGGTTGCACATGATCCATGTTGTGAATCTTGATCTCCATCGATTGTCTGCCATTCTTGCAAGATGGCCAGCCCACTGTCATTTGAGATTTTTCATAGATTCTATGATGTCTCTAAGTCTTGTCTTTTCCCGGATGTACCGTGTTGTTTTGTAGTCTCTCCATGTGATGCCCAGCATTATTCTTTCATGTGCACGTTGCATGGTTCCCACGTCTATGATGAGGGGGATAATGGCCACTTTTGAGAAAATATTCGAAGCCTCTCAATGTTCAAATCTTGGTTGCAAAGATAAACCAATATAGAATACATAGCCAGCATACATATAATTTCAGAAATCACGACATATATAGTAGCTGCAATGGCCAAAACTATACCTAATGTCAATGTAATGACAATCAAAAATGCCAAAGCAATAAGTAGAAGGCCATGCTTTAGCTTTATCCTCTGGTTCACTGCAGAAGTATTGCTAGGCAATATTGGTCGAGGAAGATGAACCTGATTAGCTGCCGCTATGGTAGGCGTTGAAGCTTCCTCAATCCTAGGTGATAGTTGACCGAAGTTCACCCGGTAAGTAGGAGCCTCTACCATCGGTAGAACAGTACCAACTGATGTTGAGGCTCCCTCTATGCCTGGCAACGGTCTCTCAATATCCAGCGTGCACATTGGAGGACTCATAACGATGGGTGGGTCCTCACCCATCTCTATGATGAAGGGGGTAATGACCACTTCGACGGTCTCTGATGGTGCGGATGGTTCGGTTGGCTGGCTTCTTTTGTTGCTCATGTTGGACTGTTTTTCTTGATATGATATATACGATTAATTTTTGTTAAGCTATTGAATTGTTTTCGAGAGGAGAAAAACTGGGATCAATGCAATTTTAACAGTAAATGAAAGCAATCTTTATGCTATTTTCGATAAAACAAGAATTTTGCACAGTTTTCTTCCGATACGGCAGAACATTAAGATGACGTTAAGTTGTCATGGTGAGAACGTTAACGATCATAAGGAAATAAGCTTGACCATATTTGGAAACGTTTTCATTGATTAAATTTCATAGCTATTTCATGATGATGATGATCATCATCATTATCATCAGTCTTTTAGTATCAGTCGTTTGACATAGGCCTTCCCCATGATTTGCCACACTTCTCTATGATGGGCGTCACGGAGCCAGTAGTTCCTGAACTTGTCTAGCGCGTCTTTCCATCGAACATTCTTCTGGCCCCGGTTGCACATGATCCATGTTGTGAATCTTGATCTCCATCGATTGTCTGCCATTCTTGCAAGATGGCCAGCCCACTGCCATTTGAGATTTTTCATAGATTCTATGATGTCTCTAAGTCTTGTCTTTTCCCGGATGTACTGTGTTGTTTTGTAGTCTCTCCATGTGAGGCCCAGCATTATTCTTTCATGTGCACGTTGCATGGTTCCCACGTCTATGATGAGGGGGGTAATGGCCGCTTTTGAGAAAATATTCAAAGCCTCTCAATGTACAAATCTTGGTGGCAAAGATAAACCAATATAGAATACATAGCCAGCATACATATAATTTCAGAAATCACGACATATATAGTAGCTGCAATGGCCAAAACTATACCTAATGTCAATGTAATGACAATCAAAAATGCCAAGGCAATAAGTAGAAGGCGAGGGTTTCGCATCATCCTCTAGTTCACTGCAGAAGTATTGCTAGGCAATATTGGTCGAGGAAGATGAACCCGATTAGCTGCCGCTATGGTAGGCGTTGAAGCTTCCTCAATCCTAGGTGATAGTTGACCGAAGTTCACCCGGTAAGTAGGAGCCTCTACCATCGGTAGAACAGTACCAACGGATGTTGAGGCTCCCTCTATGCCTGGCAACGGTCTCTCAATATCCAGCGTGCACATTGGAGGACTCATAACGATGGGTGGGTCCTCACCCACCTCTATGATAAATGGGGTAATGACCACTTCGACGGTCTCTGATGGTGCGGATGGTTCGGTTGGCTGGATTCTTTTGTTGCTCATGTTGGACTGTTTTTCTTGATATGATATATACGATTAATTTTTGTTAAGCTATTGAATTGTTTTTGAGAGGAGAAAAACTGGGATCAATGCAATTTTAACAGTAAATGAAAGCAATCTTTATGCTATTTTCGGTAAAACAAGAATTTTGCACAGTTTTCTTCCGATACAGCTGAACATTAAGATGACGTTAAGTTGTCTTGGTGAGAACGTTTACCGATCATAAGGAAATAAGCTTGACCATATTTGGAAACGTTTTCATTGATTAAATTTCATAGCTATTTCATGATGATGATGATCATCATCATTATCATCAGTCTTTTAGCATCAGTCATTTGACATAGGCCTTCCCCAGGATTTGCCACACTTCTCTATCATGGGCGTCACGGAGCCAGTAGTTCCTGAACTTGTCTAGCGCGTCTTTCCATCGAACATTTTTCCTGCCTCGGTTGCACATGTGGTCTTGTGGGATCCACGTTGTGAGTCTTGATCTCCATCGATTGTCTGCCATTCTTGCAAGATGGCCAGCCCACCGCCATTTGAGATTTTTCATAGATTCTATGATGTCTCTAAGTCTTGTCTTTTCCCATATGTACTGTGTTGTTTTGTGGTCTCCCCACGAGAGGCCCAGTATTATTCTTTCATGTGCACGTTGCATGGTTCCCACGTCTATGATGAAGTGGGTAATGGCTACTTTTCAGAAAATATTCAAAGCCTATCAATGTTCAAATCTTGGTGGCAAAGATAAACCAAGATACTATTCACAGCCAGAATACATATAATCTCTGAAATCACGACATTTATATTAGCTGCAATGGCCAAAACTATACTTAATGTCAATGCAATGACAATCAAAAATGCCAAGGCAATAAGTAGAAGGCGATGCTTTAGCTTCATCCTCTGGTTCACTGCAGAAGTATTGCTAGTCAATATTGGTCGATGGAGATGAACCCGATTAGCTGTTGCTATGGTAGGTGTTGAAGCTTCCTCAATCCTAGGTTATAGTTGACCAAAGTTCACCAGGTGAAAAGGAGCCTCTACCATCGGTAGAACAGTACCAACGGATGTTGAGGCTCCCTCTATGCCTGGCAACGATCTTTCAATATCCAGCGTGCACATTGGAGGACTCATAGCGATGGGTGGGTCCTCACCCATCTCTATGATGAAGGGGGTAATGGCCACTTCGATTGTCTCTGATGCTGCGGATGGTTCGGTTGGCTGGCTTGTTTTGTTGCTCATGTTGGACTGTTTTTCTTGATATGATATATACGATTAATTTTTGTTAAGCTATTGAATTGTTTTTGAGAGGAGAAAAACTGGGATCGATGCAATTTTAATAGTAAATGAAAGCAATCTTTCTACTATTGTCAATAAAACAAGAATTTTGCACAGTGTTCTTCCGATACGGCAGAACATTAAGATGACGTTAAGTTGTCATGGTGAGAACGTTTACCGATCATAAGAAAATAAGCTTGATCATGTTTGGAAACGTTTTCGTTGATTAAATTTCATAGCTATGTCATGATGATGATGATCATCATCATTATCATCAGTCTTTTAGCATCAGTCGTTTGACATAGGCCTTCCCCAGGATTTGCCACACTTCTCTCTGATGGGTGTCACGGAGCCAGTAGTTCCTGAACTTGTCTAGCGCGTCTTTCGATCGAACATTTTTCTGGCCTCGGTTGCACATGTGGTGTCGGGGGATCCATGTTGTGAGTCTCGATCTCCATCGATTGTCTAGAATTCTTGCAAAATGGCCAGCCCACCGCCATTTGAGATTTTTCATAGATTCTATGATGTCTCCAAGTCTTGTCTTTTCCCGGATGTACTGTGTTGTTTTGTGGTCTCCCAATGTGAAACCCAGCATTATTCTTTCATGTGCACGTTGCATGGTTCCCACGTCTATGATGAAGTGGGTAATGGCTACTTTTGAGAAAATATTCAAAGCCTATCACGTTCAAATCTTGGTGGCAAAGATAAACCAAGATACTATTCACAGCCAGCATACATATAATCTCTGAAATCACTACATTTATATTAGCTGCAATGGCCAAAACTATACCTAATGTCAATGTAATGACAATCAAAAATGCCAAGGCAATAAGTAGAAGGCGATGCTTTAGCTTCATCCTCTGGTTCACTGCAGAAGTATTGCTAGGCAATATTGGTCGAGGAAGATGAACCTGATTAGCTGTTGCTATGGTAGGTGTTGAACCTTCCTCAATCCTAGGTGATAGTTGACCGAAGTTCACCCGGTAAGTAGGAGCCTCTACCATCGGTAGAACAGTACCAACGGATGTTGAGGCTCCCTCTATGCCTGGCAACGGTCTGTCAATATCCAGCATGCACATTGGCGGACTCATAGCGATGGGTGGGTCCTCACCCATCTCTATGATGAAGGGGGTAATGGCCACTTCGATTGTCTCTGATGCTGCGGATGGTTCGGTTGGCTGGCTTCTTTTGTTGCTCACGTTGGACTGTTTTTCTTGATATGATATATACGATTAATTTTTGTTAAGCTATTGAATTGTTTTTGAGAGGAGAAAAACTGGGATCAATGCAATTTTAACAGTAAATGAAAGCAATCTTTATACTATTGTCGATAAAACAAGAATTTTGCACAGTGTTCTTCCGATACGGCAGAACATTAAGATGACGTTAAGTTGTCATGGTAAGAACGTTTACCGATCATAAGGAAATAAGCTTGACCATATTTGGAAATGTTTCATCGATTAAATTTCATAGCTATGACATGATGATGATCATCATCATCATTATCATCAGTCTTTTAGCATCAGTCGTTTGACATAGACCTCCCCAGGATTTGCCACACTTCTCTATGATTGGCGTCACGGAGCCAGTAGTTCCTGAACTTGTCTAGCGCGTCTTTCCATCGAACATTTTTCCGGCCTCGGTTGCACATGTGGTGTCGGGGGATCCATGTTGTGAGTCTTGATCTCCATCGATTGTCTCCATTGTTGCAAGATGGCCAGCCCACCGCAATTTGAGATTTTTCATAGATTCTATGATGTCTCTAAGTCTTGTCTTTCCCCGGATGTACTGTGTTGTTTTGTGGTCTCCCAATGTGAGACCCAGCATTATTCTTTCATGTGCACGTTGCATGGTTCCCACGTCTATGATGAAGTGGGTAATGGCTACTTTTGAGAAAATATTCAAAGCCTCTCAATGTTCAAATCTTGGTGGCAAAGATAAACCAAGATACTATTCACAGCCAGCATACATATAATCTCTGAAATCACGACATTTATATTAGCTGCAATGGCCAAAACTATACTTAATGTCAATGCAATGACAATCAAAAATGCCAAGGCAATAAGTAGAAGGCGATGCTTTAGCTTCATCCTCTGGTTCAGTGCAGAAGTATTGCTAGGCAATATTGGTCGATGGAGATGAACCCGATTAGCTGTTGCTATGGTAGGCGTTGAAGCTTCCTCAATCCTAGGTGATAGTTGACCGAAGTTTACCCGGTAAGTAGGAGCCTCTACCATCGGTAGAACAGTACCAACGGATGTTGAGGCTCCCTCTATACCTGGCAACGGTCTCTCAATATCCAGCGTGCACATTGGAGGACTCATAGCGATGGGTGGGTCCTCATCCATCTCTATGATGAAGGGGGTAATGGCCACTTCGATTGTCTCTGATGCTGCGGATGGTTCGGTTGGCTGGCTTCTTTTGTTGCTCATGTTGGACTGTTTTCCTTGATATGATATATACGATTAATTTTTGTTAAGCTATTGAATTGTTTTTGAGAGGAGAAAAACTGGGATCGAAGCAATTTTAACAGTAAATGAAAGCAATCTTTATACTATTGTCGAAAAAACAAGAATTTTGCATTGTTTTCTTCCGATACGGCAGAACATTAAGATGACGTTAAGTTGTCATGGTGAGAACGTTTACCGATCGTATGGAAATAAGCTTGACCATATTTGGAAACGTTTTCATTGATTAAATTTCATAGCTATGTCATGATGATGATGATCATTATCATTATCATCAGTCTTTTAGTATCAGTCGTTTGAAATAGGCCTTCCCCAGGATTTGCCACACTTCTCTATGATGGGCGTCACGGAGCCAGTAGTTCCTGAACTTGTCTAGCGCGTCTTTCCATCGAACATTTTTCCGGCCTCGGTTGCACATGTGGTCTTGTGGGATCCATGTTGTGAGTCTTGATCTCCATCAATTGTCTCCATTGTTGCAAGATGGCCAGCCCACCACCATTTGAGATTTTTCATAGATTCTATGATGTCTCTAAGTCTTGTCTTTTCTCGGATGTACTGTGTTGTTTTGTGGTCTCTCCACGTGAGGCCCAGCATTATTCTTTCATGTGCACGTTGCATGGTTCCCACGTGTATGATGAAGGGGGTAATGGCCACTTTTGAGAAAATATTCAAAGCCTCTCAATGTTCAAATCTTGGTGGCAAAGATAAACCAATATAGAATACATAGCCAGCATACATATAATTTCAGAAATCACGACATATATAGTAGCTGCAATGGCCAAAACTATACCTAATGTCAATGTAATGACAATCAAATATGCCAAGGCAATAAGTAGAAGGCGATGCTTTAGCTTCATCCTCTGGTTCACTGCAGAAGTATTGCTAGGCAATATTGGTCGAGGAAGATGAACCTGATTAGCTGTTGCTATGGTAGGTGTTGAACCTTCCTCAATCCTAGGTGATAGTTGACCGAAGTTCACCCGGTAAGTAGGAGCCTCTACCATCGGTAGAACAGTACCAACGGATGTTGAGGCTCCCTCTATGCCTGGCAACGGTCTCTCAATATCCAGCGTGCACATTGGAGGACTCATAGCGATGGGTGGGTCCTCACCCACCTCTATGATGAAAGGTGTAATGGCCACTTCGATTGTCTCTGATGGTGCGGATGGTTCGGTTGGCTGACTTCTTTTGTTGCTTGTGTTGGACTGTTTTTCTTGATATGATATATACGATTAATTTTTGTTAAGCTATTGAATTGTTTTTGAGAGGAGAAAAACTGGGATCGATGCAATTTTAACAGTAAATGAAAGCAATCTTTATACTATTGTCGATAAAACAAGAATTTTGCAAAGTGTTCTTCCGATACGGCAGAACATTAAGATGACGTTAAGTTGTCATGGTGAGAACGTTTACCGATCATAAGGAAATAAGCTTGACCATATTTGGAAACGTTTTCATTGATTAAATTTCATAGCTATGTCATGATGATGATGATCATCATCATTATCATCAGTCTTTTAGCATCAGTCGTTTGACATAGACCTCCCCAGGATTTGCTACACTTCTCTATGATGGGCGTCACGGAGCCAGTAGTTCCTGAACTTGTCTAGCGCGTCTTTCCATCGAATATTTTTCCGGCCTCAGTTTCACATGTGGTGTTGGGGGATCCATGTTGTGAGTCTTGATCTCCATCGATTGTCTGCCATTGTTGCAAGATGGCAAGCCCACCACCATTTGAGATTTTTCATAGATTCTATGATGTCTCTAAGTTTTGTCTTTTCCCGGATGTACTGTGTTGTTTTGTGGTCTCTCCTTGTGAGGTCCAGCATTATTCTTTCATGTGCACGTTGCATGGTTCCCACGTCTATGATGAGGGGGGTAATGGCCACTTTTGAGAAAATATTCAAAGCCTCTCAATGTTCAAATCTTGGTTGCAAAGATAAACCAATATAGAATACATAGCCAGCATATATATAATTTCAGAAATCACGACATATATAGTAGCTGCAATGGCCAAAACCATACTTAATGTCAATGCAATGACAATCAAATATGCCAAGGCAATAAGTAGAAGGCGATGCTTTAGCTTCATCCTCTGGTTCAGTGCAGAAGTATTGCTAGGCAATATTGGTTGAGGAAGATGAACCCGATTAGCTGTTGCTATGGTAGATGTTGAAGCTTCCTCAATCCTAGGTGATAGTTGACTGAAGTTCACCCAGAGAGAAGGAGCCTCTACCACAGCTAGGACAGTACCAACAGATGTTGAGGCTCCTTCTACGCCTGGCAACAGTCTCTCAATATCCAGCGTGCACATTGGAGGACTCATAGCGATGGGTGGGTCCTCACCCACCTCTATGATAAAGGGTGTAATGGACATTTCGACGGTTTCTGATGCTGCAGATGGTTTGGTTGGCTGGCTTCTTTTGTTGCTCATGTTAGACCGTTTTTTTTGATACGATATGTTCAATTGATTTTTGTTAACTGCTATTAAATTTGTTTTGAAAAGACAAAAACGGGGTTCAATGCAATCTTAACAGTAAATGGAAGAAATCTTTATACTATTGTTGATAAAACAAGAATTTTGCACAGTTTTCATCCGATACGGCAAAACATTAAGATGACGTTGGGTTGTCATGGTGAGAACGTTTACCGATCATATGGAAATAAGCTTGACCATATTTGGAAACGTTTTCATGGATTATATTTTATGGCTATGTCATGATGATGATGATGATCATCATCATCATCAGTCTTTTATTGTCCGTCGTTGGACATAGACCCTCCCCAGGATTTGCCACACTGCTTTATCATTATTCTTTCATATGCATGTTGCATGGTTCCTTGCTTACGAGTCTGTCTCTTGGTTAAGTTCTATGTTCCAGCTCATTAAGCGATTATTGGGAGGATGCATTGGTTATACACCTTTCTCTTTAGGATTAATGGGATCCTATTATTTTTGAAGGTTGTGCTTGCTCTGCCAAAGGCTTGCCATCCTAGTGTGATTCTCTGCTTGATTCCTTCTTCTTTTGAGGGTTTCATGGAGATCAGTTTTTCAATCTTTTCTTCTTATTACATTGAAGAAAGTTGTTAAAAAACATTGGAACATTTCTTATATGGCTTCCCTTGAAGGCTTGGTTATAACCACTTTGGAGAATCAATCCTTTTTTTTATTACATTCAAGAAAGTTGCTAAAAACCATTGAAACATTTCTTCTGAGGCTTCTCTTCAAGGCTTGGTTATGAACACTTTGGATATTCAATCCTTTATTTTAATTACAATCAAGAAAGTTGTTAAAAACCATTGAAACATTTCTTCTGAGGCTTCCCTTCAAGGCTTGGTTATGAACACATTGGATATTCAATCCTTTATTTTAATTACAATCAGGAAAGTTGTTAAAAACCATTGAAACATTTCTTCTGAGGCTTCTCTTCAAGGCTTGGTTATGAACACTCTGGATATTCAATCCTTTATTTTAATTACAATCAAGAAAGTTGTTAAAAACCATAGAAACATTCCTTCTGAGGCTTCCCTTCAAGGCTTGGTTATGAACACTTTGGAAAATCAATCCTTTTTTTTTATTACTTTCAAGAAATTGTTAAAAACTATTGAAACATTTCTTTCGAGGCTTCCTTTCAAGGCTGGGTTATGAACACTTTGGATAATCAATCCTTTTTTTTATTACATTCAACAAAGTTGTTAAAAACCATTGAAACATTTCTCCTGAGGCTTCTCTTCAAGGCTTGGTTATGAACACATTGGATATTCAATCCTTTATTTTAATTACATTCAAGAAAGTTGTTAAAACCATTGAAACATTCCTTCTGAGGCTTCCCTTTAACGCTTGGTTATGAACACTTTGGATATTCAATCCTTTATTTTAATTACAATCAAGAAAGTTGTTAAAAACCATTGAAACATTGCTTCTGCGGCTTCCCTTCAAGGCTTGGTTATGAACACATTGGATATTCAATCCTTTATATTAATTACATTCAAGAAAGTTGTTAAAACCATTGAAACATTCCTTCTGAGGCTTCTCTTCAAGGCTTGGTTATGAACACTTTGGATATTCAATCCTTTATTTTAATTACAATCAAGAAAGTTTTTAAAAACCATTGAAACATTTCTTCTGAGGCTTCCCTTCAAGGCTTGGTTATGAACACTTTGGAAAATCCATCCTTTTTTTTTATTACTTTCAAGAAATTGTTAAAAACTATTGAAACATTTCTTTCGAGGCTTCCTTTCAAGGCTGGGTTATAAACACTTTGGATAATCAATCCTTTTTTTTATTACATTCAACAAAGTTGTTAAAAACCATTGAAACATTGCTTCTGAGGCTTCCCTTCAACGTTTGGTTATGAACACTTTGGAAAATCAATCTTTTTCTTTTATTACATTCAAGAAAGTTGTTAAAAACCATTGAAACATTGCTTCTGAGGCTTCTCCTCAAGGCTTGGTTAAGAACTCTTTGGAAAATCAATCCTTTTTTTTATTACATTCAAAAAAGTTGTTAAAAACCATTGAAACATTGCTTTTGTGTCTTTTTTCCAAGGCTTGGTTATGAACACTTTTGAGAATCAATCCTTTTTTTTTTATTACATTCGAAAAAGATGTTAAAAACCATTGAAATATCTTTTATGGCTTCCCTTCAAGGCTTGGATATGGACACTTTGGAAAATCAATCCTTTTTTTTATTACACTCAACAAAGTTGTTAAAAACCATTGAAACATTGCTTCTGAGGCTTCCCTTCCAGGCTTGGTTAAGAACACTTTGGATATTCAATCCTTTATTTTAATTGCATTCAAGAAAGTTGTTAAAACCATTGAAACATTCCTTCTGAGGCTTCTCTTCAAGGCTTGGTTATGAACACTTTGGATATTCAATCCTTTATTTTAATTACAATCAAGAAAGTTTTTAAAAACCATTGAATCATTTCTTCTGAGGCTTCCCTTCAAGGCTTGGTTATGAACACTTTGGAAGATTAATTTTTTTTTTTTATTACTTTCAAGATATTGTTAAAAACTATTGAAACATTTCTTTCGAGGCTTCCTTTCAAGGCTGGGTTATAAACACTTTGGATAATCAATCCTTTTTTTTATTACATTCAACAAAGTTGTTAAAAACCATTGAAACATTCCTTCTGAGGTTTCTTTTCAAGGCTTGGTCATGAACACTTTGGATAATCAATCCTTTATTTTAATTACATTCAAGAAAGATGTTAAAAACCATTGAAACATAACTTCTGAGGCATCCCTTCAAGGCTTGGTTATAAACACTTTGAAAAGTCAATCCTTTTTTCTTATTACATTCAAGAAAGTTGTTAAAAACCATTGGAACATTGCTTCTGAGGCTCCCCTTGAAGGCTTGGTTATGAACACTTTGAAAAATCAAACCTTTTTTTTAATTACATTCAAGAAAGTTGTCAAAAACCATTGAAACATTTCTTCTGAGGCTTCTCCTCAAGGCTTGGTTAAGAACACTTTGGAAAATCCCTCTTTTTTTTATTACATTCAAGAAAGTTGTTAAAAACCATTGAAACATTTCTTCTGAGGCTTCTCCTCAAGGCTTGGTTAAGAACACTTTGGAAAATCCCTCTTTTTTTTATTACATTCAAGAAAGTTGTTAAAAACCATTGAAACATTGCTTCTGAGGCTTCCCTTCAACGCTTGGTTATGAACACTTTGGAAAATCCATCCTTTTTTTATATTACATTTAAGAAAGTTGTTAAAAACGATTGAAACATTGTTTCTGAGGCTTCCCTTCCAGGCTTGGTTAAGAACACTTTGGAAAATCAATCCTTTTTTTTTATTACATTCAAGAAAGTTGTTAAAAACCATTGAAACATTGCTTCTGTGGCTTCCCTTCAAGGCTTGGTTATGAACACATTGGATATTCAATCCTTTATTTTAATTACATTCAAGAAAGTTGTTAAAAACCATTGAAACATTCCTTCTGAGGCTTCTCTTCAAGGCTTGGTTATGAACACTTTGGATATTCAATCCTTTATTTTAATTACAATCGAGAAAGTTTTTAAAAAAAACCATTGAAACATTTCTTCTGAGGCTTCCCTTCAAGGCTTGGTTATGAACACTTTGGAAAATCAATCCTTTTTTTTTATTACATTCAAGAATATGTTAAAAACTTTTGAAACATTTCTTTCGAGGCTTCCTTTCAAGGCTGGGTTATGAACACTTTGGATAATCAATCCTTTTTTTTATTACATTCAACAAAGTTGTTAAAAACCATTCAAAACATTGCTTCTGTGGCTTCCCCTGAAGGGTTGGTTATGAACACTTTTGATAATCAATCCTTTTCTTTATTACATTCAAGAAAGATATTAAAAACCATTGAAACATTTCTTCTAAGTCTTCACTTCAAGGCTTGGTTATGATCACCTTGAAAAATTATCCATTTTTTTTATTACATTTATGAATATTGTTAAAAACCTTTGAATCATTGCTTTTGTGGCTTCCCTTCAAGGCAGAGTTTTGAAAACTTTTGTAAATCAATCCTTTTTTTTATTACATTCAGGAAATTGTTAAAAACCATTGGAACATTTTTTGCTAAGCTTCCCTTCAAGGCTTGGTTATGAACACTTTGGAAAATCAATACTTTTTTTTTATTACATTCAACAAAGTTGTTAAAAACCATTGAAACATTCCTTCTGAGGTTTCTTTTCAAGGCTTGGTCATGAACACTTTGGATAATCAATCCTTTATTTTAATTACATTAAAGAAAGTTGTTAAAAACCATTGAAACATATCTTCTGAGGCATCCCTTCAAGGCTTGGTTATGAACACTTTGAGAAGTCAATCCTTTTTTCTTATTACATTCAAAAAAGTTGTTAAAAACCATTGGAACATTGCTTCTGAGGCTCCCCTTGAAGGCTTGGTTATGAACACTTTGACAAATCGAACCTTTTTTTAAATTACATTCAAGAAAGTTGTCAAAAACCATTGAGACATTTCTTCTGAGGCTTTTCCTCAAGGCTTGGTTAAGAACACTTTTGAAAATCCCTCTTTTTTTATTACATTCGAGAAAGTTTTTACAAACCATTGAAACATTGCTTCTGAGGCTTCCCTTCAACGCTTGGTTATGAACACTTTGTAAAATTAATTTTTTTTTTTATTACATTCAAGAAATTTGTTGAAAACGATTGAAACATTTCGTCTGAGGCTTCCCTTCAAGGCTTGGTTATGAACACTTTGGAAAATCCATCCTTTTTTTTTTATTACATTTAAGAAAGTTGTTAAAAACGATTGAAACATTGTTTCTGAGGCTTCCCTTCCAGGCTTTGTTAAGAACACTTTGGAAAATCAATCCTTTTTTTTTATTACATTCAAGAAAGTTGTTAAAAACCATTGAAACATTGCTTCTGAGGCTTCCCTTCATCGCTTGGTTATGAACACTTTGGAAAATCAATCCTTTTTTTTCATTACATTCAAGAAAGTTGTTAAAAACCATTGAAACATTGCTTCTGTGGCTTCCCTTCAAGGCTTGGTTATGAACACATTGGATATTCAATCCTTTATTTTAATTACATTCAAGAAAGTTGTCAAAAACGATTGAAACATTTCTTCTGAGGTTTCCCTTCAACGCTTGGTTAAGAACACTTTGGAAAATCCATCCTTTTTTTTTATTACATTCAAGAAAGTTGTTAAAAACGATAGAAACGTTGCTTCTGAGGCTTCCCTTCCAGGCTTTGTTAAGAACACTTTGGAAAATCAAACTTTTTTTTTTATTACATTCAAGAAAGTTGTTAAAAACCATTGAAACATTGCTTCTTATGCTTCCCTTCAAGGCTTGGTTATGAACCATTTGGGAAATCAATCCTTTTTTTTATTACATTCAAGAAAGTTGTTAAAAACCATTGAAACATTGCTTCCGAGGCTTCTGCTCAAGGCTTGGTTAAGAACTCTTTGGAAAATCAATCCTTTTTTTATTTCATTCAAGAAAGTTGTTAAAAACCATTGAAACATTGCTTCTGAGGCTTCTCCTCAAGGCTTGGTTAAGAATTCTTTCAAAAATCAATCCTTTTTTTTATTACATTCAAGAAAGTTGTTAAAAACCATTGAAACATTGCTTCTGAGGCTTCCCTTCAACGCTTGGTTATGAACACTTTAGGAAATCAATCCTTTTTTATATTACATTCAAGAAAGTTGTTAAAAACCATTGAAACATTGCTTCCGAGGCTTCTGCTCATGGCTTGGTTATGAACACTTTGGAAAATCAATCCTTTTTTTTTATTACATTCAACAAAAATGTTAAAAACCATTGAAACATTGCTTCTGAGGCTTCTCCTCAAGGCTTGGTTAAGTACTCTATGGAAAATCAATCTTTTTTTTATTACATTCAAGAAAGTTGTTAAAAACCATTGAAACATTGCTTCTGAGGCTTCTCCTCAAGGCTTGGTTAAGAACTCTTTGGAAAATCAATTTTTTTTTTATTACATTCAAGAAAGTTGTTAAAAACCATTGAAACATTGCTTCTGAGGCTTCACTTCAACGTTTGGTTATGAACACTTTGGAAAATCAATCTTTTTCTTTTATTACATTCAAGAAAGTTGTTAAAAACCATTGAAACATTGCTTCTGAGGCTTCTCCTCAAGGCTTGGTTAAGAACTCTTTGGAAAATCAATCCTTTTTTTTATTACATTCAAAAAAGTTGTTAAAAACCATTGAAACATTGCTTCTGAGGCTTCCTTTCAAGGCTGGGTTATGAACACTTTGGAAAATCAATCTTTTTCTTTTATTACATTCAAGAAAGTTGTTAAAAACCATTGAAACATTGCTTCGGAGGCTTCTCCTCAAGGCTTGGTTAAGAACTCTTTGGAAAATCAATCCTTTTTTTTATTACATTCAAGAAAGTTGTTAAAAACCATTGAAACATTGCTTCTGAGGATTCTCCTCAAGGCTTGGTTAAGAACTCTTTGGAAAATCAATCATTTTTTTTTATTACATTCAAGAAAGTTGTTAAAAACCATTGAAACATTGCTTCTGAGGCTTCTCCTCAAGGCTTGGTTAAGAATTCTTTCGAAAATCAATCCTTTTTTTTATTACATTCAAGAAAGTTGTTAAAAACCATTGAAAAATTGCTTCTGAGGCTTCCCTTCAACGCTTGGTTATGAATACTTTAGGAAATCAATCCTTTTTTTTTATTACATCAAGAAAGTTGTTAAAAACCATTGAAACATTGCTTCTGAGGCTTCCCTTCAACGTTTGGTTATGAACACTTTGGAAAATCAATCTTTTTCTTTTATTACATTCAAGAAAGTTGTTAAAAACCATTGAAACATTGCTTCTGAGGCTTCTCCTCAAGGCTTGGTTAAGAACTCTTTGGAAAATCAATCCTTTTTTTTATTACATTCAAGAAAGTTGTTAAAAACCATTGAAAAATTGCTTCTGAGGCTTCCCTTCAACGCTTGGTTATGAACACTTTGGAAAATCAATCCATTTTTTTTATTACATTCAAGAAAGTTGTTAAAAACCATTGAAACATTGCTTCCGAGGCTTCTCCTCAAGGCTTGGTTAAGAACTCTTTGGAAAATCAATCCTTTTTTTTTATTACATTCAAGAAAGTTGTTAAAAACCATTGAAAAATTGCTTCAGAGGCTTCCCTTCAACGCTTGGTTATGAACACTTCGGGAAATCAATCCTTTTTTTTATTACATTCAAGAAAGTTGTTAAAAACCATTGAAACATTGCTTTTGAGGCTTCCCTTCAAGGCTTGGTTATGAACACTTTGGAAAATCAATCTTTTTTTTTTATTACATTCAAGAAAGTTGTTAAAAACCTTTGAAACATTGTTTCTGAGGCTTCCCTTCCAGGCTTTGTTAAGAACACTTTGGAAAATCAATCCTTTTTTTTTATTACATTCAAGAAAGTTGTTAAAAACCATTGAAACATTGCTTCTGAGGCTTCCCTTCATCGCTTGGTTATGAACACTTTGGAAAATCAATCCTTTTTTTTCATTACATTCAAGAAAGTTGTTAAAAACCATTGAAACATTGCTTCTGAGGCTTCCCTTCAACGTTTGGTTATGAACACTTTGGAAAATCAATCTTTTTCTTTTATTACATTCAAGAAAGTTGTTAAAAACCATTGAAACATTGCTTCTGAGGCTTCTCCTCAAGGCTTGGTTAAGAACTCTTTTGAAAATCAATCCTTTTTTTTATTACATTCAAAGAAGTTGTTAAAAACCATTGAAACATTGCTTCTGAGGCTTCCCTTCAACGTTTGGTTATGAACACTTTGGAAAATCAATCTTTTTCTTTTATTACATTCAAGAAAGTTGTTAAAAACCATTGAAACATTGCTTCTGAGGCTTCCCTTCAACGTTTGGTTATGAACACTTTGGAAAATCAATCTTTTTCTTTTATTACATTCAAGAAAGTTGTTAAAAACCATTGAAACATTGCTTCTGAGGCTTCTCCTCAAGGCTTGGTTAAGAACTCTTTGGAAAATCAATCCTTTTTTTTATTACATTCAAGAAAGTTGTTAAAAACCATTGAAAAATTGCTTCTGAGGCTTCCCTTCAACGCTTGGTTATGAACACTTTGGAAAATCAATCATTTTTTTTTATTACATTCAAGAAAGTTGTTAAAAACCATTGAAACATTGCTTCTGAGGCTTCTCCTCAAGGCTTGGTTAAGAACTCTTTGGAAAATCAATCATTTTTTTTTATTACATTCAAGAAAGTTGTTAAAAACCATTGAAACATTGCTTCTGAGGCTTCTCCTCAAGGCTTGGTTAAGAACTCTTTGGAAAATCAATCCTTTTTTTTATTACATTCAAGAAAGTTGTTAAAAACCATTGAAACATTGCTTCTGAGGCTTCCCTTCAACGCTTGGTTATGAATTCTTTAGGAAATCAATCTTTTTTTTTTATTACATTCAAGAAAGTTGTTAAAAACCATTGAAACATTGCTTCCGAGGCTTCTCCTCAACGTTTGGTTATGAACACTTTGGAAAATCAATCTTTTTCTTTTATTACATTCAAGAAAGTTGTTAAAAACCATTGAAACATTGCTTCTGAGGCTTCTCCTCAAGGCTTGGTTAAGAACTCTTTGGAAAATCAATCCTTTTTTTTATTACATTCAAGAAAGTTGTTAAAAACCATTGAAAAATTGCTTCTGAGGCTTCCCTTCAACGCTTGGTTATGAACACTTTGGAAAATCAATCATTTTTTTTTATTACATTCAAGAAAGTTGTTAAAAACCATTGAAACATTTCTTACGAGGCTTCCCTCCAAGGCTTGGTTATAAACACTTTGGAAAATCCATCCTTTTTTTATATTACATTTAAGAAAGTTGTTAAAAACCATTGAAACATTGCTTCTGAGGCTTCTCCTCAAGGCTTGGTTAAGAACTCTTTGTAAAATCAATCCTTTTTTTTATTACATTCAAGAAAGTTGTTAAAAACCATTGAAAAATTGCTTCTGAGGCTTCCCTTCAACGCTTGGTTATGAACACTTTGAAAAGTCAATCCTTTTTTTTATTACATTCAAGAAAGTTGTTAAAAACCATTGAAACATTGCTTCCGAGGCTTCTGCTCATGGCTTGGTTATGAACACTTTGGAAAATCAATCCTTTTTTTTTATTACATTCAACAAAAATGTTAAAAACCATTGAAACATTGCTTCTGAGGCTTCTCCTCAAGGCTTGGTTAAGTACTCTATGGAAAATCAATCCTTTTTTTTATTACAGTCAAGAAAGTTGTTAAAAACCATTGAAACATTGCTTCTGAGGCTTCTCCTCAAGGTTTGGTTAAGAACTCTTTGGAAAATCAATCCTTTTTTTTATTACATTCAAGAAAGTTGTTAAAAACCATTGAAACATTGCTTCTGAGGCTTCTCCTCAAGGCTTGGTTAAGAACTCTTTGGAAAATCAATCCTTTTTTTTATTACATTCAAGAAAGTTGTTAAAAACCATTGAAACATTGCTTCTGAGGCTTCTCCTCAAGGCTTGGTTAAGAACTCTTTGGAAAATCAATCATTTTTTTTTTATTACATTCAAGAAAGTTGTTAAAAACCATTGAAACATTGCTTCTGAGGCTTCTCCTCAAGGCTTGGTTAAGAACTCTTTCGAAAATCAATCCTTTTTTTTATTACATTCAAGAAAGTTGTTAAAAACCATTGAAACATTGCTTCTGAGGCTTCCCTTCAACGTTTGGTTATGAACACTTTGGAAAATCAATCTTTTTCTTTTATTACATTCAAGAAAGTTGTTAAAAACCATTGAAACATTGCTTCTGAGGCTTCTCCTCAAGGCTTGGTTAAGAACTCTTTGGAAAATCAATCCTTTTTTTTATTACATTCAAGAAAGTTGTTAAAAACCATTGAAAAATTGCTTCTGAGGCTTCCCTTCAACGCTTGGTTATGAACACTTTGGAGAATCAATCATTTTTTTTTATTACATTCAAGAAAGTTGTTAAAAACCATTGAAACATTGCTTCTGAGGCTTCTCCTCAAGGCTTGGTTAAGAACTCTTTGGAAAATCAATCATTTTTTTTTATTACATTCAAGAAAGTTGTTAAAAACCATTGAAACATTTCGTTTGAGGCTTCATTTCAAGGCTTAGTTATGAACCCTTTGGAAAATCCATCCCTTTTTTTTATTACATTCAAGAAAGTTGTTAAAAACCAGTGAAACATTGCTTCTGAGGCTTCTCCTCAAGGCTTGGTTATGAACACTTCGGAAAATCAATCCTTTTTTTTATTACATTAAAGAAAGATGTTAAAAACCATTGAAACATTGCTTCCATGGCTATCCTTCAAGGTTTGGTTAGGAACACTTAGGAAAATCAATGTTTATTTTTCATTACAATCAAGAAAGATGTTAAAAACCATTGATACATTTCTTCTAAGGCTACCCTTGAATGTTTTGTTATGAACACTTTGGAAAAATCAATCCTTTCTTTTTTTTTATATTCAAAAATGGTGTTAAAAACCATTGGAACATTGCTTTAGAGTTTTCCCTTTAAGGTTCAGTTATGAACACTTTGGAAAAACAATCACTTTTTTTTTTATTACATTCAAGAAAGTTGTTGAAAACCATTGAAACATTGCTTCTGAGGCTTCCCTTCAACGCTTGGTTATGAACACTTTGGAAAAACATTTTTTTTTTACTACATTCAAGAAAGATGTTGAAAATCATTGAAACATTTCTTCTAAGCCTTTATTTCAAGGCTCGGTTATGAACACTTTGGAAAATCAATCCATTTTTTTATCACATTCAAGAAAGTTGTTAAAAACCATTGAAACATTGCTTCCGTGGCTATCTTTCAAGGCTTGGTTATGAACACTTTGGAAAATCAATCCTTTTTTTTTTATTACATTCAAGAAAGTTGTTAAAAACCATTGAAACATTGCTTTCATGGCTATCCTTCAAGGCTTGGTTATGAACACTTTGGAAAATCAAACCTTTTTTTTTTATTACATTCTAAAAAGATGTTAAAAACCATTTAAACATTGCTTCTGAGGCTTCCCTTCAACGCTTGGTTATGAACACTTTGGAAAAACAATCCTCTTTTTTATTACATTCAACAAAGTTGTTAAAAACCATTGAAATATTGCTTCAGTGGCTACAATTCAAGGCTTGTAAATGATAACTTTAAAAAATCAATCCTATTTTCTTACAGCATTCAAGAAAGATGTTAAAAACCATTGAAACATCGCTTCTGTGGCTACCATTTATGGCTTGATTATTAACACGTGTCGATTCTGGAGCCCTGAACGCTATAACTAAACCGATAGCTTTCCCCCTTCCCTTGATTGTTGATATACTTGCACTGCTTGGGCAGGCTAGTTACTTTACGACCCTTGACCATCGTTGTGGATTTTGGCAAGTTTACCTGCGGACTGAGCATAGGTTGAAAGCTTCTTTCGTGTGCCACATGGGATTATACCAATTCAGGGTAATGCCCTTTGGATTGGCAAACGCCCCGGGGGTGTTCCATCAATTGATGTCCATAGTGTTGGCAGGGATGGAACAATACGCTATGGCATATATCGACGATATTTTAATATTTTCAAAAACGGCAGATGAACACCTTCGGTACTTGCAACTAGTATTCGACAAATTAAGGGAGCACGGACTAAAATTGAAACTGCCAAAATGTCAGTTCATGAAAAAAAAAACGAAGTACCTCGGGTTTATTATTAGTCAGGAGGGAGTTAAAGCTGACATGGACAAGGTGGAAGTAATAAGAAATATGCCAGTACCTAACTCAGTAAGGCCGGATAGAGGTTTTATCGGGGCGATAGGGTACTACCGGCGATTTGTGCCTGCGTTCTCTAAGATTGCAGCACCCATAATAGCCTTCACAAGGAAGTACGCCCGGTTTAGGTGGTCCGAAGAATGCCAGAAGGCCTTTGAGACATTAAAATAAAGATTGACGAAGGTACCGTTGTTGGCGTACCCCGACATGAACCAACCCATGAATCTCTATATCGACGCGAGTGTGGACTGTATAGGGCCTGTTTAACGCAGCCCTGTCCAGCTAAGGAGGGTCCCATCCCGGGAATCCTGGAGGAAATTCCATTATATTTCCTGTCACATAAGCTGTCGCCAACCCAGCGGAGGTGGCCAGTGGTGGAAAGGGAGGCATATGCTATTGTCTATGCCGTCCAGAAATTAGACTACTATCTGAACGGGGCCACCTTCATTATTAAAACGGATCATGAGCCTCTAAAATATTTATTTGAGGCAAACTGCGAAAATAAGAAAGTTAATCAGTGGGCCTTGAAGTTAGCCAATTATAACTGCAAGATAGAATATCTGGCTGGTAAGGAGAATAAATGCACAGACTTGCTGTCAAGGATACCCGAACAACTAGAATCTGACCCAATTGAAAATGTAGAGGAGATGGACGATAGAGCATATACTATAAATGTTATTAACTCGAATGCCCTGAAGGGAGGGCCAGAAGAAGAAGAGGAAATAGTGGAAGGAGAAGGAGAAGAAGTAGAAAACAAATTGGGAACCCTGCAACGGGAAGAGGTTGAGAGAGAATATGGGGACGATAAAGAATTACAGAAAATCAGACGGGAAATAGAAAAAGAAGGATACGCAGGCAAATACATATTACAGGATGGGATGGTGTATCGCATAGCTGAAAAAGAAGGGGAGACTAGACTTCGGTTATATGTTCCTAATAAAATTAGAATGAAAGTGCTAGACGTATGCCACGACAGACTGGGGCACATGGGAGTAGACAAAACATATGATTTGATCAGTGAAAGATATTATTGGCCGGGAGTCTATGAAGAAGTGCTGCTCTATGTGGGGAAGTGTACTACATGCCAAAGTAGATCTAGCCGACAGGATAAGGCGCCTGTCGAAGAGATGGATGTACCATCTTTTCCGTTTGAAAAAAATTAGTCTGGATATCTCAGGACCGTACGGAAAATCGAGAAGTGGCAATATGTATATCGTCGGTTTTGTGGACTAGCTGACCAATTGGCCTGAAATATTTGCGATCAGTGATAAAAAGGCCGTACCAATATCGAACTTGCTGCTGACTGAGATATTCCCTAGATATGGGACTCCGAGAGTAGTTGTGACGGATAACGGTCTGGAGAATGTAAACAAAGTTATGAGAGAAACGTTTGAAAAATCGGAATTGGAGACGCCATTTGCTATCATTAACACAGGTATCACAGATCTGTGTGACACTGAACACGAACTACAAACTGTCGAGCAACATGACATTGAAAAGCAAGACGTTGCTCGGAAACCGATGTTTTCTGCACATGAGAAGTGAGGAAAACTGAAAAAAAAATGAGAATGATTTATTGATTGTCAAGAGATGCTGCAAGTCTCGATAATGAAAAACATATGAAAAAAAAGAGGAAGGAAAGAGAACAATACTGCTTATTTTAAATGTTTCATACTTTTCACAGACAATTAAAAACGAGGGACCCACTTTTTTTAAAAGTACATATGAATGATTTTTTTAAGTGGCAGTAGCTACCAAATTAAAGTGTTGAATAATCGTAGCTTGCATGCAAAGAACGAAAAAAAAAAAAGAAAAGAAAAGACAATCCCAGAAAATAATCCGATCCGTCGGATATAATCTTTGATCGACAAGACAGAAATCTGTCTATTTTGTTGTATTCAAAATGTTTTGTTTCTTTTTACATGTCTCTCTGGAGTTCGGACACCTTGCGTGTAAAAGATTTTTTTCTATAAAACACAAAAGAGGCGGCCGATGTTTTAGATGACTTTTACTGGGGTAAAAGTCAGGTAACAAAGGGGTGGGGAGTGATGTGACACTAGGGGACCAGGAGTCCCCCGTGTTCTAAAAATTACTATGGTTATTACCAATGGAGTTATCTGTATTAAAGGCTTAATATGTTTTTGGAAGATACTGTAGGAAATTGAGAATTACGTGCTTCCAAGTGCGGGCACCTGCAGTTTCTCAATTTAATGTCTTCTGTCAAATCCCTGGGTTGCAAAAACAAGTACTTTTAGAGAAGTTCTCTTCCCGATTTGATGTCTAGATAGGGGCTTGATATGTTTCTTGAAGATACCGTAGGAAGTGAGAATTACGTGCTTCCAAGTGCAGGCGCCCGCAGTTTCTCAATTTAATGTCTTCTATCGGATTCCTGGGTTGCAAAAACAAGCACTCTTAGAGAAGTTCTCCTCCTGGTTCGATGGCCAGATGGGGGCCAATGTCTGGGGTCTTGAGAGAAAGAGTAAAGCTTTTGAAAGAAAAGTAATTTGCAGAGTTCTTGAAAGAGGGGGGAGGCTAATTTATGATCTTGGACGGACTTGCGTCGTGAGACGGATGAGGGTCAATATTTGGGATTTTCTGGAAGGATTGAGATAACAGGAAAAGAAAGAAAGGAAGTCAATTACAAAGAAATACAGTGTTGACACCCAGGGCTTAAATAGAAGGGATTTTCGTAACAGCAATAGAGTAGAGTTGGGGGTTCGAGAAGTGAACGCTACCAGTCCCTCAGGTCAGCCGTCCACCTTCGTAACCATCAACCGCTGCTACCATCCAGTAGACTACCGTTCGTGACATGAGAGACCAGTCAGTTTGACTTAGATGAAAATCGGCCACCTCTCTTTTCAACAGCGGATAAGCATTTCCCGTCTCCAGAGATATTGATAATCAATACTCTATATAAAACAGTTAAACGAAATTTCAACTTGTTGCCTTCTTTTACTAACCCAGAACCACGGCTGGTTTAGTATAGTTTGTGAGACCATCACACAGACGCTGAGGAAGGTCCACATCAGTCTTAAAGGCTTCCTGGAAAGAAAATAAGGTCTCATAGACTATTTTTAGGTTCAATTTTACTGGCTTCCTCCCGAAAACGAAGAGAGTCTTGAAGACAACATTGTGAATTTCAGTCTCATAGACTTCCCCAAAACGAAATAAAGTCTCACACACTATTTTCAGGTTCAATTTCACTGGCTTCCTCCCGGAAACGAAAAGAGTCTCGAAGAGACCATTTTGGATGTGGTTTCTCCGAGACTCTATTCGTTTCTGGGATTGAAATTGAAAGCCAGGGAAATTAAACCTAGTGTTGATCACAGGAAGAAAACTAACCTGTCACACAAAAGCGTAAAGCTAACTCATGTTCCTGTCAGTGGGTGAACAATCCAACGTTTGGTGAATTTTGCTTTGCAATGATAAGAGGAACCGACATCGAAGGATCAAAAATGGATGTTGTTACGAACACTTGGCTGCCACAAGCTAATTATCCCCGTTGTAACTTTTCAGACACCTCTTGGCAGAATTAAGCCAGGCCTAAAGTGGTCTAAACAGAGCTCTTCAGCTTGGAAACCAATGTTTTTGAAGTTACTTTGGAAATTTTCCGTGGAAATCTAAATAACAATGGGCTTGTCATGGTGCAAGAATAGCAGACTCCCGATGGACATCACGGTTTGCCCCATGGATCTCCAGAGATCACATACACAACCGAAGGAGGCTGGCAGAATAGAAGATGAAGTGACGAACTAGAGAAATTCAGAAACTATTGACTTCGCCACACCAATGATAGACAGGAGTAGCGAATCCTGGGAGGAAGGTTTCCATCCAACCACGGACGATAAGAGAAATGAAAATATCATTTTATCAAAAATCACTTCCCAATGACTCTTTGGTATTTATTAGATATTGAATTACTAAACTATCTTACAATACTCAAATAAAATTCACAAGCAATTTTCTTTCTTTTTTTTTTAACAATCCTTTATAATCATTGTACAATGATTTAGAAGCGTATACTTCGAAAACAAAATTCAACTTGGAATCTTCCCCCCTACCTCCAAATGTAAGAATAAGAGGGAATAATGGATGACCCCACCCAACATACACCGTCAGGCTGAGTTTACGCTTCTACGACAGGGAATCCCATTTCGGGCTTTCTCAAGGCCGTGGTGACCTTAAAACAATTATCAAAATGAATGACAAATCTAAGTTCTGAAAGATATGGTGCAAAAATATTGGAAATTACCAAATTAGTAAAATTGTTTCCTTCTTCTTCTTCTCCATTTTTTTCTTCCTCTCTTTCTTCTTGTTCTTCCTCTCCTTCTTCTTCTTCTTCTTCTTCTTCTTCTTCTTCTTCTTCTTCTTCTTCTTCTTCTTCTTCTTCTTCTTCTTCTTCTTCTCCTTCTCCTTCTTTTTCTTCTTCTTCATCATCATCATCATCATCATCATCATCATCATCATCATCTGTTAATTCTTCCTCGTTAAATTATTAAGATGACACTGGAAATGGCCAAATGTGTCCCCATTCGCAGTCCCAGCGAGCAGCCGTTGCCCTTATGCGCTCTGGGGGTGGGGGAGTTGAGCCTAAAATTTGCACACAAACTGGCCGTGCAGACAGAATTCAGTGACCGGTGTTGCTAACTCTAATTCCTTATCTATAGCTGAAAATTTTATCTAGGTATTTCATAGCTTTTCAGGTATATACTATTTTAACGCCCATTTATCAAATAAAGTAACTCTATGCTAAGACTGCAAGAGAAATTATCTTAGAGAAGAGAAGAATTTCTTTCATTAAACTAATGCGATTTTAATGTCCCTAAGCAAGCCTAAAAGGGTATGAATAGAGCTTTTTCACTTCAGACCCACTCTTTTAAAGGTCTTTAACAACTTTCTTGAATGCAGTAATAATATAAAAGTTTTTAAAAAAACCCAACAGCAAAGATATCTTTAGATGAATATCTAAATATTCACTGACATATTGATAATAGCTAGAAAGGTTTTTGAATTATCAAAATATCCAAACAGCCCAACAAATATCGAGACGTGGATGAAAGATAGTGAAAGTGAAGAGAAAAAGTTGTCGTCAACAAGGGTACCTCGGAAATACTCTTGATCGCTTATCTCCCTTACAAGCTATTTGAACCTTTCAAATCCTAAGCGTTTAACATAACGAGAAAAACAAGAGATTCTTTTGAAAAGGAGCCACGTTATAGAGACGAGTTTGGTGTGGAATGAGATTATTAATAAGGGAAAAAACAAGTTGTTTCCAATTGATTTCCCAGTTCATTCCCGTTAGAACGTCCGAAAGAGGAATGAATAATGAGTGAAATGAAAAATCAAAAAATAGAAACCAGATAAGAATTCGGTTTGAAAGCAGTTATTTAGCCTTTGCTTAATCAGCGGGCTGTTTAGCCTTATGGTAAGTGTGTCGCTACGTTGAAGTGACCACTTGTTGCTAACAGGTTCGATGGAAGCCGTATTTAGGCCTTTCATTGTTTCCTCTATTTATGTCGTCTAAATTCAATGATATATTAACCGTATGACGACAGCAAATAATTTGGATCAGTTTCATTTTATTAAAAATTATCATTGTTTAATAATCATAATTATTATTTTTCATTAAAAACCACTTCCCAATGATTGTTCGTTATCTTAATAGAGATTAAAGTACAAATCTATCCTACAATGCTCGAGTAAAATTCATGGGCAAATATTTTTTTCACCATCATTCATAATCAGAGTGAAATGATTTAGAAGCAAATATTTCGACAAATTTCAACTGTGAATTTTTTTTCCTCTTTCAATTGTAATAATAAGAGGGAATAGGTGAGATGCACTTTTAGCCGTTTTCCCTGGAGTTCGACCCCGATTCAAAGTTGTCTTGTCCTTTCGCCCCCGATTCCTTCCGTACAAGAGATCAAAGGTAAGTCAGTGTTTCATCAGTCAACGATGAGTTCCAAAAACCCACACTCACACTATCTGGCCGAACGTGCGCTTCTATGACAGGGAATCCAATTTCAGGCCTTTCAGTCAATGTTATCATAATGAATAAAATATAAAATTCTACTTTTTGAAAGATTTGGTGTAAAAATAACAGAAAGCTTTTGGGGGGGTGCGGGGGATATAATTACTTGTTTTACTAATGTAGTACTAGTAATATTAGTAATTATTTCCCTACTACAATGTTGATGATGATTATTATTATTACATAATTATTCAATTCCTTCTATAGATTGTTGAGGAGACAATGGAAATTGCCAAATCAATAAAACTTTTCTTTTTCAAATACCAGCTGAAATAATTTATTTTTTTAATCACGAATTACGTTGATAATTTCAAAAGTGTTTCAAACTTTTATTTCTCTAGTATTTCTCCTTAATATGATTCAAATTCATTGTGAAAATAACTTTTCACTTTTGGAACCTACGTTTGAAAGGATGTTTTAAATTTCTTGTGCTACAATATTTCTACATATTTTAATAGGGAAAAATGTGAAAATCAACTCAAATAAGTGTAATAAGGATATTTCAAGCTCATAAACCAATGTTTTGGAGGTTTTTAATATTTCTTTTCTTAATTTAGTATATAAAGATATAAGCAGGGCCTTTTTAGCTTCAAAAGCAATGTTTTAAAGTTTTTTTAACAATTCTAAATAATGTAGTAATAATATAAAATTGGATTTTGAAAATGTTGAAACCAAAGCTAAAATGGTATAAAGAAAGTTTTCTTAGCTTTGACACCAATGTCTTGAAAGTTTTTTGATAATTTTCATGAATCTATCAATAATAAACGATTGTATTTTAAAGTGTAAAAAGCGAGGCTGAAAAGGTATAAACAGCTTTGAAAGTAATGTTTTAAAGGTTCTTAACTATTCTCTTTGATGTATTAATTAATCTATTAGTAAGTGAGAAAAGCAAGCCTAGAAAGATATAAACATAGCTTTTTTTACCTTGAAAAACAATGTTTCAAAGTTTCAAAAACAGTGTTTCATCAGTGAACGATGAGCTCCGAAAATCCACACACACACACACACACACTGTCTGGCCGAACGTACGCTTCTATGACAGGGGATCCAATTTCATGCCTTTCAGTCACCGGTTTGGCCTCTATGAATGTTATCATAATGAATAAAAAATAAAATGCAACTTTGTGAAAGATCTGGTGTCAAAATAACAGAAAGTTCAGAATGAGTGAAAAAGTGTTTTTAGCGGGGATGATGATAATGATGATGATGATGCTACCACGACGACGACGACGACGATTACACGTTATTCCATAGATGATGATGATGATGACGACGATCACGACGACGACGACGACGATTACACGTTATTCCATAGATGATGATGATGATGATGATGATTACACGTTATCCCATAGATGATGATGATGATGATGATTACACGTTTTTCCATAGATGATGGTGATGATGATGATTACACGTTATTCCATAGATTGTAAAGGAGACGCTGGAAATAGCCTAAGTAATCAAACTTTTTTTTAAAATACCAGGCAAAACGGTTTTTTAACGACAATTCACATTGATATTTTCAAGAGTGTTTTAAACTGTTAGAGCTGTAGTATTTCTATGTAATTTGATTCAAATTCATTTTTAAAATAACCTAAATTCGAATAATGAAGACAGTTTGAGTTTGGAACAAACATTTGAAGAGATGTTTTGAATATTTAGTTTCGAGAATTTTTCTGCATATTATAATATTGAAAAAAAAAACGAGAAAGCCCACTCAAATAAGCATAATAAAGACACTTCAAGTTTACGAACCAATGTTTTAAAGGATTTTTATCTTTTATCTTTTGAAAAGAATATTTTCAGAGTTTTACAGCAATTTTCTTCAATACAGTTATATTGTATGATTGAATATTGAAAGTGTTAAAATTAAGCCCCAAATCATATAAACTGTGCAATATATGTTTTCAAGGATTTTCAACAAATGTCTTGTATTGAAAAATAATGTATGCTAGACTATTGAAATATCAAAAGCAGAGCCTTGTAAGATTTGAAAGCAATGTTTTCAAGGTTTTTATCAATAATCTTGAATGTAGTTATAATATATGGGTTGGAGGGTCAAAACCAAGATGAAGAGCTTGTAAATAGAGCCTTTTTAGCTTTGAAAGCAATGTTTTCAAGGTTTTTATCAATAATCTTGAATGTAGTTATAATATATGGGTTGGAGGGTCAAAACCAAGATGAAGAGCTTGTAAATAGAGCCTTTTTAGCTTTGAAAGCAATGTTTTCAAGGTTTTTCAATAAGTTCCATGAATGTATCAATCTGATATGATTGAATTCTCAAAGTGTCACAGCTGAGCCCGAAAGGTTGTAAACAGCTTTGAAAACAATGTGCGGTTTTTTTCTAACAATTCTCCCAAACGTACTAATGATATATGAGAAGTGGCAAAGCCCAGCCTAAAAAGGTATGAACAGAGCCTTTTTAGCTTTGAAAAGCAATGCTTCCAAGATTTTTCTACAATTTTCTTTCATGCAGTAATGATATATGATTGTATTTTCAAAATGTCTAAACCAAGCATAAAAAGGTGTAAACAGGAATTCTTAACTTTGGAAACCAATGTCTCGGATGCAGTGATAATACATAAGTAAGAGTCAAGACCTAACCTGAAAAGGTTACAAACAAAGCTTTTTTACCTTAAAAACTAATTTTCCCAAGGTTTTGACAATTTTCTTGAACATAATAACAATACAAGAGTAAGTGTGAAAACCAAACCAAAAACAGCCATAAACAGAGTCTTTTCAGCTCTGAAAGCCATGTCTTCATGGTTTTTCAATAATTTTCATGAATATATCAATAAGATATGATTGAACTTTGGAAGTGTCAAAAGCAAGCCTAAAAAGGTATTAGCAGAGCGTTTTTGGCCTTGAGACCAGTGTTTCCAAGGTTTTGCAACAGTTTTCTTGAATATAGTCCTAATATATGATTGAAGTTTCAAAGTGTTAAAACTGAGCCTTGAAAGATATGAAATGAGCCTTTTTAACATTTCAAGCAATGGTCTAAAGGTATTTTGACAATGTCCTTTCAATGTATTATCATCGTATAACTGAATCTTGAAAGTGCCAAAAGCAGACCTAGAGGGTATAAACAGAGCCTTTTTTAGCTTCCAAAACCAATGTTTTCAAGGTTTGTTTTTTTAAAATTTTCTCTAATGTAGTAAGAATATATGATTTCACTGAGTGAAAACCAAGCCCCAAAAAGCTATATACAGAGTCTTTTCAGCTCTGAAATCCATGTCTTCATTGTTCCTCAATAATTTTCATGACCCATATTTGTGGAGTTTCAAACAATTTACTTGAATGAAGTAACAATAAATCAATATGTGTCAAAACCATTACTGAAAGGGTATAAAAAGAGCCTTTCTAGCTTTGAAACCCATATTTTTGAAGTTTCAAACAATTTACTTGAATGAAGTAATAAGAAATGAATATTTGTCAAAGCCATTTCTGAAAGGGTATTAAAAAGAGCCTTTCTAGCTTTGAAACCCATATTTTTGAACTTTCAAACAATTTACTTCAATGAAGTAATAAGAAATGAATATGTGTCAAAGCCATTACTGAAAGGGTATTAAAAAGAGCCTTTCTAGCTTTGAAACCCATATTTTTGAAGTTTCAAACAATTTACTTGAATGAAGTAATAATAGATGAATATGTGTCAAAACCATAACTGAAAGGGTATAAAAAGAGCCTTTCTAGCTTTGAAACCCATGTTTTTGAAGTTTCAAACAATTTACTTGAATGAAGTAATAAGAAATGAATATGTGTCAAAACCATAACTGAAAGGGTATAAAAAGAGCCTTTCTAGCTTTGAAACCCATATTTTTGAAGTTTCAAACAATTTACTTGAATGAAGTAATAATAGATGAATATGTGTCAAAACCATAACTGGAAGGGTATAAAAAAAGCCTTTCTAGCTTTGAAACCCATATTTTTGAAGTTTCAAACAATTTATTGAATGAAGTAATAATAGATGAATATGTGTCAAAACCATAACTGAAAGGGTATTAAAAAGAGCCTTTCTAGCTTTGAAACCCATATTTTTGAAGTTTCAAACAATTTACTTGAATGAAGTAATAATAGATGAATATGTGTCAAAACCAAGCCAAGCCTTGTTCTTCAATAATTTTCATGAATATATCAATGAGATATGATTGAACATTGGAAGTGTCAAAACCGAACCAAAAAGGGTATACACGGGGACTTTTCAGCTTTGAAACCACTATTTTAAGGTTTTATAACAATTCTATTGAATGTAGTAATAATAGATGAATATGTGTCAAAACCATTACTGAAAGGGTATAAAAAGAGCCTTTCTAGCTTTGAAACCCATATTTTTGAAGTTTCAAACAATTTACTTGAATGAAGTAATAATAGATGAATATGTGTCAAAACCAAGCCAAGCCTTTTAAGGTTTGAAAACAATGTTTTAGAGGTTTCTCATCAATTTGTCTGAATGTAGTCAAAATATATTATTGAAATATCAAAGTGACCATAAACAAAGCCTAAAAGGGTATGAATAAAGCATTTTCAGCTTTGAAACCAATGTTTCCAATGTTTTTCATGAAATTTTTACGATGCTGTTATAACACATACTTGAATTTTCAAAATGTCCAATCCAAGCCTAACAAGATATAAACAGAGCCTTTTTAGATTAGGAACCAATGTTTCAAAGGTCTTTAATACTTTTCTTGCATGTAGTGATAGTATATGAGTGAGTATTAAAACCTAGCCTAATTTCAATTTTGAAAACGAATGTTTTCAATATTTTCAACACTTTCCAAGGAAGTAGTAATAATATATAATCAAAATGTCAAAACTGAGCCTAAAATGCTGTAAACAGAGTCTTTTTAGCTTTGATAGCAATGTTTTGAAGGTTTTTAACAATTTACTTCAATGTAGTAATAATATATGATGGAATTTTCAAAGTGTCAAAACCAAGTCTGGAAGGGTATAAACAGAGCCTTTTTAGCCTTGAAACTAATGTTTGAAAGGTTTTTTTCAAAATAATATATAGATGTGTATGAAGAGCAAAGCTAAAAAGATATAAACAGAGCCTTTTTAGCTTTGAATCGAATATTTCAATAAGTTTTCTTGCATTCTTTAATAATATATGAGTAAAAAGAAATTATACATGGAGCCTTTTTAGCTTTGACAATGTATGTTTACAAGGTTTTTAACAATTGTCTCGAAAGTAGTTATCATATACAATTGAATTTTGCAGGTGTAAAAAAGCAAGCCTGAAAAGGTATAGACGGAGCCTTCTTAGCTTCAGAGCGAATGTTATCAACTACTAATATTCTAATGCACTGTAAAATAGCAATGGGCTGGATATATTGCAAGAATGGCACACACCAAACATACATTATGATTGACAACAGGCATCAGCAGAGAAAACATGTGCTACCGAGGTAGTCCGGCAGAATACAAGATGAAGAGACGAAGCAGACATATTCGGAAAGTACTGGCTCCGTGACGCCAACGATAGAGAGGTGTTGTTGCAAAATCTGATTTGGACAACTGAAAGTATTAATTCATCAAAAACCACTTCCCAATGACTGCTTGTTATCTTATTAGACATTAAATTACAAAACTATCCTACTATGCTCGAGTGAAATTCATAAGCAATTTTTAGTATCATTTTTTTACAATCCTTTATAATCATTGTAAAATGATTTAGTAGCGAATATTTCAACAAATTCCAACTTTGAATGTTCCCCCCTCCAATTGTAATAATAAGAGGGAATAGATGAGAGGCACTTTTAGCCTTCTCCCCTGAGATTCGACCCTGATTCAGAGTTGTGTTGTCCTTTCGTCCCCGACCCCTTTCATACAAGAGATCAGACGTAAGTGGGCGTTTCATCGGACAATGATGAGCCCCAAACCCCACCACACACACACACACACACACACACACACACACACACACACATTATTATTATCACATGATTCTTTTATTTCCTCTATAGATTGTTGAGAAGACACTGGAGATGACCAAATCAACTAAACATTTTTTTTAAATACCAGCTGAAATAATTTATTTTTCAATCACGAAAAGCTATAATCAGACCCTTTTCAAGTCTGAAACTAAACTGAACTAAAGTTTTAGAGGTTTTCCCACAATTTTCCTGAATGAAGTACTGATTTTACAAAGTGTTCATAACCAAGCCTGAGAAGCAATGTTTCAAAGGTTTTTAACAACTTTCTTGAATGTAGTAACAATATACGAGTCAGTGATAAAACCAACCTCAATAGCTATAAACATAGCCTTTCTATATTTGAAACTAAAGTTTTAGAGGTTTTCCAACAATTTTCCTGATTTGAGTAAAGAAAAATAATACTGGTTCAAAGTGTTCATAACCAAGCCTAAAAGGGTAGCCAGAGAAGCAATGTTTCAAAGGTTTTTAACAACTTTCTTGAATGTAGTAACAATATACAAGTCAGTGATAGAACCATCCTAAAAAGCTATAAACATAGCCTTTCTATATTTGAAACTGAAGTTTTAAAGGTTTTCCATATATTTTCCTGGACGTAGTAAAAAAAAAATGGTACTGATTTTTCAGAGTGTTCATAACCAATCCTTCAAGAGTAGCCAAAGAAGCAATGTTTCAAAGGTTTTTAACAACTTTCTCGAATGTAGTAACAAAATACGAGTCAGTGATAAAACCAACCTAAAAAGCTATGAACATAGCTTTTTTATATTTGAAATTCTAGAGGTTTACTAACAATTTTGCAGAATATAATAAAAAAAAATAGTACTGATTTTTCACTGTGTTAATAACCAAGCCTTAAAGGGTAGCCAGAGAAGAAAAGTTTCAAAGGTTTTTAACAACTTTCTTGAATGTAGTAACAATATACGAGTCAGTGATAAAACCAACCTCAATAGCTATAAACATAGCCTTTATATATTTGAAACTAAAGATTTAGAGGTTTTCCAAATATTTTCCTGAACGTAGTGAAAAAAAATAGTATTGATTTTTCAAAGTGTTCATATCCAAGCCTTGAAAGGTAACAACAAAAACAATGTTTAAGGGGATTTAACAACTTTGTTGAATGTAGTAACAATATACAAGTCAGTGATAAAACCAACCTAAAAAGCTATAAACATAGCCTTTCTATATTTGAAACTAAAGTTTTAAAGGTTTTCCAACCTTTTTCCTGAATGTAGCAAGGAAAAAAGCACTGATTTTTCAGAGTGTTCATAACCAAGCCTTAAAGGGTAGCCACAGGAGCAATGTTTCAAAGGTTTTTAACAACTTTCTTGAATGTAGTAACAATATACGAGTCATTGAGAAAACCAACCTAAAAAGCTATAAACATAGCCTTTATATATTTGAAACTAAAGATTTAGAGATTTTCCAAATATTTTCCTGAACGTAGTGAAGAAAAATAGTATTGATTTTTCAAAGTGTTCATAACCAAGCCTTAAAAGGTAGCCAGAGAAGCATTGTTTCAAAGGTTTTTAACAACTTTCTCAAATGTAGTAACAATATACGAGTCATTGATAAAACTAACCTGAAAAGCGATAATCAGAGCCTTTCTATATTTGAAACTAAAGTTTTATAGGTTTTCCAACAATTTTCCTGAATGTAGTAAAAAAAATAGTACTGATTTTTCAAAGTGTTCATAACCGAGCCTTAGAAAGTAGCCACAGAAGCAATGTTTCAAAGGTTTTTAACAACTTTCTTGAATGTAGTAACAATATACGAGTCAGTGATAAATCCAACCTCAATAGCTATAAACATAGCCTTTCTATATTTGAAACTAAAGTTTTATAAGTTTCCAAACAATTTTCCTGAATGTAGAAAAAAAAATAGTACTAAATTTTCATAGTGTTCATAACCAAGCCTTAGAGGGTAGCCAGAGAAGCAATGTTTCAATGGTTTCTGAAACTTTCTTGAATGTAGTAACAATATACGAGTCAGTGATAAAACCAACCTAAAAAGCTATAATCAGAGCGTTTCTATATTTGAAAGTGAAGATTTAGAGGTTTTCCAACAATTTTCCAGGATATAGTAAAAAAAATAGTACCGATTTTTCAAAGTGTTCATAACCAAACCTTAAAAGGTAGCCACAGAAAATTGTTTCAAAAGTTTTTTACAACCTTCTTGAATGTAGTAACAATATACAAGTCAGAGATAAAAACAACCTAAAAAGATATAATCAGACCCTCTTTAGGTCTTAAACTAAAGTTTTAGAGGTATTCCAACAATTTTCCTGAATGTAGTAGAGAAAAATAGTACTGATTTTTCACAGTGTTAATAACCAAGCCTTAAAGGATAGCCAGAGAAGCATTGTTTCAAAGTTTTCTAACAACTTTTTTGAATATAGTAACAATATATGAGTCAGTGATAAAACCAACCTAAAAAACTATAATCAGAGATTTTCTATATATGAAAGTAAATATTTAGAGGTTTTCCAACAATTTTCCTGAATGTAGTGGAAAATAGTACTGATTTTTCACAGTGTTAATAATTAAGTCTTAAAGGGTAGCCAGAGAAGCAATGTTTCAAAGGTTTGTAACAACTTTCTTGAATGTAGTTACAATTTCCGAGTCAGAGATAAAACCAACCTAAAAAGATATAATCAGACCCTCTTTAGGTCTTAAACAAAAGTTTTATAGGTTTTCCCACAATTTTCCTGAATGTAGTAAGGAAAAAAGTACTGAATCTTCAGAGTCTTCATAACCAAGCCTTAAAGGGTAGCCAGAGAAGCATTGTTTCAAAGGTTTTTAACAACTTTTTTGAATATAGTAACAATATACGTGTCATTGATAAAACCAACCTGAAAAGCTATAATCAGAGCGTTTCTATATTTGAAGCTAAAGTTTTAGAGGTTTTCCAACAATTTTCCTGAATGTAGTGAAAAAAATAGTACTGTTTTTTCAAAATGTTCATAACCAAGCCTTAGGGTTAGCCACAGAAGGAATGTTCCGATGGTTTTCAATAACTTTTTTAATATAGTAACAATATTCGAGTCAGTGATAAAACAAACCTAAAAAGCTCTAATCAGAGCCTTTTTAGGTTTGAAACTGAAGTTTTAGAGGTTTTCCAGCAATTTTACTGAATGTAGTAAAAAAATAATACCGATTTTTTAAAGTGTTCACAATCAATCCTTAAGGGGTAGCCACAGGAGTATGTATCAAAGGTTTTTAACAACTTTTTGGATGTTGTAACAATATATGAGTCAGTGATAAAACCAACTTTACAAGCTGTAAACATAGCCTTTGTATATTCAGAACTAAAGTTTTATAGGTTTTCCAAACATTTTCCTGAAATTTGTAAAAAATAGTTCTCATTTTTTGAAGCGTTCATAACCAAGTTTTAAAGGTTAGCCACAGAAGCAATATTTCAAAGATTTGTAACAACTTTCTTGAATGTGGTAACATTGTATAAGTGAGTGATATAACTAACCTAAAAAGCTATAAACATAGCCTTTTTAGGTTCAAAACCACTTTTTTAGGGGTTTTCCAACAATTTTCCAGGATGTAGTGAGAAGAAAGTATAGATTTTTCATAGTGTTACTAACCAAACCTTAAAGAATAGCCACGGAAGCAATGTTTCGAAGATTTTTAACAACTTTCTTGAATCTAGTAACAATATACGTGTCAGTGATAAAACCGACCAGAAAAGCTATAATCAGATTTTTTTTAGGATTGAAACTAAAGTTTTAGTAGTTTTTCAACAATGCTCCTGAATGAATTGAATAAAAAAGTACTGATTTTCCAAAAAAGATATAATCAGACCCTCTTTAGGTCTTGAACTAAAGTTTTAGAGGTTTTCCAACAATTTTCCTAAATGAAGTGAAAAATAGTACTGATTTTCCACAGTGTTAATAACTAAGCCTTGAAGGGTAGCCAGAGAAGCAATGTTTCAAAGGTTCTTAACAACTTTCTTGAATGTAGTAACAATATACGAGTCAGTGATAAAACCAACCTCAATAGCTAGAAACATAGCCTTTATATATTTGAAACTAAAGTTTTAGAGGTTTTCCAACAATTTTCGTGAATGTAGTAAGGAAAAAAGTACTGATTTTTCAGAGTCTTCATAACCAAGCCTTGAAGGGTAGCCAGAGGTGCAATGTTTCAAAGGTTTTTAACAACTTTCTTGAATGTAGTAACAATGTACAAGTCAGAGTTAAAACCAACCTAAAAAGCTATAAACATAGCTTTTCTATATTTGAAACTAAAATTTTAGAGGTTTTCCAACAATTTTCCTGAATGTAGTAGAGAAAAATAGTACTGATTTTTCAGAGTGTTCATAACCAAGCCTTAAAGGGTAGCCAGAGAAGCAATGTTTCAAAGGTGTTCAACAACTTTCTTGAATGTAGTAACAATATATGAGTCAGACATAAAACCAACCAGAAAAGCTATAATCAGAGCCTTTTTAGTTTTGAAACAAAAGTTTTAGAGGTTTTCCAACAATTTTACTGAATGTAGTAAAAAAATAAGTACTGATTTTTCAAAGTGTTCATAACCAAGCCTTAAAGGGTAGCCACAGAAGCAATGTTTCAAAGGTTTTTAACAACTTTCTTGTACGTACTAATAATAAACGAATGAGCCTAAAAAGCTATAAACCTAAAAAGCTATAAACAGAGCTTTTTTAGCTCCTATGACTAATGTTTTTAATATTTTTAACAATTTTTTTTTGAAGTTATGATAATAAAAGAAGTTGTCAATAAAACATGTGGCAAATATCAACTCTGTATGATGCAAAGTTGTCGAGCTATCTCCCTGTATACATGTCCACCCATAGACAGATGAATTATCCTTGGTAATACTCAATATTTCTCTAGTCCACCTGTAAACGATGGCTGAGAATGAATTCCCTATCAGAAATATTATGTTCCTTTGGTAAACATTCCTTTATTTCTCTAACTTCTTCCTTTGAGAGTGGGACAACGAGTAAGTAGATGCAACACTGAAGGCAAATTCTATCAGTAAAGCTAGTTTGACTACTGTCAACCCATAGATAATAAAGGTTTTATCAATTTCCAATAGGGGGCTCCTTATCACCAATCCTATACATATATATATTTATATATATATATATGTGTGTGTGTATATATTATAATTGAATCTTGTTCCGTAGACACTAGGGCATGCCCATTCTAATGCTGTACCTGGTTTCATGAAAATCTTCAGGAGGTTTAAACTTGAGATGATGAGACACTGTTGTTTATTTATTTGTGATGTTGTTGATAGCAACAATCAAAACAGAAACAGTGTCCTTAATTGTGATAAGCATCAATCGAAATATAGTCAGAGTTTTGTTCAGTTTTCAATCACACGTACGGGCTGTGCCAATGTTGTTTTTTTGTTTGTTTGTTTTTGTCTTTTTTCAAGGAATAAACACTTCAGGAAAAAAAATTGTCCGACTTATGACGGTGCCAGTGAGAAAGTCGGGGAGAACCTGTATTACATGAGACTTTCAATTTACAACTCTAGTGTATTCGATCCAAACTGGGTTCCCCCTCACTTGTGAGCTTGCGCCCCACTAAGATAAGCTTAGTGAACATTAGTATTATATTGATATATTTTCCGATTTTTCAACAGGTTCCAAAACACTGATCTAATGTCTGATCTCTATATGTTTTACGAAATCCCAGACAACGATTAGGATTCTCACGATCCAGTTGTCTATGGCTGAGATGCTCACGATTCCAAATTGAAGACAGTTAAGCCGGAAAATTCAAAACTCCCTGACAAGGAGTGCTACGCAAAACTGATTGAACCGTTCCACCTAAAGAAAAAATGAGTATTGAATAACACAAAACAGAATTATTCGCATCAACAGATGTTTTCATTGTTTATGAAATTATTTTTTTGATAATAACATGAACGACATGGTAAAATAAAAAATATATTTATTTAACTAAAATGCGACATATTTGAAGCAATAACATGTTTCCAGCAACGTTCTCATGATTACCACTGTTGGACTTCCCACCAAAATTCTCTGAGCCTCAAAATGTGCTCGAAACCCTCTTTGTGGGTTGTCGGCCACTGAATTCTTAACTATTTACAACCGGTTTTAGCCTCCCTTGAATTATTTTTTGTATCAAATTTTGAGTTGAAAATAATCTGTTAGACTTTATTTTGTTCCCACAAAGCCATTAACGCTGATATTCACAATGGTCTCTTCAAGACTCTTTTCCTTTCCAGGAGGAAGCCAGTGAAATTGAACCTGAAAATAGTCTGTGACACATTATTTTGTATCCAGGAAGCCTTTTAGACTGAAATTCAAAATGGTCTATTCGAGACTCTTTCTGTTTCCGGGAGAAAGCAAATGAAATTAAACCTGAAAATAGTCTGTTAGACTTCATTTTGTATCCCGTAAGCCTTTTAGATTGAAATTCACAATTATCTCTTCGAGATGCTTTTCATTTCTGGGGGGAAACTAGTGAAATTGAACCTGAAAATAGTCTGTTAGACTTTAATTTGTTTCCAGGGGGCTTTTGAGACTGAAATTCACAATAGTCTCTTCAGCACTCTTTTTGTTTTCAGGAGGAAGCCAGTAAAAATAGTCTATGACACTTTATTTCATTTTTAGGAAGTCTATGAGACAGAAATTCACAATTGTCCTTTAGAGTCTCTTTTTGTTTTCAGGAGGAAAACAGTGAAATTAAACCTGGAAATAGTCTGTGAGACTCTATTTTGTTTTTGGGAAGTCTATGAGACTGAAAATTCACTAAGGTTTTGTCAATACTCTTTTTGTTTTGGAGACGAAGCCAGTGAAATTAAACCTTGAAATAGTCTGCTGGACTTTATTTTGTTCCTAGGAATCCTTTTAGACTGAAATTCACAATGGTCTACTCAAGATATTTTTTGTTTTTGGGAGGAAGCAAGTGAAATTGAACCTGAAAATAGTCTTTAAGACTTTATTTTGTTCCCAGGAAGCCTTTAAGACTAAAATTCACAATTGTCTCTTCAAAACAATTTTTGTTCCTGGGAGGAAAACAGTGAAACTGAACCTGAAAATAGTCTGTGAGACTTTATTTAGTTTCCAGGGAGCCTTTTAGACTAAAATTCACATTGTCCTTTGGGGACTCTTTTTGTTTTCGGGATGAAAACAGCGAAATTGAACCTGAAAATAGTCCATTAGACTTTATTTAGTTTCCAGGAAGCCTTTCAGACAGAAATTCACAAATGTCCTTTAGAGTCTCTTTTTTTTTTTCGGGAGGAAAACAGTGAAATTGAACCTGTAAAGTGTCTGTTTGACTTTATTTAGTTTCCAGGAAGCCTTTTAGACAAGAATTCAAAATTGTCCTTCAGAGTGTCTCTTTGTTTTTGGGAGGAATACAGTGAAATTGAACCTGAAAATAGTCTGTGAGACTCTATTTAGTTCCCATGAGTCCTTTCAGACAAAAATTCACAATTGTCCTTCAGAGTTTCTTTTTGTTTTCGGGAGGAAAACAGTGAAATTGAACCTGTAAATTGTCTGTGACACTTTATTTTGTATCCAGGAACCTTTAAGATTGATATCAACAATGGTCTCTTCAAGACTCATTTTTTTTTCGGGAGGGAGCCAGTTGAATTGAACCAGAAAAAAGTCTGCGAGACTTTATTTTTTTTCCAGGAAGCTTCTAAGACTGAAATATGCAATGGTTTCTCCAGTAATCTTTTTGTTTTCGGATGGAAGCCAGTTAAATTTAAACTGAAAATAGTCTGTGACACTTTATTTTGTTTCCAGGAAGCTTTTAAGACTAAATTTCACAATCGTCCTTTAGGGACTCTTTTTGTTTTCTAGAGGAAAACAGTGAAATTGAACCTGAAAATAGTCTGTGAGACTTTATTTAGTATCCAGGAAGTCTTTAAGACTAAAATTCACAATTGTCCATTAGGGACACTTTTTGTTTTCGTGAGGAAAACAGTGAAATTGAACCTGAAAATAGTCCGTTAGACTTTATTTAGTTTCCAGGAAGCCTTTTAATCTAAAATCCACAATTGTCCTTTAGGGATTCTTTTTGTTTTCTGGAGGAAAACAGTGAAATTGAACCTGAAATTAGTCTGTGAGACTTTATTTAGTTTCCATGAAGCCTTTTGGACAAAATTCACAATCGTCCTTTAGGGACTCTTTTTGTTTTCTGGAGGAAAACAGTGAAATTGAACCTGAAAATAGTCCGTTAGACTTTATTTAGTTTCCAGGAAGCCTTTTAATCTAAAATTCACAATCGTCCTTTAGGGACTCTTTTTGTTTTCTGGAGGAAAACAGTGAAATTGAACCTGAAAATAGTCTGTGAGACTTTATTTAGTTTCCAGGAAGCCTTTTGGACTAAAATTCACAATCGTCCTTTAGGGACTCTTTTTGTTTTCTGGAGGAAAACAGTGAAATGAACCTGAAAATAGTCTGTTAGACTTTATTTAGTTTCAAGGAAGCCTTTCAGACTCAAATTCACAATTGTCCTTTAGGGACTCTTTTTGTTTTCTGGAGGAAAACAGTGAAAATTAACCTGAAAATAGTCTGTTAGACTTTATTTAGTTTCAAGGAAGCCTTTCAGACTCAAATTCACAATTGTCCTTTAGGGAATCTTTTCGTTTTCTGGAGGAAAACAGTGAAATTGAACCTGAAAATAGTCTGTGAGACTTTATTTAGTTTCCAGGAAGCCTTTTAATCTAAAATTCACAATAGTCCTTTAGGGACTCTTTTTGTTTTCTGGAGGAAAACAGTGAAATTGAACCTGAAAATAGTCTGTTAGACTTTATTTAGTTTCCAGGAAGCCTTTCAGACTCAAATTCACAATTGTCCTTCAGGGACTCTTTTTGTTTTCTGGAGGAAAACAGTGAAATTGAACCTGAAAATAGTCTGTGAGACTTTATTTAGTTTCAAGGAAGCCTTTCAGACTCAAATTCACAATTGTCCTTTAGGGACTCTTTTTTGTTTTCTGGAGGAAAACAGTGACATTGAACCTGAAAATAGTCTGTGAGACTTTATTTAGTTTCCAGGAAGCCTTCTAATCTAAAATTCACAATCGTCCTTTAGGGACTCTTTTTGTTTTCGGGAGGAAAACAGTGAAATTGAACCTGAAAATAGTCTGTTAGACTTTATTTAGTTTCCAGGAAGCCTTTTGGACTAAAATTCACAATTGTCCTTCAGGGACTCTTTTTGTTTTCTAGAGGAAAACAGTGAAATTGAACCTGAAAATAGTCTGTTAGACTTTATTTAGTTTCAAGGAAGCCTTTCAGACTCAAATTCACAATTGTCCTTTAGGGACTCTTTTTGTTTTCTGGAGGAAAACAGTGACATTGAACCTGAAAATAGTCTGTGAGACTTTATTTAGTTCCCAGGAAGCCTTTCGGACTAAAATTCACAATCGTCCTTTAGGGACTCTTTTTGTTTTCTGGGGGAAAACAGTGAAATTGAACCTGAAAATAATCTGTTAGACTTTATTTAGTTTCCAGGAAGCCTTATGGACTAAAATTCACAATTGTCCTTCAGGGACTCTTTTTGTTTTCTGGAGGAAAACAGTGACATTGAACCTGAAAATAGTCTGTGAGACTTTATTTAGTTTCCAGGAAGCCTTTTAATCTAAAATTCACAATCGTCCTTTAGGGACTCTTTTTGTTTTCTGGAGGGAAACAATGAAATTGAACCTGAAAATAGTCTGTTAGACTTTATTTAGTTCCCAGGAAGCCTTTTGGACTAAAATTCACAATTGTCCTTCAGGGACTCTTTTTGTTTTCTGGAGGAAAACAGTGAAATTGATCCTAAAAAATAGTCTGTTAGACTTTATTTAGTTTCAAGGAAGCCTTTCAGACTCAAATTCACAATTGTCCTTTGGGGACTCTTTTTTGTTTTCTGGAGGAAAACAGTGAAATTGAACCTGAAAATAATCTGTGAGACTTTATTTAGTTTCCAAGAAGCCTTTCAGACTGAAATTCACAATCGTCCTTTAGGGACTCTTTTTGTTTTCTGGAGGAAAACAGTGAAATTGAACCTGAAAATAGTCTGTTAGACTTTATTTAGTTTCCAGGAAGCCTTCTGGACTAAAATTCACAACTGTCCTCTAGGGATTTTTTTTCGTTTTCGGGAGGAAAACAGTGAAATTGAACCTGAAAATAGTCTGTGAGACTTTATTTAGTTTCAAGGAATCCTTTCAGACTCAAATTCACAATTGTCCTTTAGGGACTCTTTTCGTTTTCTGGAGGAAAACAGTGAAATTGAACCTGAAAAAAGTCTGTGAGACTTTATTTAGTTTCAAGGAAGCCTTTCAGACTCAAATTCACGATTGTCCTTTAGGGACTCTTTTTGTTTTCTGGAGGAAAACAGTGAAATTGAACCTGAAAATAGTCTGTGAGACTTCATTTAGTTTCCAGGAAGCCTTTTGGACTAAAATTCACAATTGTCCTTCAGGGACTCTTTTTGTTTTCTAGAGGAAAACAGTGAAATTGAACCTGAAAATAGTCTGTTAGACTTTATTTAGTTTCAAGGAAGCCTTTCAGACTCAAATTCACAATTGTCCTTTAGGGACTCTTTTTGTTTTCTGGAGGAAAACAGTGAAATTGAACCTAAAAAATAGTCTGTTAGACTTTATTTAGTTTCAAGGAAGCCTTTCAGACTCAAATTCACAATCGTCCTTCAGGGACTCTTTTTGTTTTCTGGAGGAAAACAGTGAAATTGAACCTGAAAATAATCTGTTAGACTTTATTTAGTTTCCAGGAAGCCTTTTGGACTAAAATTCACAATTGTCCTTCAGGGACTCTTTTTGTTTTCTGGAGGAAAACAGTGAAATTGAACCTGAAAATAGTCTGTGAGACTTTATTTAGTTTCCAGGAAGCCTTTCAGACTCAAATTCACAATTGTCCTTTAGGGACTCTTTTTGTTTTCTGGAGGAAAACAGTGAAATTGAACCTGAAAATAGTCCGTGAGACTTTATTTAGTTCCCAGGAAGCCTTTTAGACTAAAATTCACAATCGTCCTTCAGGGACTCTTTTTGTTTTCTGGAGGAAAACAGTGAAATTGAACCTGAAAATAATCTGTTAGACTTTATTTAGTTTCCGGGAAGCCTTTTGGACTAAAATTCACAATTGTCCTTCAGGGACTCTTTTTGTTTTCTGGAGGAAAACAGTGAAATTGAACCTGAAAATAGTCTGTTAGACTTTATTTAGTTTCAAGGAAGCCTTTCAGACTCAAATTCACAATTGTCCTTAAGGGACTCTTTTTGTTTTCTTGAGGAAAACAGTGAAATTGAACCTGAAAATAGTCTGTGAGACTTTATTTAGTTTCAAGGAAGCCTTTCAGACTCAAATTCACAATTGTCCTTTAGGGACTCTTTTTGTTTTCTGGAGGAAAACAGTGACATTGAACCTGAAAATAGTCTGTGAGACTTTATTTAGTTTCCAGGAAGCCTTTTAATCTAAAATTCACAATCGTCCTTTAGGGACTCTTTTTGTTTTCTGGAGGAAAACAGTGAAATTGAACCTGAAAATAGTCTGTGAGACTTCATTTAGTTTCCAGGAAGCCTTTTGGACTAAGATTCACAATTGTCCTCCAGGGACTCTTTTTGTTTTTTAGAGGAAAACAGTGAAATTGAACCTGAAAATAGTCTGTTAGACTTTATTTAGTTTCAAGGAAGCCTTTCAGACTCAAATTCACAATTGTCCTTCAGGGACTCTTTTTGTTTTCTGGAGGAAAACAGTGAAATTGAACCTAAAAAATAGTCTGTTAGACTTTATTTAGTTTCAAGGAAGCCTTTCAGACTCAAATTCACAATTGTCCTTTAGGGACTCTTTTTGTTTTCTGGAGGAAAACAGTGAAATTGAACCTGAAAATAGTCTGTGAGACTTTATTTAGTTTCCAGGAAGCCTTTTGGACTAAAATTCACAATTGTCCTTCAGGGACTCTTTCTGTTTTCTGGAGGAAAACAGTGAAATTGAACCTGAAAATAGTCTGTTAGACTTTATTTAGTTTCAAGGAAACCTTTCAGACTCAAATTCACAATTGTCCTTTAGGGACTCTTTTTGTTTTCTGGAGGAAAACAGTGAAATTGAACCTGAAAATAGTCTGTGAGACTTTATTTAGTTTCAAGGAAACCTTTCAGACTCAAATTCACAATTGTCCTTTAGGGACTCTTTTTGTTTTCTGGAGGAAAACAGTGACATTGAACCTGAAAATAGTCTGTGAGACTTTATTTAGTTTCCAGGAAGCCTTTTAATCTAAAATTCACAATTTGTCTTTTAGGGACTCTTTTTGTTTTCTGGAGGAAAACAGTGACATTGAACCTGAAAATAGTCTGTGAGACTTTATTTAGTTTCCAGGAAGCCTTTTGGACTAAAATTCACAATCGTCCTTTAGGGACTCTTTTTGTTTTCTGGAGGAAAACAGTGAAATTGAACCTGAAAATAGTCTGTGAGACTTCATTTAGTTTCCAGGAAGCCTTTTGGACTCAAATTCACAATTGTCCTTTAGGGACTCTTTTTGTTTTCTAGAGGAAAACAGTGAAATTGAACCTGAAAATAGTCTGTTAGACTTTATTTAGTTTCAAGGAAGCCTTTCAGACTCAAATTCACAATTGTCCTTTAGGGACTCTTTTTGTTTTCTGGAGGAAAACAGTGAAATTGAACCTGAAAATAGTCTGTTAGACTTTATTTATTTTCAAGGAAGCCTTTCAGACTCAAATTCACAATTTTCCTTTAGGGACTCTTTTTGTTTTCTGGAGGAAAACAGTGAAATTGAACCTGAAAATAGTCTGTGAGACTTTATTTAGTTCCCAGGAAGCCTTTTGGACTAAAATTCACAATCGTCCTTTAGGGACTCTTTTTGTTTTCTGGAGGAAAACAGTGAAATTGAACCTGAAAATAATCTGTTAGACTTTATTTAGTTTCCAGGAAGCCTTTTGGACTAAAATTCACAATTGTCCTTCAGGGACTCTTTTTGTTTTCTGGAGGAAAACAGTGAAATTGAACCTGAAAATAGTCTGTGAGACTTTATTTAGTTTCAAGGAAGCCTTTCAGACTCAAATTCACAATTGTCCTTTAGGGACTCTTTTTGTTTTCTGGAGGAAAACAGTGAAATTGAACCTGAAAATAGTCCGTGAGACTTTATTTAGTTCCCAGGAAGACTTTTGGACTAAAATTCACAATCGTCCTTCAGGGACTCTTTTTGTTTTCTGGAGGAAAACAGTGAAATTGAACCTGAAAATAGTCTGTTAGACTTCATTTAGTTTCCAGGAAGCCTTTTGGACTAAAATTCACAATTGTCCTTCAGGGACTCTTTTTGTTCTCTAGAGGAAAACAGTGAAATTGAACCTGAAAATAGTCTGTTAGACTTTATTTAGTTTCAAGGAAGCCTTTCAGACTCAAATTCACAATTGTCCTTCAGGGACTCTTTTTGTTTTCTGGAGGAAAACAGTGAAATTGAACCTAAAAAATAGTCTGTTAGACTTTATTTAGTTTCAAAGAAGCCTTTCAGACTCAAATTCATAATTGTCCTTTAGGGACTCTTTTTGTTTTCTGGAGGAAAAAAGTGAAATTGAACCTGAAAATAGTCTGTGAGACTTTATTTAGTTCCCAGGAAGCCTTTTGGACTAAAATTCACAATCGTCCTTTAGGGACTCTTTTTGTTTTCTGGAGGAAAACAGTGAAATTGAACCTGAAAATAATCTGTTAGACTTTATTTAGTTTCCAGGAAGCCTTTTGGACTAAAATTCACAATTGTCCTTAAGGGACTCTTTTTGTTTTCGGGAGGAAGACAGTCAAATACAACCTGAAAATAGTCTGTGAGACTACATTTAGTTTCCAGGAAGCCTTTCAGACTGAAATTCATAATTGTCCTTTAGGGACTCTTTTTGTTTTCGGGAGGAAAACAGTGAAATTGAACCTGAAAATAGTCTGTGAGACTTTTTTTTGTGTCTAAGAAGCCTTGAAGACTTAAATTCACAATGGTGTCTTCAAGCCTCTTTTGTTTTCAGGAAGAAGCCAGTGAAATCGAACTTGAAAATCGTCTGTGAGACTTTTTTTGTTTATGGTAAGTATATGAGACTGAAATTTACAATGGTGTCTTCAAGACTCTTTCTGTTACCGGGAGGAAGCCTGTAAAATTGTACCTGAAAATATTCAGTTAGATTTCAATTTTTTCCCAGGAAGCTTTCAAGACTGATATTCACATAGGTCACTTCAAGACTGTTTCTGTTTTTCGGGAGGAAGCCAGTGAAATTGAAACTGAAAATAGTCTGTGAGACTTTATATCGTTTTTGGGTAGTCTTTGAGACTGAAATTCACAATGGTTTTTTCAAGACTCTTTTCGTTTCTGGGATGAAGCCAGTGATAAAAATCTGGAAATAGTCTGTGAGATCTTATTTTGTTTCCCGGAAGCCTTTACCACTGATATTCACGATGTTCTCTTCAAGACTCTTTTTGTTTTCGGAAAGGAGCCTGTGAAATTGAACGTTGAAATAAATTATGAAAATTTATTTTGTTTTTAAAAAGCCTATAAATTGAAATTCACAATTGTCCCTTCAAGACTCTTTTTGTTTTGGGAGGAAGCCAGTGAAATTGAAACTGAAAATAGAGTCTGAGAATTTATTTTGTATCCAGGAAGCCTTTAAGAATGATATTCTCAATGGTCTTTTCAAAACACTTTTTAGTTTCGGGAATGAAGCCTGTGAAATCAAACCTGAAAATAGTTTGTGAGATTACATTGTTCACTGAGAGCCTTTAGGTCTGAGGTTCACAATGATCTCTTCGAAACTTTTTTCGTTCCCAGGAGGGAACCCAAGAAATTGAACCAGAAAATAGTCTGTGAGAGTTTATTCCGTTTATGGGAAGTGTATGAGACTTAAATTCACAAAAGTCTCTTCAAGATTCTTTTTGTTACCGGGAGGAAGCCCGTAAAATTGTACCTAAAAATATTCAGTTAGATTTTAATTTTTTTTCCCAGGAAGCTTTCAAGACTGATATTCACATAGGTCACTCAACACTCTTTTTGTTTTCGGGAGGAAGCCAATTAAGTTGAAACTAAAAATAGTCTGTGAGACTTTATCTCGTTTTTGTGTAGTTTGAGAGACTGAAATTCACAATCGTGTCTTCAAAACTCTTTTCGTTTCCAGGGGGATGCCCATGGAATTGTACCTGAAAATATTCTGTGGAACTTTATTTCGTTTTTGGGAAGTTTATGAGATTGATATCCACAATGGTCTCTCCAAGACTCTTTTCGTTTCTGGGAGGAAACCAGTGAAATTGAACCTGAAAATAGTCTGTGAGACTTTATTTCGTCCCCAGGAAGCCTTTAAGACTAATACTTTCAATGGTTTATTCAAGACTCTTTTCGTTTCCGGGATGAAACCAGTGAAATTGAACCAGGATATAGTCCGTGAGACTTTAATTTGTTTCCATGTAGCTTTTAGCGATGAAATTCTGTATGGTCTCTCCGAGACACTATTCGTTTTGGGGAGGAAGCCAGTAAAATCGAATTCAAAAATAGTCTGTGATACTTTATCTTGTTTCCAGGAAGCCTTTGACATCGATATTCACGATAGTGTTCTCAAGACTCTTTCTGTTTCCAGGAGGAGACCAGTGGAATTGAGCCTGAAAAAAGTCTTTGAGACTTTATTTTGTTTCCGGGAAGCCTTTAAGCCTGAAATTCACTATGGTCTCTTCGAGACTCTATTTGTTTTCAGGAGGAAAACAGTGAAATTGAACCTGAAAATAGTCTGTGAGACTTTACTTTGTTTCCAGGAAGCCTTTAAACTGAAATTCACAATTGTTCCTTCGAAACTCTTTTTGTTTTTTTGAGGAAGCCAGTGAAATTAAACCTGAAAATAGTCTGTGAGACTTTATTTTGTTTCCAGGAAGCCTTGGAGACTGAAATTCACAATTGTTCCTTTGAAACACTTTTTGTTTTTTTGAGGAAACCAGTGAAATTGAACCTGGGAAAAGTCTGTGAGACTTTATTTTCTATCCAGGAATCCTTTAAGAATGATATTAACAATAGTGTCTTCCAGACTCTTTTTGATTCCAGGAGGAAACCAATGAAATTGAGCCTGAAAATAGTCTTTGAGACTTTATTTTGTTTCCACGAAGCCTTTAGGACCGAAATTCACTATGGTCTCTTCGAGACTCTTTTTGTTTTCGGGAGGTAGCCAGTGGAATTTAACCTGAAATTAGTCTGTGAGTCACTATTTTGTTTCCAGAGAGCTTTTATGACTGATACTCACAATAGTCTCTTTAAGACTCTTTTTCGTTTTCGGGAGGAAGCCAGTGAAATTGAACCAGGATATAGTCTGTGAGACTTTATTTTGTTTCCATGTAGCTTTTAAGACTGAAATTCACTATGATCTCTTCGAGACTCTTTTCGTTTGGGGGAGGAAGCCAGTGAAATTGTACTTGAAAATAGTCTTTGAGACTTTATTTTGTTTCCAGGAAGCCTTTAAGAATGATATTCACAATAGTGTCTTCAAGACTCTTTTTGTTTCCGGAAGGAAACCAGTGAAATTGAGCCTGAAAATCGTCTTCGAGACTTTTTTTTGTTTCCACGAAGCCTTTAAGACTGAAATTCACAATTGTTCCTTCGAAACTCTATTTGTTTTTTTGAGGAAGCCAGTGAAGTTGAACCTGGAAATAGTCTGTGAGACTTTATTTTCTTTCCAGGAAGCCTTTAGGAATGATATTCACAATGGTCTCTTCAATACTGTTTTTTGTTTCCGGGAGGAAGCCAGTGGAATTTAATCTGAAATTAGTCTTTGAGATATTATTTTGTTTCCAGAGAGCTTTTATGACTGATATTCACAATAGTCTCTTCAAGAATCTTTTCATTTTCGGGAGGAAAACTGTGAAATTGAACCAGGAAATAATCTGTGAGACTTTATTTTGTTTCCATGTAGCTTTTAAGACTGAAATTCACTATGGTCTCTGCGAGACTCTTTTCGTTTTGGGGAGGAAGCCAGTGGAATTGTACTTGAAAATAGTCTTTGAGACTTTATCTCGTTTCCGGGAAGCCTTTAAGAATGATATTCACAATAGTGTCTTCAAGACTCTTTTTGTTTCCGGGAGGAAACCAGTGAAATTGAGCCTGAAAATAGTCTTAGATATTTTTTTCGTTTCCAGGAAGCCTTTGAGACTGAAATTCACAATTGTCCCTCCGAAACTCTTCTTGTTTTTTTGAGGAAGCCAGTGAAATTGAACCTGGAAATAGTCTGTGAGACTTTATTTCCTTTCAAGGAAGCCTTTAGAAATGATATTCACAATGGTCTCTTCAATAATGTTTTTGTTTCCGGGAGGAAGCCAGTGGAATTTAACCCGAAATTAGTCTGTGAGACATTATCTTGTTTCCAGGAAGCCTTTAAGAATGATATTCATAATAGTGTCTTCCAGACTCTTTTTGTTTCCGGGACGAAACCAGTGAAATTGAGCCTGAAAATAGTCTTTGAGACTTTATTTTGTTTCCACAAAGCCTTTAAGACTGATATTCACTATGGTCTCTTCGAGACTCTCTTTGTTTCCGGGAGGTAGCCAGTGGAATTTTACCTGAAATTAGTCTGTGAGTCACTATTTTGTTTCCAGAGAGCTTTTATGACTGATACTCACAATAGTCTCTTTAAGACTCTTTTTCGTTTCCGGGAGGAAGCCAGTGAAATTGAACCAGGATATAGTCTGTGAGACTTTATTTTGTTTCCATGTAGCTTTTAAGACTGAAATTGACTATGTTCTCTTCGAGACTCTTTTCGTTTTGGGGAGGAAGCCAGTAAAATCGAATTTAAAAATAGTCTTTGATACTTTATCTTGTTTCCAGGAAGCCTTCAACATTGATATTCACAAAAGTGTTTTCAAGACTTTTTTTATTCCCGGGAGGAAACCAGTGAAATTGAGCCTGAAAATCGTCTTTGAGACTTTATTTTGTTTCCACGAAGCCTTTAAGACTGAAATTCACTATGATCTCTTTGAGACTCTTTTTGTTTTTTCCGGAGGAAAACAGTGAAATTGAACCTGAAAATAGTCCATGAGACTTTTTTTTGTTTCCAGGAATCCTTTAAGAATGATATTCACATTAGTCCGGGAGGATACCAGTGGAATTGAACCTGAAATCGTCAGGTCCAATCTGACAGGCTTCACAAATCATTATCCACATTCAAAGACATAAAAACGAGATGTATCTGATTGACGATTCCATTTTCATCACAACATCGACACGCTCAAAAGAACAAACATCCGAATTTCCAAAAAAAGTCAACATTCATAATTTTGAGAAAAATCTAAAGCAACTCAATGCCTAAATCCTGGTGGCAAAGATAAACAATGATACTATTCACCGCCAGCATACATATGATCTCTGAAATCACCACATATATATTAGCGGCAACGGCCAATACTACACTTAATATCAATGCAATCACAACTAAAAATGCCAAGGCAATGAGTAGAAGGCGATGCTTCTGCTTCATCCTCTGGTTCACTGCAGAAGCATTGCCAGGCAATCTTGTTCGAGGAAGATGACCCCTATTAGCTGCCCCTATGGTTGGTGTTGAGGCATCCTCAATCCTGGCTGGTAGTTGAGCGAAGTGCACCCGGTGAGACGGAGCCTCTACCATCGGTAGGACAGTAGCAACGGATGTTGAGGCTCCCTCTACGCCTGGCAACGGTCTCTCCATATCCAGCGTGCACATTGGAGGACTCATAGCGATCGGTGGGTCCTCACCCACCTCTATGATAAAGGGGGTAATTGCCACTTCGACGCTTTCTGATGGTGCAGATGGTTCAGTTGGCTGGCTTGTTTTGTTACTCATTTTGGGCCGTTTTTCTTGTTATGAAATATGCAATCAATTTATGTCAAGCTATTTGATTGTTTTTAAGTGAGAAAAACTAGGATCAATGAAATTTTAACAGTAAATTAAAGAAATGTTTGTAGTTTTGTTCATAAAACAAGACTTGCGTATAGTTTTCTTCCGATATGGCAGAATATTAAGATGGCGTTCGGTTGTCATGGTGATAACGTTCACTGATCGTATGGAAATAAGCTTGACCATATTTGGAAACGTTTTCATGGATTATATTTCATAGCTACGTATATATTCATTATTTTTTATTAAATAAAATGTCTGTTAGTGCTTATCAATATCTGAAATATATTATATAAATATTTATATGTATGTATATATATATGTATATATATATATATATATATATATATATATATATATATATATATATATATATATATATATATATATATTTAACACCATCATCATTCCATGTACTCCAAGATGAACCCTTAATGATCTCTCTCTATCTCTCTCTCCTTCTCTCTCTCTCTTTCTCTCTCCCTCTCTCTCTCTCTCCTTCTCTCTGTCTCTCCGCTGAATCGCTTTATAACTCCCACAGGTATCTACTTTGTTATATATATATATATATATATATATATATATATATATATATATATATATATATATATATATATATATACACATATATATATATATATATATATCAGTAATTACCAAGACCTGCGGATTAACATCACGAAGCCATTGGATGATATTATAATCAAGCAGGCTAAGTGAAAACTCAAACAACGACAAGTTTCATCTGACTCTAAAAAAACAAGACCCAACATTCAAGAGATCTGATTCATTGAAGTGAAAAACTTCAAATATGAATACCTAAAGCGTACTGTACTCTACTGACAGCGCAGACTAACAGTGGAGATTTTACTATCCCAAATTCCTGAGGATTGTTGTTGTGGTTGTTGTGGTACAAAAACAAAGTCAACCCCAAACTTGGACGGGAGTTCGGCTAGATTGATAAAACTCACAAAAACAAATACAACATCAATTTATTTTATTCATTCGTTTATCATTTGACAGAAAATATTTTTATTGTTTAATCTGCGTTGACTTAGAAATTGCACTACTACAATGCGAACTGTTCAGTGTTGATTCAATATGTTTATGTTTGGAAATATGGATATTGATAATAAACAATATTTCTAGGGAGGCTATAACCAGTTGTAAAAGGTAAAGAATTCAGTGGTCGACCACCCATGAGTAAGGATTTCGAGCACATTCTGAGACTCAGAGAATTCGGCTGGGAAGTCCAACAGTGGTAATCATGAGAGGGTCGCTGGAAATATGTTATGGCTTCAAATATGTCGCATTTTCGTTGAATAAATATGTTTTTTATTTCACACAGTCCTTCATGTTATTATCAAAGAAATAATTTCATAAACAATTAAAAAATCAGTTGATGCAAATAAATCTGTTTTTTGTTGTTTAATGTGTCGCATTTTGGTTAAATAGATATATACATATATATATATATCATAAATAAATATATTTTGAAAGAAAAAAAAAACGCATTTTTATTCTTTCTGAACTTTCCAATATTTTTCACAAATTCTTTCACAACAATGCATTTTTTTTCTATTCATTCTGATGAAGATCAATGAGGCCTAACTGGTGACTGAAGGCCTGAAATTGGATTCCCTGTGATAGAAGCGTACGTTCGGCCGTATGGTGTGTCTGTGTGTCGGATGGGGGTCGGGACTCATCGTTAACTGATCAAACACCGACTTATCTTTGATCTCTTGTACGGAAGGGGTTGGGGGTGAAAGGACAAGATAACTTTGGATCGGGGTCGAACTCCAGGGAAAAAGCCTAAAAGTGCATCTCATCTATTCTTTATTATTATAAAAATGTGTAGGGGGAGATTCATAGTTGAAATTTGTCGAAATATTCACTTCTAAATCATTGTACGATGTTTATTAAGCATTGAGTATTGTAGATTAGTTTAGTAGTTCAATATCTAATAATAATAATAATGAACTGTCATTGGGAAGTGGTTTTTTAATAAAATAATAGTTTCATTTATCCGAATCATACTATTGAAATATTATTCTGATAAAGTAAATATTAACGATAGTTCTCTTTTAAAAGTCCCAATAAAGTAATGATTAAAAAAAGAAAAGAATCGATAATGGTATCATCATTATCTTTCTGAATATGTCTGGTTCGTCTGTCCATGTTGTATTCTGCCGGACTCACTCGGTAGCGCATGTTTCCTCTGGTATCCCTAATGTGGTTCATAATGTGTGTTTGATGTGTACCATTGCTGCAACATATCCTGCCCATTGCTATTTTTGTTTGTATTAGAATATTAATAGTTGATAATATTGGCACTGGAGCTAAGGAGGCTCTGTTTATTCCTTTTCAGGCTTGTTTTTTTTTACACATGGAAAATTCAATTATATATGACTACTACTTTCGAGACAATTGTTGAAAACCTTGTGAACATTCTTTGTCAAAGCTAAAAAGGCACCATGTATAATTTCTTGGACTCTTACTCATATATTATTTAAAAAATGCATGAAAACGTATTGAAACATTGGATTTAAAGCTGAAAAGGCTCTGTTCATAACTTTTTAGGTTTGCTTTTGACATATATCTATATATTATTTCTACATTCAAGCAAATTGTGTAAAAAACCCTTTGAAACACTAGTTTTAAGGCCAAAAAGGCCCTGTTTATACTCTTCCAGGCTTGGTTTGGACACTTTGAAAATTCAATCACCTATTATTACTACAGTCAAGTAAATTGTTAAAAAACCTTCAAAACATTGGTATCAAAGTCCAAAATTTTGGGGATGCTGTTATAACATATACTTAAATTTTCACATCATAGTAAATTCTCAAAGTGTCCAAACTAAGCCAAAAAGGTATTGAGAGAGCCTTTTCAGACTAGAAACCAATGTTTCAAAGGTCTTTAATACTTTTCTTGCATGTAGTTCAATCAGTTTTGCGTAGCCCTGCTTGTCAGGGAGTTTGGAATCTTCCGGCATAATTGTGTTCAATTTGGAATCCTGAGCGTCTCGGCCACAGGCAACTGGATCGTGAGAATCATAATCGTCGTCTGGGATTCCGTAAAACATATAGAGATCAGACATTGGATCAGTATTTTGGAACCTGTTGAAAAATCGATGAATATATTATTATATCTATATCCAATAACATCAATAATACCTTTTGGATTCAAAACTGAAAAGGCTCTGTTTATACCCTTTTCGGGCACGTTTTTGTCATTTTGAAAAACACCATCATACATAATTGCTCCATTTGTGAGAATTGTTGAAAAACCTTGGATGCATTGGTTTTGGGGACTAAAAAGTCTCTGTTTATACCTTTTTAGGTTCGGTTTTGACATTTTGAGGATTCAATCATATATTACTAAGACATCCATGAAAATCATCGGGAAACCTTGAGGACATTGGTTTGAACTAAAAAGTCTCTGTTTACAACATTTTTGGCTCAGTTTTTATGCTTTGAATTATTTGATTATATATGATTACTACTTCCCAGAAAAGTGTTAAAAACATTGAAAACATGGGTTTTAGAAGCTAAAAAGACTCGGTTGATAGCTTTTAGGCTTGGTTTTCACACATATTCATATGTTATCACTACATTAGAGAAAGCTTTAGCAAAAAACTTTCAAACATTGATTTTCAAAGCTAAAAAGGCTTTTTTTATACCCTTTTAGAGCTTGGTTTTGACACTGACTCATGCAATATCACTAACTTCAATAGAATTATTAGAAACCTTTGAAAGATTGGTTTCAAAGCTGAAAAGTCCCTGTACATAACCTATTGGGGTAATTGTTAAAAATTCAATCATATACTATTTATACATTCATGAAAATCATTGAAAAATCATTGGGACATTGCTTTCAGAGCTGAAAAGATCTTTTTAGGCTTCGTTTTGACATTTCGAATGCACAATCATGTATTTTAATTACAGTCAAGAAATTGTTGAAAACATTCGTTTTATGTGCTAAAAAGGCTCTTTTTATGCCCTTTTGGGTTTGGTTTTGACATTTTGAAGATAAAATCACATATTTTACTACATTACTGAAGAATATTGGAAAACTTTGAAAACATAGGTTTTTTGAAGCTAAGAGGCTCTGTTTATACCTTTTTGGCTTGGATTCAACACTTTACAATTTTATTTATTTACTATAATTACATTGGAGAAAAATTGTTAAAAACATTTAAAACATTCGTTTCAAAGCTAAACATGCTCTGTTTATATCCTCTAAGACTTGGTTTTGACCCTCATACATTATTTCTGCATTCAAGATGATTGATAAAAACCTTGAAAACATTGGATTCAAAGCTAAAAAAAGCTCTACTTTTGATATCTGAATAGTCTACCAAATATCATCACTAAATTGAGGAAAACTGTTAAAAAACCTTGAAAACGTGTTTCACGCTTTAAAAGTCCCTTTTTGTATGATTTTAGGCTTGGTTTCAACACTTTGAATGGTCAATCATATATTATTAGTAAATTTCATGTGATTGTTAGAAATACCGTTTCAATTTTTGTTTTTGACACTTCGGAAATTCAATTCTATATTATTACTACATTCAAGTAAATTGTTAAAGACCTTTGAGACATTTGTTTCAAAACTGAAAAGGTTCTCTTTATACCCTCTCAGGCATGGTTTCGGACATTTTGAAAATTCAATTATATATTTTAACTGCATTCAAGAATATTGTTGAAAACCTTTAAGACTTTGGTTCCAGGGCTCAAACTCTCTCCATTTTGCTAATTTAAGTCAATTTTTACAACTAATTCAAATCATATTAAGCATCATCACTAAAGTATGAAAAGCTGAAAACACACACGAAATTATTAATATATCTCGTAATTTCGATTAAAATCATTTCACTTGATATTCAGAAACAAAAACAACACATTTTATTGATTTTGCCATTTCCAGTGTCACCTCAACAATGTCAAATAGGAGACTTGATTAAAATAATAATGATATTACAGATATCTTAAAAGAAAAAAAAACGCCTTTTTATCAATTTTGGATTTTCCAATATTTTTCACCAAATCTTCCACAAAGTTGCATTTTTTAAAAATCCAAAAAATTATTTAAGTTCGTATTTAAAAAACAACATATTTTATTGATTTGGCCATTTCCATTGTCTCTTCAACAATTTATCGAAGAAATCATGTAATGATGATGATGATGATGATGATGATAATGATGATGATGATGATGACGATGATGAGGATGACGATGAGGATGACAATGACGATGACGATGATGATGATGATGATGATGATGACGATGACGATGATGATGATGATATCCCTGATATTTTAAAAGAAAAAAAAAACCTTTTCATTCATTCTGAACTTTCCAATATTTTACACCAAATCTTTCACAAAGTTGCATATTTTTCTCATTCATTCTGATAATATTCAAAGAGGCCAAACCGGAGACTGAAAGGCCCGAAATTGGATTCCCTGTCATAGAAATGTATGTTCGACCAGATGATATGTGGGGTGGGTGGGGGCGGTCAGGGCTCATCGTTGATGATGAAACGCCGATTTACTTTGGATCTCTTACACGGAACGGGTCGGGGATGGAAGGACAAGACAATTTTGAATCGGGTTCGAACTCCAGTAAAAAGGCTAAAAATGCATCTCACCTATTCTCTCTCATTATTACAAGGTGGGGGGGGGAGATTCCAAGTTGTAATTTGTCGAAATATTCGCCTCTAAATCTTTGCGCTATGATTATAAATGATCGTAAAAAAATCGCCTATGAATTTTACTTGAGCATTGTAGGATAGTTTTGTACTTTAATCTCTATCAAGATAACGAACAATCATCGGGAAGTGGTTTCTAATTAAAAAAAATTAATTATGATTATCAAACAATTATGAAATTAATTTTCAATAAAATGAAACTGATCCGAAATCATTTGCTGCCGTCACACGGTTAATATATCATTGAATTTTCACGACATAAACAGAGGAAACAATGGAAGGCCTAAATACGGCTTCTATCGAGCCTGTTAGCAAAAAGTGGTCACTTCAACGTAGCCACACACTTACCATTGGGCTGAACAGTCCGCTGATAAAGGCACAGGCTAAATAACTGCTGTTTGGATATTTTGATAATTCAAAAACCTTTTTAAGCTATTTTCAATATGTCAGTGAATATTTACATATTCATCTAAAGATATTTTTGCTGTTAGATTTTTTAAAAAACTTTTATATTATTACTACATTCAAGAAAGTTGTTAAAGACCTTTAAAAGAGTGGGTCTGAAGTGAAAAAGCTCTATTCATACCCTTTTAGGCTTGCTTAGGGACAATAAAATCGGCTAAGTTTTATGAAAGAAATTCTTCTCTTTTCTAAGATAATTTCTCTTGCAGTCTCAATATAGTGTTACTTTATTTGATAAATGGGCGTTAAAATAGTATATACCTGAAAAGCTATGAAAAACCTAGATAAAATTTTCAGCTATAGATAAGGAATTAGAGTTAGCAACACCGGTCACTGAATTCTGTCTGCACGGCCAGTTTGTGTGCAAATTTTAGGCTCAACTCCCCCACCCCCAGAGCGCATAAGGGCAACGGCTGCTCGCTGAGAATGCGAGTTGGGACACGTTTGTCCATTTCCAGTGTCATTTTAACAGTTTAACGTGGAAGAATTAACAAAAAATGATGATGATGATGATGATGATGATGATGATGATGATGATGATGGTGGTGGTGGTGGTGGTGGTGGAGGAGAAGGAGAAGGAGAGGAAGAAGAAGAAGGAAACAATTTTACAAATTTGGTAATTTCCAATATTTTTGCACCATATCTTTCAGAACTTGGATTTGCCATTCATTTTAATAATTGTTTTATGGTCACCACGGCCTTGAAAAAGCCCGAAATGGGATTCCCTGTCATAGAAGCGTACACTCAGCCTGACGGTGTATGTTGGGGCAGCGGGGTCGTGGTTCATCATTGACTGTAACAAAACAACTTTGAATCGGGGTCAAACTCCAGGGAAAAGGCTAAACGCAGATCTCATCCATTATTCCCTCTTATTCTTACATTTGGAGGTAGGGGGGAAGATTCCAAGTTGAATTTTGTTTTCGAAGTATACGCTTCTAAATCATTGTACAATGATTATAAAGGATTGTTAAAAAAAAAAGAAAGAAAATTGCTTGTGAATTTTATTTGAGTATCGTAAGATAGTTTAGTAATTCAATATCTAATAAATACCAAAGAGTCATTGGGAAGTGATTTTTGATAAAATGATATTTTCATTTCTCTTATCGTCCGTGGTTGGATGGAAACCTTCCTCCCAAGATTCGCTACTCCTGTCTATCATTGGTGTGGCGAAGTCAGTAGCTTCTGAATTTCTCGAAGGGACCATTGTGAATTTTATTCTCAGAGGTTTCCCGGAAACAAAATAAAGTCTCACAGAATATTGTCAGGTTCAATGGCACAGGCTTCCCCAAAACAAAATAAACTCTTACAGACTATTTTGAGATCCAATTTCACTTGCATTCCTCCCAAAAACAAAGAGAGTCTTGAAGAGACCATTGTGAATTCCAGTCTCACAGGCTTCCCGAAAACGAAATAAAGTCTCACAGACTATTGGCAGATTCAATTTCACTGGCTTCCTCCCGAATACATAAAGAGTCTTGAAAAAACTTTTTTGAATCCCAGTCTGGCAGGCTTCCCGTAAACGAAATGAAGTCTGAAAGAATATTGGTAGATTCAATTTCACTTGCGTTCCTCCCCAAAACGAAAATAGTCATATAGAGACCATTGTGAATTTCAATCTCACAGGCTCCCCAAAAACAAAATACCGACTCACAGAACTCTGCCAGGTTCAATGGTACAGGCTTCCCAAAAACAAAATAAAGTCTCAAAGAATATTGGTAGATTCAATTTCCCTGGCTTCTTCCCGGAAACAAAAAGAGTCTCGAAGAGACCATGGTGAATTTCAGTCTCACAAGTTTCATTGAAGCAAAATAAAGTCTCACAGAATATTGTCAAGTTCAATGGCACAGGCTTCCCGAAAACAAGATAAAGTCTCACAGACTATTGGTAGATCCAATTTCACTGGTTTCCTCCTGAAAACGAAGAGAGACTCGAAGAGTTCATCGTGAATTCCAGTCTCACAGTCTTCCTGAATAAGAAATAAATACTCAGAGAATATTTCCAGGTTCATTGGCATTGGCTTCCATAAAACCAAATAAAGTCACACAGATCATTTTGAGATCCAATTCCACAGTCATAAAGAAACCATTGTGAATTTCAGTCTCACAGGATTCCCGAAAACAAAATACAGTCTCCCAGAATAATACCAGGTTCAATGGTACAGGCTTCCCGAAAACAAAATAATGTCCCACAGACTATTTTGAGATCTAATTTCACTTGCATTCCTCCCGAATACGAAAAAAGTCTTGAAGAGGCCATTGTGAATATCAGTCTCATAGACTTCCCAAAAACAAAATAAAGTCTCACAGACTATTTTCAGGTTCAATTTCACTGTTTTCCTTCCGAAAATTGAAAAGAGTCTTGAAGACACCATTGTGAATTTCAGTCTAATAGAATTCCACAAAACGAAACAAAGTTTCACAGACTATTTTCAGGTTCAATTTCACTGGCTTCCTCCCGAAAACGAAAAGAGTTTTAAAGAGACCATTGTGAATATCAGTCTCCAAGGCTCTCTGGGAACAAAATAAAGTCTCACAGACTATTTTTCAGGTTTAATTTCATTGGCTTCCTCCTGGAAACAAAAAGAGTCTTGAAGAGACCATTGTAAATATCAGTCTTAAAGGCTCTCTGGAAACAAAATAAAGTCTCACAGACTATTTTCAGGTTCAATTTCACTGTTTTCCTTCCGAAAACGAAAAGAGTCTTGAATAGACCTTCCTGAATTTCAGTGTTAAAGGCTTCTGGGAAACAAAATAAAGTCTCACGGACTATTTTCAGGTTCAATTTCTCTGGCTTCCTCCCAAAAACAAAAAGTGTCTTGAAGAGACCATTGTGGATTCCAGTCTCATAAACTCCCCCAAAACAAAATGAAGTCTCACAGACTATTTTCAGGTTCAATTTCTCTGGCTTCCTCCCAAAAACAAAAAGTGTCTTGAAGAGACCATTGTGGATTCCAGTCTCATAAACTCCCCAAAAACAAAATGAAGTCTCACGGACTATTTTCAGGTTCAATTTCACTGGCTTCCTCCCGAAAACGAAGAGAGTTTTGAAGAGACCATAGTGAATATCAGTCTTAAAGGCTCAATGTCTTTGAAATTCATTGAGAACTCCTAGAAATATAGTGCGTGCACAAATTCGTATTATCAATTAGGCACAATCAGCACAGTACCTTGGGCCTACGAAAATTTGGTGCCCACTAAAAGTATATTTCGAACCGTTTAAGACATTTGAATATTATAAGATAATAGAAATATTTCTGTACCTTGCAAAAATGAATCAACATAGCCCACGTGTGTACCAGAACTAATTATCTGAAAAATTATCTAATATCATCTTATGCACTAATAAAGATATTTTATCTAGAATTATCTTTAAAAAGAAATAAAAAGGATCTTTCATCTAAAATTATCTAGAAAATACCTACGCAAGATTCGGGCATTATTCGTCCCAAAATGTCTCAAAAGAAGCTTTTTTTGAAAAAACAAAAATAGGAATTTTTAGATGGTGTCTAGCGGTGCCTTCATACAAGTATCCAAGGTTGTCGCCCTGGAAATGTGACCAAGGGCGCCCAGATACACATGCACACACACACACACACACAGAGAAGAATCTGTAGCCCACAGGGCTGGGTAGTCGGGTAGGTAGTTCGTGGGGCTACGGTGATTCAATATACATTTCAGAACATTAATGAGACCCTGATCTTATCAATGTCCAGGGCCCCTGAATGCCTCAATCCGGCCCTCTATGGGAAAACAAACAAAGTTGAATACATATAGCTCTCTCAACTTCATAGGTAGAGGTGAACAAAGAAAGTGTTTTAAAAAACATGAACGGAATTCAATGTTTTGCATAATGGGACGGAACGAAATCGAAAAAAAAATCGGTGACATGCTTAATACAAAGATCAAACATAGAACTCATTCATTCATCCCGTTGAAATCATCTTGGGGGTCAAATCCGGGTTCAGAAAAATAAATAATTGTTCAAAGAATATCTTTGTATGTAAAGATATGTACGTGTTTTCTTCAATTCAATCACTTAAATCTCTGACGTTCATAAAAAGAGATCTCTACACTCATCGTATTGTTAGGTTTTCTTGTTCTGCCATTCCGTTTTTGTAATCCTTTACAGTTTACCACGTTCATTCCATTTTCGCCATTCTACATTTTTTATCGTCTCAAAAATGTTCTATCTCACATTATTTACTTATTTTGAATTTCCGTGACAGACAATCGCTTTTTATTGGTTTTTTTGGTTTGCTTTAGCAGTGAATGAATTTTGATATGGATTTTTCTTAGTGAGAGATTTTTTTTCTTCTTTTTTTTTTAAATGCTTTTATGTATAAAGTGACGTTCGATCAGACTGACATGGGTCGTCGTGTGGTTTCAAGTCACGTCTCCGTAAAGATCATTATGTTGCTTTTGCAACATATCCAGCCCATTGCCATTTTAGTTTTCTAACTGTTTCTACGATACCTTAACATTAATCTCCAGATGGGTAGAAAAGTCGGATTTTGTCTCTGGGGACCACGGAGATCATGATATATATATTCACCATGTATATTTTTAAACATGATCTCCTTCTTTGTTAATGCTCTTGATTCAGTGGTGAATACTAATCACATAGATCGAACATCACATGGTGAACAAGTATAATACCCATCATAAATGACGATATTATTACGCGTGGATAAATCATGAACATATAATTTGTTTTATTACACGATTAATATTTCTGTTTTTTTGGGGGGGGGTGCAATCCAAGAAAATAGCTGAATTGATTCTACAGCAATGGTAGTAAATTGATTCCAACAGCAGTCACCCACTTAATACCGGCGAAGGTGCACATACAGACGCAAAATAGGTTGCTGCTGGGAAAGAGCAGCAGCCATTTTGTATCGGTGTATTCGCAGTATTCCAGTCCTTTTTTGCATCTGTTTGAGCGTGACAGGAAAGCAACAAACAAACAAAATATCTTATATAATAATACATTTCAGATTAAAATTCAGCAGATAACTACGTTCAAGGAAGGGGACATATGTATACATATATGTATTCTAGAAACAGACATACTTGGTCCGACAGAGGGAGTCATAAATCGCGTTATATTATATAGAAACTTGTTACACGGTTAATATAAGTCTCAATTTAAACAAGGTAAATAGAATAAACAATTGAAGAGAATGGTGCTGCTACAGGAATCGAACCTGCGACCGATATGGTGGCTTTTTCAGCATACTGATGCACTGATCGTGCTAAACAGCCATTGGGATTGCAAGGCCAAATAACTAAGAAGAGAATAAACGAGATGAGAATTTGAGTTGAAAGCAGTTATTTGACCTTTGCATTACCGGTGGGCTGTTTAGCACAATGGTAAGTGCATTGCTGTATTGAAACGGCTGACTTATCGGTCACAGGTTCGATTTCCCATTTTCATTAATAGTTCATTCTATTTACTTTGTCTAAATTGAATGATACATTAACCGTGTAACGACGGGATATCATCTTTAATAAGTTTCTGTATAATATAATGCGATTTATAATTCATATATATATATATATATATATATATGTATATATTTATATATATATATATATATATATATATATATATATATATATATATATATATATATATATATATATAAACGAAAAAAATGATGTTCATTTAATCCTGTTGTTTGCTTAAAATAATTTCACAAAAATCAATACCTTTGTTTACCCGGAAGGTACCCAAATAAAGGGAAGGATGCTTCAATCATATCTGAATATCTCAATATAAAGCTTCACAACCGTAACATTTTACGATATTAGTATGTAAACAAAATAAATAGAATAAATAAATATATATTTCATATATATATATATATATATATATACATATATATATATATATATATATTTATAATGAGTAAAGATTTTTTCGATAGTTTATTACAGATTGTACCCTCTGTTTTGCTTGACAAAGACTTTCAGGTAGAACAGTATGTACAATCAGTAATGAACCATTGGGAAATCTTTACTTATTTTATAACTGCTCTGCTGATGGTATTGAGCACTTTCTAAGAATGACAATCTACTAAATGCATTATTACATATACCCACGCTTGTTGTACTATAAATCTTACAAACACCTTCACATAAGAGATATTCTGGGATGAAAAAAAATTGTGTCAAAATTGTCAATTATCGTTTACAATACTTTATCTCATAGATATATAAAAAATAATGAAAAAAGGGCTGGTTAGTCTCTCAATAGAAACTGTCACCCAACTACTGCTTTTGTCATCATGCAGTGTTTGGGGATGATCAATTGAAATTTGGAAAAAACGTAGATAAACAAGATAATTCTATCACATTTTGCTGGATCAGTAAAAGTCTAGATTTTCTAAAAACAAGGATGGACACAACCGGGCACAATCTAAGGCAACAATTTAGCATAAACTTACATAATAAATTGAGACCCATCCTCACTGAAACCTATTTTGAGGGGGAACTTTCCAAAATGAGAAAAATCTTTTTTTGTAGACATACTAAAAAGTAATGGTTTAATTTTCAGCCCTCTAGTTCCAGCGTCGGAGCCTAGACGGATGATTCTTACATGGAAAGCCAACTAGTCAGCCAGAGCGGATTAAAAACTGAAGAAACTTATGCTGATAGTTTTGGTGACAGTTTTCGTTTACAGTTTCTGATAAGAAGGCAATGATTAGAAGAGAGGAGTGAAATTTAGGTTTCTTCAAATATTCATTAGTCAGACAAACCTGCGTTATGAAATTTGTGCAAATTCGTGCAATTTGTGCAAATTTGTGCTAAAGCCTCATATCCTGCAATTCGTGCCAATTTCTGCAATTTGTGAAAATTTGTGCAATCCGTGAAAATTTACGAAATGTGTGCAGATTTGTGCAATTTGTGAAGTATATGCGCACTGAATGATTGTGCAAAGCAAAACTTGAAATGGTTTTAAAATAATTTGGTACACTTATCTCTCTATGCTAATAAAACTCTTTCGGCAAGATTTTATTTGATGAAAGTAGGATTGCTTTGAACGGAGTAACATATTTACTCAAGATTTTATTCTGTAATTTGAATTACTTTTTAGTTCATTTTGAAAGAAGTAATATTGTCAGAAAAATTCTTTGAAAGCAAATTTTCAGTTTACCCGAATTCTGGATTTTCCCTCGGGTGTAAAAAAAAAAGGAGGCGGGGCTTAGTGTGAAAGAAAGAAGTAAGCCTTGTATGAATATATGATTTTAAAGAATACTGGTGCATAGTTGTGTAATGAACACTCCCATAAGTTGATTGTAAATAGCTGGAGTAATGCTGGGAAGAGGAGAGTATCTCTCTTCACTGGTCGGTTGAGTTCGTAAGAAGCTTTTAGAACTATTAAACATCTTTAAAACGCTACCGTCAAATTTGAAACTGCAAGCCATTGGCCAAGTTGAAGTTGTTCTCCACAGCGTTAACCCTTTCCTTCCTTTGCAGTGGAACATTTGCCGATCATGAGATTATAGATATCACGGTTTCAAATGCAGAATCGGACAGCAAAAGTAGACCTGTTTTTCTGTTTTTTTTTTGTTTTTTTTGTGTATTCGAATATTCCTGAAGAGAGCGGACGTAACTTTGCGAGCATGAACAGACCCTCCACGCAGGGTTGCCCTGGTCAGCAGTGTGACGCCATCGAGTGAGCTTCTCTATTGTTTGAGAGTCACATTCACAACTGTCCATTCTTTGCATCTTTTGAGAGGGGTCTTTGGCAGAACATTGAACCAGCCATGTAGGGCACTCTCTCAACCAATCGTCTGAATTTGGCTCACTACGACTGTTGACAGTTGTCGTTGACTGTTTCTAAAGCACACACGCACACACATATAAAAACACACATACACACACACACGAACACACACACACATACAAACACACACGCACACACATACAAACATACATACATACACACATACAAACACACACACACACAAACACACACACATACAAACACACACACATACAAACACATGGACATGCAAAAACACACACAGACACACAAACGCACACGCAAACACATACAAAGACACACACACATACAAACACACACACACATACAAACACACACACACACACACACACACACACACACACACACACACACACAAAATGGGGATAGCTCTTGAAATTGATTTGAATATTATTATCAGCTACGTTTCATACCATCCGTTAAAACACACAGAATCTCCTTTCATATCATACCTTGCTTCTCACGGGCCTCTTAATAGTTATTTCTAATCAATAGCATGTGTGACGTTTTCAATATTCCAACATAAAAAAATTTCTCTGGGAAGAATATCAAAGAACTTGACTCACTATATTCTCTCCCAAAACCAAAATTTTTCTCACCTACGATAAATGGACATATATCGGGGTGCCAACCGGGTATTTGCCCTCCTCCTGAAAATCACAGCCTAACTGCCCTTAAAGGATGGTGGTGCAATACAATTATTTTATATAACGCCAAGGTAATGTTATCATTATTTGCTGATGCTCACTCCATCGTAGGCAGTTTCTAACGCGCACACACACACACACACACACACACACACACACACACACATACACACACACACACACACACACATACGAACACAAAATGGGAATAGGTAGGAGGGGAGAAGAAAGAAAAAGTTAGTTTAATAGGGTTATCAGGAAGGCTAATGGAGAAAGCTAGGTAGTTTACTGAGGAGCAGGAATACTTTTGTGAATAAAACTAATTTACTTTTGAATAACATCAGACTAATAAACATGGACGGGAGATGAAGATTGGAAAGGATAAGGGAAGGAAAGAAAAGATAAATGCAAAGGGCGAGAGAAGAGCAAATGTATGAGATAATGGATCATCTGAATTGTCAATACCCGTGGAATTTCCTCGGATTAAGCCAGTTGTAAAATGAATTCCTGACATTGGATTATTCTTCTTTATATTTCAGGCGATAATTGACTTTTCTGATCGGAAACTTATCCTTAAGAATGGCGATAGCGTGGTACGTATCTATCAGTCTATTTGTCTGTTTATCCATCTCAGGTTGTTCATCTCTCTCTCTCTCTCTCTCTCTCTCTCTCTCTATATATATATATATATATATATATATATATATATATATATATATGTGTGTGTGTGTGTGTGTGTGTGTGTGTGTGTGTGTTCTTCTATATCTATCTACCTATTTATCTATTAATCTGTTCTTATCTATCTATCTATCTATCTATCTATCTTTATTCTTTCAGACTTCATTTCGTTTTCGAGAAGCCTGCCAGACTGGAATTCAAAATAGTTTTTTCAAGACTCTTTATGTATTCGGGAGGAAGCCAGTGAAATTGAATCTGCCAATAGTCTGTGAGACTTTATTTCGTTTTCGGGAAGCCTGTGAGACTGGAATTCACAATGGTCTCTTCAAGACTCTCTTTGTTTTTGGGAGGAATGCAAGTGAAATTGGATCTCAAAATAGTCTGTAAGAGTTTATTTTGTTTTTGGGAAACCTGTGCCATTGAACCTGACAATATTCTATGAGACTTTATTTTGTTTTCGGGAAACCTCTCAGAATAAAATTCACAATGGTCCCTTCGAGAAATTCAGAAGCTTCTGACTTCGCCACACCAATGATAGACAGGAGTAGCGAATCCTGGAAGGAAGGTTTCCATCCAACCACGGACAATAAGAGAAATGAAAATATCATTTTATCAAAAATCACTTCCCAATGACTCTTTGGTATTTATTAGATATTGAATTACTAAACTATCTTACGATACTCAAATAAAATTCACAAGCAATTTTCTTTATTTTTTTTTAACAATCCTTTATAATCATTGTACAATGATTTAGAAGCGTATACTTCGAAAACAAAATTCAACTTGGAATCTTCCCCCCTACCTCCAAATGTAAGAATAAGAGGGAATAATGGATGAGATCTGCGTTTAGCCTTTTCCTTGGAGTTTGACCCCGATTCAAAGTTGTTTTGTTACAGTCAATGATGAACCACGACCCCCCTGCCCCAACATACACCGTCAGGCTGAGTGTACGCTTCTATGACAGGGAATCCCATTCGGGCTTTTTCAAGGCCGTGGTGACCTTAAAACGATTATTAAAATGAATGGAAAATCCAAGTTCTGAAAGATATGGTGCAAAAATATTGGAAATTACCAAATTTGTAAAAGTTGTAAAAAAGTTTCCTTCTTCTTCTTCTTCCTCTCCTTCTCATTCACCACCACAACCACCACCACCACCACCACCACCACCATCATCATCATCATCGTCATCATCATCATCATCATCATCATCATCATCATCATCATCATCATCATCATCATCATCATCATTTGTTAATTCTTCCAAGTTAAACTGTTAAAATGACACTGGAGATGGCCAAATGTGTCCCCATGCGCAGTCCCAGCGAGCAGCCGATGCCCTTATGCGCTCTGGGGGTGGGGGAGTTGAGCCTAAAATTTGCAGACAAACTGGCCGTGCAGACAGAATTGAGTGACCGGTGTTGCTAACTCTAATTTCGTATCTATAGCTGAAAATTTTATCTAGGTATTTCATAGCTTTTCAGGTATATACTATTTTAACGCCCATTTATCAAATAAAATAACTCTATATTGAGACTGCAAGAGAAATTATCTTAGAGAAGAGAAGAATTTCTTTCATTAAACTTAGCCGATTTTATTGTCCCTAAGCAAGCCTAAAAGGGTATGAATAGAGCTTTTTCACTTCAGACCCACTCTTTTAAAGGTCTTTAACAACTTTCTTGAATGTAGTAATAATATAAAAGTTTTTAAAAAAATCGAACTGCAAAAATATCTTTAGATGAATATCTAAATATTCACTGACATATTGAAAATAGCTTAAAAAGGTTTTTGAATTATCAAATTATCCAAACAACAGTTATTTAGCCTTTGCCTTTATGAGCGGGCTGTTCAGCCCAATGGTAAGTGTGTGGCTACGTTGAAGTGACCACTTGTTGCTAATAGGTTCGATGGAAGCCGTATTTAGGCCTTTCATTGTTTCCTCTGTTTATGTCGTCTAAATTCAATGATATATTAACCGTGTGACGGCAGCAAATGATTTCGGATCAGTTTCATTTTATTGAAAATTAATTTCATAATTGTTTGATAATCATAATTAATTTTTTTTATTAAAAACCACTTCCCGATGATTGTTCGTTATCTTGATAGAGATTAAAGTACAAAACTATCCTACAATGCTCAAGTAAAATTCATAGGCGATTTTTTTACGATCATTTATAATCAGAGCGCAAAGATTTAGAGGCGAATATTTCGACAAATTACAACTTGGAATCTCCCCCCATCCCCTTGTAATAATGAGAGGGAATAGGTGAGATGCATTTTTAGCCTTTTTCCTAGAGTTCGAACCCGATTCAAAATTGTCTTGTCCTTCCATCCCCGACCCGTTCCGTGTAAGAGATCCAAAGTAAGTCGGCGTTTCATCATCAACGATGAGCCCTGACCGTCCCCACCCCACCCACATATCATCTGGTCGAACATACGTTTCTATGACAGGGAATCCAATTTCGGGCCTTTCAGTCTCCGGTTTGGCCTCTTTGAATATTATCAGAATGAATGAAAAAAATATGCAACTTTGTGAAAGATTTGGTGTAAAATATTGGAAAGTTCAGAATGAATGAAAAGGTTTTTTTTTTCTTTTAAAATATCGGGGATATCATCATCATCATCGTCATCGTCATCATCATCATCATCATCATCATCGTCATCGTCATTGTCATCCTCATCGTCATCCTCATCATTGTCATCATCATCATCATCATTATCATCTTCATCATCATCATCATCATCATCATCATCATCATCATCATCATCATCATCATCATTACATGATTTCTTCGATAAATTGTTGAAGAGACAATGGAAATGGCCAAATCAATAAAATATGTTGTTTTTTAAATACGAACTTAAATAATATTTTGGATTTTTAAAAAATGCAACTTTGTGGAAGATTTGGTGAAAAATATTGGAAAGTCCAAAATTGATAAAAAGGCGTTTTTTTTTCTTTTAAGATATCTGTAATATCATTATTATTTTAATCAAGTCTCCTATTTTACATTGTTGAGGTGACACTGGAAATGGCAAAATCAATAAAATGTGTTGTTTTTGTTTCTGAATATCAAGTGAAATGATTTTAATCGAAATTACGAGATATATTAATAATTTCGTGTGTGTTTTCAGCTTTTCATACTTTAGTGATGATGCTTAATATGATTTGAATTAGTTGTAAAAATTGACTTAAATTAGCAAAATGAAGAGAGTTTGAGCCCTGGAACCAAAGTCTTAAAGGTTTTCAACAATATTCTTGAATGCAGTTAAAATATATAATTGAATTTTCAAAATGTCCGAAACCATGCCTAAAAGGGTATAAAGAGAACCTTTTCAGTTTTGAAACAAATGTCTCAAAGGTCTTTAACAATTTACTTGAATGTAGTAATAATATAGAATTGAATTTCCAAAGTGTGGAAAACAAAAATTGAAACGCTATTTCTAACAATTACCTGAAATTTACTAATAATATATGATTGACTATTCAAAGTGTTGAAACCAAGCCTAAAATCATACAAAAAGGGACTTTTAAAGTGTGAAACACGTTTTCAAGGTTTTTCAACAGTTTTCCTCAATTTGGTGATGATATTTGGTAGACTATTCAGATATCAAAAGTAGAGCATTTTTAGCTTTGAATCCAATGTTTTCAAGGTTTTTATCAATCATCTTGAATGCAGAAATAATGTATGAGGGTCAAAACCAAGTCTTAGAGGATATAAACAGAGCATGTTTAGCTTTGAAACGAATGTTTTAAATGTTTTTAACAATTTTTCTCCAATGTAATTATAGTAAATAAATAAAATTGTAAAGTGTTGAATCCAAGCCTAAAAAGGTATAAACAGAGCCTCTTAGCTTCAAAAAACCTATGTTTTCAAAGTTTTCCAACAATCTTCAGTAATGTAGTAAAATATGTGATTTGATCTTCAAAATGTCAAAACCAAACCCAAAAGGGCATAAAAAGAGCCTTTTTAGCACGTAAAACCAATGTTTTAAATAATTTCTTTACTGTAATTAAAATACATGATTGTGCATTCGAAATGTCAAAACGAAGCCTAAAAAGATCTTTTCAGCCCTGAAAGCAATGTCCCAATGATTTTTCAATAATTTTCATGAATGTATCAATAGTATATGATTGAATTTTTAACAATTACCCCAATAGGTTATGTACAGGGACTTTTCAGCTTTGAAACCAATCTTTCAAAGGTTTCTAATAATTCTATTGAAGTTAGTGATATTGCATGAGTCAGTGTCAAAACCAAGCTCTAAAAGAGTATAAAAAAAGCCTTTTTAGCTTTGAAAATCAATGTTTGAAAGTTTTTTTGTTTTTGTACCACAACAACCACAACAACAATCCTCGGCAAATTTGGGATTGTTAAATCTCCACTGTTTGTCCGTGCCGTCAGTACAGTACAGTACGCTTTAGGTATTCATATTTGAAGTTTTTCACTTCAATGAATCAGATCTCTTGAATGTTGGGTCTTGTTTTTTTAGAGTCAGATGAAACTAGTCGTTGTTTGAGTTTTCACTTAGCCTGCTGGATTATAATATCATCCAATGGCTTCGTGATGTTAATCTGTGTCTCTTAGTAAAAACTAGTGTATATATATATATATATATATATATATATATATATATATATATATATATATATATATATATATATATATATATACATATATATATATATATATATATATATATATATATATATATATATATATATATATACACACACAAAGTCTATGCCTTAGTTACAGACATGGTTAAGTCTTCTTTCAATAATGTGACGTAGTGTACAGTAAAAAACAATGATTTTATTTTCTTTTCCTCTCTCATCGGACCCACCATTCTTATTAAGATAACAGCTTTCTTGGGAATGCTGTCTATGTCTCTTAAACCATTCTGTCGTTGGGTCACCTGATTCCTTACAAATGCTGTTGACCAACTTAATTCTGGTCTTCGACATAAATTTCTGTCTTTCTTAAAAACTTACGCTGCAGTTCAAAGTAAGATCTCTTAATGGCCAAGTAGGCTCGAAAATTGCACAAAGGCTCCTGAAATAGATTAATGTTTAAATAATTGATGTTTAATTTATATTTTAATGAAAACACAATCTCAAGATTGCAATATTTTATATTTTCATTTTTCATTTATAAATTTCATGACTTTTTCTGCTTTCTGCTCCCAAACTATGAATTGCAGCCGAATGAAATGATTTAAGATACTTGTAAAATATACAGGAGTGAAAAAACAAAATCTGAGAGGATTTGAAACATTTTAAGGGCTTTTCAAGGTGGGTCTAACTCTTTTTGGTTCGATTCAGGAATGGTGGGCAAGCCCCCGCCCCCCCAACGAACCGAAGCTCATCCCGTTTGAATCTTTCTACCGGAAGCAGATGCTGAGGTTGTATCTTCAGTGCATGCTCAATAAAACTGGGTTAAATGTCTTTTTTCTATTGTAATTCTTACGTGTTTGTAATGGTTGAATTTTTTTTTTTTTCGAAAGTACGAATTTCTGGATATTTCAGTATGATATTAGTTATGAAGTCACTACGATGTAAAAAGAATTTGAGAAAAACTGCACCTGGGGTCGCAACTGTCCACAGAGAGGTGCCGTCGTGAAGAAAATTAATTTGAATCTACGATGACGTCTGAATCTTTGAGAGAGACTGCACAGAATTACCACGGAGACTGGTGAAGTGGCAGTGGGAGTTGTAAAGCGATTCTAGCGAGAGAGGGAGAGAGGGGGGGGAGAAATCGTTAAGGGTTCATCCTTGAGTACGTGGAATGATGATGGTGATGAATATATATATGTGTGTGCGTGTGTGTGTGTGTGTAATGTATTTTAGATATTAAAATCACTTTGAGACATTTTATTCAATAGAAAAATTATTATAGATATATATTAATAGCCATGAGATATAATCTATGTAAACATTTTCAAATATGGCTAACCGTTTTTCCAATGGACAAAAAACGCCATCGCCAAGACAACGAAACGGCATCTTAATGATATTACGCAAAATCCATAGATTTTTTTTGTAAATTAAGACTTGTGCAAAAATTCCTTTTATTTCCTGTCAACATTGCGTTGAACCCGGTCTTCGTCTCTTCAACACATTCAATTATATTTGACGAAAACCGAACAAAAATATCAAGGGAAACAGTTGAAAATGGGAAACCAAACCATCCAACCATATGACCCATCCGTAGAGACTGATAGTTCAACAGAAACCGAGGGGGTGGCCATTACCCCCTTTATCATAAAGGTGGGTAAGGACCCATCAATCCAAGTTGGTTCGTCTTGCAGGTTGGATATTAACAGACTATCACCGGGCGTAGAGGAACCCTCAACATCGATTAGTACCACCGCACTGATGGTAGAGGCAGCGCCTCAGCAAGTAAACTTCGAAGGACCGTCACGGTGTGTAAATGAATCTTCAACGTCCACAAGTACCGCCGTGCCGATGGTACAGACAGCGCCTCAACAAGTAAACATTGGTGAACCGTCACAAAGCGGAGAGGAAGCCTCAACGTCCACTGATATTGCCGAACCAATGGTAGAGGCGCTGCCTCAATTGATGAACACTGGTGAACCATCTCAAAGCGTAGAGGAACCCTCAACACCTTGCATAACGAAAGCTGATGAAGCTCAACTTTCTCGGCCAATAATGCCATGCTGCGGATCTGCGGTAAACGAGAATTGTAGGGTAAAGCAAGAGAAGTGCATTTTCCAACTATTCCTTGGACTGGTGTCTGCTATCGCATTCATAATACATATAATTCTGTCGTTCGCAGCTATTCCATACGCTATCATACCATGTATCATAAGTATTTTGGCTGTGTTATGGTGTGTTGGCTTGATTTTTTCACCAACATTGTAAATTGAGACAACTTGAGTTTTTCCACACAAAACGTAGATCTTGGACTTTTCCTCTTTTGAAAATACGGATGTTGGATATTTTTACAGTTTTGATGTTGTGACATTATGATATGCCTCGATTTTGTGCTATGGTTTTTTCCTTTGCAAATTGAATAAATTCAATCAAATCAGACAGTCGTCTGTCTCTTTGAAATCTTTTTCATTTCTAGAAAGCAAGCGAAGATGTATCAAACAATAGGATGTAGAGTCTCTTTTGTTGAGTCCGGACAGCAATGGATTGTTGAGAGACGAGGGGATTTGGTCCTCGTCGTGGTTTGACTGTAGCGCGCGTGCAGCCCTGTAGATGTTGAAGGGAAGGATGCTGTACGAAGAGAATGGAATGTGCACCAAGTATGAAGTTGGACGTGCATTGAAATAAAGAGGAATGAACACACATATGAATTATGGCCAGACAAGAGACGTACGTTTAATACCAAAATGAAGATTAGGTACATGTAAAGATAACATTAATACGATCAATCATGAGAAGTAATGTTAGGAGAAGAGATAGTAAAAGGTGGGAGCTTTCTTGTCTTGATATTGCTGGCGTCGGAGTTGTAGCGGAGTTGTCTGAACGCATGGATTCCGTATGGTTGGACTGTTCCCAGATACGTGGAAACTGGGTTCAGTGTTCGAGCCTTACTGCCAAATAAGTGAGTCAACTTGGGGGCTATTCCCAGACGCTGTTAGACTCTCGACGAACAGACTATGAAAGACAGAGATAATGGAATTTCATCCATGCGTGTTTCCCGAAGTGTGGATGGTGGTTAAGATCGGATCACCCAGTAAGTTGACGAAATGATAACGATCTTAAAGAGAAGGAAAGAGTATGGCCGGCCGCAAAGGCCGGGGCCAGAGGCATGACCAGCTAGGGGTCCTGGCGCCAATTAGCATTGGACCAGGAAGAAGGAAAGAAAGAGAGTGACCGGAGCTAGAAGCGTAACCAGCTAGGGGTATGGGAGCTAGTGAGCATTGGACCATGTGCGTCCAGGGCTTTTATAGGGATCGTCAGAGGAAGTGACGTTTTGGATATCTAGGTAACAGAAGAGTTTCGTACTTAATTCCTAACTAAAAGTATAGGGGGCACTACATGACATTAAAAAACTTACTATTGTCTCTTTGAGACTAATTTCGTTTTCGGGAAGCCAGTGGAATTAAAGCTGACAATCGTCTTTAGAAAAAATGTTTTTAAAACACCAACGAAAAGAAAGGACAGCCAGTCCTAAAAGAAAATCCGTTTTGATCATTGATATTTAAGAGCAGAAAGATTAAAGGGAAAAGAAATAAAATCAATTATTTCGTTTACTTTTATCTATTTTTGCTTTGATTAACTCGTGAAATTTAATACGAATATCTGGATTAAAGATTTAAAGAAAACAATGATTCTTAACTATAAAATTTTCATAAGTGTTCATAACCAAGCCTTAACGAGTAGCCACAAAAGCAATGTTTCAATGGTTTTTAAAAACTTTCTTCAATGTAATAAAAAAAAAAAAGGTTGATTTTGCAAAGTGTTTAGAACCAAGCCTTAAAGTGAAGCCTCAGAAGCAATGTTTCAATGGTTTTTAACAAATCTCTTGATTGTAATAAAAAAAAATTGATTTTTCAAAGTGTTCATAACCAAACTTTAACGAGTAGCCACAAAAGCAATATTTCAATGGTTTTCAACAACTTCCTTGAATGTAGTAAAAAATTAGGATTGATTTTTCAAAGTGTTCATAACTAAAGCTTTAAAAGGGTAGACACAGAAACAATGTTTCGAAAATTTCAAGAACTTTTTCAATGTAGTGAAGAAAATATGATTGATTTTTCACAACGTTCATAAGAAAAACTAAAAAGGGTAGCGACAGAAGCAATGTTTCAAAGATTTTTAACAACTTTCTTGGATGTCGTAAAAAATTGGAATGATTTTTCAAAGTGTTCATAACTAAACCTTACAGGGCAGCAACTGAAGCAATGTTTCAATGGTTTTTAACAACTTCCTTGAATGTACTAAAAAAATAGTATTGATTTTTCAAAGTGTTCATAACGAAGCCTTAAAGGGTAGCCACAGAAGCAATGTTTCAATGGTTTTTAACAACTTCCTTGAATGTACTAAAAAAGTGTTCATAACCACGCCTTTAAAAGGGTAACCACGGAAGGAATATTTCAATGGTTTTTAACAACTTTCTTGAATGTGGTAAAAAAAAAAGATTGATTTTTCAAAGTGTTCATAACAAAACCTTGAAGGGTAGCCACGGAAGCAATGTTTCAATGGTTTTTAACAACTTTCTTGAAAGTAGTAAAAAAATAGGATTGATTTTTCAAAGTTTTCATAACAAAACCTTACAGGGCAGCAACTGAAGCAATGTTTCAATGGTTTTTAACAACTTTCTTGAATATATTAAAAATTAGGATTGATTTTTTTTGAGTGTTCATAACCAAGCCTCAAAGGGTCTCAACGAAAGGAATGTTTCAATGGTTTCTAACGATTTTTTGAATGTACTAAAAAAATAGGATTGATTTTTCAGTGTTCAGAACCAAGCCTTAAAGGGTAGCCACAGAAGCAATGTTTCAAAGGTTTTTAACAACTTTCTGGAATGTAGTAAAAAAATTGGATTGATTTTTCAAAGTGTTCATAACTAAGCCTTACAGGGCAGCAACTGAAGTGATGTTTTAATGGTTTTTAACAACTTTCTTGAATGTAGTAAAAAAAAAAGATTGATTTTTCAAAGTGTTCATAACCAAGCCTTAAAGGGTAGCCACAGAAGCAATGTTTCAATGGTTTCTAAACAGTTTTTGAATGTAGGAAAAAAAATAGGATTGATTTTTCAAAGTGTTCATAACCAAGCCTTAAAGGGTAGCCACAGAAGCAATGTTTCAATGGTTTCTAAACAGTTTTTGAATGTAGGAAAAAAAATAGGATTGATTTTTCAAAGTGTTCATAACCAAGCCTTAAAGGGTAGCCACAGAAGCAATGTTTCAATGGTTTCTAAACAGTTTTTGAATGTAGGAAAAAAATAGGATTGATTTTTCAAAGTGTTCATAACCAACCTTTGAAGGGTAGCGACAGAAGCAATGTTTCAATGGTTTTTAACAACTTTCTCCAATTTTGTAAAAAAATAGTATTGATTTTTCAAAGTGTTCATAACGGAGCCTCAAAGGGCAGCCACAGAAGCAATGTTTCAATGGTTTTAACAACTTTCTTTAATGTCCCAAAGAAATAGTATTGATTTTTCAAAGTGTTCATAACCAAGCCATGAAGGGTAGCGACAGAAGCAATGTTTCAATGGTTTTTAACAACTTCCTTGAATGTACTAAAAAAATAGTATTGATTTTTCAAAGTGTTCATAACAAAACCTGAAAAAGGTAGCCACAGAAGCAATGTTTCAATGGTTTTGAACAACTTTCTTGAATGTAGTAAAAATTAGGATTGATTTCCTTGGGTGTTCATAACCAAGCCTCAAAAGGGTAGCCATGGAAGGAATGTTTCAATGGTTTTTTTACAACTTTCCTGAATGTACTAAAAAAATAGTATTGATTTTTCAAAGTGCTCATAACCAAGCCCCAAAGGGTAGCCACAGAAGTTATGTTTCAATGGTTTTGAACAACTTTTTTGAATGTACAAAAAAAATAGGATTGATTTTTTCAAACAGTTCATAACCAAGCCTCAAAGGGTAGCCACAGAAGAAATTTTTCAATGGTTTTTAATAACTCTTTTGAATGTAGTAACAATATACGAGTCAGTGATAAAACCAACCTAAAAAGCTATAAACAGAGCCCTTTTAGCTTTTAAAACCAATGGTTTTAATGTTTTTAACAATTATCTGGGAGGTAGTGATAGTAAAAGAAGTTGTCAATAAAACAAGTGGCAAATATCAACTCCATATGATGTCAAGTTGTCGAGCTATCTCTCTGCATACATGTCCACCCATGGACAGATAGATTATCCTTGGTAATACTCAATATTTCTCTAGTCTGCTTGTAAACGATAGCTGAGAATTAATTCCCTATCAGAAATATTATGTTCCTTTGGTAAACATTCCTTCATTTTCGTGACTTCTTCCTGTGAGTGTTGGCCAAGAAGTAAGTAGATATAATATGGAAGGCAAATTCAATCAGTAAAGGTAGTTTAACTACAGTCAACCCATAGATAATAAAGTTTTTATCAATTTCCTATTGGGGGCTCTTAGTCACCAATCCTACATATATATATATATATATATATATATATATATATATATATATTAAAATTAAATCTTGTTCCGTAGACACTAGGGCATACCCGTTCTAAAGCTGTACCTGGTTTCATGAAAATCTCCAAGAAGTGTAAACTTGAGATGATGAGACACTGTTGTTTATTTATTTGTGATGTTGTTGATAGCAACAATCAAAACAGAAACAGTGTCCTTAATTGTGATAACTATCAATAGAAATATAGTCAGAGTTTTCTTCAGTTTTCAAGTTAGGCTGGCTATTTATGTATGTATCACACTCACAGGCTGTGCCAATGTTGTTGTTTTTTTGTTTGTTTGTTTTTTGTCTGTTTTTAAGGAATAAACATTCCAGGATAAAAAAAATGCCCGACCTAGGACCGTGCCAGTGAGAAAGAGAGCCAGCCGTAAAGTCGGGGAGAACCTGTATTACATGAGACTTTCAATTTACAACTCTAGTGTATTTGATCCAAACTGGGTTCCCCTCACTTGTGACTTTGCGCCTCGCTAAGATAAGCTTAGTGAACATTAGTATTATATTGATATATTTTCCGATTTTTCAACAGGTTCCAAAACACTGATCTAATGTCTGATCTCTATATGTTTTACGAAATCCCAGACAACGATTACGATTCTCACGATCCAGTTGCCTGTGGCCGAGACGCTCAGGATTCCAAATTGAACACAATTAAGCCGGAAAATTCAAAACTCCCTGACAAGGAGTGCTACGCAAAACTGATTGAACTACATGCAAGAAAAGTATTAAAGACCTTTGAAACATTGGTTTCTAATCTGAAAAGGCTCTCTCAATACCTTTTTGGCTTAGTTTGGACACTTTGAGAATTTACTATGATGTGAAAATTTAAGTATATGTTATAACAGCATCCCCAAAATTTTGGACTTTGATACCAATGTTTTGAAGGTTTTTTAACAATTTACTTGACTGTAGCAATAATAGGTGATTGAATTTTCAAAGTGTCCAAACCAAGCCTGGAAGAGTATAAACAGGGCCTTTTTGGCCTTAAAACTAGTGTTTCAAAGGGTTTTTTACACAATTTGCTTGAATGTAGAAATAATATATAGATATATGTCAAAAGCAAACCTAAAAAGTTATGAACAGAGCCTTTTCAGCTTTAAATCCAATGTTTCAATACGTTTTCATGCATTTTTTTAATAATATATGAGTAAGAGTCCAAGAAATTATACATGGTGCCTTTTTAGCTTTGACAAAGAATGTTCACAAGGTTTTCAACAATTGTCTCGAAAGTAGTAGTCATATATAATTGAATTTTCCATATGTAAAAAAAAACAAGCCTGAAAAGGAATAAACAGAGCCTCCTTAGCTCCAGTGCCAATATTATCAACTATTAATATTCTAATACAAACAAAAATAGCAATGGGCAGGATATGTTGCAGCAATGGTACACATCAAACACACATTATGATCCACATTAGGGATCACCAGAGGAAACATGCGCTACCGAGTGAGTCCGGCAGAATACAACATGGACAGACGAACCAGACATATTCAGAAAGATAATGATGATACCATTATCGATTCTTTTCTTTTTTTAATCATTACTTTAATGGGACTTTTAAAAGAGAACTATCGTTAATATTTACTTTATCACAATAATATTTCAATAGTATGATTTGGATAAATGAAACTATTATTTTATTAAAAAACCACTTCCCAATGACAGTTCATTATCTTATTAGATATTGAACTACTAAACTAATCTACAATACTCAATGCTTAATAAACATCGTACAATGATTTAGAAGTGAATATTTCGACAAATTTCAACTATGAATCTCCCCCTCCACATTTTTATAATAATAAAGAATAGATGAGATGCAATTTTAGGCTTTTTCCCTGGAGTTCGACCCCGATCTAAAGTTATCTTGTCCTTTCACCCCCAACCCCTTCCGTACAAGAGATCAAAGATAAGTCGGTGTTTGATCAGTTAACGATGAGTCCCGACCCCCATCCGACACAGAGACACACCATACGGCCGAACGTACGCTTCTATCACAGGGAATCCAATTTCAGGCCTTCAGTCACCAGTTAGGCCTCATTGATCTTCATCAGAATGAATAGAAAAAAAAATGCATCGTTGTGAAAGAATTTGTGAAAAATATTGGAAAGTTCAGAAAGAATAAAAATGCGTTTTTTTTTTCTTTCAAAATATATTTATTTATGATATATATATATATGTATATATCTATTTAACCAAAATGCGACACATTAAACAACAAAAAACAGATTTATTTGCATCAATTGATTTTTTAATTGTTTATGAAATTATTTCTTTGATAATAACATGAAGGACTGTGTGAAATAAAAAACATATTTATTCAACGAAAATGCGACATATTTGAAGCCATAACATATTTCCAGCAACCCTCTCATGATTACCACTGTTGGACTTCCCAGCCGAATTCTCTGAGTCTCAGAATGTGCTCGAAATCCTTACTCATGGGTCGTCGACCACTGAATTCTTTACCTTTTACAACTGGTTATAGCCTCCCTAGAAATATTGTTTATTATCAATATCCATATTTCCAAACATAAACATATTGAATCAACACTGAACAGTTCGCATTGTAGTAGTGCAATTTCTAAGTCAACGCAGATTAAACAATAAAAATATTTTCTGTCAAATGATAAACGAATGAATAAAATAAATTGATGTTGTATTTGTTTTTGTGAGTTTTATCAATCTAGCCGAACTCCCGTCCAAGTTTGGGGTTGACTTTGTTTTTGTACCACAACAACCACAACAACAATCCTCTGCAAATTTGGGATAGTAAAATCTCCACTGTTAGTCTGCGCTGTCAGTAGAGTACAGTACGCTTTAGGTATTCATATTTGAAGTTTTTCACTTCAATGAATCAGATCTCTTGAATGTTGGGTCTTGTTTTTTTAGAGTCAGATGAAACTAGTCGTTGTTTGAGTTTTCACTTAGCCTGCTTGATTATAATATCATCCAATGGCTTCGTGATGTAATCCGCAGGTCTTGGTAATTACTGATATATATATATATATATATATATATATATATATATATATATATATATATATATATATATATATATATATGTGTGTGTATATATATATATATATAAACAAAGTATATACCTGTGGGAGTTGTAAAGCGATTCAACGGAGAGAGAGAGAGAAGGAGAGAGAGAGAGAGAGAGAGAAAGAGAGAGAGAGAGAAGGAGAGAGAGATAGAGAGAGATCATTAAGGGTTCATCTTGGAGTACATGGAATGATGATGGTGTTAGATATATATATATATATATATATATATATATATATATATATATATATATATATATATATATATATATATATATATATATATCTAACACCATCATCATTCCATCATCATATATATATATATATATATATATATATATATATATATATATATATATATACATATACATATATATATACATACATATAAATATTTATATAATGTATTTCAGATATTGATAAGCACTTACAGACATTTTATTTAATAAAAAATAATGAATATATACGTAGCTATGAAATATAATCCATGAAAACGTTTCCAAATATGGTCAAGCTTATTTCCATACGATCAGTGAACGTTATCACCATGACAACCGAACGCCATCTTAATATTCTGCCGTATCGGAAGAAAACTTTACGCAAGTCTTGTTTTATCTACAAAACTACAAACATTTCTTTAATTTACTGTTAAAATTTCATTGATCCAAGTTTTTCTCACTTAAAAACAATTAAATAGCTTGAAAAAAATTAATTGTATATTTCAAAACAAGAAAAACGGCCCAAAATGAGCAACAAAACAAGCCAACCAACTGAACCATCTGCACCATCAGAAAGCGTCGAAGTGGCAATTACCCCCTTTATCATAGAGGTGGGTGAGGACCCACCGATCGCTATGAGTCCTCCAATGTGCACGCTGGATATGGAGAGACCGTTGCCAGGCGTAGAGGGAGCCTCAACATCCGTTGCTACTGTCCTACCGATGGTAGAGGCTCCGTCTCACCGGGTGCACTTCGCTCAACTACCACCCAGGATTGAGGATGCGTCAACACCAACGATAGGGGCAGCTAATCGGGGTCATCTTCCTCGAACAAGATTGCCTGGCAATGCTTCTGCAGTGAACCAGAGGATGAAGCAGAAGCATCGCCTTCTACTCATTGCCTTGGCATTTTTAGTTGTGATTGCATTGATATTAAGTGTAGTATTGGCCGTTGCCGCTAATATATATGTGGTGATTTCAGAGATCATATGTATGCTGGCGGTGAATAGTATCATTGTTTATCTTTGCCACCAGGATTTAGGCATTGAGTTGCTTTAAATTTTTTCTCAAAATTATGAATGTTGACTTTTTTTGGAAAATTCGGATGTTTGTTCTTTTGAGCGTGTCGATGTTGTGATGAAAATAGAATCGTCAATCAGATACATCTCGTTTTTATGTCTTTGAATGTGGATGATGATTTGTGAAGCCTGTCAGATTGGACCTGACGATTTCAGGTTCAATTTCACTGGTATCCTCCCGGACTAATGTGAATATCATTCTTAAAGGATTCCTGGAAACAAAAAAAAAGTCTCATGGACTATTTTCAGGTTCTATTTCACTGTTTTCCTCCCGAAAACAAAGAGAGTCTCAAAGAGATCATAGTGAATTTCAGTCTTAAAGGCTTCGTGGAAACAAAATAAAGTCTCAAAGACGATTTTCAGGCTCAATTTCACTGGTTTCCTCCCGGGAACAAAAAGAGTCTTGAAAACACTTTTGTGAATATCAATGTTGAAGGCTTCCTGGAAACAAGATAAAGTATCAAAGACTATTTTTAAATTCGATTTTACTGGCTTCCTCCCCAAAACGAAAAGAGTCTCGAAAAGACCATAGTGAATTTCAGTCTTAAAAGCTACATGGAAACAAAATAAAGACTCACAGACCATATCCTGGTTCAATTTCACTGGCTTCCTCCCGGAAACGAAAAAGAGTCTTAAAGAGACTATTGTGAGTATCAGTAATAAAAGCTCTCTGGAAACAAAATAGTGACTCACAGACTAATTTCAGGTTAAATTCCACTGGCTACCTCCCGAAAACAAAGAGAGTCTCGAAGAGACCATAGTGAATTTCAGTCTTAAAGGCTTTGTCGAAACAAAATAAAGTCTCAAAGACTATTTTCAGGCTCAATTTCACTGGTTTCCTCCCCAAAACGAAAAGAGTCTTGAAGACACTATTATGAATATCATTCTTAAAGGCTTCCTGGAAACAAGATAATGTCTCACAGACTAATTTCCTGGTTCAATTTCACTGGCTTCCTCCCGGAAACGAAAAAGAGTCTTAAAGAGACTATTGTGAGTATCAGTCATAAAAGCTCTCTGGAAACAAAATAGTGACTCACAGACTAATTTCAGGTTAAATTCCACTGGCTTCCTCCCGGAAACAAAAACATTATTGAAGAGACCATTGTGAATATCATTTCTAAAGGCTTCCTTGAAAGGAAATAAAGTCTCACAGACTATTTCCAGGTTCAATTTCACTGGCTTCCTCAAAAAAACAAATAGAGTTTTGAAGGAACAATTGTGAATTTCAGTCTCAAAGGCTTCCTGGAAACGAAAAAAATATCAAAGACTATTTTCAGGCTCAATTTCACTGGTTTCCTCCCGGAAACAAAAAGAGTCTCGAAGACACTATTGTGAATATCATTCTTAAAGGCTTCCCGGAAACAAGATAAAGTCTCAAAGACTATTTTCAAGTACAATTCCACTGGCTTCCTCCCCAAAACGAAAATAGTCTCGCAGAGACCATAGTGAATTTCAGTCTTAAAAGCTACATGGAAACAAAATAAAGTCTCAAAGACGATTTTCAGGCTCAATTTCACTGGTTTTCTCCCGGGAACAAAAAGAGTCTTGAAAACACTTTTGTGAATATCAATGTTGAAGGCTTCCTGGAAACAAAATAAAGTCTCAAAGACTATTTTCAAGTACAATTTCACTGGCTTCCTCCCCAAAACGAAAAGAGTCTCGAAGAGACCATAGTGAATTTAAGTCTTAAAAGCTACATGGAAACAAAATAAAGTCTCACAGACTATATCCTGGTTCAATTTCACTGGCTTCCTCCCGAAAACGAAAAAGAGTCTTAAAGAGACTATCCTGAGTATCAGTCATAAAAGCTCTCTGGAAACAAAATAGTGACTCACAGACTAATTTCTGGTTAAATTCCACTGGCTACCTCCCGAAAACAGAGGGAGTCTCGAAGAGACCATAGTGAATTTCAGTCTTAAAGGCTTCGTGGAAACAAAATAAAGTCTCAAAGACTATTTTCAGGCTCAATTTCACTGGTTTCCTCCTGGAAACAAAAAGAGTCTGGAAGACACTATTGTGAATATCATTCTTAAAGACTTGAAGAGACCATTCTGAATATCATTCCTAAAGGATTCCTGGATAGAAAATAAAGTCTCACAGACTTTTTCCAGGTTCAATTTCACTGGTTTCCTCAAAAAAACAAAAAGAGTTTCAAGGGAACGATTGTGAATTTCAGTCTCCAAGGCTTCCTTGAAACAAAATAAAGTCTCACAGACTATTTTCAGGTTCAATTTCACGGTTTTCCTCCCGAAAACAAAAAGAGTCCCTGAAGGACAATTGTGAATTTTAGTGTAAAAGGCTTCCTAGAAACAAAATAAAGTCTCAAAGACTATTTTCAGGCTCAATTTCACTGGTTTCCTCCCGGGAACAAAAAGAGTCTTGAAAACACTTTTGTGAATATCAATGTTGAAGGCTTCCTGGAAACAAAATAAAGTCTCAAAGACTATTTTCAAGTACAATTTCACTGGCTTCCTCCCCAAAACGAAAAGAGTCTCGAAGAGACCATAGTGAATTTAAGTCTTAAAAGCTACATGGAAACAAAATAAAGTCTCACAGACTATATCCTGGTTCAATTTCACTGGCTTCCTCCCGAAAACGAAAAAGAGTCTTAAAGAGACTATCCTGAGTATCAGTCATAAAAGCTCTCTGGAAACAAAATAGTGACTCACAGACTAATTTCAGGTTAAATTCCACTGGCTACCTCCCGGAAACAAAGAGAGTCTCGAAGAGACCATAGTGAATTTCAGTCTTAAAGGCTTCGTGGAAACAAAATAAAGTCTCAAAGACTATTTTCAGGCTCAATTTCACTGGTTTCCTCCTGGAAACAAAAAGAGTCTGGAAGACACTATTGTGAATATCATTCTTAAAGACTTGAAGAGACCATTGTGAATATCATTCCTAAAGGATTCCTGGATAGAAAATAAAGTCTCACAGACTTTTTCCAGGTTCAATTTCACTGGTTTCCTCAAAAAAACAAAAAGAGTTTCAAAGGAACGATTGTGAATTTCAGTCTCCAAGGCTTCCTTAAAACAAAATAAAGTCTCACAGACTATTTTCAGGTTCAATTTCACGGTTTTCCTCCCGAAAACAAAAAGAGTCCCTGAAGGACAATTGTGAATTTTAGTGTAAAAGGCTTCCTGGAAACTAAATAAAGTCTCACAGACTATTTTCAGGTTCAATTTCACTGTTTTCCTCCCGAAAACAAAAAGAGTCCCTAATGTACGATTGTGAATTTTAATCTAAATGGCTTCCTGGGAACTGAATAAAGTCTAATGGACTATTTTTAGGTTCAATTCCACTGTTTTCCTCCCGAAAACAAAAAGAGTCCCTGAAAGACAAGTGTGAATATGAGTCTGAAAGGCTTCCTGGAAACAAAATAAAGTCTCACAGACTATTTTCAGGTTGTATTTGACTGTCTTCCTCCCGAAAACAAAAAGAGTTCCTAAAGGACAATTATGAATTTCAGTCTGAAAGGCTTCCTGGAAACTAAATGTAGTCTCATAGACTTTTTTCAGGTTCGATTTTTTTTTTTTTTTCCCGAAAACAAAAAGAGTCCCTAAAGGACAGTTGTGAATTTTAGTCCAGAAGGCTTCTTGGAAAATAAATAAAGTCTCGCAGACTATTTTCAGGTTCAATTCCACTGTTTTCCTCCCGAAAACAAAAAGAGTCCCTAAAGGACAGTTGTGAATTTGAGTCCAGAAGGCTTCCTGGAAAATAAATAAAGTCTCGCAGACTATTTTCAGGTTCAATTTCACTGTTTTCCTCCTGAAAACAAAAAGAGTCCCTAAAGGACAATTGTGAATTATAGTCTACAAGGCTTCCTGGAAACTAAATAAAGTCTCACAGACTATTTTCAGGTTCAATTTCATTGTTTTCTTCCCGAAAACAGAAAGAGTCCCTAAAGGACAATTGTGAATTTTAGTCTAAAAGGATTCCTGGAAACTAAATAAAGTCTCGCAGACTATTTTCAGGTTCAATTTCACTGTTTTCCTCCCAAAAACAAAAAGAGTACCTAAAGGACAGTTGTGAATTTTAGACGAAAAGGCTTCCTGGAAACTAAATAAAGTCTCACAACTATTTTCAGGTTCAATTTCACTGTTTTCCTCCCGAAAACAAAAAGAATCCCTAAAGGACGATTGTGAATTTTAGTCTAGAAGGCTTCCTGGAAACAAAATGAAGTCTCACAGACTATTTTCAGGTTCAATTTCACTGGTTTTCATCCGAAAACAAAAAGATTACTGGAGAAACCATTGCATATTTCAGTCTTAGAAGCTTCCTGGAAAAAAAATAAAGTCTCGCAGACTTTTTTCTGGTTCAATTCAACTGGCTCCCTCCCGAACAAAAAAAGAGTCTTGAAGAGACCATTGTTGATATCAATCTTGAAGGTTCCTGGATACAAAATAAAGTGTCACAGACAATTTACAGGTTCAATTTCACTGTTTTCCTCCCAAAAACAAAAAGAAACTCTAAAGGACAATTGTGAATTTTTGTCTGAAAGGACTCATGGAAACTAAATAAAGTCTCACAGACTATTTTCAGGTTAAATTTCACTGTATTCCTCCCGAAAACAAAAAGAGACTCTGAAGGACAATTTTGAATTTTTGTCTAAAAGGCTTCCTGGAAACTAAATAAAGTCAAACGGACACTTTACAGGTTCAATTTCACTGTTTTCCTCCCGAAAAAAAAAGAGACTCTAAAGGACAATTGTGAATTTCTGTCTGAAGGGCTTCATGGAAACTAAATAAAGTCTAACAGACTATTTTCAGGTTCAATTTCACTGTTTTCATTCCGAAAACAAAAAGAGTCCCCAAAGGACAATGTGAATTTTAGTCTAAAAGGCTTCCTGGAAACTAAATAAAGTCTCACAGACTATTATCAGGTTCAGTTTCACTGTTTTCCTCCCAGGAACAAAAATTGTTTTGAAGAGACAATTGTGAATTTTAGTCTGAGAGGCTTCCTGGAAACAAAATAAAGTCTCACAGACTATTTTCAGGTTGTATTTGACTGTCTTCCTCCCGAAAACAAAAAGAGTCCCTAAAGGACAATTATGAATTTCAGTCTGAAAGGCTTCCTGGAAACTAAATGTAGTCTCATAGACTTTTTTCAGGTTCGATTTCACTGTTTTCCTCCCGAAAACAAAAAGAGTCCCTAAAGGACAGTTGTGAATTTTAGTCCAGAAGGCTTCTTGGAAAATAAATAAAGTCTTGCAGACTATTTTCAGGTTCAATTCCACTGTTTTCCTCCCGAAAACAAAAAGAGTCCCTAAAGGACAGTTGTGAATTTGAGTCCAGAAGGCTTTCTGGAAAATAAATAAAGTCTCGCAGACTATTTTCAGGTTCAATTTCACTGTTTTCCTCCTGAAAACAAAAAGAGTCCCTAAAGGACAGTTGTGAATTATAGTCTACAAGGCTTCCTGGAAACAAAATAAAGTCTAACAGACTATTTTCAGGTTCAATTTCACTGTTTTCCTCCCGAAAACAAAAAGAGTCCCTAAAGGACAATTGTGAATTTTAGTCTAAAAGGCTTCCTGGAAACTATAAAAAGTCTCACAGACTATTTTCAGGTTCAATTTCACTGTTTTTCTCCCGAGAACAAAAAGAGTCCCTGCAGGAAAATTGTGAATTTTAGTCTAGAATGCTTCCTGGAAACTAAATAAAGTCTCACAGACTATTTTCAGGTTCAATTTCATTGTTTTCTTCCCGAAAACAGAAAGAGTCCCTAAAGGACAATTGTGAATTTTAGTCTAAAAGGATTCCTGGAAACTAAATAAAGTCTCGCAGACTATTTTCAGGTTCAATTTCACTGTTTTCCTCCCAAAAACAAAAAGAGTCCCTAAAGGACAGTTGTGAATTTTAGACGAAAAGGCTTCCTGGAAACTAAATAAAGTCTCACAACTATTTTCAGGTTCAATTTCACTGTTTTCCTCCCGAAAACAAAAAGAGTCCCTAAAGGACGATTGTGAATTTTAGTCTAGAAGGCTCCCTGGAAACAAAATGAAGTCTCACAGACTATTTTCAGGTTCAATTTCACTGGTTTTCATCCGAAAACAAAAAGATTACTGGAGAAACCATTGCATATTTCAGTCTTAGAAGCTTCCTGGAAAAAAAATAAAGTCTCGCAGACTTTTTTCTAGTTCAATTCAACTGGCTCCCTCCCGAACAAAAAAAGAGTCTTGAAGAGACCATTGTTGATATCAATCTTAAAGGTTCCTGGATACAAAATAAAGTGTCACAGACAATTTACAGGTTCAATTACTGTTTTCCTCCCAAAAACAAAAAGAAACTCTAAAGGACAATTGTGAATTTTTGTTTGAAAGGACTCATGGAAACTAAATAAAGTCTCACAGACTATTTTCAGGTTCAATTTCACTGTATTCCTCCCGAAAACAAAAAGAGACTCTGAAGGACAATTTTGAATTTTTGTCTAAAAGGCTTCCTGGAAACTAAATAAAGTTTCACAGACTATTATCAGGTTCAGTTTCACTGTTTTCCTCCCAGGAACAAAAATTGTTTTGAAGAGACAATTGTGAATTTTAGTCTTAAAGGCTTCCTGGGAACAAAATAAAGTCTTAAAGACTATTTTCAGTTCAATTTCACTTGCTTCCTCCCAAAAACAAAAAGTGTCTTGAGTAGACCATTGTGAATTTCAGTCTAAAAGGATTCCTTGGAACAAAATAAAGTCCAGCAGACTATTTCAAGGTTCAATTTCACTGGCTTCCTCTCCAAAACAAAAAGAGTATTGACAAAACCTTAGTGAATTTTCAATCTCATAGACTTCCCAAAAACAAAATAGAGTCTCACAGACTATTTCCAGGTTCAATTTCACTGTTTTCCTCCTGAAAACAAAAAGAGACTCTAAAGGACAATTGTGAATTTCTGTCTCATAGACTTCCTAAAAATGAAATAAAGTGTCATAGACTATTTTCACTGGCTTCCTCCTGAAAACAAAAAGAGTGCTGAAGAGACCATTGTGAATTTCAGTCTCAAAGCCCCCTGGAAACAAATTAAAGTCTCAGACTATTTTCAGGTTCAATTTCACTAGTTTCCTCCCAGAAATGAAAAGCATCTCGAAGAGATAATTGTGAATTTCAATCTAAAAGGCTTACGGGATACAAAATGAAGTCTAACAGACTATTTTCAGGTTTAATTTCATTTGCTTTCTCCCGGAAACAGAAAGAGTCTCGAATAGACCATTTTGGATTTCAGTCTAAAAGGCTTCCTGGATACAAAATAATGTGTCACAGACTATTTCCAGGTTCAATTTCACTGGCTTCCTCCTGGAAAGGAAAAGAGTCTTGAAGAGACCATTGTGAATATCAGCGTTAATGGCTTTGTGGGAACAAAATAAAGTCTAACAAATTATTTTCAACTCAAAACTTGATTCAAAAAATAATTCAAGGGAGGCTAAAACTGGTTGTAAATAGTAAAGAATTCAGTGGCCAACAACCCACAAAGAGGGTTTCGAGCACATTCTGAGGCTCAGAGAATTTTGGTGGGAAGTCCAACAGTGGTAATCATGAGAACGTTGCTGGAAACATGTTATTGCTTCAAATATGTCGCATTTTAGTTAAATAAATATATTTTTTATTTTACCATGTCGTTCATGTTATTATCAAAAAAATAATTTCATAAACAATGAAAACATCTGTTGATGCGAATAATTCTGTTTTGTGTTATTCAACACTTATTTTTTCTTTAGGTGGAACGGTTCAATCAGTTTTGCGTAGCACTCCTTGTCAGGGAGTTATGAATTTTCCGGCTTAATTGTCTTATATTTGGAATCCTGAGCATCTCAGCCATTGACAACTGGATCGTGAGAATCCTAATCGTTGTCTGGGATTTCGTAAAACATATAGAGATCAGACATTAGATCAGTGTTTTGGAACCTGTTGAAAAATCGGAAAATATATCAATATAATACTAATGTTCACTAAGCTTATCTTAGTGGGGCGCAAGGTCACAAGTGAGGGGGAACCAAGTTTGGATCGAATACACTAGAGTTGTAAATTGAAAGTCTCATGTAATACAGGTTCTCCCCGACTTTCTCACTGGCACCGTCCTAAGTCGGACAATTTTTTTTCCTGAAGTGTTTATTCCTTAAAAAAAGACAAAAGAACAAACAAACAAAAAAACAACAACATTGGCACAGCCAGTACGTGTGATACATACATACATAGCCAGCCTTACTTGAAAACTGAACAAAACTCTGACTATATTTCGATTGATACTTATCACAATTAAGGACACTGTTTCTGTTTTGATTGTTGCTATCAACAACATCACAAATAAATAAACAACAGTGTCTCATCATCTCAAGTTTAAACCTCCTGAAGATTTTCATGAAACCAGGTACAGCATTAGAATGGGCATGCCCTAGTGTCTACGGAACAAGATTTAATTTTAATATATACACACACATATACATATATATATATATATATATATATATATATATATATATGTATAGGATTGGTGATAAGGATCCCCCTATTGGAAATTGACAAAACCTTTATTATCTATGGGTTGACAGTAGTCAAACTAGCTTTACTGATAGAATTTGCCTTCAGTGTTGTATCTACTTACTTATTGTCCCACTCTCAAAGGAAGAAGTTTTAGAAATAAAGGAATGTTTACCAAAGGAACATAATATTTCTGATAGGGAATTCATTCTCAGCCATCGTTTACAGGCGGACTAGAGAAATATTGAGTATTACCAAGGATAATTCATCTGTCTATGGGTGGACATGTATGCAGGGAGATAGCTCGACAACTTTGCATCATACGGAGTTGATATTTGCCACATGTTTTATTGACAACTTCTTTTATTATCATAACTTCACAAAAAATTGTTAAAAATATTAAAAACATTAGTTATTGGAGCTAAAAAGGCTCTGTTTATAGCTTTTTAGGTTTATAGCTTTTGAGGCTCATTCGTATATTATTAGTGCATACAAGAAAGTTGTTAAAAACCTTTGATACATAGTCCTGTGGCTACCCTTTAAGGCTTGGTTATGAACACTTTGAAAAATCAGTACTTATTTTTTTACTACATTCAGTAAAATTGTTGGAAAACCTCTAAAACTTTTGTTTCAAAACTAAAAAGGCTCTGATTATAGCTTTTCTGGTTGGTTTTATGTCTGACTCGTATATTGTTACTACATTCAAGAAAGTTGTTGGAAAACCTCTAAATATTTACTTTCAAATATAGAAAATCTCTGATTATAGTTTTTTAGGTTGGTTTTATCACTGACTCATATATTGTAACTATATTCAAAAAAGTTGTTAAAAAACTATGAAACATTGCTTCTCTGGCTACCCTTTAAGGCTTGGTTATGAACACTCTGAAAAATCAGTACTATTTTTCTCTACTACATTAAGGAAAATTGTTGGAATACCTCTAAAACTTTTGTTTCAAAACTAAAAAGGTTCTGATTATAGCTTTTCTGGTTGGTTTTATGTCTGACTCGTATATTGTTACTATATTCAAAAAAGTTGTTAAAAACCTTTGAAACATTGCTTCTCTGGCTACCCTTTAAGGCTTGGTTATGAACACTCTGAAAAATCAGTACTATTTTTCTCTACTACATTCAGGAAAATTGTTGGAAAACCTCTAAAATTTTAGTTTCAAATATAGAAAGGCTATGTTTATATCTTTTTAGGTTGGTTTTATCTCTGACTTGTACATTGTTACTACATTCAAGAAGTTGTTAAAAACCTTTGAAACATTGCACCTCTGGCTACCTTTCAAGGCTTGGTTATGAAGACTCTGAAAAATCAGTACTTTTTTCCTTACTACATTCACGAAAATTGTTGGAAAACCTCTAAAACTTTAGTTTCAAATATAGAAAGGCTCTGATTAAAGCTTTTCAGGTTGGTTTTATCAATGACTCGTATATTGTTACTACATTCAACAAAGTTGTTAAGAACCTTTGAAACATTGCTTCTCTGGCTACCCTTCAAGGCTTAGTTATTAACACTGTGAAAAATCAGTACTATTTTTCACTACATTAAGGAAAATTGTTGGAAAACCTCTGAAACTTTAGTTTAAGACCTAAAGAGGGTCTGATTATATCTTTTTTGGAAAATCAGTACTTCTTTATTCAATTCATTCAGGAGCATTGTTGGAAAACAACTAAAACTTTAGTTTCAAACCTAAAAAAAATCTGATTATAGCTTTTCTGGTCGGTTTTATCACTGACACGTATATTGTTACTAGATTCAAGAAAGTTGTTAAAAACCTTCGAAACATTGCTTCTGTGGCTATCCTTTAAGGGTTGGTTATTAACACTATGAAAAATCTATACTTTTTTCTCACTACATCCTAGAAAATTGTTGGAAAACCTCTAAAAAAGTGGTTTTGAACCTAAAAAGGTTATGTTTATAGCTTTTTAGGTTAGTTATATCACTTACTTATACAATGTTACCACATTCAAGAAAGTTGTTACAAATCTTTGAAATATTGCTTCTGTGGCTAACCTTTAAAACTTGGTTATGAACGCTTCAAAAAATGAGAACTATTTTTTACAAATTTCAGGAAAATTGTTGGAAAACCTATAAAACTTTAGTTCTGAATATACAAAGGCTATGTATACAGCTTGTAAAGTTGGTTTTATCACTGACTCATATATTGTTACAACATCCAAAAAGTTGTTAAAAACCTTTGATACATTACTCCTGTGGCTAGCCTTTAAGGCTTGGTTGTGAACACTTTGAAAAATCAGTATTATTTTTTTACTACATTCAGGCAAATTGCTGGAAAACCTCTAAAACTTCAGTTTCAAACCTAAAAAGGCTCTGATTAGAGCTTTTTAGGTTCGTTTTATCACTGACTCGTATATTGTTACTATATTAAAAAAGTTATTGAAAACCATTGGAACATTCCTTCTGTGGCTAACCCTAAGGCTTGGTTATGAACATTTTGAAAAAACAGTACTTTTTTTTTACTACATTCAGGAAAATTGTTGGAAAACCTCTAAAACTTTAGTTTCAAATATAGAAACGCTCTGATTATAGCTTTTCAGGTTGGTTTTATCAATGACTCGTATATTATTACTATATTCAAAAAAGTTGTTAAAAACCTTTGAAACAATGCTTCTCTGGCTACCCTCTAAGGCTTGGTTATGAAGACTCTGAAGATTCAGTACTTTTTTTTTTACTACATTCAGGAAAATTGTGGGAAAACCTATAAAACTTTAGTTTAAGACCTAAAGAGGGTCTGATTGTATCTTTTTAGGTTGGTTTTATCTCTGACTCGGAAATTGTAACTACATTCAAGAAAGTTGTTAAAAACCTTTGGAACATTGTTTCTGTGGCTACCCTTTAAGACTTGATTATTAACACTGTGTAAAATCAGTACTATTTTTTTTACTATATCCTGGAAAATTGTTGGAAAACCTCTAAATCTTCACTTTCAAATATAGAAACGCTCTGATTATAGCTTTTTAGGTTGGTTTTATCACTGACTCGTATATTGTTACTACATTCAAGAAAGTTTCAGAAACAGTTGAAACATTGCTTCTCTGGCTACCCTCTAAGGTTTGGTTATGAACACTATGAAAAGTTAGTACTATTTTTTTTTCTACATTCAGGAAAATTGTTGGAAAACCTCTAAAACTTTAGTTTCAAATATAGAAAGGCTATGTTTATAGCTATTGAGGTTGGTTTTATCACTGACTCGTATATTGTTACTAGATTCGACAAAGTTGTTAAAAACCTTTGAAACATTGCTTCTCTGGCTACCTTTTAAGGCTTGGTTATGAACACTTTGAAAAATCAGTACTATTTTTCACTACATTAAGGAAAATTGTAAGAAAACCTCTAAAACTTTAGTTTCAAATATACAAAGTGCCTCTCATCTATTCCCTCTTATTATTACAATTGGAGGGGGGAACATTCAAAGTTGGAACTTGTTGAAATATTAGCTACTAAATCATTTTATAATGATTATAAAGGATTGTAAAAAAATAATACTAAAAATTGCTTATGAATTTCACTCGAGCATAGTAGGATAGTTTTGTAATTTAATGTCTAATAAGATAACAAGCAGTCATTGGGAAGTGGTTTTTGATGAATTAATACTTTCATTTGTCCAAATCAGATTTTGCAACAACACCTCTCTATCGTTGGCGTCACGGAGCCAGTACTTTCCGAATATGTCTGCTTCGTCACTCCATCTTGTATTCTGCCGGACTACCTCGGTAGCACATGTTTTCTCTGCTGATGCCTGTTGTGAATCATAATGTATGTTTGGTGTGTGCCATTCCTGCAATATATCCAGCCCATTGCTATTTTACAGTGCATTAGAATATTAATAGTTGATAACATTCGCTCTGAAGCTAAGAAGGCTCCGTCTATACCTTTTCAGGCTTGCTTTTTTACACCTGCAAAATTCAATTATATATGATTACTACTTTCGAAACAATTGTTAAAAAACTTGTAAACATACATTGTCAAAGCTAAAAAGGCTCCATGTATAATTTCTTTTTACTCATATATTATTAAAGAATGCAAGAAAACTTATTGAAATGTTCGATTCAAAGCTAAAAAGGCTCTGTTTATATCTTTTTAGCTTTGCTCTTCATACACATCTATATATTATTTTGAAAAAAATCTTTCAAACATTAGTTTCAAGGCTAAAAAGGCTCTGTTTATACCCTTCCAGACTTGGTTTTGACACTTTGAAAATTCCATCATATATTATTACTACATTGAAGTAAATTGTTAAAAACCTTCAAAACATTGGTATCAAAGCTAAAAAGACTCTGTTTACAGCATTTTAGGCTCAGTTTTGACACTTTGATTATATATTATTACTACTTCCTTGGAAAGTGTTGAAAATATTGAAAACATTCGTTTTTAATACTCACTCATATACTATCACTACATGCAAGAAAAGTATTAAAGACCTTTGAAACATTGGTTACTAATCTAAAAAGGCTCTCTTTATACCTTGTTAGGCTTGGATTGGACATTTTGAAAATTCAACTATGTGTTATAACAGCATCGTAAAAATTTCATGAAAAACATTGGAAACATTGGTTTCAAAGCTGAAAATGCTTTATTCATACCCTTTTAGGCTTTGTTTATGGTCACTGTGATATTTCAATAATATATTTTGACTACATTCAGACAAATTGATGAGAAACCTCTAAAACATTGTTTTCAAACCTTAAAAGGCTTGGCTTGGTTTTGACACATATTCATCTATTATTACTTCATTCAAGTAAATTGTTTGAAACTTCAAATATATGGGTTTCAAAGCTAGAAAGGCTCTTTTTATACCCTTTCAGTTATGGTTTTGACACATATTCATCTATTATTACTTCATTCAAGTAAATTGTTTGAAACTTCAAAAATATGGGTTTCAAAGCTAGAAAGGCTCTTTTTATACCCTTTCAGTTATGGTTTTGATACATATTCATTTATTATTACTTCATTCAATTAAATTGTTTGAAACTTCAAAAATATGGGTTTCAAAGCTAGAAAGGCTCTTTTATAATACCTTTTCAGTTATGGTTTGGACACATATTCATCTATTATTACTTCATTGAAGTATATTGTTTGAAACTTCAAAAATATGGGTTTCAAAGCTAGAAAGGCTCTTTTTATACCCTTTCAGTATTGGTTTTGACACATATTCATTTATTATTACTTCATTCAAGTAAATTGTTTGAAACTTCAAAAATATGGGTTTCAAAGCTAGAAAGGCTCTTTTTATACCCTTTCAGTATTGGTTTTGACACATATTCATTTATTATTACTTCATTCAAGTAAATTGTTTGAAACTTCAAAAATATGGGTTTCAAAGCTAGAAAGGCTCCTTTTATACCCTTTCAGTAATGGTTTTGACACATATTGATTTATTATTACTTCATTGAAGAAAATTGTTTGAAACTTCAAAAATATGGGTTTCAAAGCTAGAAAGGCTCTTTTTATACCCTTTCAGTTATGGTTTTGACACATATTCATCTATTATTACTTCATTCAAGTAAATTGTTTGAAACTTCAAAAATATGGGTTTCAAAGCTAGAAAGGCTCTTTTTATACCCTTTCAGTATTGGTTTTGACACATATTCATTTATTATTACTTCATTCAAGTAAATTGTTTGAAACTTCAAAAATATGGGTTTCAAAGCTAGAAAGGCTCTTTTTATACCCTTTCAGTATTGGTTTTGACACATATTCATTTATTATTACTTCATTCAAGTAAATTGTTTGAAACTTCAAAATATGGGTTTCAAAGCTAGAAAGGCTCTTTTTATACCCTTTCAGTAATGGTTTTGACACATATTCATTTATTATTACTTCATTCAAGTATATTGTTTGAAACTTCAAAAATATGGATTTCAAAGCTAGAAAGGCTCTTTTTATACCATTTCAGTTATGGTTTTGACACATATTCATCTATTATTACTTCATTCAAGTAAATTGTTTGAAACTTCAAAAATATGGGTTTCAAAGCTAGAAAGGCTCCTTTTATACCCTTTCAGTAATGGTTTTGACACATATTCATTTATTGTTACTTCATTCAAGTAAATTGTTTGTAACTTCAAAAATATGGATTTCAAAGCTAGAAAGGCTCTTTTTATACCCTTTCAGTATTGGTTTTGACACATATTCATCTATTATTACTACATTGAATAGAATTGTTATAAAACCTTAAAATAGTGGTTTCAAAGCTGAAAAGTCCCTGTGTATACCCTTTTCGGTTCGGTTTTCACACTTCCAATGTTCAATCATATCTCATTGATATATTCATGAAAATTATTTAGGAACAATGAAGACATGGATTTCAGTGCTGAAAAGACTCTGTATATAGCTTTTTGGGGCTTGGTTTTCACTCAGTGAAATCATATATTCTTACTACATTAGAGAAAATTTAAAAAAAACAAACCTTGAAAACATTGGTTTTGGAAGCTAAAAAAGGCTCTGTTTATACCCTCTACGTCTGCTTTTGGCACTTTCAAGATTCAGTTATACGATAATAATACATTGAAAAGAAATCGTCAAAATACCTTTAGACCATTGCTTGAAAAGTTAAAAAGGCTCATTTCATATCTTTCAAGGCTCAGTTTTAACACTTTGAAACTTCAATCATATATTAGGACTACATTCAAGAAAACTGTTGCAAAACCTTGGAAACACTGGTTTCAAGGCCAAAAACGCTCTGCTAATACCTTTTTAGGCTTGCTTTTGACACTTCCAAAGTTCAATCATATCTTATTGATATATTCATGAAAATTATCGAAAAACCATGAAGACATGGCTTTCAGAGCTGAAAAGACTCTGTTTATGGCTCTTTTTGGTTTGGTTTTCACACTTACTCTTGTATTGTTATTATGTTCAAGAAAATTGTCAAAACCTTGGGAAAATTAGTTTTCAAGGTAAAAAAGCTTCGTTTGTAACCTTTTCAGGTTAGGTCTTGACTCTTACTTACGTATTATCACTGCATCCGAGACATTGGTTTCCAAAGTTAAGAATTCTTGTTCACACCTTTTTATGCTTGGTTTAGACATTTTGAAAAAACAATCATATATCATTACTGCATGAAAGAAAATTGTAGAAATTCTTGGAAGCATTGCTTTTCAAAGCTAAAAAGGCTCTGTTCATACCTTTTTAGGCTGGGCTTTGCCACTTCTCATATATCATTACGTTTGGGAGAATTGTTAGAAAAAAACCGCACATTGTTTTCAAAGCTGTTTACAACGTTTCGGGCTCAGCTGTGACACTTTGAGAATTCAATCATATCAGATTGATACATTCATGGAACTTATTGAAAAACCTTGAAAACATTGCTTTCAAAGCTAAAAAGGCTCTATTTACAAGCTCTTCATCTTGGTTTTGATCCTCCAACCCATATATTATAACTACATTCAAGATTATTGATAAAAACCTTGAAAACATTGCTTTCAAATCTTACAAGGCTCTGCTTTTGATATTTCAATAGTCTAGCATACTTTATTTTTCAATACAAGACATTTGTTGAAAATCCTTGAAAACATATATTGCACAACGTTTCGGCCGTTGCACTCTACGGCCTTCGTCAGGTATCATCTGGGAGATTTTTGGGAAGTAACGAACCGAACCCTTTATTTATCCGACCAGGGGTATAACATCAAAAATAATAACATCAAAAAAAAAAAAAAAGAAATCTGTCACCTGAGGTTTAAGCTTACTAAAAATTAGCACTGGTTGTCCACATGAACACATAGCGCAGTGGTTACAGCATCAGACAAATTACTGTTAAGTAATCGGATGGTTCTAGGTTCGATCATAGTGTGTGACAGTATAACAATACTACTAAGGCTAAAAGAGGGGAGTACGGTCAATATACCCCCGTCGGATAAATAAAGGGTTCGATTCGTTACTTCCCAAAAATCATCCCAGATTATACCGTAGAGTGTAACGGCCGAAACGGATGGTCCAAATATCAATAGAAATAATAATACCTCATCTCAAAAATTCCGAGATATACTTATTAATCGGTACGAGTCGAACGTCTCCACCAAAAACTGGCTAGAACGTCAAATCACCTGACATTCCTAATGACAAAACCCCCGGCACGATCGAAGCGAGCCCAACTGGCTAAACTAGGTCATACCCTAGTACGAGAGAGAATATGCCACAACAGATGGAGAAAAAAGCAGCTACAGGATGAGATCGTTACTCGAAAGCAAGCGCTCCTACACCTAGACAGTATTAGAATCGAGAACTGTCACCAAAAATCCTATATGACCGAAACAAGGAAGCTAGCAAAGCTGAAAGAACAATGCTTAAAGTCCAAAGATCAACTTGAGTCAACGGATACTATCAAACTCTGAAGAATCTATACTAAATAAAGGTCTCAACTTCGCAATCCCGAATCACCAATCGAGGCAGCAGCCTTGAATAATATGAGACAGGCCTCTGAGTTCAATATAAAAAAGGAGGAATGGGCAGCCATCAAGACCCTTTGGAGTGACACAAGCATAGTCATACTGCCAGCAGATAAGGGAAACGCAACTGTGCTAATGGACAAGCTAGCGTACAGTGAAAAGTTGGCCAACATAATTGAGGAGGGTGGCAAGTTAAAAAGAGATCCAACTCTTAAACCAAGAGGAAGCTGTCGTAGATCCTAAGCAAGAACAAGGATCATTTCCCCCAGACAGACAGTTAACTCAAAGTTATAGTAAGCCACCACATATGTATGGCCTCCCAAAGATTCACAAGGTGGGTACTCCATTACGACCTATAGTAAGCTGTCGAGGCTCAGCATGCCATCAACTGAGCATGTACCTGGTGAGTATAATCAACCCGCTGGTGGGTAAGACCTCATCCTATGTGAAGAACTCAGCTGACTTCGTAGAAAAACTCTGAGGGGCACCAATTCAAACACAACGAATGTTGAGCCTAGACGTGGTGAGTCTCTTCACACGAGTTCCTACATCCGAAGCACTATCAGTAGTTAGGGATAAATTAGGTTCAGATCCCACATTGGATGAACGTACCGGCATCCCCCTTAACAACCTAATGGAAATGTTGACTTTCTGCATAGAAACAACATACTTCCAACTGGGGAATGAGATGTACCAACAGGAGGAACGCTTAGCTATGGGATCACCGCTATCACCAGTGATGGCAAATATATACATGGAGTACTTTGAAGAATTGGCCTTAGGAATATCACCACTAAGGCCAAGCATGTGGCTTAGATATGTAGATGACACCTTCGTACTATGGCCACATCTGGAAGACCCACAGTTACTACTTGACCATGTGAACTTAATCAGAGCTTCTATACAGTTCACAATGGAAAAGGAGAGTAACAATAAATTAGCCTTCCTGGATGTACTAGTAACAAGATCAGAACAAGGTTTCAATACATCTGTGTATCGTAAGTCGACGTTCACTGGTCGATATCTCAACTTCGCCTCTAACCATCCATACAGCATTAAAAAAGGGGTCGTCCGATGCTTACAGCACCGAGCAAAGTTAATAAGTAGCAACTCTAACACATACCTCTGCGAGATGCATAATTTAAGCAAGAATCTCTAGAAAAATGGTTGTCCCAAAGGCTTAACTGTCACCACTAGTGAAAGGAGAGTGACAGAGGAGGAGGATGGCAATCATAAACCAACAACAGTCTGTCTCCCCTACCTTAAGAATGTGTCTCAGAGGATCTGCACCCCAGATAATATCCGGGCCGTATTCAGAAGCAGATCAACGCTACGCAGCTACCTCTCCCGCACCAAACCACCCACTGAGTTATCGAACACTAAAAACTAGGTATACTCAATACCGTGCAGCTGTGGGCACGAATACACAGGTGAAACATGTCGCCCCTTGAAGGATCGGGTGGAAGAACACCGAAAAGCGGTGAGTAGAGATGAAACCAATAAATCGGGTACAGCTGACCATGTGTGGAAAGAACAAGGTTGACATAATTGATCAGGAAGAGCACTGGAAAATTCGTAAATCGAAAGAGTCGGCCCATATGCTAGGCAAGCAAAACTGTCTGAGTAATCCTAGCATTGAAATGGACACCATATGGGAACCTCGAATAATAAAAGACAGAAAACAATAACATCAAAAAAAAAAAAAATCCGTCACGTAAGGTTTGAGGTTACTAAAAATTAGCAATGGTTGTCCAAATGGACACATAGCGCAGTGGTTACAGCATCAGACAAATTACTGTTAAGTAATCTGATGGTTCTAGGTTCGATCATAGTGTGAGACAGTATAACAATACTGCTAACGCTAAAAGAGGGGAGTACGGTCAATATACCCCCGTCGGATAAATAAAGGGTTCGGTTCGTTACTTCCCAAAAATCATCCCAGATTATAACTGACGAAGGCCGTAGAGTGCAACGGCCAAAACATTGTATGAAAAACAACAAAGATGAGGATGGTCCGAATATCAATAGAAATAATAATACCTCCTCTCAAAAATTCCGATATATATATTGCACAATTTAGATGATTTTGAGCTTTATTTTAACACTTTCAATATTCAATCATACAATATAACTGTATTGAAGAAAATTATTGTAAAACTTTGAAAATATTCTTTTCAAAAGATAAAAGATAAAAATCCTTTAAAACATTGGTTTGTAAACTTGAAGTGTCTTTATCATGCTTATATGAGTTGGCTTTCTCGTTTTTTTTTTCAATATTATAATATGCAGAAAAATTCTCGAAACTAAATATTCAAAACATCTCTTCAAATGTTGGTTCCAAATTCAAACTGTCTTCATTATTCAAATTTAGGTTATTTTAAAAATGAATTTGAATCAAATTACATAGAAATACTACAGCTCTAACAGTTTAAAACACTCTTGAAAATATCAATGTGAATTGTCGTTAAAAAACCGTTTTGCCTGGTATTTAAAAAAAAAGTTTGATTACTTAGGCTATTTCCAGCGTCTCCTTTACAATCTATGGAATAACGTGTAATCATCATCATCGTCATCATCTATGGAATAACGTGTAATCATCATCATCATCATCATCATCTATGGGATAACGTGTAATCATCATCATCATCATCATCATCATCATCTATGGAATAACGTGTAATCATCAACATCATCATCATCATCATCATCACCATCATCATCATCATCATCATCTATGTAATAACGTGTAATCGTCGTCGTCGTAGCATCATCATCATCATCATCATCTATGTAATAACGTGTAATCGTCGTCGTCGTAGCATCATCATCATCATCATCATCATCTATGTAATAACGTGTAATCGTCGTTGTCGTCGTAGCATCATCATCATCATCATCATCATCCCCGCTAAAAACACCTTTTAACTCTTCTGAACTTTCTGTTATTTTTACACCAGATCTTTCACAAAGTTACATTTTATTTTTTATTCAGTATACGCTTCTAAATCATTGTACGATGATTATAAAGGATTGTGAAATAAAAGAAAGAAAATTGCTTGTGAATTTTATTTGAGCATTGTAAGATAGTTTAGTAATTCAATATCTAATAAATACCAAAGAGTCATTGGGAAGTGATTTCTGATAAAATGATATTTTCATTTCTCCAAATCACTGCATCGAATTAATATGAAAATAATGAGAATGATGAAACATATGTTGACGATAGTTTTTTTTAGTCTCATTGAAGTAATGATTGAAAAAATATCAGTCATGGTATCATCGTCATCTTTATCTGTCTTGAAGAGACCATTGTAAATATCAGTCTTAAAGGCCTCCTGGAAACAAAATGAAGTCTCACAGACTATTTTTCAGGTTCAATTTCACTGGCTTCCTCCCGAAAACGTAGAGAGTCTTGAAAATACCATTGTAAATATCAGTCTTGAAGGCCTCCTGGAAACAAAATAAAGTCTCACAGACTATTTTTCAGGTTCAATTTCACTGGATTCCTCCCAAATACGAAAGGAGTCTCGGAGAGACTATTGTGAATATCAATCTCATAGACATCCCAAAAATGAAATAAAGTCTCACAGACTATTTTCCGGTTCAATTTCACTGGCTTTCTCCCAAAAATGAAAAGTGTCTTGAATAGATCATTGTGAATATAAGTCCTAAAGGCTTCCTGGAAACAAAATTTCACTCGATTTCTCCCGAAAACGAAAAGAGTCTTTAAAACACCATTGTGGATTTCCATCTTAAAGGCTTCCTGGAAACAAAATAAAGTCTCACTGATTATTTTCAGGTTCAATTTCACTGGCTTCCTCCCGAAAACGAAAAGAGTCTTGAAAACACCATTGTGAATTTCAGTCTCATAGAGTTCCCAAAAACAAAATAAAGTCCCACAGACTATTTTCAGTTCCAATTTCACTGGCTCCCTCCTGAAAATGAACAGAGTCTCAGTAAAACCATTGTGACTATCAATCTCATGGACTTCCCAAAAATGAAATAAAGTCTCACAGACTATTTTCAGGTTCAATTTCACTGGCTTCCTCCCCAAAACGAAAAGAGTCTTGAAGGAGCCATTGTGAATATCTGCCTTAAGTTTGTTGGAAGCAAAATAAAGTCTCATAGACTATTTTCAGGTTCAATTTCACTGGCTTCCTCCCGAAATTGAAAATAGTCATGAAGAGACCATTGTTAATTCCAGACTCGTAGATTTTTAAAAAACGGAATAAAGTCTCACAGACTATTTTCGGGTTCAATTTATCTGGCTCCCTCCCAAAAATGAGACGTGTCTTGAAGAGACCATTGTTAATTCCAGACTCATAGACTTCCCAGAAACGGATTAAAATCTCACAGACTATTTTCAGGTCCAATTTCACTGGTTCCCTCCTGAAAACGAAAAGAGTTTCGAAGAAACCATTGTGAATTTCAGTCTCATAGACTTCCCAAAAACGAAATAAAGTCTCAGAGACTATTTTCTGGTTCAATTTCACTGGCTCTCTCCCGAATACGAAAAAGTGTCTTGTAAAAACCATTGTGAATATCAGTCTTAAAGGCTTCATGGAAACAAAATAAAGTGTCACAGACTATTTTTGGGTTAAATTTCTCTGGCTTCCTCCCAAAACGAAAAGAGTTTCAAAGAGAGTATCACTGACTTTCTCCCGAAAACTAGAAGTGTTTGGAAGAAACCTTTGTGAATATCAGTCTTAAATGCTTCCCAAAAACGAAATAAAGTCTCACAGACTATTTTCAGGTTCAATTTCACTGGTTTCCTCCTTGAAACAGAAAGAGTCTTGCAGAGACCACTGTGAATATCAGTCTTAAAGGCTTCTTGGAAGCAAAATAAAGTTTCACAGACTATTTTCAGGTTCAATTTTACTGGCTCCCTCCCAAAAACAAAAAGAGTCCTGAAGAGACCATTGTGAATATCAGTCATAAGGGCTTCCTGGAAAATGAAATAAAGTCTCACAGACTTTTTTCAGTTTCAATTTCGCTTGCTTCTTCCCGAAAACGAAAAGAATTTTGTAGACTCCATTGTCAATATCAGTCTCAAAGGCTTCCTGGACATAAAATGATGTCTAACAGACTATTTTCAGGTTGTATTTCACTGGCTTTCTCCCAAAAACGAAAAGAGTCTTGAAGAGACCATTGTGAATTTCAGTCTCTTAGACTTCCCAAAAACGAAATAAAGTTTTCAGAGACTATTTTCAGGTTCAATTTCACTGGCTTCCCCCCGGAAATGAAAAGACTTTTTGAGAGACCATTGTGAATATCAGCCTCAAGTTTCATGGAAGCAAAATGAAATCTCGCGGACTATTTTCAGGTTCAATTCCACTGGCTTCCTCCAGAAAAGGAAAAGAGTCTCAAAGAAATCATCGTGAATTCCAGTCTCATATACTTCCTAAAAAAGAAATGAAGTCTCACAGACCATTTTCAGGTTCAATTTCACGGGCTTCCTCCCGGAAAGAAAAAGGGTCTTGAAGGAACCATCGTGAATTTCTATCTCATACACTTCCCAAAAAAGAAATAAAGTCTCACGTACTATTTTCAGGTTTAATTTCACTAGCTTTCTCCCATAAACAAAAAGAGTCTTGAAGAGACCGTTGTGAATATCAGTGTCACATGTTTCCTGGAAACAAAATAGAGTCTCACAGACTATTTTCAGGTTCGATTTCACTGGCTTCCTCCCAAATATGAAGACAGTCTCGAAGAGAAGATTCTGAATACTAGTCTTAAAGGATTCCTGGAAACGAAATAAAGTCTCACAGTCTGTTTTCAGGTTTAATTTCACTGGCTTCTTCCCGAAAACGAGAAGAGTCTTGAAGAGACCATCCTGAATATCAGTGTCACTGGTTCCCGGAAACGAAATAAGGTTTCACGGACTATTTGTTCAATTTCATTGGCTTCCCCCCAAAGACAAAAAAGTTAATGTCCATCAATTGTCTGCCATTCTTGTAACATGGCCAACCAACCGCCATTTGAGATTTTTTATGGATTCTATGATATCTCTAACTCTTGTCTCTTCCTGGATGTACTGTGCTGTTTTGTGGTCTCTCCATGTGAGGCCCAGCATTATTCTTTCATGTGCACGTTGCAAGGTTCCCACCTCTATGATGAAAGGGGTAATGGCCACTTCGACGGTCTCTGATGCTGCAGATGGTTCGGTTGGCTGGCTTCTTTTGTTGCCCATGTTGGACTGTTTTTCTTGATATGATATATTCAGTTGATTTTTGTTAACGGCTATTGAATTTGTTTTGAAAAGACAAAAACTGGCTTCAATGCAATTTTAACGGTAAATGAAAGCAATCTTTATAGTATTGTTGATAAAACAAGAATTTTGCACAGTTTTCTTCCGATACGGCAGAACATTAAGATGACGTTAAGTTGTCATGGTGATAATGTTTACCGATCATAAGGAAATAAGCTTGACCATATTTGGAAACGTTTTCATGGATTATATTTCATAGCTATGTCATGATGATGATGATGATTATCTATGATGGGCATCACGGAGCCAGTAGTTCCTGAACTTGTCTAGCGCGTCTTTCCATCGAACATTTTTCCGGCCTCCGTTGCATATGTGGTGTCGGGGGATCCATGTTGTGAGTCGTGATGTTCATCGATTGTCTGCCATTCTTGCAAGATGGCCAGCCCACTGCCATTTGAGATTTTTCATAGATTCTATGATGTCTCTAAGTCTTGTCTTTTCCCGGATGTACTGTGCTGTTTTGTGGTCTCTCCTTGTGAGGCCCAGCATTATTCTTTCATGTGCACGTTGCATGGTTCCCACGTGTATGATGAAGGGGGTAATGGCCACTTTTCAAAAGATATTCAAAGCCTCTCAATGTTCAAATCTCGGTGGCCAAGATAAACCAATATAGAATACATAGCCAGCATACATATAATTTCAGAAATCACGACATATATAGTTGCTGCAATGGCCAAAACTATACCTAATGTCAATGGAATGACAATGAAAAATGCCAAGGCAATAAGTAGAAGGCGATGCTTTAGCTTCATCCTCTGGTTCACTGCAGAAGTATTCCTAGGCAATATTGGTCGAAGAAGATGGACCCAATTAGCTGTTGCTATGGTAGGTGTTGAAGCTTCCTCAATCCTAGGTAATAGTTGACCGAAGTTCACCCGGTAAGCAGGAGCCTCTACCATCGGTAGAACAGTACCAACGGATGTTGAGGCTCCCTCTATGCCTGGCAACGGTCTCTCAATATCCAGCGTGCACATTAGAGGACTCATAGCGATGGGTTGGTCCTCAACCACCTCTACGATGAAGGGGGTAATGGCCACTTCGACGGTCTCTGATGCTGCAGATGGTTCGGTTGGCTGGCTTCTTTTGTTGCTCATGTTGGACTGTTTTTCTTGATATGATATATACGATTAATTTTTGTTGAGCTATTGAATTGTTTTTGAGAGGAGAAAAACTGGGATCGATGCAATTTTAACAGTAAATGAAAGCAATCTTTATGCTATTGTCGATAAAACAAGAATTTTGCATAGTGTTCTTCCGATACGGCAGAACATTAAGATGACGTTAAGTTGTCATGGTGAGAACATTTACCGATCGTATGGAAATTAGCTTGACCATATTTGGTAATGTTTTCATTGATTAAATTTCATAGCTAGGTCATGATGATGATGATGATCATCATTATCATCAGTCTTTTAGCATCAGTCGTTTGACATAGACCTTCCCCAGGATTTGCCACACTTCTCTATGATGGGCGTCACGGAGCCAGTAGTTCCTGAACTTGTTTAGTGCGTCTTTCCATCGAACATTTTCCCGGCCTCGGTTGCACACGTGGTCTTGAGGGATCCATGTTGTGAGTCGTGATGTCCATTGATTGTCTGCCATTCTTGCAAGATGGCCAACCCACTGCCATTTGAGATTTTTCATAGATTCTATGATGTCTCTAAGTCTTGTCTTTTCCCGGATGTACTGTGTTGTTTTGTGGTCTCTCCATGTGAGGCCCAGCATTATTCTTTCATGTGCACGTTGCATGGTTCCCACGTCTATGATGAAGGGGGTAATGGCCACTTTTCAGAAAATATTCAAAGCCTCTTAATATTCAAATCTTGGTGGCAAAGATAAACCAATATAGAATACATAGCCAGCATACATATAATTTCAGAAATCACGACATATATAGTAGCTGCAATGGCCAAAACTATACCTAATGTCAATGTAATGACAATGAAAAATGCCAAGGCAATAAGTAGAAGGCGATGCTTTAGCTTCATCCTCTGGTTCACTGCAGAAGTATTGCTAGACAATATTGGTCCAGGAAGATGAACCAGATTAGCTGCCGCTATGGTAGGTGTTGAAGCTTCCTCGATCCTAGGTTATAGTTGACCGAAGTTCACCCGGTAAGTAGGAGCCTCTACCATCGGTAGAGCAGTACCAACGGATGTTGAGGCTCCCTCTATGCCTGGCAACGGTCTCTCAATATCCCGTGTGCACATTGGTGGACTCATAGCGATGGGTTGGTCCTCACCCACCTCTATGATGGAGGGGGTAATGGCCACTTCGACGGTCTCTGATGCTGCAGATGGTTTGGTTGGCTGGCTTCTTTTGTTGCTCATGTTGGACTGTTTTTCTTGATATGATATATACGATTAATTTTTGTTAACTGCTATTGAATTGTTTTTGAGAGGAGAAAAACTGGGATCGATGCAATTTTAACATTAAATGAAAGCAATCTTTATGCTATTGTCGATAAAACAAAAATTTTGCACAGTTTTCCTCCGATACGGCAGAACATTAAGATGACGTTAAGTTGTCATGGTGAGAACGTTTACTGATCATAAGGAAATAAACTTGACCATATTTGGAAACGTTTTCATTGATTAATTTTCATAGCTAAATCATGATGATCATCATCATCATTATCATCAGTCTTTTAGCATCAGTCGTTTGAGATAGACCTTCCCCAGGATTTGCCACACTTCTCTACGATGGGCGTCACGGAGCCAGTAGTTCCTGAACTTGTCTAGCGTGTCTTTCCATCGAACATTTTTCCGGTGTCTGTTGCACATGTGGTCTTGAGGGATCCATGTTGTGAGTCGTGATGTCCATTGATTGTCTGCCATTCTTGCAAGATGGCCAGCCCACTGCCATTTGAGATTTTTCATAGATTCTATGATGTCTCTAAGTCTTGTCTGTTTCCAGATGTACTGTGCTGTTTTGTGGTCTCTCCATGTGAGGCCCAGCATTATTCTTTCATGTGCACGTTGCATGGTTTCCACGTCTATGATGAAAGGGGTAATGGCCACTTTTCAGAAAATATTCAAAGCCTCTTAATATTCAAATCTTGGTGGCAAAGATAAACCAATATAGAATACATAGCCAGCATACATATAATTTCAGAAATCACGACATATATAGTAGCTGCAATGGCCAAAACTATACCTAATATCAATGTAATGACAATCAAAAATGCTAAGGCAATAAGTAGAAGGCGATGCTTTAGCTTCATCCTCTGGTTCACTGCAGAAGTATTGCTAGGCAATATTGGTCGAGGGAGATGAACCTGATTAGCTGTTGCTATGGTAGGTGTTGAAGCTTCCTCAATCCTAGGTTATAGTTGACCGAAGTTCAACCGGTGAGACGGAGCCACTACCATCGGTAGGATAGTACCAACGGATGTTGAGGCTCCCTCTACGCCTGGCCACGGTCTCTCAATATCCAGCGTGCACATTAGAGGACTCATATCGATGGGTTGGTCCTCACCCACCTCTATGATGAGGGGGGTAATGGCCGCTTCGATGGTCTCTGATGCTGCGGATGGTTCAGTTGGCTGGCTTCTTTTGTTGCCAATGTTGGACTGTTTTTCTTGATATGATATATTCAGTTGATTTTTGTTAACTGCTATTGAATTTGTTTCGAAAAGACAAAAACTGGGATCGATGCAATTTTAACAGTAAATGAAAGCAATCTTTATACTATTGTTGATAAAACAAGAATTTTGCACAGTTTTCTTCCGATACGGCAGAACTTAATTATGACGTTAAGTTGTCATGGTGAGAACGTTTACTGATCATATGGAAATAAGCTTGACCATATTTGGAAACGTTTTCATGGATTATATTTCATAGCTATGTCATCATGATCATGATCATGATCATCCATCTTTTAGCATCCGTCGTTTGAGATAGACCTTCCCCAGGATTTGCCACACTTCTCTATGATGGGCGTCACGGAGCCAGTAGTTCCTGAACTTGTCTAACGCGTCTTTCCATCTAACATTTTGCCGGCCTCGGTTGCACATGTTGTGTTTGGGGGATCCAGGTTGTGAGTCGTGATGTTAATCGATAGTCTGCCATTCTTGCAAGATGGCCAGCCCACCGCCATTTGAGATCTTTTATAGATTCTATGATGTCTCTAAGTCTTGTCTGTTTCCAGATGTACTGTGCTGTTTTGTGGTCTCTCCATGTGAGGCCCAGCATTATTCTTTCATGTGCACGTTGCATGGTTCCCACATCCATGATGAAGGGGGTAATGGCCACTTTTCAGAAAATATTCAAAGCCTCTCAATGTTCAAATCTTGGTGGCAAAGATAAACCAATATAGAATACATAGCCAGCATACATATAATTTCAGAAATCACGACATATATAGTAGCTGCAATGGCCAAAACTATACCTAATGTCAATGTAATGACAATGAAAAATGCCAAGGCAATAAGTAGAAGGCGATGCTTTAGCTTCATCCTCTGGTTCACTGCAGAAGTATTGCTAGGCAATATTGGTCAAGGAAGATGAACCTGATTAGCTACCGCTATGGTAGGTGTTGAAGCTTCCTCAATCCTTGGTGATAGTTGACCGAAGTTCACCCAGAGAGAAGGAGCCTCTACCATCGGTAGAGCAGTACCAACTGATGTTGAGGCTCCCTCTACGCCTGGCAACAGTCTCTCAATATCCAGCGTGCACATTGGAAGACTCATAGCGATGGGTTGATCCTCACCCACCTCTATGATTAAGGGTGTAATGGCCATTTCGATTGTCTCTGATGCTGCAGATGGTTTGGTTGGCTGGCTTGTTTTGTTGCCCATGTTGGACTGTTTTTCTTGATACGATATGTTCAGTTGATTTTTGTTAACTGCTATTAAATTTGTTTCGAAAAGACAAAAACTGGGTTCAATGCAATTTTAACGGTAAATGAAAGCAATCTTTATACTATTGTTGATAAAACAAGGATTTTGCACAGTTTTCTTCCGATACGGCAGAACATTAAGATGACGTTGTGTTGTCATGGTGAGAACGTTTACCGATCATATGGAAATAAGCTTGACCATATTTTGAAACGTTTTCGTGGAATATATTTCATGGCTATGTCATGATGATGATGATCATCATCATCATTATCATCAGTCTTTTAGCATCAGTCGTTGGACATAGACCCTCCCCAGGATTTGCCACACTGCTCTATCATTATTTTTTCATATGCATGTTGCATGGTTCCTAGCTTACGAGTCTGTCTCTTGGTTAAGTTCTATGTTCCAGCTCCATAAGCGATTATTGGGAGGAAGCATTGGTTATACACCTTTCTCTTTAGGATTAATGGGATCCTATTATTTTTGAAGGTTGAGCTAGCTCTGCCAAAGGCTTGCCATCCTAGTGTGATTCTTCCCTTGATTCCTTCTTATTTGGAGGGTTTCATGGAGATTAGTTGTCCTAGGTAGATGTAGTGGTCTACTTTCTTGAGCTCTGTGTCCTCGATTTTGTTCTTAGTGTTTTTATCTCGAATGTGGTTGTTGCACATGATCTTCCTCTTGCTGAAGTTCATGTGTAGGCTGACTTTCTTGCTCTCTTAATTTAGTTCATCTATTATTAGTTGGAGGTTGTGTAGGTTCTCTATAAAGGGCTATGTCGTCTGCGAATCTGAGGTTGCTCAGATACTTGCCGTCTATTTTAATTCCTTTAATCTCCCAGTCTAGCTTTCTGAAGATCATATCGAGGCAGGCTGTGAAGAGTTTAGCTGAGCTGGTATCACCTTGTCTTACTCCTTTCTGGAGCTGGAAGGGGTCCGAGTCTTTATGTAGCCTGATAAAAGAGCTGCCGTGATTGTAAATATGTTTCAACACTTCTACATTTACTGGATCTACACCTTGCCGAAGAGAGATAGACAGCATTCTCGTGAAAGAAAGCACTACTACAATGCGAACTGTTTAATTTTGATATATATATATAGGATTGGTGACAAGGAGCCCCCTATTGGAAATTGATAATAACTTTATTATCTATGGGTTGACTGTAGTCAAACTACCTTTACTGATAGAATTTGCCTTCCATATTACATCTACTTACTTTTTGGCCAACACTCACAGGAAGAAGTCACAAAAATGAAGGAATGTTTACCAAAGTACCATAATATTTCTGATAGGGAATTCATTCACAGCCACCGTGTACGAGCGGACTAGAGAAATATTGAGAATTATTAAGTATAATCTATCTGTCTATGAGGGGATGTGTATGTAGGAAGATAGCTCGACAACTTGACATCATACGGAGTTGATATTTGCCACTTGTTCTATTGACAATTTCTTTTACTATCATTACTTCCAAAAAAATTGTTAAAAACATTGACACCATTGGTTTTAGAAGCTAAAAAGGCTCTGTTTATAGCTTTTTAGGTTGGTCTTATCACTGACCCGTATATTGATACTACATTTAAAAAAGTTGTTGAAAACCATTGAAACATTGCTTCTGTGGTTACCTGTTGAGGCTATGTTATGAACACTTTGGAAAATCAATCCTATTTTTTGTTACATTCAAGAAAGTTGTTAAAAACCATTGAAACATTGCTTCTGCAGTATCCCTTTCGAGGCTTGGTTATGAACACTTTGAGAAATCAATCCTTTTTTATTCCATTCAAGAAAGTTGTTGAAAACCATTGAAACATTGCTTCTGTGGTTTCTCTTCAAGAATTGGTCATGAACACTTTGGAAAAACAATCATTTTTTTTATTACATTCAAAAAGATGTTAAAAACCATTCAAACATTGCTTCTGTGGCTTCCTTTCAAGGCTTGGTTATGAACACTTTGGAAAAGCAATTTTTTTTTTTTATTACATTCAAGAAGGATGTTGAAAAGCATTGAAACATTGCTTCTGAGGCTTCCCTTTAAAGGCTTGGTCATGAACACTTTGGAAAATCGATCCTTTTTTTTTATTTTATTCAAGAAAGATGTTAAAAACTATTGAAACATTGCTTCTGAGGCTTTTCTTGAAGGCTTGGTTTTGAACACTTTGCAAAATCAATCTTTTTTATTTATTACATTCAAGAAATTTGTTAAAAACTATTGAAACATTGCCAGTATGGCTTCCCTTCAAGGTTTGGTTATGAACACTTCGGATAATAAATCTTAATTTTTCATAATATATTTAAGAAGGATGTTAAAAACCATTGAAACATTTCTTCTATGGCTTCCCTTCAAGGCTTGGTCATGAACACTTTGGAAAATCAATCATTTTTTTTATTACATTCAAGAAAGTTGTTAAAAACCATTGAAACATTGCTTCTAAGGCTTCCCATCGAGGCTTGGTTATGAACACTTTGGAAAAGCAATCTTTATTTTTTATTTTATTCAAGAGAAATGTTAAAAACCATTGAAACATTGCTTCTGCAGCTTCCCTTCAAGGCTTGGATATGAACACTTTGGAAAATCAATCCTTTTTTTTTATTACATTCAAAAAAGTTGTTAAAAACCAGGGAAACATTGCTTCCGAGGCTTGTCTTCAAGGCTTGGTTATGAACACTTTGGAAAATCAATCTTTTTTTTATTACATTCAAAAAAGTTGTTAAAAACTATTGAAACATTGCTTCTGGGGCTTCACTTCAACGCTTGGTTATGAACACTTTGGATAATAAATCATTTTTTTTTATTACATTTAAGAAAGTTGCTGAAAACCATTGAAATATTGCTTCTGAGGCTTCCCTTGAAGGCTTTGTTATGAACACTTTGGGAAATCAATCCTTTTTTAATTACATTCAAGAAAGTTGTTAAAAACCATTGAAACATTTTTTCTGAGGCTTTCCTTCAAGGCTTGGTCATGAACACTTTGGAAAATCAATCATTTTTTTCATTACATACAAAAAGATGTTAAAAACCATTGAAACATTGCCAGTATGGCTTCCCTTCAAGGCTTTGTTATGAACACTTTGGAAAAGCAATCTTTTTTTTTTATTACATTCAAGAAAGCTGCTGAAAACCATTGAAACATTGCTTCTGAGGCTTCCTTATCAGGCTTAGTTATGAACACTTTGGAAAATCAATCTTTTTTTTTATTACATTCAAGAAAGTTGTTAAAAACCATTGAAACATTGCTTCTGAGACTTCCCATTAAGGCTTGGCTATGAACACTTTGGAAAATCAATCATTTTTTTTATTACATTCAAAATAGTTGTTAAAAACCATTGAAACATTTCTTCTGAGGCTTCCCTCCAAGGTTTGGTTATGAAAACTTTGGAAAATCAATCTTTTTTTTTTATGACATTCAAGAAAGTTGTGAAAACTATTGAAACATTGCTTCTGCAATATCCCTTTCGAGGCTTGGTTATGAACACTTTGGAAAAATCAATCCTTGTTTTTTATTCCAATCAAGGAAGTTGTTGAAAACCATTGAAACATTGCTTTTGAGGCTTCCCTTCAAGGCTTGTTATGAACACTTTTCTAAATCAATCCTTTTTTTTAATAGATTCAAGAAAGTTGTTAAAAACTATAGAAACTTTTTTTTGAGGCTTCCGTTCAAGGCTTGGTTATGAACACTTTGGAAAAACAATATTTTCTTTTATTACATTCAAGAAATTTGTAAAAAACCATTAAAACATTGCTTCTGAGGCTTCTCTTGAAGGCTTTGTTATGAACACTTTGGAAAATCAATCTTTTTTTTTTTATTACATTCAAGAAAGTATTCAAAAACCATTGAAACATTGCCTCAGAGGCTTCCCTTTAAGGCTTGGTCATGAACACTTTGGAAAATCAATCATTTTTTATATTACATTCAAGAAAGATATTAAGAACTATTGAAACATTGCCAGTTTGGCTTCAGTTAGAGGCTTGGTTATGAACACTTTGGAAAAACAATCTTTTTTTTTATTACATTCAAGAAAGCTGTTGAAAACCATTGAAACATTGCTTCTGAAGCTTCCCTATCAGGCTTAGTTATGAAAACTTTGGAAAATCAATCCCTTTTTTTAATTTTATTCAAAATAGTTGTTAAAAACCATTGAAACATTGCTTCTGAAGGCTTCCCATTAAGGCTTGGTTATGAACACTTTGGAAATCAATCCTTTTTTTTCTCATTACATTCAAGAAATTTGTTAAAAACCATTGAAACATTGTTTCTGAGGCTTCCCTTCAAGGCTTGGTTATGAACACTTTGGAAAATCAACCCATTTCCTTCTATTACATTCAAAAAAATTGTTAAAAACCATTGAAACATTGCTTCTATGGCTTCCTTTTCAAGGCTTGGTTATGAACACTTTTGAAAATAAATCTTTTTTTCTTATTACATTCAAGAAAGTTGTTAAAAACCACTGAAACATTGCTTCTAAGGCTTCCCTTCAAAGCTTGGTTATGAACACTTTGGGAAATCAACCTTTTTTTTATTAAATTCAAAAAAGTAGTTAAAAACCATTCAAATATTTCTTCTGAGGGTTCCTTTCAAGGCTTGGTCATGAACACTTTTGAAAAACAATCCTTTTTTTTTATTACATTCAAGAAAGATGTTAAAAACAATTGAAACATTGCTTCTAAGTCTTCCCATGGAGGCATGGTTATGAAAACTTTGGGAAATCAATCCTTTTTTTTAATTACTTTCAAGAAAGCTGTTAAAAATCTATGAAATATTGCCTCTGAGGCTTCCCTTTAAAGGCTTGGTTATGAACACTTTGGAAAATCAATCCTTTTTTTTTTATTACATTCAAGAAAGTTGTTAAAAACCATTGAAACATTGCTTTTGAGGTTTCCGTTCAAGGATTGGTTATGAACACTTTGGAAAATCAATTCTTTTTTTTTTTATGACATTCAAGAAAGTTGTTAAAACTATTGAACATTGCTTCTGAGGCTTCCCTCCAAGGCTTGGATATGAAAATTTTGGAAAAACAACTCTTTTTCTTCTATTACATTCAAGAAAGTTGTTAAAAACCATTGAAACATTGCTTCTATGGCTCCTCTTCAAGGCTTGGTTATGAACACTTTAGAAAAACAATCCTTTTTTTTAATTACATTCAAGAAAGATGTTTAAAACCATTGAAACATTGCTTCTGAGGCTTCCCATTAAGGCTTGGATATGAACACTTTGGAAAATCAATCCTTTTCTTTTATTAAATTCAAGAAAGTTGTTGAAAACCATTGAAACATTGCTTCTGAGGCTTCCCTTCCAGGCTTGGTTATGAACACTTTGGAAAATCAATCTTTTTTTTCTATTACATTCAAGAAAGCTGTTGAAAACCATTGAAACATTACTTTTGAGGCTTCCCTATCAGGCTTAGTTATGAAAACTTCGGAAAATCAATCCCTTTTTTTAATTTTATTCAAAATAGTTGTTAAAAGCCATTGAAACATTGCTTCTGAGGCTTCCCTTCAAGGCCCGATCTGAGCACTTTGGAAAAACAATCTTTTTTTTTTATTACATTCAAGAAAGTTGTTAAAAACCATTGAAACATTACTTCTGAGGCTTCCTATCAAGGCTTGGTTATGAACACTTTGGAAAATCAATCCTTTCTTTTTTTCATTATATTAAAAAAATTTGTTAAAAACCATTCAAACATTTCTTCTGAGGCTTCCCTTCAAGGCTTGGTTATGAAATCTTTGGAAAATCAACCCTTCTTTTTCAATTACATTCAAGGAAGCTGCTGAAAACCAGTGAAACATTGCTTCTGAGGCTTCCTATTAAGGCTTGGTTATGAACACTTTGGATATTCAATCCTTTTTTTTTATGACATTCAAAAAGATGTTAAAAACTATTGAAACATTGCTTCTGAGGCTTCCCTTCAAGGCTTGGTTATGAAAACTTTGGAAGATCAACCCTTTTTTTACTATTACATTCAAGAAAATTGTTGAAAAACCATTGAAATATCGCATCTGAGGCTCCCTTCTCAAGGCTTGGTTATGAACACTTTGGAAAATCAATCCTTTTTTTTTAATTACATTCAAGAAAGTTGTTAAAAACCATTCAAAAATTTTCTTCTTAGGCTTCCGTTCAAGGCTTGGTTATGAACACTTTGGAAAATCAGTCTTTTTTTTTATGACATTCAAGAAAGTTGTTAAAACTATTGAAACATTACTTCTGAGGCTTCCTTCTGAGGCTCGGTTATGAAAACTTTGGAAAATCAACCCTTTTTTTTCTATTACATTCAAGAAAATTGTTAAAAACCATTGAAAAATAGCTTTTGAGGCTTCGCTTCAAGGCTTGGTTATGAACACTTTGGAAAAATAATCCTTTTTTTTAATTACATTCAAGAAAATTTTTAAAAACCATTGAAACATTGCCAGTATGGCTTCAGTTCAAGGCTTGGTTATGAACATTTTGGGAAATCAATCTTTTTTTTTTATTACATTCAAAAAAGCTGTTTAAAACCATTGAAACATTGCATCTGAGGCTTCCCTATCAGGCTTGGTTATAAAAACTTTGGAAAATCAACCCTTTTTTTTTTATTACATTCAAGAAAAATTGTTAAAAACCATTGAAACATTGCTTCTATCGCTTCCCTTCAAGGTTTGGTTATGAACACTTTTGAAAATAAATCTTTTTTTTTTATTTCATTCAAGAAAGTCTTTAAAAACCATTGAAAAATTGCTTCTTAGGCTTCCTTTCAAGGCTTGGTTATGAACATTTTGGGAAATCAATCCTTTTTTTTTATTAAATTCAAGAAAGTTGTTGAAAACCTTTCAAATATTTCTTCTGAGGGCTCCTTTCAAGGCTTGTTCATGAACACTTTGGAAAAAACAATTCTTTTTTTTTAGTACATTCAAGAAAGATGTCAAAAACCATTGAAACATTGCTTCTATGGCTTTACATCAAAGCTTGGTTATGAACACTTTGGAAAATTAATCCTTTTTCTTAATTTCATTCAAGAAAGTATTCAAAAACCATTGAAACATTTTTCTGAGGCTTCCCTTCAAGGCTTGGTCATGAACACATTGGGAAATCAATCCTTTTTGTTTATTATATTCAAGACAGATGTTAAAACCATTGATACATTTCTTCTAAAGCTTCCTTCGAAGGCTTGGTTATGAGCTCTTTGGAAAATCAATCCTTTTTTTTTTATTACATTCAAGAAAGTTGTTAAAAACCATCAAAACATTTCTTCTGAGGCTTCCCTTCAAGGCTTGGTCATGAACACTTTGGAAAATCAATCCTTTCTTTTTATTACATTCAAGAAAGTTGTTAAAAACCATTGAAATATTTCTTCTGAGGCTTTTTTTCAAGGCATGGTAATAGAAACTTTAGAAAATCAATCTTTTTTTTTCATTACATTCAAGAAAATTGTTAAAAACCATCGAAACATTTCTTCCGAGGCTTCCCTTTGAGACTTGGTCATGAACACTTTCGAAAATTGATCCTTTTTTTTAATTTTATTCAAGAAAGATGTTAAAAACCATTGAAACATTTTTTCTGAGGCTTTCCTTCAAGGCTTGGTCATGAACACATTGGGAAATCAATCCTTTTTTTTTATTACATTCAAGACAGATGTTAAAACCATTGATACATTTCTTTTAAAGCTTCCTTCGAAGGCTTGGTTATGAATTCTTCGGAAAATCAATCCTTTTTTTTTTTATTACATTCAAAATAGTTGTTAAAAACCATTGAAACATTGCTTCTGACGCTTCCCATTAAAGCTTGGTTATGAACACTTTGGAAAATCAATCCTTTTTTTTTATTACATTCAAGAAAGTTGTTAAAAACCATTGAAACATTGCTTCTGAGGCTAATCTTCAAGGCTTGGTTATGAACACTTTGGAAAATTGATCCTTTCTTTTATTAAATTCAAGAAAGTTGTTAAAAACCATTGGAACATTGCTTCTAAGGCTTCCCTTCAAGGCTTGGTTATGAACACTTTGGAAAAATAATCCTTTTTTTTCATTACATTCAAAAAATTTGTTGAAAACCATTGAAACATTGCCTCTGAGGCTGCCCTTCAGAGTTTGGTAATGAACACTTTGGAAAAGTAATCTTTTTTTTCTATTACATTCAAGACAGATGTTAAAACCATTGATACATTTCTTCTAAGGCTTCCTTCGAAGGCTTGGTTATGAACACTTTGGAAATTCAATCTTTTTTTTTTTTATTACATTCGAGAAATTTGTTAAAAACCATTTAAACATTGCTTTTGAGGCTTCCCTTCAAGTCTGGTTCATGAACACTTTGGGAAATCAATCTTTTTTTATATTACATTCAAGACAGATGTTTAAAACCATTGAAACATTGCTTCTGTGGCTCTCATTCAAGGCTTTGTTCTGGACACTTTGGAAAAGCAATCTTTCTTTCCTTATTACATCCAAAGAACTTGTTTTTGTGGCTTCGCTCCAAGGTTTGGATATGAACACTTTGGAAAATCAATCATATTTTTTTTTACATCCAAGACAGTTGTTAAAAATCATTGAAACATTGCTTCTATTGCTTCCCATCAAAGCTTGGTTATGAACACTTTGGAAAAGCAGTCTTTTTTTTAATTTCATTTAAGAAAGATGTTGAAAACCATTGAAACATTGCTTTTGAGGCCTCCCTTCAAGGCTTGGTGATGAACACTTTGGAAAATCAATCTTTTTTTTTTATTACATTCAAGAAAGTTGTTAAAACCAGTGAAACATTGCTTCTGTGGCTTCTCTTCAAGGCTTGCTTATGAACACTTTGGGAAGTCAATCCTTTTTTTTTATTACATTCAAGAAAGTTGTTAAAAACCATTGAAACATTGCTTCTGAAGCTTCCCTTCAGGGCATGGTTATGAACACTTTGGAAAATCAATCCTTTTTTTTATTACATTCAAGAAAGATTTAGAACTATTGAAACATTGCTTCTATGTCTCCCTTTCAAGGCTTGGTTATGAACACTTTGGAAAATCAATCCTTTTTTTTATTACACTCAAGAAAGTTGTTAAAAACCATTCAAATATTCCTTCTGAGGCTTCCCTTCAAGGCTTGGTTATGAACCCTTTGGAAAATAAATCCTTTTTTTTCTCATTACATTCAAAAAAGTTGTTAAAACCATTGAAACATTGCTTTTGAGGTTTCCCTTCAAGGCTTGGTTATGAATTCTTTGGAAAATCAATCCTTTTTTTTATTACATTCAAGAAAGATTTAAAACCATTGAAACATTGCTTCTATGTCTTCCTTTCAAGGCTTTGTTATGAACACTTTGGAAAATCAATCCTTTTTCTTATTACATTCAAGAAAGTTGTTAAAAACCATTGAAACATTTTTTCTGAGGCTTCCCTTCAAGGCTTGGTTATGAACACTTTGGAAAATAAATTTTTTTTTTTTTATTACATTCAAGAAAGTTTTTAAAAACAATTGAAACATTGCTTCTGAGGCTTCCCTTCAGGGCTTAGTTATGAACACTTTGGGAAATCAATCCCTTTTTTTTTTTAACATTCAAGACAGATGTTAAAACCATTGATACATTTCTTCTAAGGCTTCTTTTGAAGGCTTGGTAATGAACACTTTGGAAAAGCAGTCTTTTTTTTTATTGTATTCAAGAAATCTGTTAAAAACCATTGAAACATTGCTTTTGAGGCTTCCCTTCAAGTCTGGTTTATAAACACTTTGGGAAATCAATTTTTTTTTATATTACATTCAAGAAAGATGTATAAAAGCATTGAAACATTACTTCTGTGGCTATCTTTCAAGGTTTTGTTCTGGACACCTCGGAAAATCAATCTTTTTTTTTTATTACATCCAAGAAACTTGTTAAAAACCATTGAAGCATTGTTTTTGTGGCTTACCTTCAAAGTTTGGATATGAACACTTTGGAAAATCAATCATTTTTTTATTTACATCCAAGGCAGTTGTTAAAAACCATAGAAACATTGCTCTTGAGGCTTCTCTTCAAGGCTTGGTCATGAACACTTTGGAAAATCAATCCTTTTTTTTAATTATATTCAAGGAAATTGTTCAAAACCATTGAAACATTGCTTCTATGGCTTCCTTTCAAGGCTTGGTTATGAACACTTTGGAAAATCAATCCTTTTTCTTATTACATTCAAGAAAGTTGTTAAAAACCATTCAAACATTTCTTCTGAGGCTTCCCTTCAAGGCTTGGTTATGAACACTTTGGAAAATCAATTCTTTTTTTTAATTATATTCAAGGAAATTGTTTAAAACCATTGAAACATTGCTTCTATGGCTTCCTTTCAAGGCTTGGTTATGAACACTTTGGAAAATCAATCCTTTTTTTTATTACATTCAAGAAAGTTGTTAAAAACCATTCAAACATTTCTTCTGAGGCTTCCCTTCAAGGCTTGGTTATGAACACTTTGGAAAATAAATCTTTTCTTTCAAACATTGTTTCTGATGGTACTTTTTTCAGGTTTGGTTATGAACACTGTGAAAAATCAATCCTTTTTCTTTTTACTACATTTAAGAAAGTTGTATAAAACCTTCGAAACATTGTTTCTGTGGCTACCCTTAAAGCTTTAGTTACGAACACATTGAAAAATCAATCCTATTTTTGTTACTACACTCAAGGAAGTTGTTGAAATCCATTGAAACCTTGCTTCTGTGGCTTCCGTTGTAGGCTTGGTTTCTATTATTTTCTATTATGTCACATTTTTGTTAAATAAATATATTTTCTATTTTACGCAGACCTTCATGTTATTATCAAAAAAATAATTACATAACCAATTAAAACATCTGTTGATGCGAATAATTCTGTTTTGTGTTGTTTAATACTTTTTTTTCTTTAGGTGGAACGGTTCAATCAGTTATGAGTAGCCCTGCTTGTCAGGGAGTTTGGAATCTTCCGGCATAATTGTGTTCAATTTGGAATCCTGAGGGTCTCGGCCACAGACAACTGGATTGTGAGAATCATAATCGTCGTCTGGGATTCCGTAAAACATATAGAGATCAGACATTGGATCAGTGTTTTGGAACCTGTTGAAAAATCGATGAATATATTATTATATCTATATTCAATAACATCAATAATACCTTTTGGATTCAAAACTGAAAAGGCTCTGTTTATACCCTTTTAGGGCACGTTTTTGTCATTTTGAAAACACCATCATATATAATTGCTTCATTTGTGAGAATTGTTGAAAAACCTTGGATGCATTGGTTTTGGGGACTAAAAAGTCTCTGTTTATACCTTTTTAGGTTCGGTTTTGACATTTTGAGGATTCAATCATATATTACTAAGACATCCATGAAAATCATCGGGAAACCTTGAGGACATTGGTTTGAACTAAAAAGTCTCTGTTTACAACATTTTAGGCTCAGTTTTTATGCTTTGAATTATTTGATTATATATGATTACTACTTCACAGAAAAGTGTTGAAAACATTGAAAACATGGGTTTTAGAAGCTAAAAAGACTCTGTTTATAGCTTTTAGGCTTGGTTTTCACACATATTCATATGTTATCACTACATTAGAGAAAGCTTTAGCAAAAAACTTTCAAACATTGATTTTCAAAGCTAAAAAGGCTTTTTTTATACCCTTTTAGAGCTTGGTTTTGACACTGACTCATGCAATATCACTAACTTCAATAGAATTATTAGAAACCTTTGAAAGATTGGTTTCAAAGCTGAAAAGTCCCTGTACATAACCTATTGGGCTAATTGTTAAAAATTCAATCATATACTATTGATACATTCATGAAAATTATTGAAAAATCATTGGGACATTGCTTTCAGAGCTGAAAAGATCTTTTTAGGCTTCGTTTTGACATTTCGAATGCACAATCATGTATTTTAATTACAGTCAAGAAATTGTTGAAAACATTCGTTTTATGTGCTAAAAAGGCTCTTTTTATGCCCTTTTGGGCTTGGTTTTGACATTTTGAAGATAAAATCACATATTTTACTACATTACTGAAGATTATTGGAAAACTTTGAAAACATAGGTTTTTTGAAGCTAAGAGGCTCTGTTTATACCTTTTTAGGCTTGGATTCAACACTTTACAATTTTATTTATTTACTATAATTACATTGGAGAAAAATTGTTAAAAACATTTAAAACATTCGTTTCAAAGCTAAACATGCTCTGTTTATATCCTCTAAGACTTGGTTTTGACCCTCATACATTATTTCTGCATTCAAGATGATTGATAAAAACCTTGAAAACATTGGATTCAAAGCTAAAAAAGCTCTACTTTTGATATCTGAATAGTCTACCAAATATCATCACCAAATTGAGGAAAACTGTTAAAAAACCTTGAAAACGTGTTTCACGCTTTAAAAGTCCCTTTTTGTATGATTTTAGGCTTGGTTTCAACACTTTGAATAGTCAATCATATATTATTAGTAAATTTCATGTGGTTGTTAGAAATACCGTTTCAATTTTTGTTTTTGACACTTCGGAAATTCAATTCTATATTATTACTACATTCAAGTAAATTGTTAAAGACCTTCGAGACATTTGTTTCAAAACTGAAAAGGTTCTCTTTTTACCCTTTTTGGCATGGTTTCGGACATTTTGAAAATTCAATTATATATTTTAACTGCATTCAAGAATATTGTTGAAAATCTTTAAGACTTTGGTTCCAGGGCTCAAACTCTCTTCATTTTGCTAATTTAAGTCAATTTTTACAACTAATTCAAATCATATTAAGCATCATCACTAAAGTATGAAAAGCTGAAAACACACACGAAATTATTAATATATCTCGTAATTTCGATTAAAATCATTTCACTTGATATTCAGAAACAAAAACAACACATTTTATTGATTTTGCCATTTCCAGTGTCACCTCAACAATGTAAAATAGGAGACTTGATTAAAATAATAATGATATTACAGATATCTTAAAAGAAAAAAAAACGCCTTTTTATCAATTTTGGACTTTCCAATATTTTTCACCAAATCTTCCACAAAGTTGCATTTTTTAAAAATCCAAAAAATTATTTAAGTTCGTATTTAAAAAACAACATATTTTATTGATTTGGCCATTTCCATTGTCTCTTCAACAATTTATCGAAGAAATCATGTAATGATGATGATGATGATGACAATGATGAGGATGACGGTGAGGATGACGATGACGATGATGATGATGATGATGATGATGACGATGATGATGATGACAATGAGGATGACGATGACAATGATGATGATGATGATGATGATGACGATGACGATGATGATGATGATATCCCTGATATTTTAAAAGAAAAAAAAAACCTTTTCATTCATTCTGAACTTTCCAATATTTTACACCAAATCTTTCACAAAGTTGCATATTTTTCTCATTCATTCTGATAATATTCAAAGAGGCCAAACCGGAGACTGAAAGGCCCGAATTTGGAATCCCTGTCATAGAAACGTATGTTCGACCAGATGATATGTGGGTGGGGTGGGGGCGGTCAGGGCTCATCGTTGATGATGAAACGCCGACTTACTTTGGATCTCTTACACGGAACGGGTCGGGGATGGAAGGACAAGACAATTTTGAATCGGGTTCGAACTCTAGGAAAAAGGCTAAAAATGCATCTCACCTATTCTCTCTCATTATTACAAGGTGGGGGGGGGAGATTCCAAGTTGTAATTTGTCGAAATATTCGCCTCTAAATCTTTGCGCTATGATTATAAATGATCGTAAAAAAATCGCCTATGAATTTTACTTGAGCATTGTAGGATAGTTTTGTACTTTAATCTCTATCAAGATAACGAACAATCATCGGGAAGTGGTTTTTAATTAAAAAAAATTAATTATGATTATCAAACAATTATGAAATTAATTTTCAATAAAATGAAACTGATCCGAAATCATTTGCTGCCGTCACACGGTTAATATATCATTGAATTTTCACGACATAAACAGAGGAAACAATGGAAGGCCTAAATACGGCTTCTATCGAACCTGTTAGCAAAAAGTGGTCACTTCAACGTAGCCACACACTTACCATTGGGCTGAACAGTCCGCTGATAAAGGCACAGGCTAAATAACTGCTGTTTGGATATTTTGATAATTCAAAAACCTTTTTAAGCTATTTTCAATATGTCAGTGAATATTTGGATATTCATCTAAAGATATTTTTGCAGTTAGATTTTTTAAAAAACTTTTATATTATTACTACATTCAAGAAAGTTGTTAAAGACCTTTAAAAGAGTGGGTCTGAAGTGAAAAAGCTCTATTCATACCCTTTTAGGCTTGCTTAGGGACATTAAAATCGCATTAGTTTAATGAAAGAAATTCTTCTCTTTTCTAAGATAATTTCTCTTGCAGTCTCAATATAGTGTTACTTTATTTGATAAATGGGCGTTAAAATAGTATATACCTGAAAAGCTATGAAATACCTAGATAAAATTTTCAGCTATAGATAAGGAATTAGAGTTAGCAACAACGGTCACTGAATTCTGTCTGCACGGCCAGTTTGTGTGCAAATTTTAGGCTCAACTCCCTCACCCCCAGAGCGCATAAGGGCAACGGCTGCTCGCTGAGAATGCGAGTTGGGACACGTTTGTCCATTTCCAGTGTCATTTTAACAGTTTAACGTGGAAGAATTAACAAATAATGAAGATGATGATGGTGGTGGTGGTGGTGGTGAAGGAGAAGGAGAAGGAGAGGAAGAAGAAGGAAACTTTTTTACAAATTTGGTAATTTCCAATATTTTTGCACCATATCTTTCAGAACTTGGATTTGCCATTCATTTTAATAATTGTTTTAAGGTCACCACGGCCTTGAAAAAGCCCGAAATGGGATTCCCTGTCATAGAAGCGTACACTCGGCCTGACGGTGTATGTTGGGTGGGGTCGTGGTTCATCATAGACTGTAACAAAACAACTTTGAATCGGGGTCAAACTCCAGGGAAAAGGCTAAACGCAGATCTCATCCATTATTCCCTCTTATTCTTACATTTGGAGGTAGGGGGGAAGATTCAAAGTTGAATTTTGTTTTCGAAGTATACGCTTCTAAATCATTGTACAATGATTATAAAGGATTGTTAAAAAAAAAAAGAAAGAAAATTGCTTGTGAATTTTATTTGAGTATCGTAAGATAGTTTAGTAATTCAATATCTAATAAATACCAAAGAGTCATTGGGAAGTGATTTTTGATAAAATGATATTTTCATTTCTCTTATCGTCCGTGGTTGGATGGAAACCTTCCTCCCAAGATTCGCTACTCCTGTCTATCATTGGTGTGGCGAAGTCAGTAGCTTCTGAATTTCTCGAAGGGACCATTGTGAATTTTATTCTCAGAGGTTTCCCGGAAACAAAATAAAGTCTCACAGAATATTGTCAGGTTCAATGGCACAGGCTTCCCCAAAACAAAATAAACTCTTACAGACTATTTTGAGATCCAATTTCACTTGCATTCCTCCCAAAAACAAAGAGAGTCTTGAAGAGACCATTGTGAATTCCAGTCTCACAGGCTTCCCGAAAACGAAATAAAGTCTCACAGACTATTGGCAGATTCAATTTCACTGGCTTCCTCCCGAATACATAAAGAGTCTTGAAAAAACTATTTTGAATCCCAGTCTGGCAGGCTTCCCGTAAACGAAATGAAGTCTGAAAGAATATTGGTAGATTCAATTTCACTTGCGTTCCTCCCCAAAACGAAAATAGTCATATAGAGACCATTGTGAATTTCAATCTCACAGGCTCCCCAAAAACAAAATACCGACTCACAGAACTCTGCCAGGTTCAATGGTACAGGCTTCCCCAAAACAAAATAAAGTCTCAAAGAATATTGGTAGATTCAATTTCCCTGGCTTCTTCCCGGAAACAAAAAGAGTCTCGAAGAGAGCATGGTGAATTTCAGTCTCACAAGTTTCATTGAAGCAAAATAAAGTCTCACAGAATATTGTCAAGTTCAATGGCACAGGCTTCCCGAAAACAAGATAAAGTCTCACAGACTATTGGTAGATCCAATTTCACTGGTTTCCTCCTGAAAACGAAGAGAGACTCGAAGAGTTCATCGTGAATTCCAGTCTCACAGTCTTCCTGAATAAGAAATAAATACTCAGAGAATATTTCCAGGTTCATTGGCATTGGCTTCCATAAAACCAAATAAAGTCACACAGATCATTTTGAGATCCAATTCCACAGTCATAAAGAAACCATTGTGAATTTCAGTCTCACAGGATTCCCGAAAACAAAATACAGTCTCCCAGAATAATACCAGGTTCAATGGTACAGGCTTCCCGAAAACAAAATAGTGTCCCACAGACTATTTTGAGATCTAATTTCACTTGCATTCCTCCCAAATACAAAAAAAGTCTTGAAGAGGCCATTGTGAATATCAGTCTCATAGACTTCCCAAAAACAAAATAAAGTCTCACAGACTATTTTCAGGTTCAATTTCACTGTTTTCCTTCCGAAAATTGAAAAGAGTCTTGAAGACACCATTGTGAATTTCAGTCTAATAGAATTCCACAAAACGAAATAAAGTTTCACAGACTATTTTCAGGTTCAATTTCACTGGCTTCCTCCCCCAAAAACGAAAAGAGTTTTAAAGAGACCATTGTGAATATCAGTCTCCAAGGCTCTCTGGGAACAAAATAAAGTCTCACAGACTATTTTCAGGTTTAATTTCATTGGCTTCCTCCTGGAAACAAAAAGAGTCTTGAAGAGACCATTGTAAATATCAGTCTTAAAGGCTCTCTGGAAACAAAATAAAGTCTCACAGACTATTTTCAGGTTCAATTTCACTGTTTTCCTTCAGAAAACGAAAAGAGTCTTGAATAGACCTTCCTGAATTTCAGTGTTAAAGGCTTCTGGGAAACAAAATAAAGTCTCACGGACTATTTTCAGGTTCAATTTCACTGGCTTCCTCCCGAAAACGAAGAGAGTTTTGAAGAGATCATAGTGAATATCAGTCTCAAAGGCTTAATGTCTTTGAAATTCATTGAGAACTCCTAGAAATATAGTGTGTGCACAAATTCGTATTATCAATTAGGCACAATCAGCACAGTACCTTGGGCCTACGAAAATTTGGTGCCCACTAAAAGTATATTTCGAACCGTTTAAGAAATTTGAATATTATAAGATAATAGAAATATTTCTGTACCTTGCGTAAATGAATCAACATAGCCCACGTGTGTACCAGAACTAATTATCTGAAAAATTATCTAATATCATCTTATGCACTAATAAAGATATTTTATCTAGAATTATCTTTAAAAAGAAATAAAAAGGATCTTTCATCTAAAATTATCTAGAAAATACCTACGCAAGATTCGGGCATTATTCGTCCCAAAATGTCTCAAAAGAAGCTTTTTTTGAAAAAACAAAAATAGGAATTTTTAGATGGTGTCTAGCGGTGCCTTCATACAAGTATCCAAGGTTGTCGCCCTGGAAATGTGACCAAGGGCGCCCAGATACACATGCACACACACACACACAGAGAAGAATCTGTAGCCCACAGGGCTGGGTAGTCGGGTAGGTAGTTCGTGGGGCTACGGTGATTCAATATACATTTCAGAACATTAATGAGACACTGATCTTATCAATGTCCAGGGCCCCTGAATGCCTCAATCCGGCCCTCTATGGGAAAACAAACAAAGTTGAATACATATAGCTCTCTCAACTTCATAGGTAGAGGTGAACAAAGAAAGCGTTTTAAAAAACATGAACGGAATTCAATGTTTTGCATAATGGGACGGAACGAAATCGGGAAAAAAATCGGTGACATGCTTAATACAAAGATCAAACATAGAACTCATTCATTCATCCCGTTGAAATCATCTTGGGGGTCAAATCCGGGTTCAGAAAAATAAATAATTGTTCAAAGAATATCTTTGTATGTAAAGATATGTACGTGTTTTCTTCAATTCAATCACTTAAATCTCTGACGTTCATAAAAAGAGATCTCTACACTCATCGTATTGTTAGGTTTTCTTGTTCTGCCATTCCGTTTTTGTAATCCTTTACAGTTTACCACGTTCATTCCATTTTCGCCATTCTACATTTTTTATCGTCTCAAAAATGTTCTATCTCACATTATTTACTTATTTTGAATTTCCGTGACAGACAATCGCTTTTTATTTGTTTTTTTGGTTTGCTTTAGCAGTGAATGAATTTTGATATGGATTTTTCTTAGTGAGAGATTTTTTTTCTTCTTTTTTTTAAAATGCTTTTATGTATAAAGTGACGTTCGATCAGACTGACATGGGTCGTCGTGTGGTTTCAAATCACGTCTCCGTAAAGATCATTATGTTGCTTTTGCAACATATCCAGCCCATTGCCATTTTAGTTTTCTAACTGTTTCTACGATACCTTAACATTAATCTCCAGATGGGTAGAAAAGTCGGATTTTGTCTCTGGGGACCACGGAGATCATGATATATATATTCACCATGTATATTTTTAAACATGATCTCCTTCTTTGTTAATGCTCTTGATTCAGTGGTGAATACTAATCACATAGATCGAACATCACATGGTGAACAAGTATAATACCCATCATAAACGACGATATTATTACGCGTGGATAAATCATGAACATATAATTTGTTTTATTACACGATTAATATTTCTGTTTTTTGGGGGGGGGGTGCAAACCAAGAAAATAGCTGAATTGATTCTACAGCAATGGTAGTAAATTGATTCCAACAGCAGTCACCCACTTAATACCGGCGAAGGTGCACATACAGACGCAAAATAGGTTGCTGCTGGGAAAGAGCAGCAGCCATTTTGTATCGGTGTATTCGCAGTATTCCAGTCCTTTTTTGCATCTGTTTGAGCGTGACAGGAAAGCAACAAACAAACAAAATATCTTATATAATAATACATTTCAGATTAAAATTCAGCAGATAACTACGTTCAAGGAAGGGGACATATGTATACATATATGTATTCTAGAAACGGACATACTTGGTCCGACAGAGGGAGTCATAAATCGCGTTATATCATATAGAAACTTGTTACACGGTTAATATAAGTCTCAATTTAAACAAGGTAAATAGAATAAACAATTGAAGAGAATGGTGCTGCTACAGGAATCGAACCTGCGACCGATATGGTGGCTTTTTCAGCATACTGATGCACTGATCGTGCTAAACAGCCATTGGGATTGCAAGGCCAAATAACTAAGAAGAGAATAAACGAGATGAGAATTTGAGTTGAAAGCAGTTATTTGACCTTTGCATTACCGGTGGGCTTTTTAGCACAATGGTAAGTGCATTGCTGTATTGAAACGGCTGACTTATCGGTCACAGGTTCGATTTCCCATTTTCATTAATAGTTCATTCTATTTACTTTGTCTAAATTGAATGATACATTAACCGTGTAACGACGGGATATCATCTTTAATAAGTTTCTATATAATATAATGCGATTTATAATTCATATATATATATACATATATATATATATATATATATATATATATATGTATATATATATATATATATATATATATATATATATATATATATATATATATAAACGAAAAAAATGATGTTCATTTAATCCTGTTGTTTGCTTAAAATAATTTCACAAAAATCAATACCTTTGTTTACCCGGAAGGTACCCAAATAAAGGGAAGGATGCTTCAATCATATCTGAATATCTCAATATAAAGCTTCACAACCGTAACATTTTACGATATTAGTATGTAAACAAAATAAATAGAATAAATAAATATATATTTCATATATATATATATATATATATACACATATATATATATATTTATAATGAGTAAAGATTTTTTCGATAGTTTATTACAGATTGTACCCTCTGTTTTGCTTGACAAAGACTTTCAGGTAGAACAGTATGTACAATCAGTAATGAACCATTGGAAAATCTTTACTTATTTTATAACCGCTCTGCTGATGGTATTGAGCACTTTCTAAGAATGACAATCTACTAAATGCATTATTACATATACCCACGCTTGTTGTACTATAAATCTTACAAACACCTTCACATAAGAGATATTCTGGGATGAAAAAAAAATTGTGTCAAAATTGTCAATTATCGTTTACAATACTTTATCTCATAGATATATAAAAAATAATGAAAGACAGGGCTGGTTAGTCTCTCAATAGAAACTGTCACCCAACTACTGCTTTTGTCAGCATGCAGTGTTTGGGGATGATCAATTGAAATTTGGAAAAAACGTAGATAAACAAGATAATTCTATCACATTTTGCTGGATCAGTAAAAGTCTAGATTTTCTAAAAACAAGGATGGACACAACCGGGCACAATCTAAGGCAACAATTTAGCATAAACTTACATAATAAATTGAGACCCATCCTCACTGAAACTTATTTTGAGGGGTAACTTTCCAAAATGAGAAAAATCTTTTTTTGTAGACATACTAAAAAGTAATGGTTTAATTTTCAGCCCTCTAGTTCCAGCGTCGGAGCCTAGACGGATGATTCTTACATGGAAAGCCAACTAGTCAGCCAGAGCGGATTAAAAACTGAAGAAACTTATGCTGATAGTTTTGGTGACAGTTTTCGTTTACAGTTTCTGATAAGAAGGCAATGATTAGAAGAGAGGAGTGAAATTTAGGTTTCTTCAAATATTCATTAGTCAGACAAACCTGCGTTATGAAATTTGTGCAAATTCGTGCAATTTGTGCAAATTTGTGCTAAAGCCTCATATCCTGCAATTCGTGCCAATTTCTGCAATTTGTGAAAATTTGTGCAATCTGTGAAAATTTACGAAATGTGTGCAGATTTGTGCAATTTGTGAAGTATATGCACACTGAATGATTGTGCGAAGCAAAACTTGAAATGGTTTAAAAATAATTTGGTACACTTATCTCTCTATGCTAATAAAACTCTTTCGGCAAGATTTTATTTGATGAAAGTAGGATTGCTTTGAACGGAGTAACATATTTACTCAAGATTTTATTCTGTAATTTGAATTACTTTTTAGTTCATTTTGAAAGAAGTAATATTATCAGAAAAATTCTTTGAAAGCAAATTTTCAGTTTACCCGAATTCTGGATTTTCCCTCGGCTGTAAAAAAAAAAAGGAGGCGGGGCTTAGTGTGAAAGAAAGAAGTAAGCCTTGTATGAATATATGATTTTAAAGAATACTGGTGCATAGTTGTGTAATGAATACTCCCATAAGTTGATTGTAAATAGCTGGAGTAATGCTGGGAAGAGGAGAGTATCTCTCTTCACAGGTCGGTTGAGTTCGTAAGAAGCTTTTAGAACTATTAAACATCTTTAAAATACTACCGTCGAATTTGAAACTGCAAACCACTGGCCAAGTTGAAGTTGTTCTCCACAGCGTTAACCCTTTCCTTCCTTTGCAGTGGAATCTTTGCCGAACATGAGATTATAGATATCACAGTTTCAAATACAGAATGGGACAGCAAAAGCAGACCTGTTTTTCTGTTTTTTTTTTTTTTTTTTTGGTGTATTCGAATATTCCTGAAGAGAGCGGACCTAACTTGCGGACCTAACTTTGCGAGCATGAACAGACCCTCCCCGCTGGGTTGCCCTGGTCGGCAGTGGGACACCATGAAGTGAGCTTCTCTATTGTTTGAGAGTCACATTCACAACTGCCAACCCTGTCCATTCTTCGCGTCTTTTGAGAGGGGTCTTTGGCAGAACATTGAACAAGCCATGTCGGGCACTCTCTCAACCAATCGTCTGAATATGGCTCACAACAACTGTTGACAGTTTTCGTTGACTGTTTCTAAAGCACACACGCACACACATATTCAAACACACACACACACACACACACACACACACATACAAGAAAAACAGTCCAACATGGGCAACAAAACAAGCCAGCCAACTGAACCATCTGCAGCATCAAAAACAGTCGAAGTGGCCATTACCCCCTTTATCATAGAGGTGGGTAAGGACCCATCGATCGCTATGAATCCTCTAACGTGCACGCTAGATATTGAGAGACCGTTGCCAGGTGTAGAGGGAGCCTCAACATCCGTTGGTACTGTCGTACCGATGGTAGAGGCTCTGTCTCATCTGGTGAACATCGGTCAACTATCACCCAGGATTGAGGAAGCCTCAACACCTACCATAGCGGAAGCTAATCAGGTTCATCTTCCTGGACCAATATTTCCTGGCAACGTTTCAGCCGTGGACAAAAATTGTAGGATGAAACGAAAGGTGTTCAATCTTCAACTTTCTTGGCGTTGGTGTTTGCCATTACATTTGCATTCACTATAATTTTGGCCATTACAGCTACTCCATATGCCCTGATTAGTGGCATTATAAGTATGATAGCTATGTATTGGTGTGTTGGCTTATCTTTCACTCCATCATTGAACTGAGGGAGTGCTTGAGTTTTTTTCTGAAAATTGTGAATCTTGACTTGAAAATACGGATGTTTGTTTTTCTGAGCGTGTCAATGTTGTGATAAAAATGGAATTGTCAATGATGTCTATTATATATGTCTCTTTTTTTGCCTTTGAAATTAGGATCATGTTTTCGAGAAGCCTGCCGTATTGAACCTGGCATTATTCCGTGGGAGTTTATTGCGTTTACAGGAAGCCTGTCAGATTAAAAATGACAATCGTCTCGTCATTAACTTTTTCGTCTTTGGGGGGAAGCCAATGGAATTGAACGAATAGTCCGTGAGACTTTATTTCGTTTTGGGGAACCTGTGACACTGATATTCACGATGGTCTCTTCAAGACTCTTTTCGTTTTCGGAAGGAAGCCAGTGAAATTGAACCTGAAAATAGTCTGTGAGACTTTATTTTGTTTCCAGGAAGACTTTAAGACTGATATTCACAATGGTCTCTTCAAGACTCTTTTCATTTCCGGGAGGAAGCAAGTGAAATTGAACCTGTAAATAGTCTATGAGACATTATTTCGTTTCCAGGAAGCCTTTAAGACTGATATTCATAATGGTCTCTTCGAGACTCTTTTCGTTTTCGGGAAGAATCCAGTGAAATTGAACCTGAAAATAGTCTGTGAGACTTTATTTCGTTTCCAGGAAGCCTTTAAGACTGATATTCACAATGGTCTCTCCGATATTCATTTTGTTTTCGGGAGGAAGCCAGTGAAATTGAGCCTAAAAAACATCTGTGAGACTTTATTCTGTTTCCAGGAATCCTCTAAGACTGATATTCACAATGGTTTCTCGGAGTGAAATTGAAAGCCAGGGAAATTAAACCTAGTGTTGATCACAGGGATAAAACTAACCTGTCTCACAAAAGCGTAAAGCTAACTCATGTTCCTGTCAGTGGGTGAACAATCCAACGCTTGGTGAATTCTGCTTTGCAATGATAAGAGGAGCCGACATCGAAGGATCAAAAATCGACGTCGTTACGAACACTTGGCCGCCACAAGCTAATTATCCCCGTTGTAACTTTTCTGACACCTCTTGGCAGAATTGAGCCAGGCCTAAAATGGTCTAAACAGAGCTCTTCAGCTTGGAAACCAATGTTTTTAAAGTTTCTTCAGTAATTTTCAGTGGAAATCTAAATGGCAATGGGCTTGTCATGTTGCAAGAATGGCACACTCCCGATGGACATCACGATTTGCCCCATGGATCTCCAGAGATCACATACACAACCGAAGGAGGCTGGCAGAATAGAAGATGAAGTGACGAACTAGAGAAATTCAGAAACTATTGACTTCGCCACACCAATGATAGACAGGAGTAGCGAATCCAGGGAGTAATGTTTTCATCCAACCACGGACAATAAGAGAAATGAAAATATCATTTCATCAAAAATCACTTCCCAATGACTCTTTGGTATTTATTAGATATTGAATTACTAAACTATCTTACAATACTCAAATAAAATTCACAAGCAATTTTCTTAATTTTTTTTTAACAATCCTTTATAATCATTGTACAATGATTTAGAAGCGTATACTTCGAAAACAAAATTCAACTTGGAATCTTCCCCCCTACCTCCAAATGTAAGAATAAGAGGGAATAATAGATGAGATCTGCGTTTAGCCTTTTCCCTGGAGTTTGACCCCGATTCAAAGTTGTTTTGTTTCCTACAAGAGTTCAAAGATAAGTCAGTGTTTCATCAGTCAATGATGAACCACGACCCCACCCAACATACACCGTCAGGCTGAGTTTACGCTTCTACGACAGGGAATCCCATTTCGGGCTTTCTCAAGGCCGTGGTGACCTTAAAACAATAATAAAAATGAATGAAAAATCTAAGCTCTGAAAGATATGGTGCAAAAATATTGGAAATTACCAAATTAGTAAAATTATTTCCTTCTTCTTCTCCATTTTCTTCTTCCTCTCCTTCTTCTTCTTCTCCATTTTTTTCTTCCTCTCCTTCTTCTTCTTCTTTTCCTTCTTCTTCTTTTCTTTCTTCTTCTTCACCACCATCATCATCATCATCATCATTTGTTAAATCATCCACGTTAAATTGTTAAAATGACACTGGAAATGGCCAAATGTGTCCCCATTCGCAGTCCTAGCGAGCAGCCGTTGCCCTTATGCGCTCTGGGGGTGGGGGAGTTGACACTAAAATTTGCACACAAACAGACAGAATTCAGTGACCGGTGTTGCTAACTCTAATTCCTTATCTATAGCTGAAAATTTTATCTGGGTATTTCATAGCTTTTCAGGTATATACTATTTTAACGCCCATTTATCAAATAAAGTAACTCTATGCTAAGACTGCAAGAGAAATTATCTTAGAGAAGAGAAGAATTTCTTTCATTAAACTAATGCGATTTTAATGTCCCTAAGCAAGCCTAAAAGGGTATGAATAGAGCTTTGTCACTTCAGACCCACTCTTTTAAAGGTCTTTAACAACTTTCTTGAATGCAGTAATAATATAAAATTTAAAAAAAAAACCCAACAGCAAAGATATCTTTAGATGAATATCGAAATATTCACTGACATATTGATAATAGCTAGAAAGGTTTTTGAATTATCAAAATATCCAAACAGCCCAACAAATATCGAGACGTGGATGAAAGATAGTGAAAGTGAAGAGAAAAAGTTGTCGTCAACAAGGGTACCTCGGAAATACTCTTGATCACTTATCTCCCTTGAAAGCTATTTGAACCTTTCAAATCCTAAGCGTTTAACATAACGAGAAAAACAAGAGATTCTTTTGAAAAGCAGCCACGTTATAGAGACGAGTTTGGTGTGGAATGAGATTATTAATAAGGGAAAAAACAAGTTGTTTCCAATTGATTTTCCAGTTCATTCCCGTTAGAACGTGCGAAAGAGGAACGAATAATGAGTGAAATGAAAAATCAAAAAATAGAAACCAGATAAGAATTCGGTTTGAAAGCAGTTATTTAGCCTTTGCCTAACCAGCGGGCTGTTTAGCCTAATGGTAAGTGTGTGGCTACGTAGAAGAAGCCATTTGTTGCTAAGAGGTTCGATGGAAATTATACAAGGAGCCTATTCAACTTTGAAGATGAATATTTACAAGGTTTTTAACAATTGTTCCGAACGTAGAAATGATATATAATTGAATTTTCCATGTGTAAAAAAGCAAGCCTGAAAAGGTATAAACGGAGCCTTGTTAGCTCCAGAGCGAATATTATCAACTATTGATATTCTAATACAAACAAAAATAGCAATGGGCAGGATATGTTGCAGCAATGGTACACATCAAACACACATTATGATCCACATTAGGGATCACCAGAGGAAACATGCGCTACCGAGGGAGTCCGGCAGAATACAACATGGAGAGACGAACCACACATATTCAGAAAGATAATGATGATACCATTATCGATTCTTTTCTTTTTTTAATCATTACTTTATTGGGACTTTTAAAAGAGAACTATCGTTAATATTTACTTTATCACAATAATATTTCAATAGTATGATTTGGATAAATGAAACTATTATTTTATTAAAAAACCACTTCCCAATGACAGTTCATTATCATTATTATTATTAGATATTGAACTACTAAACTAATCTACAATACTCAATGCTTAATAAACATCGTACAATGATTTAGAAGTGAATATTTCGACAAATTTCAACTATGAATCTCCTCCTCCACATTTTTATAATAATAAAGAATAGATGAGATGCACTTTTAGGCTTTTTCCCTGGAGTTCGACCCCAATCCAAAGTTATCTTGTCCTTTCACCCCCAACCCCTTCCGTACAAGAGATCAGAGATAAGTCGGTGTTTCATCAGTTAACGATGAGTCCCGACCCCCATCCGACACAGAGACACACCATACGGCCGAACGTACGCTTCTATCACAGGGAATCCAATTTCAGGCCTTCAGTCACCAGTAAGGCCTCATTGATCTTCATCAGAATGAATAGAAAAAAAAATGCATCGTTGTGTAAGAAATTGTGAAAAATATTGGAAAGTTCAGAATGAATAAAAATGTGTTTTTTTTTCTTTCAAAATATATTCATTTATGATATATATATATGTATATATCTATTTAACCAAAATGCGACACATTAAACAACAAAAAACAGATTTATTTTCATCAACTGATTTTTTAATTGTTTATGAAATTATTTCTTTGATAATAACATGAAGGACTGTGTGAAATAAAAAACATATTTATTCAACGAAAATGCGACATATTTGAAGCCATAACATATTTCCAGCGACCCTCTCATGATTACCACTGTTGGACTTCCCAGCCGAATTCTCTGAGTCTCAGAATGTGCTCGAAATCCTTACTCATGGGTGGTCGACCACTGAATTCTTTACCTTTTACAACTGGTTATAGCCTCCCTAGAAATATTGTTTATTATCAATATCCATATTTCCAAACATAAACATATTGAATCAACACTGAACAGTTCGCATTGTAGTAGTGCAATTTCTAAGTCAACGCAGATTAAACAATAAAAATATTCTCTGTGAAATGATAAACGAATGAATAAAATAAATTGATGTTGTATTTGATTTTGTGAGTTTTATCAATCTAGCCGAACTCCCGTCCAAGTTTGGGGTTGACTTTGTTTTTGTACCACAACAATCACAACAACAATCCTCAGGAATTTGGGATGGTAAATTCTCCACTGTTAGTCTGCGCTGTCAGTAGAGTACAGTACGCTTTAGGTATTCATATTTGAAGTTTTTCACTACAATGAATCAGATCTCTTGAATGTTGGGTCTTGTTTTTTTAGAGTCAGATGAAACTTGTCGTTGTTTGAGTTTTCACTTAGCCTGCTTGATTATAATATCATCCAATGGCTTCGTGATGTTAATCCGCAGGTCTTGGTAATTACTGATATATATATATATATATATATATATATATATATATATATATATATATATATATATATATATATATATATATATATATATGTGTGTATATATATATATATATATATATATATATAAACAAAGTAGATACCTGTGGGAGTTATAAAGCGATTCAGCGGAGAGAGAGAGAGAGAAGGAGAGAGAGAGAGAGAGAGAGAGAGGGAGAGAGAAAGAGAGAGAGAGAAGGAGAGAGAGATAGAGAGAGATCATTAAGGGTTCATCTTGGAGTACATGGAATGATGATGGTGTTAAATATATATATATATATATATATATATATATATATATATATATATATATACATATATATATACATACATATAAATATTTATATAATATATTTCAGATATTGATAAGCACTTACAGACATTTTATTTAATAAAAAATAATGAATATATACGTAGCTATGAAATATAATCCATGAAAACGTTTCCAAATATGGTCAAGCTTATTTCCATACGATCAGTGAACGTTATCACCATGACAACCGAACGCCATCTTAATATTCTGCCGTATCGGAAGAAAACTTTACGCAAGTCTTGTTTTATCAACAAAACTACAAACATTTCTTTAATTTACTGTTAAAATTTCATTGATCCAAGTTTTTCTCACTTAAAAACAATCAAATAGCTTGACATAAATTAATTGCATATTTCATAACAAGAAAAACGGCCCAAAATGAGCAACAAAACAAGCCAACCATCTGCACCATCAGAAAGCGTCGAAGTGGCAATTACCCCCTTTATCATAGAGGTGGGTGAGGACCCACCGATCGCTATGAGTCCTCCAATGTGCACGCTGGATATGGAGAGACCGTTGCCAGGCGTAGAGGGAGCCTCAACATCCGTTGCTACTGTCCTACCGATGGTAGAGGCTCCGTCTCACCGGGTGCACTTCGCTCAACTACCACCCAGGATTGAGGATGCCTCAACACCAACCATAGGGGCAGCTAATAGGGGTCATCTTCCTCGAACAAGATTGCCTGGCAATGCTTCTGCAGTGAAACAGAGGATGAAGCAGAAGCATCGCCTTCTACTCATTGCCTTGGCATTTTTAGTTGTGATTGCATTGATATTAAGTGTAGTATTGGCCGTTGCTGCTAATATATATGTGGTGATTTCAGAGATCATATGTATGCTGGCGGTGAATAGTATCATTGTTTATCTTTGCCACCAGGATTTAGGCATTGAGTTGCTTTAGATTTTTCTCAAAATTATGAATGTTGACTTTTTTTGGAAATTCGGATGTTTGTTCTTTTGAGCGTGTCGATGTTGTGATGAAAATGGAATCGTCAATCAGATACATCTCGTTTTTTTGTCTTTGAATGTGGATAATGATTTGTGAAGCCTGTCAGATTGGACCTGACGATTTCAGGTTCAATTCCACTGGTATCCTCCCGGACTAATGTGAATATCATTCTTAAAGGATTCCTGGAAACAAAAAAAAGTCTCATGGACTATTTTCAGGTTCGATTTCACTGGTTTCCTCCCGAAAACAAAAAGAGTCTCAAAGAGATCATAGTGAATTTCAGTCTTAAAGGCTTCGTGGAAACAAAATAAAGTCTCAAAGACGATTTTCAGGCTCAATTTCACTGGTTTCCTCCCGGGAACAAAAAGAGTCTTGAAAACACTTTTGTGAATATCAATGTTGAAGGCTTCCTGGAAACAAGATAAAGTATCAAAGACTATTTTTAAATTCGATTTTACTGGCTTCCTCCCCAAAACGAAAAGAGTCTCGAAGAGAACATAGTCAATTTCAGTCTTAAAAGCTACATGGAAACAAAATAAAGTCTCACAGACTATATCCTGGTTCAATTTCACTGGCTTCCTCCCGGAAACGAAAAAGAGTCTTAAACAGACTATTGTGAGTATCTGTCATAAAAGCTCTCTGGAAACAAAATAGTGACTCACAGACTAATTTCAGGTAAAATTCCACTGGCTACCTCCCGGAAACAAAGAGAGTCTCGAAGAGACCATAGTGAATTTCAGTCTTAAAGGCTTTGTGGAAACAAAATAAAGTCCCAAGACTATTTTCAGGCTCAATTTCACTGGTATTGTCCCGGAAACAAAAAGAGTCTGGAAGACACTATTATGAATATCATTCTTAAAGGCTTCCTGGAAACAAAATAATGTCTCACAGACTAATTTCGGGTTAAATTCCACTGGCTTCCTCCCGGAAACAAAAACATTATTGAAGAGACCATTGTGAATATCATTTCTAAAGGCTTCCTTGAAAGGAAATAAAGTCTCACAGACTATTTCCAGGTTCAATTTCACTGGCTTCCTCAAAAAACCAAGAAGAGTTTCGAAAGGGACAATTGTGAATTTCAGTCTCAAAGGCTTCCTGGAAACGAAAAAAATATCTAAGACTATTTTCAGGCTCAATTTCACTGGTTTCCTCCCGGAAACGAAAAAGAGTCTTGAAGACACTATTGTGAATATCATTCTTAAAGGCTTCCCGGAAACAAGATAAAGTCTCAAAGACTATTTTCAAGTACAATTTCACTGGCTTCCTCCCCAAAACGAAAAGAGTCTCGCAGAGACCATAGTGAATTTCAGTCTTGAAAGCTACATGGAAACAAAATAAAGTCTCACAGATTATTTCCTGTTTCGATTTCACAGTTTTCCTCCCGAAAATGAAAAGATTCTTGAAGAGACTATTGTGAATATCAGTCATAAAAGCTCTCTGGAAACAAAATAATGTCTCAAAGACTAATTTCAGGTTAAATCCACTGGCTTCCTCCCGGAAACAAAAAACAGTATTGAAGAGACCATTGTGAATATCATTCCTAAAGGCTTCCTGGAAAGAAAATAAAGTCTCACAGACTATTTCCAGGTTCAACTTCACTGGCTTCCTCAAAAAAATAAATAGAGTTTCGAAGGAACAATTGTGAATTTCAGTCTTAAAGGCTTCGTGGAAACAAAATAAAGTCTCAAAGACGATTTTCAGGCTCAATTTCACTGGTTTCCTCCCGGAAACACAAAGAGTCTTGAAGACACTATTGTGAATATCATTCTTAAAGGCTTCCTGGAAACAAAATAAAGTCTCAAAGACTATTTTCAAGTACAATTTCACTGGCTTCCTCCCCAAAACGAAAAGAGTCTCGAAGAGACCATAGTGAATTTCAGTCTTAAAAGCTACATGGAAACAAAATAAAGTCTCACAGACTATATCCTGGTTCAATTTCACTGGCTTCCTCCCGAAAACGAAAAAGAGTCTTAAAGAGACTATTGTGAGTATCAGTCATAAAAGCTCTCTGGAAACAAAATAGTGACTCACAGACTAATTTCAGGTTAAATTCCACTGGCTACCTCCTGGAAAACAAAGAGAGTCTCGAAGAGACCATAGTGAATTTCGGTCCTAAAGGCTTCGTGGAAACAAAATAAAGTCTCAAAGACTATTTTCAGGCTCAATTTCACTGGTTTCCTCCTGGAAACAAAAAGAGTCTGGAAGACACTATTGTTTATATCATTCTTAAAGACTTGAAGAGACCATTGTGAATATCATTCCTAAAGGATTCCTGGATAGAAAATAAAGTCTCACAGACTTTTTCCAGGTTCAATTTCACTGGTTTCCTCAAAAAAACAAAAAGTGTTTCAAAGGAACAATTGTGAATTTCAGTCTCCAAGGCTTCCTGGAAACAAAATAAAGTCTCACAGACTATTTTCAGGTTTAATTTCACTGGCTTCCTCAAAAAAACAAAAAGAGTTTCGAAGGAACAATTGTGAATTTCAGTTTCAAAGGCTTCCTGGAAACAAAATAAAGTCTCACAGACTATTTTCAGGTTCAATTTCACTGTTTTCCTCCTGAAAACAAATAGAGTCTCGAAGAGACCATAGTGAATTTCAGGCTTAGAGGCTTCCCGGAAACAAAATAAAGTCTCAAAGACTTTTTTCAGGCTCAATTTCACTGGTCTCCTCCTGGAAACAGAACGAGTCTTGAGAACACTATCGTGAATATCGATGTCAAAGGCTGCCTGGAAACAACATAAAGTATCACAGACTATTTTTGAATTCGATTTTACTGGCTTCCTCCCCAAAACGAATAGTGTTTCGGAGAGACCATACAGAATTTCATCGCTAAAAGCTACATGGAAACAAATTAAAGTCTCACGGACTATATCCTGGTTCAATTTCACTGGTTTCATCCCGGAAACGAAAAGAGTCTTGAATAAACCATTGAAAGTATAAGTCTTAAAGGCTTCCTGGGGACGAAATAAAGTCTCACAGACTATTTTCAGGTTCAATTTCACTGGTTTCCTCCCAGAAACGAAAAGAGTCTTGGAGAGACCATTGTGGATATCAATCTCATAAACTTCCCAAAAACGAAATAAAGTTCCACAGAATATTTTCAGGTACAATTCCATGGGCATCCCCCTGGAAACGAAAAGAGTTTTGAAGACACGATTGTGAATTTCAGTCTCTCAAACTACACAAAAACGAGATAAAGTCTCACAGACTATTCTTAGTTTCAACTTAATTGGCTTCCTCCCGAAAACAAAAAGAGTGTTGAGGTGACCTATGTGAATATCAGTCTTGAAAGCTTCCTGGGAAAAAAAATTAAAATCTAACTGAATATTTTTAGGTACAATTTTACGGGCTTCCTCCCGGTAACAAAAAGAATCTTGAAGAGACTTTTGTGAATTTAAGTCTCATACACTTCCCATAAACGGAATAAAGTCTCACAGACTATTTTCTGGTTCAATTTCTTGGGTTCCCTCCCGGGAACGAAAAAAGTTTCGAAGAGATCATTGTGAACCTCAGTCCTAAAGGCTCTCAGTGAACAATGTAGTCTCACAAACTATTTTCAGGTTTGATTTCACAGGCTTCGTTCCCGAAACTAAAAAGTGTTTTGAAAAGACCATTGAGAATATCATTCTTAAAGGCTTCCTGGATACAAAATAAATTCTCAGACTCTATTTTCAGTTTCAATTTCACTGGCTTCCTCCCAAAACAAAAACAGTCTTGAAGGGACAATTGTGAATTTCAATTTATAGGCTTTTTGAAAACAAAATAAATTTTCATAATTTATTTCAACGTTCAATTTCACAGGCTCCTTTCCGAAAACAAAAAGAGTCTTGAAGAGAACATCGTGAATATCAGTGGTAAAGGCTTCCGAGAAACAAAATAAGATCTCACAGACTATTTCCAGATTTTTATCACTGGCTTCATCCCAGAAACGAAAAGAGTCTTGAAAAAACCATTGTGAATTTCAGTCTCAAAGACTACCCAAAAACGATATAAAGTCTCACAGACTATTTTCAGTTTCAATTTCACTGGCTTCCTCCCGAAAAACAGAAACAGTCTTGAAGTGACCTATGTGAATATCAGTCTTGAAAGCTTCCTGGGAAAAAATTGAAATCTAACCGAATATTTTCAGGTACAATTTTACGGGCTTCCTCCCGGTAACAGAAAGAGTCTTGAAGACACCATTGTAAATTTCAGTCTCATATACTTACCATAAACAAAAAAAGTCTCACAGACGATTTTCAAGTTCGATTTCACTGGCTTCTTCCTGAAAACAAAAGAGGCTTGAAGACACCATTGTGAATTTAAGTCTTCAAGGCTTCTTAGACATAAAATAAAAAGTCACAGACGATTTCGAGGTTCAATTTCACTGTTTTCCTCCCGGAAACAGAAAGAGTCTTGAGAAAAACCATTGTGAATATCATTCTCAAAGGCTTCCTGAAAACAAAATAAAGTCTCACAGACTATTTTCAAGTTCAATTTCACTGTTTTCCTCCCGAAAACAAAGAGAGTCCCTAAAGAACAATTGTGAATTTTAGTCTAAAAGGCTTCCTGGAAACTAAATAAAGTCTCACAGACTATTTTCAGGTTCAATTTCACTGTTTTCCTCCCGAAAACAAAAAGAGTCCCTAATGGACAATTGTGAATTTTAATCTAAATGGCTTCCTGGGAACTGAATAAAGTCTAATGGACTATTTTTAGGTTCAATTTCACTGTTTTCCTCCCGAAAACAAAAAGAGTCCCAAGTGGACAATTGTGAATTTGAGTCTGAAAGGCTTCCTGGAAATTAAATGTAGTCTCACAGACTATTTTCAGGTTCAATTTCACTGTTTTCCTCCCGAAAACAAAAAGAGTCCCTAAAGGACAGTTGTGAATTTTAGTCCAGAAGGCTTCTTGGAAAATAAATAAAGTCTCGCAGACTATTTTCAGGTTCAATTTCACTGTTTTCCTCCCGAAAACAAAAAGAGTCCCAAGTGGACAATTGTGAATTTGAGTCTGAAAGGTTTCCTGGAAACTAAATAAAGTTTCACAGACTATTTTCAGGTTCAATTTCACTGTTTTCCTCCCAAAAACAAAAAGAGTCCCTTAAGGACAGTTGTGAATTTTAGTCCAGAAGGCTTCCTGGAAAATAAATAAAGTCTCGCAGACTATTTTCAGGTTCAATTTCACTGTTTTCCTCCCGAAAACAAAAAGAGTCCCTAAAGGACAATTGTGAATTTTAGTCGGAAAAACTTCCTAGAAACTGAATAAAGTCTCACAGACTATTTTCAGGTTCAATTTCACTGTTTTCCTCCCAAAAACAAAAAGAGTCCCTAAAGGACAGTTGTGAATTTTAGTCCAGAAGGCTTCCTGGAAAATAAATAAAGTCTCGCAGACTATTTTCAGGTTCAATTTCACTGTTTTCCTCCCAAAAACAAAAAGAGTTCCTGAAGGACAATTGTGCATTTTAGTCTAAAAGGCTCCCTGGAAACTAAATAAAGTCTAATGGACTATTTTCAGATTTAATTTCACTGTTTTCCTCCCGAAAACAAAAAGTGTCCCTAATGGACAATTGTGAATTTGAGTCTGAAAGGCTTCCTGGAAACTAAATAAAGTCTCACAGACTATTTTCAGGATCAATTTCACTGTTTTCCTCCCGAAAACAAAAAGAGTCCCTAAAGGTCAATTGTGAATTTTAGTCTAAAAGGCTTCCTGGAAAATAAATAAAGTCCAACAGACTATTTTCAGGATCAATTTCACTGTTTTCCTCCTGAAAACAAAAAGAGTCCTTGCAGGACAATTGTGAATTTTAGTCTAAAAGGCTTCCTGGAAACTAAATAAAGTCTCACAGACTATTTTCAGGTTCAATTTCACTGTTTTTCTCCCGAAAACAAAAAGTATCCCTAAAGGACAATTGTGAATTTGAGTCTGAAAGGCTTCGTGGAAACTAAATAAAGTCCAGCAGACTATTTTCAGGTTCAATTTCACTGTTTTCCTCCCGAAGACAAATAGAGTCCCGAAAGGACAGTTGTGAATTTTAGTCCTGAAGGCTTCCTGGAAACTAAATAAAGTCTAACAGACTATTTTCAGGTTCAATTTCACTGTTTTCCCTCCCGAAAACAAAAAGAGTCCCTAAAGGATGATTGTGAATTTTAGTCTAAAAGGCTTCCTGGAAACTAAATAAAGTCTCACGGACTATTTTCAGGTTCAATTTCACTGTTTTCCTCCCGAAAACAAAAAGAGTCCCTAAAGAACAATTGTGAATTTTAGTGTAGAAAGCTTCCTGGAAACTAAATAAAGTCTAACAGACTATTTTCAGGTTCAATTTCACTGTTTTCCTCCCGAAAAAAAAAAAGGGTCCCTAAAGGACGATTGTGAATTTTAGACTGAAAGGCTTCCTGGAAACTAAATAAAGTCTCGCAGACTATTTTCAGGTTCAATTTCACTGTTTTCCTCCCGAAAACAAAAAGAGTCCCTAAAGGACAATTGTGAATTTTAGTCTAAAAGGCTTCTTGGAAACTAAATAAAGCCTCACAGACTATTTTCAGGTTCAATTTCACTGTTTTTCTCCCAGGAACAAAAAGTATTTCGAAGAGTCGATTGTGAATTTCAGTCTTAATGTTTTCCTGGGAACAAAATAAAGTCTTAAAGACTATTTTCATGTTCAATTTCACTTGTTTCCTCCCAAAAACGAAAAGTGTCTTGTATAGACCATTGTGAATTTCAGTCTAAAAGGCTTCCTGGAAACAAAATAAAGTCTCTCAGACTATTTTCAAGTTCTATTTCACTGGCTTCCCCCCAAAATTGAAAAGAACTTGAAGAGACAAGTGTGAATATCCGTCTTAAAGGCATCCCGGGAACAAAATGAAGTCTCACCGACATTTTTCTGGTTTAATTTTACTAGCTCCCCCCCTAAAATAAAAACAGTTTTGAAGAGACATTTGTGAATTTCAGTCCTAAAAGCTTCCTGGAAACAAAATTAAGTCTTACAGACTATTTTAAGTTTCAATTTAACTGGCTTCCATCCGAAAACAAAAAGAGTATTGGAGAAACCATTGCAAATTTCAGTCTTGAAAGCTTCCTGGAAACAAAATAAAGTCTCGCAGACTTTTTTCACCATTTCGAATTTCAGTCTTAAAGGTTTCCTGAAAACAAAATGAAGTCCCAAAGATTATTCTCAAGTTTAATCTCACTGGTTACGTCCCGAAAACAAAAAGAGTCTTGAAGAGAAAAAATAGAGTCTCACATACTATTTTCGAGGTCAATTTCACTGGCTTCCTCCTAAAAAGAAAAAGGTCTCTAAGAGACCTTTGTGAATTTCAGTCTCATAGATTTCCCAAAAATGAAATATAGACTTAAAGACTATTTTCAGGTTCAATATCACTGGTTTCCTACTGAAAACGGAAAAGGTCTCGAAGAGACCATTGTGAATATAAGTCTTAAAGGCTTTCTGTAAACAAAATAAAGTCTTTCAGACTATTTTCAGGTTCAATTTCACTGGCTTCTCCCTGAAAACGAAAAGAGTCTTGAAGAGACCATTGTGAATTTCTGTCTCATAGACTTCCTAAAAATGAAATAAAGTGTCATAGACTATTTTTCACTGTTTTCCTCCTGAAAACAAAAAGAGTGCTGAAGAGAACATTGTGAATTTCAGTCTCAAAAGCCCCCTGGAAACAAATTAAAGTCTCACAGACTATTTTCAGGTTCAATTTCACTAGTTTCCTCCCAGAAATGAAAAGCATCTCGAAGAGATAATTGTGAATTTCAATCTAAAAGGCTTCCGGGATACAAAATGAAGTCTAACAGACTATTTTCAGGTTTAATTTCATTTGCTTTCTCCCAGAAACAGAAAGAGTCTCGAATAGACCATTTTGGATTTCAGTCTAAAAGGCTTCCTGGATACAAAATAATGTGTCACAAACTATTTTCAGGTTCAATTTCACTGGCTTCCTCCTGGAAAGGAAAAGAGTCTTGAAGAGACCATTGTGAATATCAGCGTTAATGGCTTTGTGGGAACAAAATAAAGTCTAACAGATTATTTTCAACTCAAAACTTGATTCAAAAAATAATTCAAGGGAGGCTAAAACTGGTTGTAAATAGTAAAGAATCCAGCGGCCAACAACCCACAAGGAAGGGTTTCGAGCACATTCTGAGGCTCAGAGAATTTTGGTGGGAAGTCCAACAGTGGTAATCATGAGAACGTTGCTGGAAACATGTTATTGCTTCAAATATGTCGCATTTTAGTTAAATAAATATATTTTTTATTTTACCATGTCGTTCATGTTATTATCAAAAAAATAATTTCATAAACAATGAAAACATCTGTTGATGCGAATAATTCTGTTTTGTGTTATTCAATACTTATTTTTTCTTTAGGTGGAACGGTTCAATCAGTTTTGCGTAGCATTCCTTGTCAGGGAGTTTTGAATTTTCCGGCTTAATTGTCTTCAATTTGGAATCCTGAGCATCTCAGCCATAGACAACTGGATCGTGAGAATCCTAATCGTTGTCTGGGATTTCGTAAAACATATAGAGATCAGACATTTGATCAGTGTTTTGGAACCTGTTGAAAAATCGGAAAATATATCAATATAATACTAATGTTCACTAAACTTATCTTAGTGGGGCGCAAGCTCACAAGTGAGGGGGAACCCAGTTTGGATCGAATACACTAGAGTTGTAAATTGAAAGTCTCATGTAATACAGGTTCTCCCCGACTTTCTCACTGGCACCGTCCTAAGTCGGACAATTTTTTTTCCTGAAGTGTTTATTCCTTAAAAAAAGACAAAAAAACAAACAAACAAAAAAGCAACAACATTGGCACAGCCCGTACGTGTGATACATACATACATAGCCAGCCTAACTTGAAAACTGAACAAAACTCTGACTATATTTCGATTGATGCTTATCACAATTAAGGACACTGTTTCTGTTTTGATTGTTGCTATCAACAACATCAGAAATAGATAAACAACAGTGTCTCATCATCTCAAGTTGAAACCTCCTGAAGATTTTCATGAAACCAGGTACAGCATTAGAATGGGCATGCCCTAGTGTCTACGGAACAAGATTTAATTTTAATATATACACACACATATATATATATATATATATATATATGTATAGGATTGGTGATAAGGAGTCCCCTATTGGAAATTGATAAAACCTTTATTATCTATGGGTTGACAGTAGTCAAACTAGCTTTATTGATAGAATTTGCCTTCAGTGTTGTATCTACTTACTTATTGTCCCACTCTCAAAGGAAGAAGTTTTAGAAATAAAGGAATGTTTACCAAAGGAACATAATATTTCTGATAGGGAATTCATTCTCAGCCATCGTTTACAGGCGGACTAGAGAAATATTGAGTATTACCAAGGATAATTCATCTGTCTATGGGTGGACATGTATGCAGGGAGATAGCTTGACAACTTTGCATCATACGGAGTTGATATTTGCCACATGTTTTATTGACAACTTCTTTTATTATCATAACTTCACAAAAAATTGTTAAAAATATTAAAAACATTAGTTATACGAGCTAAAAAGGCTCTGTTTATAGCTTTTTAGGTTTATAGCTTTTGAGGTTCATTCGTATATTATCAGTGCATACAAGAAAGTTGTTAAAAACATTTGAAACATTGCTTCTGTGGCTACCCTTTAAGGCTTGGTTATGAACACTTTGAAAAATCAGTACTTATTTTTTTACTACATTCAGTAAAATTGTTGGAAAACCTCTAAAACTTTTGTTTCAAAACTAAAAAGGCTCTGATTATAGCTTTTCAGGTTGGTTTTATGTCTGACTCGTATATTGTTACTACATTCAAGAAAGTTGTTAAAAACCTTTGAAACATTGCTTCTGTGGCTACCCTTTAAGGCTTGGTTATGAACACTTTGAAAAATCAGTACTTATTTTTTTACTACATTCAGTAAATTTGTTGGAAAACCTCTAAATATTTACTTTCAAATATAGAAAATCTCTGATTATAGTTTTTTAGGTTGGTTTTATCACTGACTCATATATTGTTACTATATTCAAAAAAGTTGTTAAAAAACTATGAAACATTGCTTCTCTGGCTACCCTTCAAGGCTTGGTTATGAACACTTTGAAAAATCAATACTATTTTTCACTACATTCAGGAAAATTGTTGGAAAACCTCTAAAACTTTAGTTTCAAATATAGAAAGGCTCTGATTAAAGCTTTTCAGGTTGGTTTTATCAATGACTCGTATATTGTTACTACATTCAAGAAAGTTGTTAAGAACCTTTGAAACATTGCTTCTCTGGCTACCCTTCAAGGCTTAGTTATTAACACTGTGAAAAATCACTACTATTTTTCACTACATTCAGGAAAATTGTTGGAAAACCTCTGAAACTTTAGTTTAAGACCTAAAGAGGGTCTGATTATATCTTTTTTGGAAAATCAGTACTTCTTTATTCAATTCATTCAGGAGCATTGTTGGAAAACAACTAAAACTTTAGTTTCAAACCTAAAAAAAATCTGATTATAGCTTTTCTGGTCGGTTTTATCACTGACACGTATATTGTTACTAGATTCAAGAAAGTTGTTAAAAACCTTCGAAACATTGCTTCTGTGGCTATCCTTTAAGGGTTGGTTATTAACACTATGAAAAATCTATACTTTTTTCTCACTACATCCTAGAAAATTGTTGGAAAACCTCTAAAAAAGTGGTTTTGAACCTAGAAAGGTTATGTTTATAGCTTTTTAGGTTAGTTATATCACTTACTTATACAATGTTACCACATTCAAGAAAGTTGTTACAAATCTTTGAAATATTGCTTCTGTGGCTAACCTTTAAAACTTGGTTATGAACGCTTCAAAAAATGAGAACTATTTTTTACAAATTTCAGGAAAATTGTTGGAAAACCTATAAAACTTTAGTTCTGAATATACAAAGGCTATGTTTACAGCTTGTAAAGTTGGTTTTATCACTGACTCATATATTGTTACAACATCCAAAAAGTTGTTAAAAACCTTTGATACATAGTCCTGTGGCTACCCCTTAAGGCTTGGTTGTGAACACTTTAAAAAATCAGTATTATTTTTTTACAACATTCAGGCAAATTGCTGGAAAACCTCTAAAACTTCAGTTTCAAACCTAAAAAGGCTCTGATTAGAGCTTTTTAGGTTTGTTTTTTCTCTGACTTGTATATTGTTACTACATTCAAGAAAGTTGTTAAAAACCTTTGGAACATTGTTCCTCTGGCTACCCTTTAAGGCTTGGTTATGAAGACTCTGAAAAATCGGTACTATTTTTTACTACATTCACGAAAATTGTTGGAAAACCTCTAAATCTTCACTTTCAAATATAGAAAGGCTCTGATTATAGCTATTGAGGTTGGTTTTATCACTGACTCGTATATTGTAACTATATTCAAGAAAGTTGTTAAAAACCTTTAGAACATTGCTTCTCTGGCTACCCTTTAAGGCTTGGTTATTAACACTTTGAAAAATCAGGACTATTTTTCTCTGCTACATTCAGGAAAATTGTTGGAAAACCTCTAAAACTTTAGTTTAAGACCTAAAGAGGGTCTGATTATATCTTTTTAGGTTGTTTTTATCTCTGACTTGTATATTGTTACTACATTCAAGAAAATTGTTAAAAACCTTTGGAACATTGTTTCTTTGGCTACCTTTTAAGGTTTGGTTATGAACACTTTGAAAAATCGGTACTATTTTTTTTACTATATTCTGGAAAATTGTTGGAAAACCTCTAAATCTTCACTTTCAAATATAGAAACGCTCTGATTATAGCTTTTTAGGTTGGTTTTATCACTGACTCGTATATTGTTACTACATTCAAGAAAGTTGTTAAAAAACCCCTCATGCATTGCTTCTGCGGCTACCTTTTAAGACTTGGTTATGAACACTATGAAAAGTCAGTACTATTTTTTTTTCTACATTCAGGAAAATTGTTGGAAAACCTCTAAAACTTTAGTTTCAAATATAGAAAGGCTCTGATTATAGCTTTTCAGGTTGGTTTTATCACTGACTCGTATATTGTAACTATATTCAAGAAAGTTGTTAAAAACCTTTGAAACATTGCTTCTCAGGCTTGGTTATGAACACTTTGTAAAATCAGTACTTTTTTTTTTACTACATTCAGGAAAATATTGGGAAAACCTCTAAAACTTTAGTTTCAGTTTAGTTTCAGACTTAAAAAGGGTTTGATTATTGCTTTTCGTGATCGAAAAATAAATTATTTCAGCTGGTATTTAAAAAAGATGTTTAGTTGATTTGGTCATTTCCAGTGTCTTCTCAACAATCTATAGAGGAAATAAAAGAATCATGTGATGATAATAATGTGTGTGTGTGTGTGTGTGTGTGTGTGTGTGTGTGTGTGTGTGGTGGGGTTTGGGGCACATCATTGTCCGATGAAACGCCCACTTACGTCTGATCTCTTTTATGAAAGGGGTCGGGGACGAAAGGACAAGACAACTTTGAATCAGGGTCAAACTCCAGGGGAGAAGGCTAAAAGTGCCTCTCATCTATTCCCTCTTATCATTACAATTGGAGGGGGGAACATTCAAAGTTGGAATTTGTCGAAATATTCGCTACTAAATCATTTTACAATGATTATAAAGGATTGTAAAAAAATAATACTAAAAATTGCTTATGAATTTCACTCGAGCATAGTAGGATAGTTTTGTAATTTAATGTCTAATAAGATAACAAGCAGTCATTGGGAAGTGGTTTTTGATGAATTAATACTTTCATTTGTCCAAATCAGATTATTTTGAAACAACACCTCTCTATCGTTGGTGTCACGGAGCCAGTACTTTCCGAATATGTCTGCTTCGTCTCTCCATCTTGCATTCTGCCGGACTACCTCGGTAGCACATGTTTTCTCTGCTGATGCCTGTTGTCAATCATAATGTATGTTTGGTGTGTGCCATTCCTGCAATATATCCAGCCCATTGCTATTTTACAGTGCATTAGAATATTAATAGTTGATAACGTTCGCTCTGAAGCTAAGAAGGCTCCGTCTATACCTTTTCAGGCTTGGTTTTTTACACCTGCAAAATTCAATTATATATGATTACTACTTTCGAGAAAATTGTTAAAAACCTTGTAAACATACATTGTCAAAGCTAAAAAGGCTCCATGTATAATTTCTTTTTACTCATATATTATTAAAGAATGCAAGAAAACTTATTGAAATATTCGATTCAAAGCTAAAAAGGCTCTGTTTATATCTTTTTAGCTTTGCTCTTCATACACATCTATATATTATTTTGAAAAAAACCTTTCAAACATTAGTTTCAAGGCTAAAAAGGCTCTGTTTATACCCTTCCAGACTTGGTTTTGACACTTTGAAAATTCCATCATATATTATTACTACATTGAAGCAAATTGTTAAAAACCTTCAAAACATTGCTATCAAAGCTAAAAAGACTGTTTACAGCATTTTAGGCTCAGTTTTGACACTTTGATTATATATTATTACTACTTCCTTGGAAAGTGTTGAAAATATTGAAAACATTCGTTTTCAAAATTGAAATTAGGCTAGCTTTTAATACTCACTCATATACTATCACTACATGCAAGAAAAGTATTAAAGACCTTTGAAACATTGGTTCCTAATCTACAAAGGCTCTGTTTATACCTTGTTAGGCTTGGTTTGGACATTTTGAAAATTCAAGTATGTCTTATAACAGCATCGTAAAAATTTCATGAAAAACATTGGAAACATTGGTTTCAAAGCTGAAAATGCTTTATTCATACCCTTTTAGGCTTTGTTTATGGTCACTTTGATATTTCAATAATATATTTTGACTACATACAGACAAATTGATGAGAAACCTCTAAAACATAGTTTTCAAACCTTAAAAGTCTTGGCTTGGTTTTGACACATATTCATTTATTACTTCATTCAAGTAAATTGTTTGAAAGTTCAAATATATGGGTTTCAAAGCTAGAAAAGCTCTTTTTATACCCTTTCAGTAATGGTTTTGACACATATTCATCTATTATTACTTCATTGAAGTAAATTGTTTGAAAGTTCAAAAATATGGGTTTCAAAGCTAGAAAGGCTCTTTTTATACCCTTTCAGTAATGGCTTTGACAAATATTCATTTCTTATTACTTCATTGAAGTAAATTGTTTGAAAGTTCAAAAATATGGGTTTCAAAGCTAGAAAGGCTCTTTTTAATACCCTTTCAGTTATGGTTTTGACACATATTCATTTATTATTACTTCATTGAAGTAAATTGTTTGAAAGTTCAAAAATATGGGTTTCAAAGCTAGAAAGGCTCTTTTTAATACCCTTTCAGTTATGGTTTTGACACATATTCATTTCTTATTACTTCATTCAAGTAAATTGTTTGAAACTTCAAATATATGGGTTTCAAAGCTAGAAAGGCTCTTTTTATACCCTTTCAGTTATGGTTTTGACACATATTCATTTATTATTACTTCATTCAAGTAAATTGTTTGAAACTTCAAAAATATGGGTTTCAAAGCTAGAAAGGCTCTTTTTAATACCCTTTCAGTTATGGTTTTGACACATATTCATTTCTTATTACTTCATTCAAGTAAATTGTTTGAAACTTCAAAAACATGGGTTTCAAAGCTAGAAAGGCTCTTTTTATACCCTTTCAGTTATGGTTTTGACACATATTCATCTATTATTACTACATTCAATAGAATTGTTATAAAACCTTGAAATAGTGGTTTCAAAGCTGAAAAGTCCCTGTTTATACCCTTTTCGGTTTGGTTTTCACACTTCCAATGTTCAATCATATCTCATTGATATATTCATGAAAATTATTGAAAAACAATAACGACATGGATTTCAGAGCTGAAAAGACTCTGTATATAGCTTTTTTTGGCTTGCTTGACGGAGTTCAATCATATATTATTATTACATCAGAGAAAATTTTCAAAAAAACTTGAAAACATTGGTTTTGGAAGCTAAAAAGGCTCTATTTATACCCTATGGATCTGCTTTTGACACTTTCAAGATTCAGTCATACGATATTACAACATTAAAAGGAAATTGTCAAAATATCTTTAGACCATTGCTTGAAAAGTTAAAAAGGCTCATTTCATATCTTTCAAGGCTCAGTTTTAACACTTTGAATTTTCAATCATATATCAGGATTACATTCAAGAAAACTGTTGCAAAACCTTGGAAACACTGAAAAAAGGCTCTGCTAATACCTTTTTAGGCTTGGTTTTGACACTTACTCTTATATTATTATTTTGTTCAAGAAAATCGTCATAACCTTAGAAACATTGGTTATGAAAGTAAAAAAAGCTATGTTCGTGCCCTTTCAGCTTTGGTCTCAACTCTTACTCATGTATTATCATTGCTTCCGAGAAATTGGTTTCTAAAGTTAAGATTCCCTGTTTACACCTTTTAAACATATATCACTTAAACATCCATGAAAATTATTAAAAAAACCCTTACGACATTGATTTCAAAGCTAAAAGAGCTCTATTAACAACTTTTTAGGCTTTGTATGACAATCTGAAAATTCAATCATATACTATAACTGCATTCGAGAAAATTAATGGAAAACATTGGAGAACATTGATTTCAAAGCAAAAAATGCCATGTTTATAGCACTTCAGGCAAGGTTTTTGCACAATCATAAAGGGTTTTTGAATTCAAAGAAATTGATGAAAAACATTGAGAACATTGCTTTTTAAAGCTGAAAAGGATCTCGGGCTCACTTTTGATACTTTTAATTCTACATTATTACTGCATTTGAGAAAATTGATAAAATTCTTGGAACATTGGTTTCAGGGCTAAAAAGGCTCTGTTTATACCTTTTTAGGCTTGGTTTGGATTGTCATTCAATTATTTATAATACATTCAATGAAAGTGTTTAAAACCTCTGGAACATTGGTTTTGAAGCTAAAAAGTCTCTGCTCATACCTTTTCAGTCTTGGTTTTGACATTTCCAAGATACAATCGTTTTTTATTACTACCTGAAAGAATATGGCTGAAAAAGCTGAAAAACACAGGTTTTCAAAGCTAAAAATAGCTGTGTTTATACCTTTTGAGGATTGAATTTGACACTCACTCAGTTAATATCAATGCTTTCAAGAAAAATGTTAAAAATCTCTCAAACATTGGTTCCAAAGCTAAAAAGGCTTTGTTTATACCCTTTTAGACATGTCTTTGACACTACGAAAATTTGATTATGTATCATAACTACATTAAAGAAAATAGTTGGAAACCTTGAAAACATTTGTTTCAAAGCTAAAAATTCTCTGTTCATATCTCTCTAGGCTTGGTTTTGATATTCGGAAATACAATCATTACTTTGATCTCGAATAAGATAACAAACAATGAATGGGAAGTGGTTTTTAATGAAAAATAATAATTATGATTATTAAACAATCATAGTAATAATTCTTAATAAAATGAAAATCACCAAGAGCCATGGATTAACATCACAAAAATAAAGTCTCGAAGAGAACATTGTGTATATCAGTTTTAAAGGCTTCCTGGAAACAAAATAAAGTCTCGCAGACTATTTTAAGTTACCAATTTCACTGGCTTCCTCCCGGAAACGAAATGAGTCTTGAAGACACCATTGTGAATATCAGTCTTAAAAGCTTCCTGGAAACAAAATAAAGTCTCAGAGACAATTTTAAGGTTCAATTTCACTGGCTCCATCCCCAAAATGAAAAGAGTCTTGAAGAGACCATTGTGAATATCAGTCTTAAAGGCTTCCTGGAAACAAGATAAAGTCTCACAGACTATTTCCAGGTTCAATTTCACTGGCTTCCTCCCGAAAACAAAAAGAGTCTTGAAGAGACCATTGTGAATATCAGTCTTAAAGGCTCCCTGGAAACAAAATAAAGTCTCACAGACTATTTCCAGGTTCAATTTCTCTTGCTACCTCCCAGAAATGAAAAGAGTCTTGAAGAGACCATCGTGAATATCAGTGTCACAGGTTCCCGGAAACGAAATAAAGTCTCACGGACTATTTGTTCAATTTCATTGGCTTCCCCCCAAAGATGAAAAAGTTACCGAGGAGACCATTGTCAGTTTTAATGAGAGAGGCTTCCTGAAAACGAAATAAACTCCAACAGAATATTGCCAGGTTCAATACGGCAGGCTTCTCGAAAGCATTATCCAAATTTCAAAGGTAAAAGAACGAGACGTTCATAATAGACATCATTAACAATTCCATTTTGATCATAACATCGACACGCTCAAAGAACCAAACATCCGTATTAAGATTCACAATTTTCAGAAAAAAACTCAAGCACGCCCATGGTTCAATATTGGTGTAAAAGACATGCAAATACACCATACAATGCCATCATACTTATAATATCAAAAATCAGGGCATATGGAGTAGCTACAATGGCCAAATATATTGTTAATGTCAATGTAATGACAATCAACAATGCCAAGACAATAAGAAAAAGGCGCATCTTTAGCTTCATCCTCTGGTTCACTGCAGAAGCATTGCCAGGCAATCTTGGTCGAGGAAGATGAACCCGATTAGCTGCAGCTATGGTAGGTGTTGAAGCTTCCTCAATCCTGGGTGATAATTGACCGAAGTTCACCCGATGAATAGGAGCCTCTACCATCGATAGGACAGTACCAACGAATGTTGAGGCTCCCTCTACGCCTGGCAACGGTCTCTCAATATCCAGCGTGCACATTGGAGGACTCATAGCGATGGGTGGGTCCTCACCCACCTCTATGATAAACGGGGTAATGGCCACTTCAACGGTCTCTGATGCTGCAGATGGTTTGGTTGGCTGGCTTGTTTTGTTGCTCATGTTGGACCGTTTTTCTTGATATGATATATATGATTAATTTTTGTTAAGCTATTGAATTTGTTTTGAAAAGACAAAAACTGGGTTCAATGCAATTTTAACAGTAAATAAAAGCCATCTTTATAGTATTGTTGATAAAACAAGAATTTTGCACAGTTTTCTTTCGATAGAGCATAATATTAAGATGATGTTTGGTTGTCATGGTGATAATATATATATATATGTATATATATATATATATATATATATATATATATATATATATATATATATATATACATTAGTAATTACCAAGACCCACGGATTAACATCACAAAGCCATTGGATGATATTATAATCAAGCAGGCTAAGTGAAAACTCAAACAACGACTAGTTTCATCTGACTCTAAAAAAACAAGACCCAACATTCAAGAGATCTGATTCATTGAAGTGAAAAACTTCAAATATGAATACCTAAAGCGTACTGTACTCTACTGACAGCGCAGACTAACAGTGGAGATTTTACTATCCCAAATTCCTGAGGATTGTTGTTGTGGTTGTTGTGGTACAAAAACAAAGTCAACCCCAAACTTGGACGGGAGTTCGGCTAGATTGATAAAACTCACAAAAACAAATACAACATCAATTTATTTTATTCATTCGTTTATCATTTGACAGAAAATATTTTTATTGTTTAATCTGCGTTGACTTAGAAATTGCACTACTACAATGCGAACTGTTCAGTGTTGATTCAATATGTTTATGTTTGGAAATATGGATATTGATAATAAACAATATTTCTAGGGAGGCTATAAACAGTTGTAAAAGGTAAAGAATTCAGTGGCCGACGACCCATGAGTAAGGATTTCGAGCACATTCTGAGACTCAGAGAATTCGGCTGGGAAGTCCAACAGTGGTAATCATGAGAGGGTCGCTGGAAATATGTTATGGCTTCAAATATGTCGCATTTTCGTTGAATAAATATGTTTTTTATTTCACACAGTCCTTCATGTTATTATCAAAGAAATAATTTCATAAACAATTAAAAAATCAGTTGATGCAAATAAATCTGTTTTTTGTTGTTTAATGTGTCGCATTTTGGTTAAATAGATATATACATATATATATATCATAAATGAATATATTTTGAAAGAAAAAAAAACACCGTTTTATTCATTCTGAACTTTCCAATATTTTTCATAAATTCTTTCACAACACTGCATTTTTTTTCTATTCATTCTGATGAAGATCAATGAGGCCTAACTGGTGACTGAAGGCCTGAAATTGGATTCCCTGTCATAGAAGCGCACGTTCGGACGGATGGTGTGTCTGTGTGTCGGTTGGGGGTCGGGACTCATCATTAACTGATCAAACACCGACTTACCTTTCAACTCTTGTACGGAAGGGGTTGGGGGTGAAAGGACAAGATAACTTTGGATCGGGGTCGAACTCCAGGGAAAAAGCCTAAAAGTGCATCTCATCTATTCTTTATTATTATAAAAATGTGGAGGGGGAGATTCATAGTTGAAATTTGTCGAAATATTCACTTCTAAATCATTGTACGATGTTTATTAAGCATTGAGTATTGTAGGTTTGTTTAGTAATTCAATATCCAATAAGATAATGAACAGTCATTGGGAAGTGGTTCTTCAATAAAATAATAGTTTCATTTATCCAAATCCTACTATTGAAATATCATTGTGATAAAGTAAATATTGAAGATAGTTCTATTTTAAAAGTCCCATTAAAGTAATGATGTGAGACTAGGGGGCCAGGAGTCCCCAGTGTCCTGAAAATTACCATGGCTGTTACTAAAAATTACTATGGTTATTACCAGTAATTACTATTGTTATTACAAAAGGAGTTATCTGTGTTAAAAGGGATAATGTGTTTTTTGAGGATACTGTAGCAAGTTGAGAATTACATGTTTCCGGGTGCGGACATCTGCAATTTCTCAATCTAGTGTCATCTGTCAAATCCTGAGTTTAAAAAACAAAGCCAGATATAAGGGTCAGTGTCTGGGGTCTAGAGAGAGAGAGTAAAGCTTATGAAAGAAAGGTTGTTGCGGAGCCCTTGAGAGAGGGGGAGACTAATTTATGATATTGAACAGACCTGATGAATGAGGGTCAAGGTTTGGGGTTTTTCTGGAAAGGTCGGGATGGCAGGAGAGGGAGAGAAAGGGAAGTCAATTACAAGAGATACAGTGTCGATACCGAGGGCTTAAATAGAAAGAATTTTTGTAACAAGCAAGCAGAGTAAAATTTGGGTCTGGAGAAGAGACTCGTTGCCAGCTCTTTCTCGTGTTAGATGCCGCCCTTAGTAACTGTCAACCGCTGCTACCATTCAGTAGACTACCGTTCGTGACATGAGAGACCAGTCGTCATTTTGACATAGATGATAATCAGCTTCCTCTTATTTCAACTGCGAATAGGCATTTCCCGTCTCCAGAGATATTGATAATCAATATTCTATATAAAACATAAAAACGAAATTCCGTCTTGTTGCCTTCTTTTACTAACCCAGAACCACGGCTGGTTTAGTATATTTTGTGGGAACAGCACCCACAGGAATACCCACAATGATTAAAAAAAGAAAAGAATCGATTATGGTATCATCATTATCTTTCTGAATATGTCTGGTTCGTCTCTCCATCTTGTATTCTCCCGAACTCCCTCGGTAGCACATGTTTTCTCTGCTGATGCCTGTTGTGAATCATAATGTGTGTTTAATGTGTACCATTGCTGCAACATATCCTGCCCATTGCTATTTTAGTTTGCATTAGAATATTAATAGTTGATAATATTCGCTTTGGAGCTAAGAAGGCTCCGTTTATACCTTTCCAGGCTTGGTTTTTTTAACACCTGGAAAATTCAATTATATATGATTTCTACGTTCAAGACAATTGTTATAAACCTTGTAAACATTCATTGTCAAAGCTAAAAAGGCACCGTGCATAATTTCTTGGGCTTGGTTTTGACTCTTACTTATATATTATTAAAAAAATGCATGAAAACGTATTGAAACATTGGATTCAAAGCTGAAAAGGCTCTGTTCATAACTTTTTAGGTTTGCTTTTGACATATATCTATATATTATATCTACATTCAAGCAAATTGTGTAAAAAACCCTTTGAGACATTAGTTTCAAGGCCAAAAAGGCCCTGTTTATACTCTTCCAGGCTTGGTTTGGATACTTTGAAAATTCAATCACATATTATCATTACAGTGAAGTAAATTGTTAAAAAAACCTTCAAAACATTGGTATCAAAGTCCAAAATTTTCGGGATGCTGTTATAACATATACTTAAATTTTCACATCATAGTAAATTCTCAAAGTGTCCAAACTAAGCCAAAAAGGTATTGAGAGAGCCTTCTCAGATTAGAAACCAATGTTTCAAAGGTCTTTAATAATTTTCTTGCATGTAGTGATAGTATATGAGTGAGTATTAAAAGCAAGCCTAATTTTAGTTTCAAAAACCATGGTAGTATTTTAATATATTAAAGATTTTCAACACTTTTCTTGGAAGTAGTGATTATATTATAATCAAAGTGTCAAAACTAAGTCTAAAGATTAAATTATAAAATTGTTGTGGTTGTTGTTGTTAACGAAGTCGACTCCAAACTTGAAACATTTTTGAAACTGGTTGTAAATGGTCAAGAATTCAGTGGCCAACGACCCACGAGGAACGGCTTCGAGCACATTCTGAGGCTCAGAGAATTTTGGTGGGGAGTCCAACAGTGGTAATCATGTGACGGTTGTCGGAAACATGTTATTGCTTCAAATATGTCACATTTTGGTTAAATAAATATATTTTTTAATTTACACAGTCCTTCATGTTATTATCAAAAAAATAATTTCATAACCAATAATTCTGTTTTGTGTTGTTTCATACTTTTTTTTCTTTAGGTGAAACGGTTCAATCAGTTTTGCGTAGCCCTGCTTGTCAGGGAGTTTGGAATCTTCCGGCATAATTGTGTTCAATGTTGAATCCTGAGGGTCTCGGCCACGGACAACTGGATCGTGAGAATCCTAATCGTCATCTGGGATTCCGTAAAACATATAGAGATCAGACATTGGATCAGTGTTTTGGAGCCTGTTGAAAAATCGGAAAATATATCAATATAATACTAATGTTCACTAAGCTTATCTTAGCGAGGCGCAAGGTCACAAGTGAGGGGAACCCAGTTTGGATCGAATACACTAGAGTTGTAAATTGAAAGTCTCATGTAATAAAGGTTCTCCCCGACTTTACGGCTGGCTCCCTTTCTCACTGGCACGGTCCTAAGTCGGGCATTTTTTTTATCCTGGAGTGTTTCTATCATAAAAACAGACAAAAAAACAAACAAGCAAAAAAACAACAACATTGGCACAGCCTGTGCGTGTGATACATACATAAATAGCCAGCCTAACTTGAAAACTGAAGAAAACTCTGACTATATTTCTATTGATGGTTATCACAATTAAGAACACTGTTTCTGTTTTGATTGTTGCTATCAACAACATCACAAAGAAATAAAGAACAGTATCTCATCATCTAAAGTTTAAACTTCTCGAAGATTTTCATGAAACCAGGTACAGCTTTAGAACGGGCATGCCATAGTGTCTACGGAACAAGATTTAATTTTAATATATATATATATATATATATGTAGGATTGGTGACTAAGAGCCCCCAATAGGAAATTGATAATAACTTTATTATCTATGGGTTGACTGTAGTTAAACTACCTTTACTGATTGAATTTGCCTTCCATATTATATCTACTTACTTCTTGACCAACACTCACAGGAAGAAGTCAAAAAAATGAAGGAATGTTTACCAAAGAAACATAATATTTCTGATAGGGAATTCATTCGCAGCCACCGTATACGAGCAGACTAGAGAAATATTGAGTATTACCAAGGATAATCTATCTGTCCATGGGTGGACATGTATGCAGAGAGATAGCTCGACAACTTGACATCATATGGAATTGATATTTGCCACTTGTTTTTTTGACAACTTCTTTTACGATCACTACTTCCCAGAAAATTGTTAAAAACATTGGAACCATTGGTTTTAAAAGCTAAAAAAGCTCTGTTTATAGCTTTTTAGGTTGGTTTTATCACTGGCTCGTATATAGTTAATACATTCATAAGAGTTGTTAAAAACCATTTAAACATTGCTTCTGTGGCTACCCTTTAGGGCTTGGTTATGAACACTTTGAGAAATCAATCCTATTTTTTTACTACATTCTTGAAAGTTGTTAAAAACCATTGAAACATTGCTCATATGGCTGCCCTTTGAGGCTCGATTATGAACAGTTTGAAAAAACAATCTTTTTTTTTTACTAGATTCAGTAAGGTTGATAAAAACCATTGAAACATTGCTCATATGGCTGCCCTTTGAGGCTCGATTATGAACAGTTTGAAAAAACAATCTTTTTTTTTTACTAGATTCAGTAAGGTTGATAAAAACCATTGAAACATTGCTCATATGGCTGCCCTTTGAGGCTCGATTATGAACAGTTTGAAAAAACAATCTTTTTTTTTTACTAGATTCAGTAAGGTTGATAAAAACCATTGAAACATTGCTCATATGGCTGCCCTTTGGAGCTCGATTATGAACAGTTTGAAAAAACAATCTTTTTTTTTTACTAGATTCAGTAAGGTTGATAAAAACCATTGAAACATTGCTTCTGTGGCTACCCTTCAAAGGTTGTTTATGCACACTTTGAAAAATCAATCCTATTTTTTTACTACATTCGAAAACTCGTCAGAAACCACTGAAACATTGCTTCTATGGGTACCCTTTAAGGCTTGGTTATGGAAACTTTGAAAAATCAATCCTCTTTTTTACTAGATTCAAGAAAGTTGTTAAAAACCATTGAAACATTTCTTCTATCGCTACCCTTTAAGGCTTGGTTATGAACACCCAAAGAAATCAATCCTATTTTTTTACTAAATTCAAGAAGGTTGTTAAAAACCATTGAATCATTTCTTCAGTTGCTCCCCTTTAAAACTTAGTTATGAACACATTGAAAATCAATACTATTTTTTTACTACATTAAAGAAAGTTGTTAAAAAACATTGAAACATTGCTTTTGTGGCTACCCATTGAGGTTTGGTTATGAACACTTTGAAAAATCAATTCTATTTTTTAACTTCATTCAAGAAAGTTGTTAAGAACCATTGAAACATTGCTTCTGTGGCTACCCATAAAGGTTTGGTTATGAATACTTTGGAAAATCAATCATATTTTTTTACTACATTCAAAAAAAATTCTTAAAAACCATTGAAACATTGCTTCTGTGGCTACCTTTCAAGGCTTGGTTATGAACACTGTGAGAAATCAATCCTATCTTTTAACTAGATTCAAGGAAGTTGTCAAAAACCATTGAAACATTGCTTCTGTGGCTACCATTTGAGGCTTGGCTATGAACACTTTTAAAAATCAATCCTTTTTCTTACTACATCCAAGAAAGTTGTTAAAAATCTTTGAAACATTGCTTCTGTGGCTACCCTTTTTAGGTTTGGCTATAAACACTGTGTAAAATCAATCCTATTTTTTTTACTAAATTCAAGAAAGTTGTTAAAAACCTTTAAAAACATTGCTTCCGAGGCTACCCTTTAAGGCTTAGTTATGAACACTTTGAAAAATCAATCCAATTTCTTTACTAGATTCATAAAAGTTGTTAAAAACCATTGAATCATTGCTTCTTTAACTACCTTATAATGATTGGTTATTAACACCTTCAAAAATCAATCCTATTTTTTTCACTAAATCCAAGAAAGTTGTTAAAAACCTTTAAAACATTGCTTACGAGGCTACCCTTTTTAGGTTTAGTTATGAACACTGTGAAAAATCAATCCTATTTTTTTTCACTAAATCCAAGAAAGTTGTTAAAAACCTTGAAAACATTGCTTCCGAGGCTACCCTTTTTAGGTTTTGTTATGAACACTGTGTAAAATCAATCCTTTTTTTTTTTACTAAATCCAAGAAAGTTGTTAAAAACCTTTAAAACATTCCTTCCGAGGCTACCCTTTTTAGGTTTTGTTATGAACACTGTGTAAAATCAATCCTTTTTTTTTTTACTAAATCCAAATACGTTGTTAAAAACCTTGAAAACATTGCTTCCGAGGCTACCCTTTTTAGGTTTTGTTATGAACACTGTGTAAAATCAATCCTTTTTTTTTTTACTAAATCCAAATACGTTGTTAAAAACCTGAAATTTTCAGGTCCCATCTGACTGGCTTCACAAAAACATTATCCACATTCAAAGACAAAAAAACGAGATGTATTTGATTGACAATTCCATTTTTATCACAACATCGACATGATCAAAAGAACAAACATCCGAATTTCCATATACATATTATATTATATATATATATCCTGGTGGCAAAGATAAACCAAGATACTATTTACAGCCAGCATACATATAATCTCTGGAATCACGACATATATATTAGCGGCAACGGCCAAAACAACACTTAATATCAATGCAATCACAACTAAAAATGCCAATGCAATGAGTAGAAGGCGATGCTTCTGCTTCATCCTCTGGTTCACTGCAGAAGCATTGCCAGGCAATCTTGTTCGAGGAAGATCAACCCGATTAGCTGCCCCTATGGTTGGTGTTGAGACATCCTCAATCCTGGGTGGTAGTTGAGCGAAGTGCACCCGGTGAGACGGAGCCTCTACCATCGGTAGGACAGTAGCAACGGATGTTGAGGCTCCCTCTACGCCTGGCAACGTTTTTTTTGATTTTTCATTTCACTCATTATTCGTTCCTCTTTCGGACGTTCTAACGGGAATGAACTGGGAAATCAATTGGAAACAACTTGTTTTTTTCTATTATCAATAATCTCATTCCACACCAAACTCGTCTCTATAACGTGGCTGCTTTTCAAGAGAATCTCTTGTTTTTCTCGTTATGTTAAACGCTTAGGATTTGAAAGGGTCAAATAGCTTGTAAGGGAAATAAGTGATCAAGAGTATTTCAGAGTTATCGTTCTTGACAACAACTTTTTCTTTTCACTTTCACTATCTTTCATCCACGTCTCGATATTTGTTGGGCTGTTTGGATATTTGGTAATTCAAAAACACGAAAAACAAGAGATTCTCTTGAAAAGCAGCCACGTTATAGAGACGAGTTTGGTGTAGAATGAGATTATTAATAATAGAAAAAAACAAGTTTCATTCACCGGTTTGGCCTCTATGAATGTTAGCATAATGAATAAAAGAAATGCTAATTTTTGAAAGATTTGGTGTAAAAATAACAGAAAGCTTTTTTTCGGGGCGGGGGATATAATTACTAGTTTTACTAATGTAGTACTAGTAATATTAGTAATTATTTCCCTACTACAATGATGATGATGATTTTTTATTATTACATAATTATTCAATTCCTTCTATAGATTGTTGAGGAGACAATGGAAATTGCCAAATCAATAAAACTTTTCTTTTTCAAATACCAGCTGAAATAATTTACTTTTTTAATCACAAATTATGTTGATAATTTCAAAAGTGTTTCAAACTTTTATTTCTCTAGTATTTCTCCTTAATATGATTCAAATTCATTGTGAAAATAACTTTTCACTTTTGGAACCTACGTTTGAAAGGATGTTCTAAATTTCTTGTGCTACAATATTTCTACATATTTTAATACGGAAAAATGTGAAAATCAACTCAAATAAGTGTAATAAGAATATTTCAAGCTCATAAACCAATATTTTGGAGGTTTTTAATATTTGTTTTCTTAATTTAGTATATAAAGATATAAGCAGGGCCTTTTTAGCTTCAAAAGCAATGTTTTAAAGTTTTTTTTAACAATTCTAAATAATGTAGTAATAATATAAAATTGGATTTTGAAAATGTTGAAACCAAAGCTAAAATGGTATAAAGAAAGTTTTCTTAGCTTTGACACCAATGTCTTGAAAGTTTTTTGATAATTTTCTTGAATCTATCAATAATAAACGATTGAATTTTAAAGTGTAAAAAGCGAGGCTGAAAAGGTATAAACAGCTTAGAAAGTAATGTTTTAAAGGTTCTTAACTATTCTCTTTGATGTATTAATTAATCTATTAGTAAGTGAGAAAAGCAAGCCTAGAAAGATATAAACATAGCTTTTTTTACCTTGAAAAACAATGTTTCAAAGTTTCAAAAACAGTGTTTCATCAGTGAACGATGAGCTCCAAAAATCCACACACACACATACTGTCTGGCCGAACGTACGCTTCTATGACAGGGAATCCAATTTCATGCCTTTCAGTCACCGGTTTGGCCTCTATGAATGTTATCATAATGAATAAAAAATAAAATGCAACTTTGTGAAAGATCTGGTGTAAAAATAACAGAAAGTTCAAAATGAGTGAAAAGGTGTTTTTAGCGGGGATGATGATGATAATGATGATGATGATGATGATGATGATGATGACACTTTATTCCATAGATTGTAAAGGAGACGCTGGAAATAGCCTAAGTAATCAAACTTTTTTTTAAAATACCAGGCAAAACGGTTTTTTAACGACAATTCACATTGATATTTTCAAGAGTGTTTTAAACTGTTAGAGCTGTAGTATTTCTATGTAATTTAATTCAAATTCATTTTTAAAATAACCTAAATTCGAATAATGATGACAGTTTGAATTTGGAACCAACATTTGAAGAGATGTTTTGAATATTTAGTTTCGAGAATTTTTCTGCATATTATAATATTGAAAAAAACAAAACGAGAAAGCCAACTAAAATAAGCATAATAAAGACACTTCAAGTTTACAAACCAATGTTTTAAAGGATTTTTATCTTTAATCTTTTGAAAAGAATATTTTCAAAGTTTTACAACAATTTTCTTCAATACAGTTATATTGTATGATTGAATATTGAAAGTGTTCAAATCATATAAACTGTGCAATATATGTTTTCAAGGATTTTCAACAAATGTCTTGTATTGAAAAATAATGTATGCTAGACTATTGAAATATCAAAAGCAGAGCCTTGTAAGATTTGAAAGCAATGTTTTCAAGGTTTTTATCAATAATCTTGAATGTAGTTATAATATATGGGTTGGAGGGTCAAAACCAAGATGAAGAGCTTGTAAATAGAGCCTTTTTAGCTTTGAAAGCAATGTTTTCAAGGTTTTTCAATAAGTTCCATGAATGTATCAATCTGATATGATTGAATTCTCAAAGTGTCACAGCTGAGCCCGAAAGGTTGTAAACAGCTTTGAAAACAATGTGCGTTTTTTTTCTAACAATTCTCCCAAACGTAATGATATATGAGAAGTGGCAAAAGCCCAGCCTAAAAAGGTATGAACAGAGCCTTTTTAGCTTTGGAAAGCAATGCTTCCAAGATTTTTCTACAATTTTCTTTCATGCAGTAATGATATATGATTGTATTTTCAAAATGTCTAAACCAAGCATAAAAAGGTGTAAACAGGAATTCTTAACTTTGGAAACCAATGTCTCGGATGCAGTGATAATACGTAAGTAAGAGTCAAGACCTAACCTGAAAAGGTTACAAACGAAGCTTTTTTACCTTGAAAACTAATTTTCCCAAGGTTTTGACAATTTTCTTGAACATAATAACAATACAAGAGTAAGTGTGAAAACCAAGCCAAAAAGAGCCATAAACAGAGTCTTTTCAGCTCTGAAAGCCATGTCTTCATGGTTTTTCAATAATTTTCATGAATATATCAATAAGATATGATTGAACTTTGGAAGTGTCAAAAGCAAGCCTAAAATGGTATTAGCAGAGCGTTTTTGGCCTTGAAACCAGTGTTTCCAAGGTTTTGCAACAGTTTTCTTGAATGTAGTCCTAATATATGATTGAAGTTTCAAAGTGTTAAAACTGAGCCTTGAAGGATATGAAATGAGCCTTTTTAACATTTCAAGCAATGGTCTAAAGGTATTTTGACAATTTCCTTTCAATGTATTATTATCGTATAACTGAATCTTGAAAGCGCCAAAAGCAGACCTAGAGGGTATATACAGAGCCTTTTTTAGCTTCCAAAACCAATGTTTTCAAGGTTTGTTTTTTTTTAATTTTCTCTAATGTAGTTAGAATATATGATTGCACTGAGTGAAAACCAAGCCCCAAAAAGCTATATACAGAGTCTTTTCAGCTCTGAAATCCATGTCTTCATTGTTCCTCAATAATTTTCATGAATATATCAATGAGATATGATTGAACATTGGAAGTGTGAAAACCGAACCGAAAAGGGTATAAACAGGGACTTTTCAGCTTTGAAACCACTATTTTAAGGTTTTATAACAAATTCTATTGAATGTAGTAATAATAAATGAATATATGTCAAAACCATTACTGAAAGGGTATTAAAAAGAGCCTTTCTAGCTTTGAAACCCATATTTTTGAACTTTCAAACAATTTACTTCACTGATGTAATAATAGATGAATATGTGTCAAAACCATAACTGATAGGGTATAAAAAGAGCCTTTCTAGCTTTGAAACCCATATTTTTGAAGTTTCAAACAATTTACTTCAATGAAGTAATAATAGATGAATATGTGTCAAAACCATAACTGAAAGGGTATAAAAAGAGCCTTCCTAGCTTTGAAACCCATATTTTTGAACTTTCAAACAATTTACTTCAATGAAGTAATAATAGATGAATATGTGTCAAAACCATAACTGAAAGGGTATAAAAAGAGCCTTCCTAGCTTTGAAACCCATATTTTTGAAGTTTCAAACAATTTACTTCAATGAAGTAATAATAGATGAATATGTGTCAAAACCATAACTGAAAGGGTATAAAAAGAGCCTTCCTAGCTTTGAAACCCATATTTTTGAAGTTTCAAACAATTTACTTCAATGAAGTAATAATAGATGAATATGTGTCAAAACCATAACTGAAAGGGTATAAAAAGAGCCTTCCTAGCTTTGAAACCCATATTTTTGAAGTTTCAAACAATTTACTTCAATGAAGTAATAATAGATGAATATGTGTCAAAACCATAACTGAAAGGGTATAAAAAGAGCCTTCCTAGCTTTGAAACCCATATTTTTGAAGTTTCAAACAATTTACTTCAATGAAGTAATAATAGATGAATATGTGTCAAAACCATAACTGATAGGGTATAAAAAGAGTCTTTCTAGCTTTGAAACCCATATTTTTGAAGTTTCAAACAATTTACTTGAATGAAGGAATAGTAAATGAATATGTGTAAAAACCATTACTGAAAGGGTATAAAAAGAGTCTTTCTAGCTTTGAAACCCATATTTTTGAACTTTCAAACAATTTACTTGAATGAAGTAATAATAGATAAATATGTGTAAAAACCATTACTGAAAGGGTATAAAAAGAGTCTTTCTAGCTTTGAAACCCATATTTTTGAAGTTTCAAACAATTTACTTGAATGAAGTAATAATAGATAAATATGTGTAAAAACCATTACTGAAAGGGTATAAAAAGAGTCTTTCTAGCTTTGAAACCCATATTTTTGAAGTTTCAAACAATTTACTTGAATGAAGGAATAGTAAATGAATATGTGTAAAAACCATTACTGAAAGGGTATAAAAAGAGTCTTTCTAGCTTTGAAACCCATATTTTTGAACTTTCAAACAATTTACTTGAATGAAGTAATAATAGATAAATATGTGTAAAAACCATTACTGAAAGGGTATAAAAAGAGTCTTTCTAGCTTTGAAACCCATATTTTTGAACTTTCAAACAATTTACTTGAATGAAGTAATAATAGATGAATATGTGTCAAAACCATAACTGAAAGGGTATAAAAAGAGTCTTTCTAGCTTTGAAACCCATATTTTTGAACTTTCAAAGAATTTACTTCAATGAAGTAATAATAGATGAATATGTGTCAATACCATAACTGAAAGGGTATAAAAAGAGTCTTTCTTGCTTTGAAACCCATATTTTTGAAGTTTCAAACAATTTACTTCAATGAAGTAATAATAGATGAATATGTGTCAAAACCATAACTGAAAGGGTATAAAAAGAGTCTTTCTAGCTTTGAAACCCATATTTTTGAACTTTCAAACAATTTACTTGAATGAAGTAATAGTAAATGAATATGTGTAAAAACCATTACTGAAAGGGTATAAAAAGAGTCTTTCTAGCTTTGAAACCCATATTTTTGAAGTTTCAAACAATTTACTTGAATGAAGTAATAGTAAATGAATATGTGTAAAAACCATTACTGAAAGGGTATAAAAAGAGTCTTTCTAGCTTTGAAACCCATATTTTTGAAGTTTCAAACAATTTACTTGAATGAAGTAATAATAAATGAATATGTGTCAAAACCATAACTGAAAGGGTATAAAAAGAGCCTTTCTAGCTTTGAAACCCATATTTTTGAAGTTTCAAACAATTTACTTGAATGAAGTAATAATAGATGAATATGTGTAAAAACCATAACTGAAAGGGTATAAAAAGAGCCTTTCTAGCTTTGAAACCCATATTTTTGAAGTTTCAAACAATTAACTTGAATGAAGTAATAATGGATGAATATGTGTCAAAACCATAACTGAAAGGGTATAAAAAGAGTCTTTCTAGCTTTGAAACCCATATTTTTGAAGTTTCAAACAATTTACTTGAATGAAGTAATAATAGATGAATATGTGTCAAAATCATAACTGAAAGGGTATAAAAAGAGCCTTTCTAGCTTTGAAACCCATATTTTTGAAGTTTCAAACAATTTACTTGAATGAAGTAATAATAGATGAATATGTGTCAAAACCATTACTGAAACGGTATGAAAAGGGTCTTTCTAGCTTTGAAACCCATATTTTTGAAGTTTCAAACAATTTACTTGAATGAAGTAATAATAGATGAATATGTGTAAAAACCATAACTGAAAGGGTATAAAAAGAGCCTTTCTAGCTTTGAAACCCATATTTTTGAAGTTTCAAACAATTTACTTGAATGAAGTAATAATAGATGAATATGTGTCAAAACCATAACTGAAAGGGTATAAAAAGAGTCTTTCTAGCTTTGAAACCCATATTTTTGAAGTTTCAAACAATTTACTTCAATGAAGTAATAGTAAATGAATATGTGTCAAAACCATAACTGAAAGGGTATAAAAAGAGTCTTTCTAGCTTTAAAACCCATATTTTTGAAGTTTCAAACAATTTACTTCAATGAAGTAATAGTAAATGAATATGTGTCAAAACCATTACTGAAAGGGTATAAAAAGAGTCTTTCTAGCTTTGAAACCCATATTTTTGAAGTTTCAAACAATTTACTTCAATGAAGTAATAGTAAATGAATATGTGTCAAAACCATTACTGAAAGGGTATAAAAAGAGTCTTTCTAGCTTTGAAACCCATATTTTTGAAGTTTCAAACAATTTACTTCAATGAAGTAATAGTAAATGAATATGTGTCAAAACCATAACTGAAAGGGTATAAAAAGAGTCTTTCTAGCTTTAAAACCCATATTTTTGAAGTTTCAAACAATTTACTTCAATGAAGTAATAGTAAATGAATATGTGTCAAAACCATTACTGAAAGGGTATAAAAAGAGTCTTTCTAGCTTTGAAACCCATATTTTTGAAGTTTCAAACAATTTACTTCAATGAAGTAATAGTAAATGAATATGTGTCAAAACCATTACTGAAAGGGTATAAAAAGAGTCTTTCTAGCTTTGAAACCCATATTTTTGAAGTTTCAAACAATTTACTTCAATGAAGTAATAGTAAATGAATATGTGTAAAAACCATTACTGAAAGTGTATAAAAAGAGTCTTTCTAGCTTTGAAACCCATATTTTTGAACTTGCAAACAATTAACTTGAATGAAGTAATAATAGATGAATATGTGTCAAAACCATAACTGATAGGGTATAAAATGAGCCTTTCTAGCTTTGAAACCCATATTTTTGAAGTTTCAAACAATTTACTTCAATGAAGTAATAATAGATGAATATGTGTCAAAACCATTACTGAAAGGGTATAGAAAGAGTCTTTCAGGCTTTGAAACCCATATTTTTTAAGTTTCAAACAATTTACTTCAAAGAAGTAATAATAGATGAATATGTGTCAAAACCATAACTGAAAGGGTATAAAAAGAGTCTTTCTAGCTTTGAAACCCATATTTTTGAACTTTCAAAGAATTTACTTCAATGAAGTAATAATAGATGAATATGTGTCAATACCATAACTGAAAGGGTATAAAAAGAGTCTTTCTTGCTTTTAAACCCATATTTTTGAAGTTTCAAACAATTTACTTCAATGAAGTAATAATAGATGAATATGTGTCAAAACCATAACTGAAAGGGTATAAAAAGAGTCTTTCTAGCTTTGAAACCCATATTTTTGAACTTTCAAACAATTTACTTGAATGAAGTAATAGTAAATGAATATGTGTCAAAACCATCACTGAAAGGGTGTAAAAAGAGCCTTTCTAGCTTTGAAACCCATATTTTTGAAGTTTCAAACAATTTACTTGAGTGAAGTAATAATAAATGAATATGTGTCAAAACCATAACTGAAAGGGTATAAACAGAGCCTTTCTAGCTTTGAAACCCATATTTTTGAAGTTTCAATCAATTTACTTGAATGAAGTAATAATAGATGAATATGTGTCAAAACCATAACTGAAAGGGTATAAAAAGAGTCTTTCTAGCTTTGAAACCCATATTTTTGAAGTTTCAAACAATTTACTTCAATGAAGTAATAGTAAATGAATATGTGTCAAAACCATAACTGAAAGGGTATAAAAAGAGTCTTTCTAGCTTTGAAACCCATATTTTTGAAGTTTCAAACAATTAACTTGAATGAAGTAATAATGGATGAATATGTGTCAAAACCATAACTGAAAGGGTATAAAAAGAGTCTTTCTAGCTTTGAAACCCATATTTTTGAAGTTTCAAACAATTAACTTGAATGAAGTAATAATAGATGAATATGTGTCAAAACCATAACTGAAAGGGTATAAAATGAGCCTTTCTAGCTTTGAAACCCATATTTTTGAAGTTTCAAAGAATTTACTTCAATGAAGTAATAATAAATGAATATGTGTCAAAACCATCACTGAAAGGGTATTAAAAAGAGCCTTACTAGCTTTGAAACCCATATTTTTGAAGTTACAAACAATTTACTTGAGTGAAGTAATAATAAATGAATATGTGTCAAAACCATAACTGAAAGGGTATAAAAAGAGTCTTTCTAGCATTGAAACCCATATTTTTGAAGTTTCAAACAATTTACTTGAATGAAGTAATAATAGATAAATATGTGTCAAAACCAAGCCAAGCCTTTTAAGGTTTGAAAACAATGTTTTAGAGGTTTCTCATCAATTTGTCTGAATGTAGTCAAAATATATTATTGAAATATCAAAGTGACCATAAACAAAGCCTAAAAGGGTATGAATAAAGCATTTTCAGCTTTGAAACCAATGTTTCCAATGTTTTTCATGAAATTTTTACGATGCTGTTATAACACATACTTGAATTTTCAAAATATCCAATCCAAGCCTAACAAGGTATAAACAGAGCCTTTTTAGATTAGGAACCGATGTTTCAAAGGTCTTTAATACTTTTCTTGCATGTAGTGATAGTATATGAGTGAGTATTAAAAACGAATGGTTTCAATATTTTCAACACTTTCCAAGGAAGTAGTAATAACATATAATCAAAGTGTCAAAACTGAGCCTAAAATGCTGTAAACAGAGTCTTTTTAGCTTTGATAGCAATGTTTTGAAGGTTTTTAACAATTTACTTCAATGTAGTAATAATATATGATGGAATTTTCAAAGTGTCAAAACCAAGTCTGGAAGGGTATAAACAGAGCCTTTTTAGCCTTGAAACTAATGTTTGAAAGGTTTTCTTCAAAATAATATATAGATGTGTATGAAGAGCAAAGCTAAAAAGATATAAACAGAGCCTTTTCAGCTTTGAATCGAATATTTCAATAAGTTTTCTTGCATTCTTTAATAATATATGAGTAAAAAGAAATTATACATGGAGCCTTTTTAGCTTTGACAATGTATGTTTACAAGGTTTTTAACAATTGTCTCGAAAGTAGTAATCATATATAATTGAATTTTGCAGGTGTAAAAAAAGCAAGCCTGAAAAGGTATAGACGGAGCCTTCTTAGCTTCAGAGCGAATGTTATCAACTATTAATATTCTAATGCACTGTAAAATAGCAATGGGCTGGATATATTGCAGGAATGGCACACACCAAACATACATTATGATTGACAACAGGCATCAGCAGAGAAAACATGTGCTACCGAGGTAGTCCGGCAGAATACAAGATGGAGAGACGAAGCAGACATATTCGGAAAGTACTGGCTCCGTGACGCCAACGATAGAGAGGTGTTGTTTCAAAATAATCTGATTTGGACAAATGAAAGTATTAATTCATCAAAAACCACTTCCCAATGACTGCTTGTTATCTTATTAGACATTAAATTACAAAACTATCCTACTATGCTCGAGTGAAATTCATAAGCAATTTTTAGTATTATTTTTTTACAATCCTTTATAATCATTGTAAAATGATTTAGTAGCGAATATTTTGACAAATTCCAACTTTGAATGTTCCCCCCTCCAATTGTAATAATAAGAGGGAATAGATGAGAGGCACTTTTAGCCTTCTCCCCTGAGATTCGACCCTGATTCAAAGTTGTCTTGTCCTTTCGTCCCCGACCCCTTCCATACAAGAGATCAGAGGTAAGTGGGCGTTTCATCGGACAATGATGAGCCCCGAACCCCACCACACACACACACACACACACACACACACATTATTATTATCACATGATTCTTTTATTTCCTCTATAGATTGTTGAGAAGACACTGGGAATGACCAAATCAACTAAACATTTTTTTTAAATACCAGCTGAAATAATTTATTTTTCAATCACGAAAAGCTATAATCAGACCCTTTTTAGGTCTGAAACTAAACTGAACTAAAGTTTTAGAGGTTTTCCCACATTTTCCTGAATGAAGTACTGATTTTACAAAGTGTTCATAACCAAGCCTGAGAAGCAATGTTTCAAAGGTTTTTAACAACTTTCTTGAATGTAGTAACAATATACGAGTCAGTGATAAAACCAACCTCAATAGCTATAAACATAGCCTTTCTATATTTGAAACTAAAGTTTTAGAGGTTTTCCAACAATTTTCCTGATTTGAGTAAAGAAAAATAATATTGGTTTTCAAAGTGTTCATAACCAAGCCTAAAAGGGTAGCCAGAGAAGCAATGTTTCAAAGGTTTTTAACAACTTTCTTGAATGTAATAACAATATACAAGTCAGTGATAGAACCCTCCTAAAAAGCTATAAACATAGCCTTCCTATATTTGAAACTGAAGTTTTAGAGGTTTTCCATATATTTTCCTGAATGTAGTAAAAAAAAAATGGTACTGATTTTTCAGAGTGTTCATAACCAATCCTTAAAGAGTAGCCAGAGAAGCAATGTTTCAAAGGTTTTTAACAACTTTCTCGAATGTAGTAACAAAATACGAGTCAGTGATAAAACCAACCTAAAAAGCTATGAACATAGCTCTTTTATATTTGAAATTCTAGAGGTTTACTAACAATTTTGCAGAAATTAATAAAAAAAAATAGTACTGATTTTTCACTGTGTTAATAACCAAGCCTTAAAAGGTAGCCAGAGAAGCAATGTTTCAAAGGTTTGTAACAACTTTCTCAGATGTAGTAACAATATACGAGTCAGTGATAAAACCAACCTAAAAAGCTATAAACATAGCCTTTCTATATTTGAAACTAAAGTTTTATAGGTTTTCCGACAATTTTCCTGAATGTAGTAAAAAACAAATACTGATTTTCCAAAGTGTTCATAACCGAACCTTAGAGGGTAGCCAGAGAAGCAATGTTCCAAGGGTTTTTAACAACCTTCTTGAATCTAGTAACAATATACGAGTCATTGATAAAACCAACCTCAATAGCTATAAACATAGCCTCTATATATTTGGAACTAAAGATTTAGAGGTTTTCCAAATATTTTCCTGAATGTAGTGAAGAAAAATAGTATTGATTTTTCAAAGTGTTTATAACCGAGCTTTGAAAGGTAACAACAGAAACAATGTTTAAGGGGATTTAACAACTTTGTTGAATCTAGTAACAATATAAGAGTCAGTGATAAAACCAACCTAAAAAGCTATAAACATAGCCTTTCTATATTTGAAACTAAAGTTTTAGAGGTTTTCCAACCTTTTTCCTGAATGTAGCAAGGAAAAAAGCACTGATTTTTCAGAGTGTTCATAACCAAGCCTTAAAGGGTAGCCACAGGAGCAATGTTTCAAAGGTTTTTTACAACTTTCTTGAATGTAGTAACAATATACGAGTCAGTGATAAAACCAACCTCAATAGCTATAAACATAGCCTTTATATATTTGAAACTAAAGATTTAGAGATTTTCCAAATATTTTCCTGAATGTAGTGAAGAAAAATAGTATTGATTTTTCAAAGTGTTCATATCCAAGCCTTGAAAGGTAGCCAGAGAAGCAATGTTTCAAAGGTTTTTAACAACTTTCTCAAATGTAGTAACAATATACGAGTCAGTGATAAAACTAACCTGAAAAGCGATAATCAGAGCCTTTCTATATTTGAAACTAAAGTTTTATAGGTTTTCCAACAATTTTCCTGAATGTAGCAAAAAAAATAGTACTGATTTTTCAAAGTGTTCATAACCGAGCCTTAGAAAGTAGCCACAGAAGCAATGTTTCAAAGGTTTTTAACAACTTTCTTGAATGTAGTAACAATATACGAGTCAGTGATAAATCCAACCTCAATAGCTATAAACATAGCCTTTATATATTTGGAACTAGAGGTTTTCCAACAATTTTCTAGGATGTAGTGAGAAAAAAGTATAGATTTTTCATAGTGTTAATAACCAAACCTTAAAGAATAGCCACGGAAGCAATGTTTCGAAGGTTTTTAACAACTTTCTTGAATCTAGTAACAATATACGTGTCAGTGATAAAACCGACCAGAAAAGCTATAATCAGATTTTTTTTAGGTTTGAAACTAAAGTTTTAGTGGTTTTCCAACAATGCTCCTGAATGAAGTAAATAAAAAGGTACTGATTTTCCAAAAAAGATATAATCAGACCCTCTTTAGGTCTTGAACTAAAGTTTCAGAGGTTTTCCAACAATTTTCCTGAATGTAGTGAAAAATAGTACTGATTTTTCAAAGTGTTAATAACTAAGCCTTGAAGGGTAGCCAGAGAAGCAATGTTTCATAGGTTCTTAACAACTTTCTTGAATGTAGTAACAATATACGAGTCAGTGATAAAACCAACCTCAATAGCTATAAACATAGCCTTTATATATTTGAAACTAAAGTTTTAGAGGTTTTCCAACAATTTTCCTGAATGTAGTAGAGAAAGATAGTACTGATTTTTCACAGTGTTAATAACCAAGCCTTAAAGGGTAGCCAGAGAAGCATTGTTTCAAAGTTTTCTAACAACTTTTTTGAATATAGTAACAATATATGAGTCAGTGATAAAACCAACCTAAAAAACTATAATCAGAGATTTTCTATATTTGAAAGTAAATATTTAGAGGTTTTCCAACAATTTTCCTGAATGTAGTGGAAAATAGTACTGATTTTTCACAGTGTTAATAATTAAGTCTTAAAGGGTAGCCAGAGAAGCAATGTTTCAAAGGTTTTTAACAACTTTCTTGAATGTAGTTACAATTTCCGAGTCAGACATAAAACCAACCTAAAAAGATATAATCAGACCCTCTTTAGGTCTTAAACTAAAGTTTTATAGGTTTTCCCACAATTTTCCTGAATGTAGTAAAAAAAAAAGTACTGAATCTTCAGAGTCTTCATAACCAAGCCTTAAAAGGTAGCCAGAGAAGCATTGTTTCAAAGGTTTTTAAGAACTTTTTTGAATATAGTAACAATATACGAGTCATTGATAAAACCAACCTGAAAAGCTATAATCAGAGCGTTTCTATATTTGAAAATAAAGTTTTAGAGGTTTTCCAACAATTTTCCTGAATGTAGTGAAAAAAATAGTACTGTTTTTTCAAAATGTTCATAACCAAGCCTTAGGGTTAGCCACAGAAGGAATGTTCCGATGGTTTTCAATAACTTTTTTAATATAGTAACAATATACGAGTCAGTGATAAAACAAACCTAAAAAGCTCTAATCAGAGCCTTTTTAGGTTCAAAACCACATTTTTAGAGGTTTTCCAACAATTTTCTAGGATGTAGTGAGAAAAAAGTATAGATTTTTCATAGTGTTGATAACCAAACCTTAAAGAATAGCCACGGAAGCAATGTTTTGAAGGTTTTTAACAACTTTCTTGAATCTAGTAACAATATACGTGTCAGTGATAAAACCGACCAGAAAAGCTATAATGAGATTTTTTTTAGGTTTGAAACTAAAGTTTTAGTGGTTTTCCAACAATGCTCCTGAATGAAGTAAATAAAAAGGTACTGATTTTCCAAAAAAGATATAATCAGACCCTCTTTAGGTCTTGAACTAAAGTTTTAGAGGTTTTCCAACAATTTTCCTAAATGAAGTGAAAAATAGTACTGATTTTCCACAGTGTTAATAACTAAGCCTTGAAGGGTAGCCAGAGAAGCAATGTTTCATAGGTTCTTAACAACTTTCTTGAATGTAGTAACAATATACGAGTCAGTGATAAAACCAACCTCAATAGCTATAAACATAGCCTTTATATATTTGAAACTAAAATTTTAGAGGTTTTCCAACAATTTTCCTGAATGTAGTAGAGAAAAATAGTACTGATTTTTCAGAGTCTTCATAACCAAGCCTTGAAGGGTAGCCAGAGGTGCAATGTTTCAAAGATTTTTAACAACTTTCTTGAATGTAGTAACAATGTACAAGTCAGAGATAAAACCAACCTAAAAAACTATAATCAGAGATTTTCTATATTTGAAAGTAAATATTTAGAGGTTTTCCAACAATTTTCCTTAATGTAGTGAAAAATAGTACTGAATTTTCACAGTGTTAATAACTAAGCCTTAAAGGGTAGCCAGAGAAGCAATGTTTCAAAGGTTTGTAACAACTTTCTTGAATGTAGTTACAATTTCCGAGTCAGACATAAAACCAACCTAAAAAGATATAATCAGACCCTCTTTAGGTCTTAAACTAAAGTTTTATAGGTTTTCCCACAATTTTCTTGAATGTAGTAAAAAAAAAAGTACTGAATCTTCAGAGTCTTCATAACCAAGCCTTAAAGGGTAGCCAGAGAAGCATTGTTTCATAGGTTTTTAACAACTTTTTTGAATATAGTAACAATATACGAGTCATTGATAAAACAAACCTAAAAAGCTCTAATCAGAGCCTTTTTAGGTTTGAAACTGAAGTTTTAGAGGTTTCCAGCAATTTGCCTGAAAGTAGTAAAAAAATAATACTGATTTTTCAAAGTGTTCACAACCAAGCCTTAAAGGGTAGCCACAGGAGTATGTATCAAAGGTTTTTAACAACTTTTTGGATGTTGTAACAATATATGAGTCAGTGATAAAACCAACTTTACAAGCTGTAAACATAGCCTTTGTATATTCAGAACTAAATTTTTATAGGTTTTCCAAACATTTTCCTGAAATTTGTAAAAAATAGTTCTCATTTTTTGAAGCGTTCATAACCAAGTTTAAAAGGTTAGCCACAGAAGCAATATTTCAAAGATTTGTAACAACTTTCTTGAATGTGGTAACATTGTATAAGTTAGTGATATAACTAACCTAAAAAGCCATAAACATAGCTTTTTTAGGTTCAAAACCACTTTTTTAGAGGTTTTCCAACAATCTTCCAGGATGTAGTGAGAAGAAAGTATAGATTTTTCATAGTGTTAATAACCAAACCTTAAAGAATAGCCACGGAAGCAATGTTTCGAAGGTTTTTAACAACTTTCTTGAATCTAGTAACAATATACGTGTCAGTGATAAAACCGACCAGAAAAGCTATAATGAGATTTTTTTTAGGTTTGAAACTAAAGTTTTAGTGGTTTTCCAACAATGCTCCTGAATGAAGTAAATAAAAAGGTACTGATTTTCCAAAAAAGATATAATCAGACCCTCTTTAGGTCTTGAACTAAAGTTTCAGAGGTTTTCCAACAATTTTCCTGAATGTAGTGAAAAATAGTACTGATTTTTCAAAGTGTTAATAACTAAGCCTTGAAGGGTAGCCAGAGAAGCAATGTTTCAAAGGTTCTTAACAACTTTCTTGAATGTAGTAACAATATACGAGTCAGTGATAAAACCAACCTCAATAGCTATAAACATAGCCTTTATATATTTGAAACTAAAGTTTTAGAGGTTTTCCAACAATTTTCCTGAATGTAGTAGAGAAAGATAGTACTGATTTTTCACAGTGTTAATAACCAAGCCTTAAAGGGTAGCCAGAGAAGCATTGTTTCAAAGTTTTCTAACAACTTTTTTGAATATAGTAACAATATATGAGTCAGTGATAAAACCAACCTAAAAAACTATAATCAGATATTTTCTATATTTGAAAGTAAATATTTAGAGGTTTTCCAACAATTTTCCTTAATGTAGTGAAAATAGTACTGATTTTTCACAGTGTTATTAACTAAGCCTTAAAGGGTAGCCACAGAAGCAATGTTTCAAAGGTTTTTAACAACTTTCTTGAATGTAGTAACAATATACGAGTCAGACATAAAACCAACCTGAAAAGCTATAATCAGAGCCTTTTTAGTTTTGAAACAAAAGTTTTAGAGGTTTTCCAACAATTTTACTGAATGTAGTAAAAAAATAAGTACTGATTTTTCAAAGTGTTCATAACCAAGCCTTAAAGGGTAGCCACAGAAGCAATGTTTCAAAGGTTTTTAACAACTTTCTTGTATGTACTAATAATAAACGAATGAGCCTAAAAAGCTATAAACCTAAAAAGCTATAAACAGAGCTTTTTTAGCTCCTATGACTAATGTTTTTAATATTTTTAACAATTTTTTGTGAAGTTATGATAATAAAAGAAGTTGTCAATGAAACATGTGGCAAATATCAACTCTGTATGATGCAAAGTTGTCGAGCTATCTCCCTGTATACATGTCCACCCATAGACAGATGAATTATCCTTGGTAATACTCAATATTTCTCTAGTCCACCTGTAAACGATGGCTGAGAATGAATTCCCTATCAGAAATATTATCTTCCTTTGGTAAACATTCCTTTATTTCTCTAACTTCTTCCTTTGAGAGTGGGACAACGAGTAAGTAGATGCAACACTGAAGGCAAATTCTATCAGTAAAGCTAGTTTGACTACTGTCAACCCATAGATAATAAAGGTTTTATCAATTTCCAATAGGGGGCTCCTTATCACCAATCCTATACATATATATATATATATATATATATATATGTGTGTGTGTGTATATATTATAATTAAATCTTGTTCCGTAGACACTAGGGCATGCCCATTCTAATGCTGTACCTGGTTTCATGAAAATCTTCAGGAGGTTTAAACTTGAGATGATGAGACACTGTTCTTTATTTATTTGTGATGTTGTTGATAGCAACAATCAAAACAGAAACAGTGTCCTTAATTGTGATAACCATCAATCGAAATATAGTCAGAGTTTTGTTTAGTTTTCAATCACACGTACGGGCTGTGCCAATGTTGTTTTTTTGTTTGTTTGTTTTTGTCTTTTTTCAAGGAATAAACACTTCAGGAAAAAAAATTGTCCGACTTAGGACGGTGCCAGTGAGAAAGTTGGGGAGAACCAGTATTACATGAGACTTTCAATTTACAACTCTAGTGTATTCGATCCAAACTGGGTTCCCCCTCACTTGTGAGCTTGCGCCCCACTAAGATAAGCTTAGTGAACATTAGTATTATATTGATATATTTTCCGATTTTTCAACAGGTTCCAAAACACTGATCTAATGTCTGATCTCTATATGTTTTACGAAATCCCAGACAACGATTAGGATTCTCACGATCCAGTTGTCTATGGCTGAGATGCTCAGGATTCCAAATTGAAGACAGTTAAGCCGGAAAATTCAAAACTCCCTGACAAGGAGTGCTACGCAAAACTGATTGAACCGTTCCACCTAAAGAAAAAATAAGTATTGAATAACACAAAACAGAATTATTCGCATCAACAGATGTTTTCATTGTTTATGAAATTATTTTTTTGATAATAACATGAACGACATGGTAAAATAAAAAATATATTTATTTAACTAAAATGCGACATATTTGAAGCAATAACATGTTTCCAGCAACGTTCTCATGATTACCACTGTTGGACTTCCCACCGAAATTCTCTGAGCCTCAGAATGTGCTCGAAACCCTCTTTGTGGGTTGTCGGCCACTGAATTCTTTACTATTTACAACCGGTTTTAGCCTCCCTTGAATTATTTTTTGAATCAAGTTTTGAGTTGAAAATAATCTGTTAGACTTTATTTAGTTTCCATGAAGCCTTTCAGACAGAAATTCACAAATGTCCTTTAGAGTCTCTTTTTTTTTTTCGGGAGGAAAACAGTGAAATTGAACCTGTAAAGTGTCTGTTAGACTTTATTTAGTTTCCATGAAGCCTTTAAGACAGAAATTCACAATTGTCCTTTAGAGTCTCTTTTTTTTTTTCGGGAGGAAAACAGTGAAATTGAACCTGTAAATTGTCTGTTAGACTTTATTTAGTTTCCAGGAAGCCTTTTAGACAAAAATTCAAAATTGTCCTTTAGAGTCTCTTTTTGTTTTCTGGAGGAATACAGTGAAATTGAACCTGAAAATAGTCTGTGAGACTTTATTTAGTTTCCATGAGTCCTTTCAGACAAAAATTCACAATTGTCCTTTAGAGTTTCTTTTTGTTTTCGGGAGGAAAACAGTGAAATTGAACCTGTAAATTGTCTGTGACACTTTATTTTGTATCCAGGAAACTTTAAGATTGATATCAACAATGGTCTCTTCAAGACTCATTTTTTTTCGGGAGGGAGCCAGTTGAATTGAACCAGAAAAAAGTCTGCGAGACTTTATTTTTTTCCCAGGAAGCTTCTAAGACTGAAATATGCAATGGTTTCTCCAGTAATCTTTTTGTTTTCGAATGGATGCCAGTTAAATTTAAACTGAAAATAGTCTGTAAGACTTTATTTTGTTTCCAGGAAGCCTTTCAGACTCAAATTCACAATCGTCCTTTAGGGACTCTTTTTGTTTTTGGGAGGAAAACAGTGAAATTGAACCTGAAAATAGTCTGTGAGACTTTATTTAGTTTCCAGGAAGCCTTTTAGGCTAAAATTCACAATTGTCCTTTAGGGACTCTTTTTGTTTTCTGGAGGAAAACAGTGAAATTGAACCTGAAAATAGTCTGTTAGACTTTATTTAGTTTCCAGGAAGCCTTTTAGACTAAAATTCACAATTGTCCTTTAGGGACTCTTTTTGTTTTCTGGAGGAAAACAGTGAAATTGAACCTGAAAATAGTCCGTTAGACTTTATTTAGTTTCCAGGAAGCCTTTTGATCTAAAATTCACAATTGTCCTTTAGGGATTCTTTTTGTTTTCTGGAGGAAAACAGTGAAATTGAACCTGAAAATAATCTGTTAGACTTTATTTGGTTTCCAGGAAGCCTTCTGGACTAAAATTCACAATTGTCCTTTAGGGACTCTTTTTGTTTTTGGGAGGAAAACAGTGAAATTGAACCTGAAAATAATTTGTTAGACTTTATTTAGTTCCCAGGAAGCCTTTTGGACTAAAATTCACTATCGTCCTTTAGGGACTCTTTTTGGTTTTAGGAGGAAAACAGTGAAATTGAACCTGAAAATAGTATGTTAGACTTTATTTAGTTTCCAGGAAGCCTTTTAGACTAAAATTCACAGTTGTCCTTTCGGGACTCTTTTTCTTTTCGGGAGGAAAACAGTGAAATTGAACCTGAAAATAGTCTGTTAGACTTTATTTAGTTTCCAGGAAGCCTTTTAGACTAAAATTCACAATTGTCCTTTAGGGACTCTTTTTGTTTTCTGGAGGGAAATAGTGAAATTGAACCTGAAAATAGTCTGTTAAACTTTATTTAATTTTCAGAAAGCCTTTTAGACTAAAATTCACAATTGTCCTTTAGGGACTCTTTTTGTTTTCTGGAGGAAAACAGTGAAATTGAACCTGAAAATAGTCTGTGAGACTTTATTGAGTTCCCAAGAAGCCTTTTAGACTAAAATTCACAATTATCCTTTAGAGACACTTTTTGTTTTCTGGAGGAAAACAGTGAAATTGAACCTGAAAATAGTCTGTTAGACTTTATTTAGTTTCCAGGAAGACTTTTAGACTAAAATTCACAATTGTCCTTTAGGGACTCTTTTTGTTTTCTGAAGGAAAACAGTGAAATTGAACCTGAAAATAGTCTGTTAGACTTTATTTAGTTTTCAGAAAGCCTTTTAGACTAAAATTCACAATCGTCCTTTCGGGACTCTTTTTGTTTTCTGGAGGAAAACAGTGAAATTGAACCTGAAAATAGTCTGTGAGACTTTATTCAGTTTCCAGGAAGCCTTTTAGACTAAAATTCACAATTGTCCTTCAGGGACTCTTTTTGTTTTCTGAAGGAAAACAGTGAAATTGAACCTGAAAATAGTCTGTTAGACTTTATTTAGTTTCCAGGAAGCCTTCTGGACTATAATTCACAATCGTCCTTTAGAGACTCTTTTTGTTTTCTGGAGGAAAACAGTGAAATTGAACCTGAAAATAGTCTGTAAGACTTTATTTAGTTTCCAGGAAGCCTTTTAGACTAAAATTCACAATTGTCCTTTAGGGACTCTTTTTGTTTTGGGGAGGAGAACAGTGAAATTGAACCTGAAAATAGTCTGTTAGACTTTATTTAGTTTTCAGAAAGCCTTTTAGATTAAAATTCACAATCATTCTTTAGGGACTCTTTTTGTTTTCTGGAGGAAAACAGTGAAATTGAACCTGAAAATAGTCTGTGAGACTTTATTTAGTTTCCAGGAAGCCTTCTGGACTAAAATTCACAATCGTCCTTTAGGGACTCTTTTTGTTTTCTGGAGGAAAACAGTGAAATTGAACCTGAAAATAGTCTGTAAGACTTCATTTAGTTTCCAAGAAGCCATTTAGACTAAAATTCACAATTGTCCTTTAGGGACTCTTTTTGTTTTGGGGAGGAGAACAGTGAAATTGAACCTGAAAATAGTCTGTTAGACTTTATTTAGTTTTCAGAAAGCCTTTTAGACTAAAATTCACAATCGTCCTTTAGGGACTCTTTTTCTTTTCGGGAGGAAAACAGTGAAATTGAACCTGAAAATAGTCTGTTAAACTTTATTTAATTTTCAGAAATCGTTTTAGACTAAAATTCACAATCGTCCTTTAGGGACTCTTTTTGTTTTCTTGAGGAAAACAGTGAAATTGAACCTGAAAATAATCTGTTAGACTTTATTTAGTTTTCAGAAAGCCTTTTAGACTAAAATTCACAATCGTCCTTTAGGGACTCTTTTTGTTTTCTGGAGGAAAACAGTGAAATTGAACCTGAAAATAGTCTGTTAGACTTTATTTAGTTTCCAGGAAGCCTTTTAGACTAAAATTCACAATTGTCCTTTAGGGACTCTTTTTCTTTTCGGGAGGAAAACAGTGAAATTGAACCTGAAAATAGTCTGTTAGACTTTATTTAGTTTCCAGGAAGCCTTTTAGACTAAAATCACAATTGTTGTTCAGGGACTTTTTTTGTTTTCTGGAGGAAAACAGTGAAATTGAACCTGAAAATAATCTGTTAACCTTTATTTAATTTTCAGAAAGCCTTTTAGACTAAAATTCACAATTGTCCTTTAGGGACTCTTTTTGTTTTCTGGAGGGAAATAGTGAAATTGAACCTGAAAATAGTCTGTTAAACTTTATTTAATTTTCAGAAAGCCTTTTAGACTAAAATTCACAATTGTCCTTTAGGGACTCTTTTTGTTTTCTGGAGGAAAACAGTGAAATTGAACCTGAAAATAGTCTGTGAGACTTTATTGAGTTCCCAAGAAGCCTTTTAGACTAAAATTCACAATTATCCTTTAGAGACACTTTTTGTTTTCTGGAGGAAAACAGTGAAATTGAACCTGAAAATAGTCTGTTAGACTTTATTTAGTTTCCAGGAAGACTTTTAGACTAAAATTCACAATTGTCCTTTAGGGACTCTTTTTGTTTTCTGAAGGAAAACAGTGAAATTGAACCTGAAAATAGTCTGTGAGACTTTATTTAGTTTTCAGAAAGCCTTTTATACTAAAATTCACAATCGTCCTTTCGGGACTCTTTTTGTTTTCTGGAGGAAAACAGTGAAATTGAACCTGAAAATAGTCTGTGAGACTTTATTCAGTTTCCAGGAAGCCTTTTAGACTAAAATTCACAATTGTCCTTCAGGGACTCTTTTTGTTTTCTGAAGGAAAACAGTGAAATTGAACCTGAAAATAGTCTGTGAGACTTTATTTAGTTTCCAGGAAGCCTTCTGGACTATAATTCACAATCGTCCTTTAGGGACTCTTTTTGTTTTCTGGAGGAAAACAGTGAAATTGAACCTGAAAATAGTCTGTAAGACTTTATTTAGTTTCCAGGAAGCCTTTTAGACTAAAATTCACAATTGTCCTTTAGGGACTCTTTTTGTTTTGGGGAGGAGAACAGTGAAATTGAACCTGAAAATAGTCTGTTAGACTTTATTTAGTTTTCAGAAAGCCTTTTAGATTAAAATTCACAATCATCCTTTAGGGACTCTTTTTGTTTTCTGGAGGAAAACAGTGAAATTGAACCTGAAAATAGTCTGTGAGACTTTATTTAGTTTCCAGGAAGCCTTCTGGACTAAAATTAACAATCGTCCTTTAGGGACTCTTTTTGTTTTCTGGAGGAAAACAGTGAAATTGAACCTGAAAATAGTCTGTAAGACTTCATTTAGTTTCCAAGAAGCCATTTAGACTAAAATTCACAATTGTCCTTTAGGGACTCTTTTTGTTTTGGGGAGGAGAACAGTGAAATTGAACCTGAAAATAGTCTGTTAGACTTTATTTAGTTTTCAGAAAGCCTTTTAGACTAAAATTCACAATCGTCCTTTAGGGACTCTTTTTCTTTTCGGGAGGAAAACAGTGAAATTGAACCTGAAAATAGTCTGTTAAACTTTATTTAATTTTCAGAAATCGTTTTAGACTAAAATTCACAATCGTCCTTTAGGGACTCTTTTTGTTTTCTTGAGGAAAACAGTGAAATTGAACCTGAAAATAGTCTGTGAGACTTTATTTAGTTCCCAAGAAGCCTTTTAGACTAAAATTCACAATTGTCCTTTAGGGACTCTTTTTGTTTTCTGGAGGAAAACAGTGAAATTGAACCTGAAAATAATCTGTTAGACTTTATTTAGTTTTCAGAAAGCCTTTTAGACTAAAATTCACAATCGTCCTTTAGGGACTCTTTTTGTTTTCTGGAGGAAAACAGTGAAATTGAACCTGAAAATAGTCTGTTAGACTTTATTTAGTTTCCAGGAAGCCTTTTAGACTAAAATTCACAATTGTCCTTTAGGGACACTTTTTCTTTTCGGGAGGAAAACAGTGAAATTGAACCTGAAAATAGTCTGTTAGACTTTATTTAGTTTCCAGGAAGCCTTTTAGACTAAAATCACAATTGTTGTTCAGGGACTTTTTTTGTTTTCTGGAGGAAAACAGTGAAATTGAACCTGAAAATAGTCTGTTAAACTTTATTTAATTTTCAGAAAGCCTTTTAGACTAAAATTCACAATTGTCCTTTAGGGACTCTTTTTGTTTTCTGAAGGAAAACAGTGAAATTGAACCTGAAAATAGTCTGTTAGACTTTATTTAGTTTCCAGGAAGACTTTTAGACTAAAATTCACAATTGTCCTTTAGGGACTCTTTTTGTTTTGGGGAGGAGAACAGTGAAATTGAACCTGAAAATAGTCCGTTAGACTTTATTTAGTTTCCAGAAAGCCTTTTAGACTAAAATTCACAATCGTCCTTTAGGGACTTTTTTTGTTTTCTGGAGGAAAACAGTGAAATTGAACCTGAAAATAGTCTGTGAGACTTTATTTAGTTTTCAGAAAGTCTTTTAGACTAAAATTCACAATTGTCCTTTAGGGACTCTTTTTGTTTTCTGGAGGAAAACAGTGAAATTGAACCTGAAAATAGTCTTTGAGACTTTATTTGGTTTCCAGGAAGCCTTCTGGACTAAAATTCACAATTGTCCTTTAGGGACTCTTTTTGTTTTCTGGAGGAAAACAGTGAAATTGAACCTGAAAATAGTCTGTGAGACTTTATTCAGTTTCCAGGAAGCCTTTTAGACTAAAATTCACAATTGTCCTTCAGGGACTCTTTTTGTTTTCTGAAGGAAAACAGTGATATTGAACCTGAAAATAGTCTGTGAGACTTTATTTACTTTCCAGGAAGCCTTCTGGACCATAATTCACAATCGTCCTTTAGGGACTCTTTTTGTTTTCTGGAGGAAAACAGTGAAATTGAACCTGAAAATAGTCTGTAAGACTTTATTTAGTTTCCAGGAAGCCTTTTAGACTAAAATTCACAATTGTCCTTTAGGGACTCTTTTTGTTTTGGGGAGGAGAACAGTGAAATTGAACCTGAAAATAGTCTGTTAGACTTTATTTAGTTTTCAGAAAGCCTTTTAGATTAATATTCACAATCATCCTTTAGGGACTCTTTTTGTTTTCTGGAGGAAAACAGTGAAATTGAACCTGAAAATAGTCTGTGAGACTTTATTTAGTTTCCAGGAAGCCTTCTGGACTAAAATTAACAATCGTCCTTTAGGGACTCTTTTTGTTTTCTGGAGGAAAACAGTGAAATTGAACCTGAAAATAGTCTATAAGACTTCATTTAGTTTCCAAGAAGCCATTTAGACTAAAATTCACAATTGTCCTTTAGGGACTCTTTTTGTTTTGGGGAGGAGAACAGTGAAATTGAACCTGAAAATAGTCTGTTAGACTTTATTTAGTTTTCAGAAAGCCTTTTAGACTAAAATTCACAATCGTCCTTTAGGGACTTTTTTTGTTTTCGGGAGGAAAACAGTGAAATTGAACCTGAAAATAGTCTGTTAAACTTTATTTAATTTTCAGAAATCGTTTTAGACTAAAATTCACAATCGTCCTTTAGGGACTCTTTTTGTTTTCTTGAGGAAAACAGTGAAATTGAACCTGAAAATAGTCTGTGAGACTTTATTTAGTTCCCAAGAAGCCTTTTAGACTAAAATTCACAATTGTCCTTTAGGGACTCTTTTTGTTTTCTGGAGGAAAACAGTGAAATTGAACCTGAAAATAATCTGTTAGACTTTATTTAGTTTTCAGAAAGCCTTTTAGACTAAAATTTACAATCGTCCTTTAGGGACTCTTTTTGTTTTCTGGAGGAAAACAGTGAAATTGAACCTGAAAATAGTCTGTTAGACTTTATTTAGTTTCCAGGAAGCCTTTTAGACTAAAATTCACAATTGTCCTTTAGGGACTCTTTTTCTTTTCGGGAGGAAAACAGTGAAATTGAACCTGAAAATAGTCTGTTAGACTTTATTTAGTTTCCAGGAAGCCTTTTAGACTAAAATCACAATTGTTGTTCAGGGACTTTTTTTGTTTTCTGGAGGAAAACAGTGAAATTGAACCTGAAAATAGTCTGTTAAACTTTATTTAATTTTCAGAAAGCCTTTTAGACTAAAATTCACAATTGTCCTTTAGGGACTCTTTTTGTTTTCTGAAGGAAAACAGTGAAATTGAACCTGAAAATAGTCTGTTAGACTTTATTTAGTTTCCAGGAAGACTTTTAGACTAAAATTCACAATTGTCCTTTAGGGACTCTTTTTGTTTTCTGAAGGAAAACAGTGAAATTGAACCTGAAAATAGTCTGTTAGACTTTATTTAGTTTTCAGAAAGCCTTTTAGACTAAAATTCACAATCGTCCTTTAGGGACTCTTTTTGTTTTCTGGAGGAAAACAGTGAAATTGAACCTGAAAATAGTCTGTTAGACTTTATTTAGTTTCCAGGAAGCCTTTTAAACTAAAATTCACAATTGTCCTTTAGGGACTCTTTTTGTTTTCTGGAGGAAAACAGTGAAATTGAACCTGAAAATAGTCTGTGAGACTTTATTTAGTTTCCAGGAAGCCTTCTGGACTATAATTCACAATTGTCCTTTAGGGACTCTTTTTGTTTTCTGGAGGAAAACAGTGAAATTGAACCTGAAAATAGTCTGTAAGACTTTATTTAGTTTCCAGGAAGCCGTTTAGACTAAAATTCACAATTGTCCTTTAGAGACACTTTTTGTTTTGGGGAGGAGAACAGTGAAATTGAACCTGAAAATAGTCTGTTAGACTTTATTTAGTTTTCAGAAAGCCTTTTAGATTAAAATTCACAATCGTCCTTTAGGGACTCTTTTTGTTTTCTGGAGGAAAACAGTGAAATTGAACCTGAAAATAGTCTGTGAGACTTTATTTAGTTTCCAGGAAGCCTTCTGGACTAAAATTCACAATCGTCCTTTAGGGACTCTTTTTGTTTTCTGGAGGAAAACAGTGAAATTGAACCTGAAAATAGTCTGTAAGACTTCATTTAGTTTCCAGAAAGCCTTTTAGACTAAAATTCACAATCGTCCTTTAGGGACTCTTTTTGTTTTGGGGAGGAGAACAGTGAAATTGAACCTGAAAATAGTCCGTTAGACTTTATTTAGTTTTCAGAAAGCCTTTTAGACTAAAATTCACAATCGTCCTTTAGGGACTCTTTTTGTTTTCTGGAGGAAAACAGTGAAATTGAACCTGAAAATAGTCTGTGAGACTTTATTTAGTTTTCAGAAAGTCTTTTAGACTAAAATTCACAATTGTCCTTTAGGGACTCTTTTTGTTTTCTGGAGGAAAACAGTGAAATTGAACCTGAAAATAGTCTGTTAGACTTTATTTTGTTTCCAGGAAGCCTTTTAGACTAAAATTCACAATTGTCCTTTAGGGACTCTTTTTTTTTCGGGAGGAAAACAGTGAAATTGAACCTGAAAATAGTCTGTTAAACTTTATTTAATTTTCAGAAAGCCTTTTAGACTAAAATTCACAATCGTCCTTTAGGGACTCTTTTTGTTTTCTGGAGGAAAACAGTGAAATTGAACCTGAAAATAGTCTGTGAGACTTTATTTAGTTCCCAAAAAGCCTTTTAGACTAAACTTCACAATTGTCCTTTAGGGACTCTTTTTGTTTTCTGGAGGAAAACAGTGAAATTGAACCTGAAAATAGTCTGTTAGACTTTATCTAGTTTCCAGGAAGACTTTTAGACTAAAATTCACAAATGTCCTTTAGAGTCTCTTTTTGTTTTCTGAAGGAAAACAGTGAAATTGAACCTGAAAATAGTCTGTGAGACTTTATTTAGTTTCCAGGAAGCCTTTTAGACAAAAATTCAAAATTGTCCTTTGGGGACTCTTTTTGTTTTCTGGATGAAAACAGTGAAATTGAACCTGAAAATAGTCTGTGAGACTTTATTTAGTTTCCATGAGTCCTTTCAGACAAAAATTCACAATTGTCCTTTAGAGTTTCTTTTTGTTTTCTGGAGGAAAACAGTGAAATTGAACCTGTAAATCGTCTGTGACACTTTATTTTGTATCCAGGAACCTTTAAGATTGATATCAACAATGGTCTCTTCAAGACTTATTTTTTTTTCGGGAGGGACCCAGTTGAATTGAACCAGAAAAAAGTCTGCGAGACTTTATTTTTTTTCCAGGAAGCTTCTAAGACTGAAATATGCAATGGTTTCTCCAGTAATCTTTTTGTTTTCGGATGGAAGCCAGTTAAATTTAAACTGAAAATAGTCTGTGAGACTTTAATTTGTTTCCAGGAAGCCTTTCAGACTCAAATTCACAATCGTCCTTTAGGGACTCTTTTTGTTTTTGGGAGGAAAACAGTGAAATTGAACCTGAAAATAGTCTGTGAGACTTTATTTACTTTCCAGGAAGCCTTTTAGTCTAAAATTCACAATTGTCCTTTAGGGACTCTTTTTGTCTTCGGGAGGAAAACAGTGAAATTAAACCAGAAAATAGTCTGTTAGACTTTATTTAGTTTCAAGGAAGCCTTTCAGACTCAAATTCACAATTGTCCTTTAGGGAATCTTTCTGTTTTCTGGAGGAAAACAGTGAAATTGAACCTGAAAATAGTCCGTTAGACTTTATTTAGTTTCCAGGAAGCCTTTTAATCTAAAATTCACAATCGTCCTTTAGGGATTCTTTTTGTTTTCTGGAGGAAAACAGTGAAATTGAACCTGAAAATAATCTGTTAGACTTTATTTAGTTTCCAGGAAGCCTTCTGGACTAAAATTCACAATCGTTCTTTAGGGACTCTTTTTGTTTTCTGGAGGAAAACAGTGAAATTGAACCTGAAAATAGTCTGTTAGACTTTATTTAGTTTCCAGGAAGCCTTTTAAACTAAAATTCACAATTGTCCTTTAGGGACTCTTTTTGTTTTCTGGAGGAAAACAGTGAAATTGAACGTGAAAATAGTCTGTGAGACTTTATTTAGTTTCCAGGATGCCTTTTGGACTAAAATTCACAATTGTCCTTTAGGGACTCTTTTTGTTTTCTGGAGGAAAACAGTGGAATTGAACTTGAAACTAGTCTGTTAGACTTTATTTATTTTCCAGGAATCCTTTCAGACTCAAATTCACAATTGTCCTTTAGGGCCTCTTTTTGTTTTCGGGAGGAAAACAATGAAATTGAATCTGAAAATAGTCTGCGAGACTATATTTAGTTTCCAGGAAGCCTTTTAGACTAAAATTCACAATTGTCCTTTAGAGACACTTTTTGTTTTTGGGAGGAGAACAGTGAAATTGAACCTGAAAATAGTCTGTTAGACTTTTTTTAGTTTTCAGAAAGCCTTTTAGATTAAAATTCACAATCATCCTTTAGGGACTCTTTTTGTTTTCTGGAGGAAAACAGTGAAATTGAACCTGAAAATAGTCTGTTAGACTTTATTTAGTTTCCAGGAAGCCTTCTGGACTAAAATTCACAATCGTCCTTTAGGGACTCTTTTTGTTTTCTGGAGGAAAACAGTGAAATTGAACCTGAAAATAGTCTGTGAGACTTTATTTAGTTTCCAGGAAGCCTTCCTGACTAAAATTCACAACTGTCCTTTAGGGACTCTTTTTGTTTTTGGGAGGAAAACAGTGAAATTGAACCTGAAAATAGTCTGTGAGACTTTATTTAGTTTCCAGGAAGCCTTCTAGACTCAAATTCACAATTGTCCATCAGGGACTCTTTTTGTTTCCAGGAGGAAAACAGTGAAATTGAACATGAAAATAGTCTGTGAGACTCTATTTTGTTTTTGGGAAGTCTATGAGACTGAAAATTAACTAAGGTTTTGTCAATACTCTTTTTGTTTTCTGGAGGAAGCCAGTGAAATCAAACCTTGAAATAGTCTGCTGGACATTATTTTGTTCTAAGGAATCCTTTAAGACTGATATTCACAATGGTCTCTTCAAGACTTTTCCCGTTTTCAGGAGGAAACCAGTGTAATTAAACCTGAAAATAGTCTGTGACACTTTATTTTGTTTCCAGGAACCTTTAAGATTGATATCAACAATGGTCTCTTCAAGACTCCTATCGTTTTCGGGAGGAAGCCAGTTGAATTGAACCAGAAAAAAGTCTGCGAGACTTTATTTTGTTTCCAGGAAGCTTTTAAGACTGAAATTTGCAATGGTTTCTCCAATACTCATTTTGTTTTCGGATGGAAGCCAGTTAAATTGAAACTGAAAATAGTCCGTGAGACTTTATTTTGTATCCAGGAAGCCTTTTAGATTGAAATTCATAATTATCTCTTCAAGATGCTTTCCATTTCTGGGAGGAAACTAGTGAAATATAACCAGTAAATAGTCTGTGAGACTTTAATTTGTTTCCAGGGGGCTTTTGAGACTGAAATTCACAATGGTCTCTTCAGCATTCTTTTTGTTTTCAGGAGGAAGCAAGTGAAAATAGTTTATGACACTTTATTTCGTTTTTAGCACATCTATGAGACTGAAATTCACAATGGTCTCTTCAAGACTCTTTTCGTTTTCAGGGAGAAGCCAGTGAAATTGAACCTGAAAATAGTCTGAAAGACTTTATTTTGTTTACAGAAAGCCTTTAAGACTCATATTCACAATGGTCTCTTCAAGACCTTTTCCGTTTTTAGTAGGAAACCAGTGATATTGAACCTGAAAATAGTCTTTAAGACTATATTTCGTTCTTGGGAAATCTATGAGACTGAAATTCACAAAGGTTTCTTAGAGACCTTTTTCTTTTTCAGGAGGAAGCCAGTGAAATTGAACCCGAAAATAGTATGTGAGACTTCATTTTTTCTCTTCAAGACTCTTTTTGTTTTTGGGAGGTAACCAGTGAGATTAAACTTGAGAATAATCTTTGGGACTTCATTTTGTTCTCAGGAAACCTTTAAGACTGAAATTCAAAATGCTGAAAAAAGTCTGCGAGACTTTATTTTGTTCCCAGGAAGCTTTTAAGACTGAAAATTTGCAATGGTTTCTCCAATACTCTTTTTGTTTTCGGATAGAAGCCAGTTAAATTGAAACTGAAAATAGTCTGTGAGACTTAATTTTGTTTCCAGGAAGCTTTTGAGACTGAAATTCACGAATGTCTCTTCAAAACTGTTTATATTTTCAGGGGGGAGCTAGTAAATTTGAACCAGAAAAATGTCGGTGAGACTTTATTTTGTTCCCGGGATGCCTTTAAGACGGAAATTCACACTTGTCTCTTCGAGATTCTTTTCAATTTTGGGGGGAAGCCAGTGAAATAGAACTTGAAAATAGTCTGTGAGACTTTATTTAGTTTCCATGAGTCCTTTCAGACAAAAATTCACAATTGTCCTTTAGAGTTTCTTTTTTTTTTGGGGAGGAAAACAGTGAAATTGAACCTGAAAATAGTCTATGGGACTTTATTCAGTTTTCAGGAAGTCTTTCCGACTAAAATTCACAATTGTCCTTTAGGGACTCTTTTTGTTTTCGGGAGGAAAACAGTGAAATTGATCCTGAAAATAGTCTGTGAGACTTTATTTTGTTTCCAGGAAGCCTTTCAGACTCATATTCACAATTGTCTTTCAGGGACTCTTTTTGTTTTTTGGAGGAAAACAGTGAAATTGAACCTGAAAATAATCTGTTAGACTTTATTTAGTTTCCAGGAAGCCTTCTGGACTAAAATTCACAACTGTCCTTTAGGGACTCTTTTTGTTTTTGGGAGGAAAACAGTGATATTGAACCTGAAAATAGTCCGTGAGACTTTATTTAGTTTCCAGGGAGCCTTCTGGACTAAAATTCACGATTGTCCATTGGGGACACTTTTTGTTTTCTGGAGGAAAACAGTGAAATTGAACCTGAAAATAGTCTGTTAGACTTTATTTAGTTTCCAGGAAGCCTTTTAAACTAAAATTCACAATTATCCTTTAGGGACTTTATTTGTTTTTTGGAGGAAAACAGTGGAATTGAACCTGAAAATAGTCTGTTAGACTTTATTTAGTTTCCAGGAAGTCTTTCCCACTAAAATTCACAATCGTCCTTTAGGGACTCTTTTTGTTTTCGAGAGGAAAACAGTGGAATTGAACCTGAAAATAGTCTGTGAGACTTTATTTAGTTTCCAGGAAGCCTTTTAGACTAAAATGCACAATTGTCCTCCGGGGACTCTTTTTGTTTTCGGGAGGAAAACAGTGAAAATGAACCTGAAAATAGTCTGCGAACTTTATTTATTTTCCAAGAAGCCTTCTGGACTAAAATTCACAATTGTCCTTCAGGGATTCTTTTTGTTTTTGGGAGGAAAACAGTGAAATTGAACCTGAAAATAGTCTATGAGATTACATCTAGTTTCCAGGAAGCCTTTCAGACTGAAATTCATAATTGTCCTTGAGGGACTCTTTTTGTTTTCGGGAGGAAAACAGTGAAATTGAACCTGAAAATAGTCTGTGAGACTTTATTTTGTTTTCAGGAAGCCTCTGAGAATGATATTCACAATGGGTTTTCTCAAGACTCTTTCTGTTTTCGGGAGGAAAACAGTGAAATTGAACCTCAAAATCGTCTGTGACTTTTTATTTTGTGTCTAAGAAGCTTTGAAGACTGAAATTCACAATGGTGTCTTCAAGCCTCTTTTGTTTTCAGGAAGAAGCCAGTGAAATCGAACGTGAAAATCGTCTGTGAGACTTTATTTTGTTTATGGTAAGTATATGAGACTGAAATTTACAATCGTGTTTTCAAGACTCTTTTTGTTACCGGGAGGAAGCCCGTAAAATTGTACCTGAAAATATTCAGTTAGATTTTAATTTTTTACCAGGAAGCTTTCAAGACTGATATTCACATAGGTCACTTCAAGACTGTTTCTGTTTTTCGGGAGGAAGCCAGTGAAATTGAAACTGAAAATAGTCTGTGAGACTTTATATCGTTTTTGGGTAGTCTTTGAGACTGAAATTCACAATGGTTTTTTCAAGACTCTTTTCGTTTCTGGGATGAAGCCAGTGATAGAAATCTGGAAATAGTCTGTGAGATCTTATTTTGTTTCCCGGAAGCCTTTACCACTGATATTCACGATGTTCTCTTCAAGACTCTTTTTGTTTTCGGAAGGGAGCCTGTGAAATTGAACGTTGAAATAAATTATGAAAATTTATTTTGTTTTCAAAAAGCCTATAAATTGAAATTCACAATTGTCCCTTCAAGACTCTTTTTGTTTTGGGAGGAAGCCAGTGAAATTGAAACTGAAAATAGAGTCTGATAATTTATTTTGTATCCAGGAAGCCTTTAAGAATGATATTCTCAATGGTCTTTTCAAAACACTTTTTAGTTTCGGGAACGAAGCCTGTGAAATCAAACCTGAAAATAGTTTGTGAGACTACATTGTTCACTGAGAGCGTTTAGGACTGAGGTTCACAATGATCTCTTCGAAACTTTTTTCGTTCCTGGGAGGGAACCCAAGAAATTGAACCAGAAAATAGTCTTTGAGACTTTATTCCGTTTTTGGGAAGTGTATGAGACTTAAATTCACAAAAGTCTCTTCAAGATTCTTTTTGTTATCGGGAGGAAGCCCGTAAAATTGTACCTCAAAATATTCAGTTAGATTTTAATTTTTTTTCCCAGGAAGCTTTCAAGACTGATATTCACATAGGTCACCTCAACACTCTTTTTGTTTTCGGGAGGAAGCCAATTAAGTTGAAACTAAAAATAGTCTGTGAGACTTTATCTCGTTTTTGTGTAGTTTGAGAGACTGAAATTCACAATCGTGTCTTCAAAACTCTTTTCGTTTCCAGGGGGATGCCCATGAAATTGTACCTGAAAATATTCTGTGGGACTTTATTTCGTTTTTGGGAAGTTTATGAGATTGATATCCACAATGGTCTCTCCAAGACTCTTTTCGTTTCTGGGAGGAAACCAGTGAAATTGAACCTGAAAATAGTCTGTGAGACTTTATTTCGTTCCCAGGAAGCCTTTAAGACTAATACTTTCAATGGTTTATTCAAGACTCTTTTCGTTTCCGGGATGAAACCAGTGAAATTGAACCAGGATATAGTCCGTGAGACTTTAATTTGTTTCCATGTAGCTTTTAGCGATGAAATTCTGTATGGTCTCTCCGAGACACTATTCGTTTTGGGGAGGAAGCCAGTAAAATCGAATTCAAAAATAGTCTGTGATACTTTATCTTGTTTCCAGGAAGCCTTTGACATCGATATTCACGATAGTGTTTTCGAGACTCTTTCTGTTCCCGGGAGGAAACCAGTGAAATTGAGCCTGAAAAAAGTCTTTGAGACTTTATTTTGTTTCCGGGAAGCCTTTAAGCCTGAAATTCACTATGGTCTCTTCGAGACTCTATTTGTTTTCGGGAGGAAAACAGTGAAATTGAACCTGAAAATAGTCTGTGAGACTTCATTTTGTTTCCAGGAAGCCTTCAAAACTGAAATTCACAATCGTTCCTTCGAAACTCTTTTTGTTTTTTTGAGGAAGCCAGTGAAGTTGAACCTGAAAATAGTCTGTGAGACTTTATTTTGTTTCCAGGAAGCCTTGGAGACTGAAATTCACAATTGTTCCTTTAAAACTCTTTTTGTTTTTTTGAGGAAACCAGTGAAATTGAACCTGGAAAAAGTCTGTGAGACTTTATTTTCTATCCAGGAATCCTTTAGGAATGATATTCACAATGGTCTCTTCAAGTCTTTAAGAATGATATTCACAATAGTGTCTTCCAGACTCTTTTTGTTTCCTGGAGGAAACCAGTGAAATTGAGCCTGAAAATAGTCTTTGAGACTTTATTTTGTTTCCACGAAGCCTTTAAGACCGAAATTCAGTATGGTCTCTTCGAGACTCCTTTTGTTTTCGGGAGGTAGCCAGTGGAATTCAACCTGAAATTAGTCTGTGAGTCACTATTTTGTTTCCAGAGAGCTTTGATGACTGATACTCACAATAGTCTCTTTAAGACTCTTTTTCGTTTCCGGGAGGAAGCCAGTGAAATCGAACCAGGATATAGTCTGTGAGACTTTATTTTGTTTCCATGTAGCTTTTAAGACTGAAATTCACAGTGGTCTCTTCGAGACTCTTTTCGTTTTGGGGAGGAAGCCAGTGAAATTGTACTTGAAAATAGTCTTTGAGACTTTATTTTGTTTCCAGGAAGCCTTTAAGAATGATATTCACAATAGTGTCTTCAAGACTCTTTTTGTTTCCTGGAGGAAACCAGTGAAATTGAGCCTGAAAATAGTCTTTGATACTTCATTTTGTTTCCAGGAAGCCTTTGAGACTGAAATTCACAATTGTTCCTTCGAAACTCTATTTGTTTTTTTGAGGAAGCCAGTGAAGTTGAACCTGGAAATAGTCTGTGAGACTTTATTTTCTTTCCAGGAAGCCTTTAGGAATGATATTCACAATGGTCTCTTCAATACTGATTTTTGTTTCCGGGAGGAAGCCAGTGGAATTTAACCTGAAATTAGTCTTTGAGACATTATTTTGTTTCCAGAGAGTTTTTATGACTGATATTCACAATAGTCTCTTCAAGAATCTTTTCATTTTCGGGAGGAAAACAGTGAAATTGAACCAGGAAATAATCTGTGAGACTTTATTTTGTTTCCATGTAGCTTTTAAGACTGAAATTCACTATGGTCTCTGCGCGACTCTTTTCGTTTTGGGGAGGAAGCCAGTGAAATTGTACTTGAAAATAGTCTTTGAGACTTTATTTTGTTTCCAGGAAGCCTTTAAGAATGATATTCACAATAGTGTCTTCAAGACTCTTTTTGTTTCCGGGAGGAAACCAGTGAAATTGAGCCTGAAAATAGTCTTTGAGACTTCATTTTGTTTCCAGGAAGCCTTTGAGACTGAAATTCACAATTGTCCTTTCGAAACTCTTCTTGTTTTTTTGAGGAAGCCAGTGAAATTGAACCTGGAAATAGTCTGTGAGACTTTATTTCCTTTCAAGGAAGCCTTTAGAAATGATATTCACAATGGTCTCTTCAATAATGTTTTTGTTTCCGGGAGGAAGCCAGTGGAATTTAACCCGAAATTAGTCTGTGAGACATTATCTTGTTTCCAGGAAGCCTTTAAGAATGATATTCATAATAGTGTCTTCAAGACTCTTTTTGTTTCCGGGAGGAAACCAGTGAAATTGAGCCTGAAAATAGTCTTTGAGACTTTATTTTGTTTCCACAAAGCCTTTAAGACTGAAATTCACTATGGTGTCTTCGAGACTCTCTTTGTTATCGGGAGGTAGCCAGTGGAATTTAACCTGAAAATAGTCAGTGAGTCACTATTTTGTTTCCAGAGAGCTTTTATGACTGATACTCTCAATAGTCTGTTTAAGACTCTTTTTCGTTTCCGGGAGGAAGCCAGTGAAATTGAACCAGGATATAGTCTGTGAGACTTCATTTTGTTTCCATGTAGCTTTTAAGACTGAAATTCACTATGGTCTCTTCGAGACTCTTTTCGTTTTGGGGAGGAAGCCAGTAAAATCGAATTTAAAAATAGTCTTTGATACTTTATTTTGTTTCCAGGAAGCCTTCAACATTGATATTCACAAAAGTGTTTTCAAGACTCTTTTTGTTCCCGGGAGGAAACCAGTGAAATTGAGCCTGAAAATCGTCTTTGAGACTTTATTTTGTTTCCATGAAGCCTTTAAGACTGAAATTCACTATGATCTCTTTGAGACTCTTTTTGTTTTCGGGAGGAAAACAGTGAAATTGAACCTGAAAATAGTCCATGAGACTTTTTTTTGTTTCCAGGAATCCTTTAAGAATGATATTCACAATAGTCCGGGAGGATACCAGTGGAATTGAACCTGAAATCGTCAGGTCCAATCTGACAGGCTTCACAAATCATTATCCACATTCAAAGACATAAAAACGAGATGTATCTGATTGACGATTCCATTTTCATCACAACATCGACACGCTCAAAAGAACAAACATCCGAATTTCCAAAAAAAGTCAACATTCATAATTTTGAGAAAAATCTAAAGCAACTCAATGCCTAAATCCTGGTGGCAAAGATAAACAATGATACTATTCACCGCTAGCATACATATGATCTCTGTAATCACCACATATATATTAGCGGCAACGGCCAATACTACACTTAATATCAATGCAATCACAACTAAAAATGCCAAGGCAATGAGTAGAAGGCGATGCTTCTGCTTCATCCTCTGTTTCACTGCAGAAGCATTGCCAGGCAATCTTGTTCGAGGAAGATGACCCCTATTAGCTGCCCCTATGGTTGGTGTTGAGGCATCCTCAATCCTGGATGGTAGTTGAGCGAAGTGCACCCGGTGAGACGGAGCCTCTACCATCGGTAGGACAGTAGCAACGGATGTTGAGGCTCCCTCTACGCCTGGCAACGGTCTCTCCATATCCAGCGTGCACATTGGAGGACTCATAGCGATCGGTGGGTCCTCACCCACCTCTATGATAAAGGGGGTAATTGCCACTTCGACACTTTCTGATGGTGCAGATGGTTCAGTTGGCTGGCTTGTTTTGTTGCTCATTTTGGGCCGTATTTCTTGTTATGAAATATGCAATTAATTTATGTCAAACTATTTAATTGTTTTTAAGTGAAAAAAACTTGGATCAATGAAATTTTAACAGTAAATTAAAGAAATGTTTGTAGTTTTGTTCATAAAACAAGACTTGCGTACAGTTTTCTTCCGATACGGCAGAATATTAAGATGGCGTTCGGTTGTCATGGTGATAACGTTCACTGATCGTATGGAAATAAGCTTGACCATATTTGGAAACGTTTTCATGGATTATATTTCATAGCTACGTATATATTCATTATTTTTTATTAAATAAAATGTCTGTAAGTGCTTATCAATATCTGAAATACATTATATAAATATTTATATGTATGTATATATATATGTATATATATATGTATGTATATATATATATATATATATATATATATATATATATTTAACACCATCATCATTCCATGTACTCCAAGATGAACCCTTAATGATCTCTCTCTATCTCTCTCTCCTTCTCTCTCTCTCTTTCTCTCTCTCTCTCTCTCTCTCTCCTTCTCTCTCTCTCTCCGTTGAATCGCTTTACAACTCCCACAGGTATCTACTTTGTTATATATATATATATATATATATATATATATATATATATATATATATATATATACACACATATATATATATATATTTATATATATATATATATATATATATACATATATATATATATATATATATATATATATATATATATATATATATATATATATATATCAGTAATTACCAAGACCTGCGGATTAACATCACGAAGCCATTGGATGATATTATAATCAAGCAGGCTAAGTGAAAACTCAAACAACGACTAGTTTCATCTGACTCTAAAAAAACAAGACCCAACATTCAAGAGATCTGATTCATTGAAGTGAAAAACTTCAAATATGAATACCTAAAGCGTACTGTACTCTACTGACAGCGCAGACTAACAGTGGAGATTTTACCATCCCAAATTCCTGAGGATTGTTGTTGTGGTTGTTGTGGTACAAAAACAAAGTCAACCCCAAACTTGGACGGGAGTTCGGCTAGATTGATAAAACTCACAAAAACAAATACAACATCAATTTATTTTATTCATTTGTTTATCATTTGACAGAAAATATTTTTATTGTTTAATCTACGTTGACTTAGAAATTGCACTACTACAATGCGAACTGTTCAGTGTTGATTCAATATGTTTATGTTTGGAAATATGGATATTGATAATAAACAATATTTTTAGGGAGGCTATAACCAGTTGTAAAAGGTAAAGAATTCAGTGGTCGACCACCCATGAGTAAGGATTTCGAGCACATTCTGAGACTCAGAGAATTCGGCTGGGAAGTCCAACAGTGGTAATCATGAGAGGGTCGCTGGAAATATGTTATGGCTTCAAATATGTCGCATTTTCGTTGAATAAATATGTTTTTTATTTCACACAGTCCTTCATGTTATTATCAAAGAAATAATTTCATAAACAATTAAAAAATCAGTTGATGCAAATAAATCTGTTTTTTGTTGTTTAATGTGTCGCATTTTGGTTAAATAGATATATACATATATATATATATATCATAAATGAATATATTTTGAAAGAAAAAAAAACACATTTTTATTCATTCTGAACTTTCCAATATTTTTCACAATTTCTTACACAACGATGCATTTTTTTTTCTATTCATTCTGATGAAGATCAATGAGGCCTAACTGGTGACTGAAGGCCTGAAATTGGATTCCCTGTGATAGAAGCGTACGTTCGGCCGTATGGTGTGTCTGTGTGTCGGATGGGGGTCGGGACTCATCGTTAACTGATCAAACACCGACTTATCTTTGATCTCTTGTACGGAAGGGGTTGGGGGTGAAAGGACAAGATAACTTTGGATCGGGGTCGAACTCCAGGGAAAAAGCCTAAAAGTGCATCTCATCTATTCTTTATTATTATAAAAATGTGGAGGGGGAGATTCATAGTTGAAATTTGTCGAAATATTCACTTCTAAATCATTGTACGATGTTTATTAAGCATTGAGTATTGTAGATTAGTTTAGTAGTTCAATATCTAATAATAATAATGATAATGAACTGTCATTGGGAAGTGGTTTTTTAATAAAATAATAGTTTCATTTATCCAAATCATACTTTTGAAATATTATTCTGATAAAGTAAATATTAACGATAGTTCTCTTTTAAAAGTCCCAATAAAGTAATGATTAAAAAAAGAAAAGAATCGATAATGGTATCATCATTATTTTTCTGATATGTCTGGTTCGTCTGTCCATGTTGTATTCTGCCGGACTCCCTCGGTAGCGCATGTTTCCTCTGGTGATCCCTAATGTGGATCATAATGTGTGTTTGATGTGTACCATTGCTGCAACATATCCTGCCCATTGCTATTTTTGTTTGTATTAGAATATCAATAGTTGATAATATTCGCTCTGGAGCTAACAAGGCTCCGTTTATACCTTTTCAGGCTTGCTTTTTTACACATGGAAAATTCAATTATATATCATTTCTACGTTCGGAACAATTGTTAAAAACCTTGTAAATATTCATCTTCTAAGTTAAATAGGCTCCGTGTATAATTTCCATCGAACCTCTTAGCAACAAATGGCTTCTTCTACGTAGCCACACACTTACCATTAGGCTAAACAGCCCGCTGGTTAGGCAAAGGCTAAATAACTGCTTTCAAACCGAATTCTTATCTGGTTTCTATTTTTGATTTTTCATTTCACTCATTATTCGTTCCTCTTTCGGACGTTCTAACGGCAATGAACTGGGAAATCAATTGGAAACAACTTGTTTTTTCCCTTATTAATAATCTCATTCCACACCAAACTCGTCTCTATAACGTGGCTGCTTTTCAAAAGAATCTCTTGTTTTTCTCGTTATGTTAAACGCTTAGGATTTGAAAGGTTCAAATAGCTTGTAAGGGAGATAAGTGATCAAGAATATTTCCGAGGTACCCTTGTTGACGACAACTTTTTCTCTTCACTTTCACTATCTTTCATCCACGTCTCGATATTTGTTGGGCTGTTTGGATATTTTGATAATTCAAAAACCTTTCTAGCTATTATCAATATGTCAGTGAATATTTAGATATTCATCTAAAGATATCTTTGCTGTTGGGTTTTTTTAAAAACTTTTATATTATTACTGCATTCAAGAAAGTTGTTAAAGACCTTTAAAAGAGTGGGTCTGAAGTGAAAAAGCTCTATTCATACCCTTTTAGGCTTGCTTAGGGACAATAAAATCGGCTAAGTTTAATGAAAGAAATTCTTCTCTTCTCTAAGATAATTTCTCTTGCAGTCTTAGCATAGAGTTACTTTATTTGATAAATGGGCGTTAAAATAGTATATACCTGAAAAGCTATGAAATACCCAGATAAAATTTTCAGCTATAGATAAGGAATTAGAGTTAGCAACACCGGTCACTGAATTCTGTCTGCACGGCCAGTTTGTGTGCAAATTCTAGTGTCAACTCCCTCACCCCCAGAGCGCATAAGGGCAACGGCTGCTCGCTGGGACTGCGAATGGGGACACATTTGGCCATTTCCAGTGTCATTTTAACAATTTAACGTGGATGATTTAACAAATGATGATGATGATGATGGTGGTGAAGAAGAAAAAAGAAAAGGAGAAGAAGGAAAAGAAGAAGAAGGAGAGGAAGAAAAAAATGGAGAAGAAGAAGAAGGAAACAATTTTGCTAATTTGGTAATTTCCAATATTTTTGCACCATATCTTTCAGAACTTAGATTTGTCATTCATTTTATTATTGTTTTAAGGTCACCACGGCCTTGAGAAAGCCCGAAATGGGATTCCCTATCGTAGAAGCGTAAACTCAGCCTGACGGTGTATGTTGGGTGGGGTCGTGGTTCATCATTGACTGATGAAACACTGACTTATCTTTGAACTCTTGTAGGAAACAAAACAACTTTGAATCGGGGTCAAACTCCAGGGAAAAAGCTAAACGCAGATCTCATCCATTATTCCCTCTTATTCTTACATTTTAGGATGGCAAGCCTTTGGCAGAGCTAGCTCAACCTTCAAAAATAATAAGATCCCATTAATCCTAAAGAGAAGGGTGTATAACCAATGCATCCTCCCAATAGTCACTTATGGAGCTGAAACATGGAACTTAACCAAGAAACAGACCCGTAAGCTGAGAACCATGCAACGTGCACATGAAAGAATAATGCTGGGCCTCACATGGAGAGACCACAAAACAGCACAACACATCCGGGAAAAGACAAGAGTTAGAGACATCATAGAAGCCATAAAAAATCTCAAATGGCGGTTGGCTGGCCATGTTGCAAGAATGGCTGACAATCGATGGACATCACGACTCACAACATGGATTCCCCGAGACCATATGCGCAACCGAGGCCGGCAAAATATTAGATGGAGAGATGAACTAGACAGGTTCAGGAAGTACTGGCTCCGTGACGCCCATGATAGAGAAGTGTGGCAAATCCTGGGGAAGGTCTATGTCCAACGACGGACGCTAAAAGACTGATGATGATGATGATGATTCTTACATTTCGAGGTAGGGGGGAAGATTCAAAGTTGAATTTTGTTTTCGAAGTATACGCTTCTAAATCATTGTACAATGATTATAAAGGATTGTTAAAAAAAAATAAAGAAAATTGCTTGTGAATTTTATTTGAGTATTGTAAGATAGTTTAGTAATTCAATATCTAATAAATACCAAAGAGTCATTGGGAAGTGATTTTTGATAAAATGATATTTTCATTTCTCTTATTGTCCGTGGTTGGATGAAAACATTACTCCCTGGATTCGCTACTCCTGTCTATCATTGGTGTGGCAAAGTCAATAGTTTCTGAATTTCTCTAGTTCGTCACTTCATCTTCTATTCTGCCAGCCTCCTTCGGTTGTGTATGTGATCTCTGGAGATCCATGGGGCAAATCGTGATGTCCATCGGGAGTGTGCCATTCTTGCAACATGACAAGCCCATTGCCATTTAGATTTCCACTGAAAATTACTGAAGAAACTTTAAAAACATTGGTTTCCAAGCTGAAGAGCTCTGTTTAGACCATTTTAGGCCTGGCTCAATTCTGCCAAGAGGTGTCAGAAAAGTTACAACGGGGATAATTAGCTTGTGGCGGCCAAGTGTTCGTAACGACGTCGATTTTTGATCCTTCGATGTCGGCTCCTCTTATCATTGCAAAGCAGAATTCACCAAGCGTTGGATTGTTCACCCACTGACAGGAACATGAGTTAGCTTTACGCTTTTGTGAGACAGGTTAGTTTTATCCCTGTGATCAACACTAGCTTTAATTTCCCTGGCTTTCAATTTCACTCCGAGAAACCATTGTGAATATCAGTCTTAAAGGCTTCCTGGAAACAGAATAAAGTCTCACAGATGTTTTTTAGGCTCAATTTCACTGGCTTCATCCCGAAAACAAAAAGAATCTCGGAGAGACCATTGTGAATATCAGTCTTAAAGGCTTCCTGGAAACGAAATAAAGTCTCACAGACTATTTTCAGGTTCAATTTCACTGGATTCTTCCCGAAAACGAAAAGAGTCTCGAAGAGACCATTATGAATATCAGTCTTAAAGGCTTCCTGGAAACGAAATAATGTCTCATAGACTATTTACAGGATCAATTTCACTTGCTTCCTCCCGGAAATGAAAAGAGTCTTGAAGAGACCATTGTGAATATCAGTCTTAAAGACTTCCTGGAAACAAAATAAAGTCTCACAGACTATTTTCAGGTTCAATTTCACTGGCTTCCTTCCGAAAACGAAAAGAGTCTTGAAGAGACCATCGTGAATATCAGTGTCACAGGTTCCCCAAAACGAAATAAAATCTCACGGACTATTTGTTCAATTCCATTCTACGCCTGGCAACGGTCTCTCAATATCTAGCGTGCACGCCTGGCAACGGTCTCTCAATATCTAGCGTGCACGTTAGAGGATTCATAGCTTCTATGATGAAGGGGGTAATGGCCACTTCGACTGTTTTTGATGCTGCAGATGGTTCAGTTGGCTGGCTTGTTTTGTTGCCCATGTTGGGCTGTTTTTCTTGTATGTGTGTGTGTGTGTGTGTGTGTGTGTGTTTGAATATGTGTGTGAGTGTGTGCTTTAGAAACAGTCAACGAAAACTGTCAACAGTTGTAGTGAGCCAAATTCAGACGATTGGTTGAGAGAGTGCCCGACATGGCTTGTTCAATGTTCTGCCAAAGACCCCTCTCAAAAGACGCGAAGAATGGACAGGGTTGGCAGTTGTGAATGTGACTCTCAAACAATAGAGAAGCTCACTTCATGGTGTCACACTGCCGACCAGGGCAACCCAGCGGGGAGGATCTGTTCATGCTCGCAAAGTTAGGTCCGCTCTCTTCAGGAATATTCGAATACACCAAAAAAAAAAAAAACAAAAAAAAAACCCAGAAAAACAGGTCTGCTTTTGCTGTCCCATTCTGTATTTGAAACTGTGATATCTATAATCTCAACTTCAACTTGGCCAATGGCTTGCAGTTTCAAATCCGACGGTAGCGTTTTAAAGATGTTTAATAGTTCTAAAAGCTTCTTACGAACTCAACCGACCTGTGAAGAGAGATACTCTCCTCTTCCCAGCATTACTCCAGCTATTTACAATCAACTTATGGGAAATATATATTTATTTATTCTATTTATTTTGTTTACATACTAATATCGTAAAATGTTACGGTTGTGAAGCTTTATATTGAGATATTCAGATATGATTGAAGCATCCTTCCCTTTATTTGGGTACCTTCCGGGTAAACAAAGGTATTGATTCTTGTGAAATTATTTTAAGCAAACAACAGGATTAAATGAACATCATTTTTTTCGTTTATATATATATATATATATATATATATATATATATATATATATATATGAATTATAAATCGCATTATATCATATAGAAACTTATTAAAGATGATATCCTGTCGTTACACGGTTAATGTATCATTCAATTTAGACAAAGTAAATAGAATGAACTATTAATGAAAATGGGAAATCGAACCTGTGACCGATAAGTCAGCCGTTTCAATACAGCAATGCACTTACCATTGTGCTAAACAGCCCACCGGTAATGCAAAGGTCAAATAACTGCTTTCAACTCAAATTCTCATCTCGTTTATTCTCTTCTTAGTTATTTGGCCTTGCAATCCCAATGGCTGTTTAGCACGATGTGAAGTGCATCAGTATGCTGAAAAAGCCACCATATCGGTCGCAGGTTCGATTCCTGTAGCAGCACCATTCTCTTCAATTGTTTATTCTATTTACCTTGTTTAAATTGAGACTTATATTAACCATGTAACAAGTTTCTATATAATATAACGCGATTTATGACTCCCTCTGTCGGACCAAGTATGTCCGTTTCTAGAATACATATATGTATACATATGTCCCCTTCCTTGAACGTAGTTATCTGCTGAATTTTAATCTGAAATGTATTATTATATAAGATATTTTGTTTGTTTGTTGCTTTCCTGTCACGCTCAAACAGATGCAAAAAAGGACTGGAATACTGCGAATACACCGATACAAAATGGCTGCTGCTCTTTCCCAGCAGCAACCTATTTTGTGTCTGTATGAGCACCTTCGCCGGTATTAAGTGGGTGACTGCTATTGGAATCAATTTACTACCATTGGTGTAGAATCAATTCAGCTATTTTCTTGGTTTGCACCCCACCCCCCAAAAAAACAGAAATATTAATCGTGTAATAAAACAAATTATATGTTCATGATTTATCCACGCGTAATAATATCGTCGTTTATGATGGGTATTATACTTGTTCACCATGTGATGTTCGATCTATGTGATCAGTATTCACCACTGAATCAAGAGCATTAACAAAGAAGGAGATCATGTTTAAAAATATACATGGTGAATATATATATCATGATCTCCGTGGTCCCCAGAGACAAAATCCGACTTTTCTACCCATCTGGAGATTAATGTTAAGGTATCGTAGAAACAGTTAGAAAACTAAAATGGCAATGGGCTGGATATGTTGCAAAAGCAACATGATGATCTTTACAGAGACGTGACTTGAAACCACACGACGACCCATGTCAGTCTGATCGAACGTCACTTTATACATAAAAGCATTTAAAAAAAAAGAAGAAAAAATATCTCTCACTAAGAAAAATCCATATCAAAATTCATTCACTGCTAAAGCAAACCAAAAAAACCAATAAAAAGCGATTGTCTGTCACGGAAATTCAAAATAAGTAAATAATGTGAGATAGAACATTTTTGAGACGATAAAAAATGTAGAATGGCGAAAATGGAATGAACGTGGTAAACTGTAAAGGATTACAAAAACGGAATGGCAGAACAAGAAAACCTAACAATACGATGAGTGTAGAGATCTCTTTTTATGAACGTCAGAGATTTAAGTGATTGAATTGAATAAAACACGTACATATCTTTACATACAAAGATATTCTTTGAACAATTATTTATTTTTCTGAACCCAGATTTGACCCCCAAGATGATTTCAACGGGATGAATGAATGAGTTCTATGTTTGATCTTTGTATTAAGCATGTCACCGATTTTTTTCCCGATTTCGTTCCGTCCCATTATGCAAAACATTGAATTCCGTTCATGTTTTTTAAAACACTTTCTTTGTTCACCTCTACCTATGAAGTTGAGAGAGCTATATGTATTCAACTTTGTTTGTTTTCCCATAGAGGGCCGGATTGAGGCATTCAGGGGCCCTGGACATAGATAAGATCAGGGTCTCATTAATGTTCTGAAATGTATATTGAATCACCGTAGCCCCACGAACTACCTACCCGACTACCCAGCCCTGTGGGCTACAGATTCTTCTGTGTGTGTGTGTGTGTGTGTGTGTGTGTATCTGGGCGCCCTTTGTCACATTTCCAGGGCGACAACCTTGGATACTTGTATGAAGGCACCGCTACACACCATCTAAAAATTCCTATTTTTGTTTTTTCAAAAAAAGCTTCTTTTGAGACATTTTGGGACGAATAATGCCCGAATCTTGCGTAGGTATTTTCTAGATAATTTTAGATGAAAGATCCTTTTTATTTCTTTTTAAAGATAATTCTAGATAAAATATCTTTATTAGTGCATAAGATGATATTAGATAATTTTTCAGATAATTAGTTCTGGTACACACGTGGGCTATGTTGATTCATTTACGCAAGGTACAGAAATATTTCTATTATCTTATAATATTCAAATTTCTTAAACGGTTCGAAATATACTTTTAGTGGGCACCAAATTTTCGTAGGCCCAAGGTACTGTGCTGATTGTGCCTAATTGATAATACGAATTTGTGCACACACTATATTTCTAGGAGTTCTCAATGAATTTCAAAGACATTAAGCCTTTAAGACTGATATTCACTATGATCTCTTCAAAACTCTCTTCGTTTTCGAGAGGAAGCCAGTGAAATTGAAGCTGAAAATAGTCCGTGAGACTTTATTTTGTTTCCCAGAAGCCTTTAACACTGAAATTCAGGAAGGTCTATTCAAGACTCTTTTCGTTTTCGGAAGGAAGCCAGTGAAATTGAACCTGAAAATAGTCTGTGAGACTTTATTTTGTTTCCAGAGAGCCTTTAAGACTGATATTTACAATGGTCTCTTCAAGACTCTTTTTGTTTCCAGGAGGAAGCCAATGAAATTAAACCTGAAAAATAGTCTGTGAGACTTTATTTTGTTCCCAGAGAGCCTTGGAGACAGATATTCACAATGGTCTCTTTGAAACTCTTTTCGTTTTTGGGGGAGGAAGCCAGTGAAATTGAACCTGAAAATAGTCTGTGAAACTTTATTTCGTTTTGTGGAATTCTATTAGACTGAAATTCACAATGGTGTCTTCAAGACTCTTTTCAATTTTCGGAAGGAAAACAGTGAAATTGAACCTGAAAATAGTCTGTGAGACTTTATTTTGTTTTTGGGAAGTCTATGAGACTGATATTCACAATGGCCTCTTCAAGACTTTTTTCGTATTCGGGAGGAATGCAAGTGAAATTAGATCTCAAAATAGTCTGTGGGACATTATTTTGTTTTCGGGAAGCCTGTACCATTGAACCTGGTATTATTCTGGGAGACTGTATTTTGTTTTCGGGAATCCTGTGAAACTGAAATTCACAATGGTTTCTTTATGACTGTGGAATTGGATCTCAAAATGATCTGTGTGACTTTATTTGGTTTTATGGAAGCCAATGCCAATGAACCTGGAAATATTCTCTGAGTATTTATTTCTTATTCAGGAAGACTGTGAGACTGGAATTCACGATGAACTCTTCGAGTCTCTCTTCGTTTTCAGGAGGAAACCAGTGAAATTGGATCTACCAATAGTCTGTGAGACTTTATCTTGTTTTCGGGAAGCCTGTGCCATTGAACTTGACAATATTCTGTGAGACTTTATTTTGCTTCAATGAAACTTGTGAGACTGAAATTCACCATGGTCTCTTCGAGACTCTTTTTGTTTCCGGGAAGAAGCCAGGGAAATTGAATCTACCAATATTCTTTGAGACTTTATTTTGTTTTTGGGAAGCCTGTACCATTGAACCTGGCAGAGTTCTGTGAGTCGGTATTTTGTTTTTGGGGAGCCTGTGAGATTGAAATTCACAATGGTCTCTATATGACTATTTTCGTTTTGGGGAGGAACGCAAGTGAAATTGAATCTACCAATATTCTTTCAGACTTCATTTCGTTTACGGGAAGCCTGCCAGACTGGGATTCAAAATAGTTTTTTCAAGACTCTTTATGTATTCGGGAGGAAGCCAGTGAAATTGAATCTGCCAATAGTCTGTGAGACTTTATTTCGTTTTCGGGAAGCCTGTCACATGGTCTCTTCAAGACTCTCTTTGTTTTTGGGAGGAATGCAAGTGAAATTGGATCTCAAAATAGTCTGTAAGAGTTTATTTTGTTTTGGGGAAGCCTGTGCCATTGAACCTGACAATATTCTGTGAGACTTTATTTTGTTTCCGGGAAACCTCTGAGAATAAAATTCACAATGGTCCCTTCGAGAAATTCAGAAGCTACTGACTTCGCCACACCAATGATAGACAGGAGTAGCGAATCTTGGAAGGAAGGTTTCCATCCAACCACGGACGATAAGAGAAATGAAAATATCATTTCATCAAAAATCACTTCCCAATGACTCTTTGGTATTTATTAGATATTGAATTACTAAACTATCTTACGATACTCAAATAAAATTCACAAGCAATTTTCTTTCTTTTTTTTTTAACAATCCTTTATAATCATTGTACAATGATTTAGAAGCGTATACTTCGAAAACAAAATTCAACTTAGAATCTTCCCCCCTACCTCCAAATGTAAGAATCATCATCATCATCATCATCATCATCAGTCTTTTAGCGTCCGTCGTTGGACATAGACCTTCCCCAGGATTTGCCACACTTCTCTATCATGGGCGTCACGGAGCCAGTGCTTCCTGAACTTATCTAGCTCGTCTCTCCATCTAACATTTTGCCGGCGCATGTGGTCTCGGGGAATCCATGTTGTGAGTCGTGATGTCCATCGATTGTCAGCCATTCTTGCAACATGGCCAGCCCACCGCCATTTGAGATTTTTTATGGCTTCTATGATGTCTCTAACTCTTGTCTTTTCCCGGATGTGTTGTGCTGTTTTGTGGTCTCTCCATGTGAGGCCCAGCATTATTCTTTCATGTGCACGTTGCATGGTTTTCAGCTTACGGGTCTGTTTCTTGGTGATTTGCACACCAAATGTAAGAATAAGAGGGAATAATGGATGAGATCTGCGTTTAGCCTTTTCCCTGGAGTTTGACCCCGATTCAAAGTTGTTTTGTTACAGTCAATGATGAACCACGACCCCCCTGCCCCAACATACACAGTCAAGCTGAGTGTACGCTTCTATGACAGGGAATCCCATTTCGGGCTTTTTCAAGGCCGTGGTGACCTTAAAACAATTATTAAAATGAATGGCAAATCCAAGTTCTGAAAGATATGGTGCAAAAATATTGGAAATTACCAAATTTGTAAAAAAGTTTCCTTCTTCTTCTTCCTCTCCTTCTCCTTCTCCTTCACCACCACCACCATCATCATCATCATCATCATCATCATCATCATCATCATCATCATCATCATTATTTGTTAATTCTTCCACGTTAAACTGTTAAAATGACACTGGAAATGGACAAACGTGTCCCAACTCGCATTCTCAGCGAGCAGCCGTTGCCCTTATGCGCTCTGGGGGTGGGGGAGTTGAGCCTAAAATTTGCAGACAAACTGGCCGTGCAGACAGAATTCAGTGACCGGTGTTGCTAACTCTAATTCCTTATCTATAGCTGAAAATTTTATCTAGGTTTTTCATAGCTTTTCAGGTATATACTATTTTAACGCCCATTTATCAAATAAAGTAACTCTATATTGAGACTGCAAGAGAATTTATCTTAGAAAAAGAGAAGAATTTCTTTCATTAAACTTAGCCGATTTTATTGTCCCTAAGCAAGCCTAAAAGGGTATGAATAGAGCTTTTTCACTTCAGACCCACTCTTTTAAAGGTCTTTAACAACTTTCTTGAATGTAGTAATAATATAAAAGTTTTTAAAAAAATCTAACAGCAAAAATATCTTTAGATGAATATCCAAATATTCACTGACATATTGAAAATAGCTTAAAAAGGTTTTTGAATTATCAAAATATCCAAACAGCAGTTATTTAGCCTGTGCCTTTATCAGCGGACTGTTCAGCCCAATGGTAAGTGTGTGGCTACGTTGAAGTGACCACTTTTTGCTAACAGGTTCGATAGAAGCCGTATTTAGGCCTTCCATTGTTTCCTCTGTTTATGTCGTGAAAATTCAATGATATATTAACCGTGTGACGGCAGCAAATGATTTCGGATCAGTTTCATTTTATTGAAAATTAATTTCATAATTGTTTGATAATCATAATTAATTTTTTTTAATTAAAAACCACTTCCCGATGATTGTTCGTTATCTTGATAGAGATTAAAGTACAAAACTATCCTACAATGCTCAAGTAAAATTCATAGGCGATTTTTTTACGATCATTTATAATCATAGCGCAAAGATTTAGAGGCGAATATTTCGACAAATTACAACTTGGAATCTCCCCCCCACCTTGTAATAATGAGAGAGAATAGGTGAGATGCATTTTTAGCCTTTTTCCTAGAGTTCGAACCCGATTCAAAATTGTCTTGTCCTTCCATCCCCGGCCCGTTCCGTGTAAGAGATCCAAAGTAAGTCGGCGTTTCATCATCAACGATGAGCCCTGACCGCCCCCACCCCACCCACATATCATCTGGTCGAACATACGTTTCTACGACAGGGAATCCAATTTCGGGCCTTTCAGTCTCCGGTTTGGCCTCTTTGAATATTATCAGAATGAATGAGAAAAATATGCAACTTTGTGAAAGATTTGGTGTAAAATATTGGAAAGTTCAGAATGAATGAAAAGGTTTTTTTTTTCTTTTAAAATATCAGGGATATCATCATCATCATCGTCATCGTCATCATCATCATCATCATCATCATCATCGTCATCGTCATCGTCATCGTCATCCTCATCATTGTTATCATCATCATCATCATTATCATCATCATCATCATCATCATCATTACATGATTTCTTCGATAAATTGTTGAAGAGACAATGGAAATGGCCAAATCAATAAAATATGTTGTTTTTTAAATACGAACTTAAATAATTTTTTGGATTTTTAAAAAATGCAACTTTGTGGAAGATTTGGTGAAAAATATTGGAAAGTCCAAAATTGATAAAAAGGCGTTTTTTTTTTCTTTTAAGATATCTGTAATATCATTATTATTTTAATCAAGTCTCCTATTTTACATTGTTGAGGTGACACTGGAAATGGCAAAATCAATAAAATGTGTTGTTTTTGTTTCTGAATATCAAGTGAAATGATTTTAATCGAAATTACGAGATATATTAATAATTTCGTGTGTGTTTTCAGCTTTTCATACTTTAGTGATGATGCTTAATATGATTTGAATTAGTTGTAAAAATTGACTTAAATTAGCAAAATGAAGAGAGTTTCAGCCCTGGAACCAAAGTCTTAAAGGTTTTCAACAATATTCTTGAATGCAGTTAAAATATATTATTGAATTTTCAAAATGTCCGAAACCATGCCTAAAAGGGTATAAAGAGAACCTTTTCAGTTTTGAAACAAATGTCTCAAAGGTCTTTAACAATTTACTTGAATGTAGTAATAATATAGAATTGAATTTCCGAAGTGTCAAAAACAAAAATTGAAACGGTATTTCTAACAATCACATGAAATTTACTAATAATATATGATTGACTATTCAAAGTGTTGAAACCAAGCCTAAAATCATACAAAAAGGGACTTTTAAAGCGTGAAACACGTTTTCAAGGTTTTTTAACAGTTTTCCTCAATTTAGTGATGATATTTGGTAGACTATTCAGATATCAAAAGTAGAGCTTTTTTTAGCTTTGAATCCAATGTTTTCAAGGTTTTTATCAATCATCTTGAATGCAGAAATAATGTATGAGGGTCAAAACCAAGTCTTAGAGGATATAAACAGAGCATGTTTAGCTTTGAAACGAATATTTTAAATGTTTTTAACAATTTTTCTCCAATGTAATTATAGTAAATAAATAAAATTGTAAAGTGTTGAATCCAAGCCTAAAAAGGTATAAACAGAGCCTCTTAGCTTCAAAAAACCTATGTTTTCAAAGTTTTCCAATAATCTTCAGTAATGTAGTAAAATATGTGATTTTATCTTCAAAATGTCAAAACCAAACCCAAAAGGGCATAAAAAGAGCCTTTTTAGCACATAAAACGAATGTTTTCAACAATTTCTTGACTGTAATTAAAATACATGATTGTGCATTCGAAATGTCAAAACGAAGCCTAAAAAGATCTTTTCAGCTCTGAAAGCAATGTCCCAATGATTTTTCAATAATTTTCATGAATGTATCAATAGTATATGATTGAATTTTTAACAATTAGCCCAATAGGTTATGTACAGGGACTTTTCAGCTTTGAAACCAATCTTTCAAAGGTTTCTAATAATTCTATTGAAGTTAGTGATATTGCATGAGTCAGTGTCAAAACCAAGCTCTAAAAGGGTATAAAAAAAAGCCTTTTTAGCTTTGAAAATCAATGTTTGAAAGTTTTTTGCTAAAGCTTTCTCTAATGTAGTGATAACATATGAATATGTGTGAAAACCAAGCCTAAAAGCTATCAACCGAGTCTTTTTAGCTTCTAAAACCCATGTTTTCAATGTTTTTAACACTTTTCTGGGAAGTAGTAATCATATATAATCAAATAATTCAAAGCATAAAAACTGAGCCTAAAATGTTGTAAACAGAGACTTTTTAGTTCAAACCAATGTCCTCAAGGTTTCCCGATGATTTTCATGGATGTCTTAGTAATATATGATTGAATCCTCAAAATGTCAAAACCGAACCTAAAAAGGTATAAACAGAGACTTTTTAGTCCCCAAAACCAATGCATCCAAGGTTTTTCAACAATTCTCACAAATGGAGCAATTATGTATGATGGTGTTTTTCAAAATGAAAAAACGTGCCCGAAAAGGGTATAAACAGAGCCTTTTCAGTTTTGAATCCAAAAGGTATTATTGATGGCATTGGATATAGATATAATAATATATTCATTGATTTTTCAACAGGTTCCAAAATACTGATCTAATGTCTGATCTCTATATGTTTTACGGAATCCCAGACGACGATTATGATTCTCACGATCCAGTTGCCTGTGGCCGAGACGCTCAGGATTCCAAATTGAACACAATTATGCCGGAAGATTCCAAACTCCCTGACAAGCAGGGCTACACAAAACTGATTGAACCGTTCCACCTAAAGAAAAATTATTAAACAACACAAAACAGAATTATTCGCATCAACAGATGTTTAAATTGGTTATGAAATTATTTTTTTGATGATAACATGAAGGACTGTGTAAAATAGAAAATATATTTATTTAACCAAAATGTGACATAATAGAAGCAATAACATGTTACCAACAACCCTCACATGATTACCACTGTTGGACTCCACACCCCAATTCTTTGAGCCCTCAGAATGTGCTCAAAACCCTTCCTCGTGGGTCGTCGGCCACTGAAATCATTACCATTTAAAACCGGTTTTAGCGTCCCTTGAATTATTTTTCATCATTAATATCCATATTTCCAAGCATAAACATATTGAATCAACGCTGAACAGTTCGCATTGTAGTAGTGCTATTTCTAAGTCAACGCAGACTAAACAATAAAAATATTTTCTGTCAAATGATAAACGAATGAATAAAATAAATTGATGTTGTATTTGTTTTTGTGAGTTTTATCAATCTGGCCGAACTCCCGTCCAAGTTTGGGGTTGACTTTGTTTTTGTACCACAACAACCACAACAACAATCCTCGGCAAATTTGGGATTGTAAAATCTCCACTGTTTGTCCGTGCCGTCAGTACAGTACAGTACGCTTTAGGTATTCATATTTGAAGTTTTTCACTTCAATGAATCAGATCTCTTGAATGTTGGGTCTTGTTTTTTTAGAGTCAGATGAAACTAGTCGTTGTTTGAGTTTTCACTTAGCCTGCTGGATTATAATATCATCCAATGGCTTCGTGATGTTAATCTGTGGCTCTTAGTAATAACTAGTGTATATATATATACATATATATATATATATATATATATATATATATATATATATATGCATATATATATATATATATATATATATATATATATATATATATACACACACAAAGTCTATGCCTTAGTTACAGACATGATTAAGTCTTCTTTCAATAATGTGACGTAGTGTACAGTAAAAAAAATGATTTAATTTTCTTTTCCTCTCTCATCGGACCCACCATTCTTATTAAGATAACAGCTTTCTTGGGAATGCTGTCTATGTCTCTTAAACCATTCTGTCGTTGGGTCACCTGATTCCTTACAAATGCTGTTGACCAACTTAATTCTGGTCTTCGACATAAATTTCTGTCTTTCTTAAAAACTCACGCTGCAGTTCAAAGTAAGATCTCTTAATGGCCAAGTAGGCTCGAAAATTGCACAAAGGCTCCTGAAATAGATTAATGTTTAAATAATTGATGTTTAATTTATATTTTAATGAAAACACAATCTCAAGATTGCAATATTTTATATTTTCATTTTTCATTTATAAATTTCATGACTTTTTCTGCTTTCTGCTCCCAAACTATGAATTGCAGCCGAATGAAATGATTTAAGATACTTGTAAAATATACAGGAGTGAAAAAACAAAATCTGAGAGGATTTGAAACATTTTAAGGGCTTTTCAAGGTGGGTCTAACTCTTTTTGGTTCGATTCAGGAATGGTGGGCAAGCCCCCGCCCCCCCAACGAACCGAGGCTCATCCCGTTTGAATCTTTTTACCGGAAGCAGATGCTGAGGTTGTATCTTCAGTGCATGCTCAATAAAACTGGGTTAAATGTCTTTTTTCTATAGTAATTCTTACGTGTTTGTAATGGTTGAATTTTTTTTTTTTTTCGAAAGTACGAATTTCTGGATATTTCAGTATGATATTAGTTATGAAGTCACTACGATGTAAAAAGAATTTGAGAAAAACTGCACCTGGGGTCGCAACTGTCCACTGAGAGGTGCCGTCGTGAAGAAAATTAATTTGAATCTACGATGACGTCATGGGGGTAATTCTAAGATTGGTAATTTGGAAATGAATTTTATCTCTCCTACTGTAAAAGGGTTTTGAGCTTTGTTTAAGAAAATTCAATGGTACTCGTGATGACGTCATTAGGGATATATTTCTGAATCTTTGAGAGAGACTGCACAGAATTACCACGGAGACTGGTAAAGTGGCAGTGGGAGTTGTAAAGCGATTCTAGGGAGAGAGGGAGAGAGGGGGGGGAGAAATCGTTAAGGGTTCATCCTTGAGTACGTGGAATGATGATGGTGATGAATATATATATGTGTGTGCGTGTGTGTGTGTGTGTGTGTGTGTAATGTATTTTAGATATTAAAATCACTTTGAGACATTTTATTCAATAGAAAAATTATTATAGATATATATTCATAGCCATGAGATATAATCTATGTAAACATTTTCAAATATGGCTAACCGTTTTTCCAATGGACAAAAAACGCCATCGCCAAGACAACGAAACGGCATCTTAATGATATTACGCAAAATCCATAGATTTTTTTTGTAAATTGAGACTTATGCAAAAATTCCTTTTATTTCCTGTCAACATTGCGTTGAACCCGGTCTTCGTCTCTTCAACACATTCAATTATATTTGACGAAAACCGAACAAAAATATCAAGGGAAACAGTTGAAAATGGGAAACCAAACCATCCAACCATATGACCCATCCGTAGAGACTGATAGTTCAACAGAAACCGAGGGGGTGGCCATTACCCCCTTTATCATAAAGGTGGGTAAGGACCCACCAATCCAAGTTGGTTCGTCTTGCAGGTTGGATATCAGCAGACTATCACCTGGCGTAGAGGAACCCTCAACATCGATTAGTACCACTGCACCGATGGTAGAGGCAGCGCCTCAGCAAGTAAACTTCGAAGGACCGTCACGGTGTGTAAATGAACCTTCAACGTCCACAAGTACCGCCGTGCCGATGGTACAGACAGCGCCTCAACAAGTAAACATTGGTAAACCGTCACAAAGCGGAGAGGAAGCCTCAACGTCCACTGATATTGCCGAACCAATGGTAGAGGTGCTGCCTCAACTGATGAACACTGGTGAACCATCTCAAAGCGTAGAGGAACCCTCAACACCTTGCATAACGAAAGCTGATGAAGCTCAACTTTCTCGGCCAATAATGCCATGCTGCAGATCTGCGGTAAACGAGAATTGTAGGGTAAAGCAAGAGAAGTACATTTTCCAACTATTCCTTGGACTGGTGTCTGCTATCGCATTCATAATACATATAATTCTGTCGCACGCAGCTGTTCCATACGCTATCATACCATGTATCATAAGTATTTTGGCTGTGTTATGGTGTGTTGGCTTGATTTTTACACCAACATTGTACATTGAGACAACTTAGTTTTTCCACACAAAACGTGGATCTTGGACTTTTCCTCTTTTGAAAATACGGATGTTGGATATTTTTACAGTTTTGATGTTGTGACATTATGATATGCCTCGATTTTCTGCTATGGTTTTTTCCTTTGCAAATTGAATAAATTCAATCAAATCAGACAGTCGTCTGTCTCTTTGAAATCTTTTTTATTTCTAGAAAGCAAGCGAAGATGTATCAAACAATAGGATGTAGAGTCTCTTTTGTTGAGTCCGGACAGCAATGGATTGTTGAGAGACGAGGGGATTTGGTCCTCGTTGTGGTTTGACAGTAGCACGCGTGCAGCCCTGTAGATGTAGAAGGGAAGGATGCTGTACGAAGAGAATGGAGTGTGCGCCAAGTATGAAGTTGGACGCGCATTGAAATAAAGAGGAATGAACACACATATGAATTATGGCCAGACAAGAGACGTACGTTTAATACCAAAATGAAGATTAGGTACATGTAAAGATAACATTAATACGATCAATCATGAGAAGTAATGTTAGGAGAAGAGATAGTAAAAGGTGGGAGCTTTCTTGTCTTGATATTGCTGGCGTCGGAGTTGTAGCGGAGTTGTCTGAACGCATGGATTCTGTATGGTTGGATTGCTCCCAGATACGTGGAAACCGGGTTCAGTGTTCGAGCCTTACTGCCAAATAAGTGAGTCAACTTGGGGGCTATTCCCAGACGCTGTTAGACTCTCGACGAACAGACTATGAAAGACAGAGATAATGGAATTTCATCCATGCGTGTTTCCCGAAGTGTGGATGGTGGTTAAGATCGGATCGGCCAGTAAGTTGACGAAATGATAACGATCTTAGAGGAAAGGAAAGAGTATGGCCGGCCGCAAGGGCCGGGGCCAGAGGCATGACCAGCTAGGGGTCCTGGCGCCAATGAGCATTGTACTAGGAAGAAGGAAAGAGAGAGAGTGACCGGAGCTAGAAGCGTAACCAGCTAGGGGTATGGGAGCTAGTGAGCATTGGACCATGTGCATCCGGGGCTTTTATAGGGATCGTCAGAGGAAGTGACGTTTCGGATATTTGGGTAACAGAAGAGTTTCGTACTTAATTCCTAACTAAAAGTATAGGGGGCACTACGTAACATTAGTCTCTTCGAGACTCCTTTCGTTTTCGAGAAGCCAGTGAAAACAAAGCTGACTATTGTCTCTTTGAGGCTAATTTCGTTTTCGGGAAGCCAGTGGAATTAAAGCTGACAATCGACTTTAAAAAAAATGTTTTTAAAACACCAACGAAAAGAAAGGACAGCCAGTCCTGAAAGAACATCCGTTTTGATCATTGATATTCAAGAGCAAAAAGATTCAAGGGAAAAGAAATAAAATCAATTATTTCGTTTACTTTTATCTATTTTTGCTTTGATTAACTCGTGAAATTTGATACGAATATCTGGATTAAAATTGGGCTTAGCATTACATTATCATTCAGTATAGAAAACAATGATTCTTAATTATAAAACTTTCATTAGTGTTCATAACCAAGCCTTAACGAGTAGCCACAAAAACAATGTTTCAATGGTTTTCAACAACTTCCTTGAGTGTAGTAAAAGAAATAGGATTGATTTTTTAATGTGTTCGTAACTAAAGCTTTAAGGGTAGCCACAGAAGCAATGTTTCGAAGGTTTTTTACAACTTTCTTAAATGTAGTAAAAAGAAAAAGGATTGATTTTTCACAGTGTTCATAACCAAACCTGAAAAAAGTACCCTCAGAAACAATGTTTCGAAGGTTTTTAACAACTTCCTTGAATGTAATAAAAAAAAAAAATTAATTTTTCAAAGTGTTCATAACCAAGCCTTAAAGGGAAGCCTCAGAAACAAAGTTTCAAAGGTTTTTAACAAGTTTCTTGAATGTAGTGAAAAGTAAGATTGATTTTTAGAAGTCATCATAACCAAGCCTTAATGGATAGCCTTGAAAGAAATATTTCAGAGTTTATAACAACTTTCTTGAATATAATAAAAAGATAGTATTGATTTTTCACAGTGTTCATAACCAAACCTTCCAGGGTAGCTTCGCAAGCAAAGTTTTAATGGTTTTTAACAACTTTCTTGAATGTAGTAAAAAATAGTACTGATTTTTCAAAGTGTTCATAACCAAATCTTAAAGGGTAGCCTTAGAAGCAATGTTTCAAAGGTTTTTAACGACTTTCTTAAATGTAATAAAAAAAAAGATTGATTTTCCAAAGTGTTTGTAACCAAGCCTTAAAGGGAAGCCACAGAAGCAATGTTTCAATGGTTTTTAACAACTTTTTTGAATGTAGTGAAAAAAAAGAATTGATTTTTTAAAGTATTCATAACCAAACCTCAAAGGGTAGCCACAAAAGCAATGATTCAAAGATTTTTAAAAACTTTCTTGGAAGTAGTAAAAGAAATAGGATTGATTTTTTGAAGTGTTCATAACCAAGCCTTGAAAACAAGCCACAGAAGCAATGTTTCAAAGATTTTCAAGAACTTTCTTGAATGTAGTAAAGAAATAGGATTGATTTTTCACAGCGTTCATAACAAAACATGAAAAGGGAAGCCACTGAAGCAATGTTTCAAAGGTTTTTAACAACTTTCTTGAATGTAATAAAAAAAAGGATCGATTTTCCGCAGTGTTCATAACCAAGCCTCAAAGGGTAGCCATAGAAGCAATGTTTCAATGGTTTTTTAAAACACTCTTGAATGTATTAAAAAGACTAAGTTTAATTTTTCCCAATGTTTCTAACCAAGCCTTGGAGGGTAGCCTCAGAAGCAATGTTTCAATAGTTTTTAACAACTTTTTTGAATCTAGTAAGAAAAATAGAATCGATTTTTCAAAGTGCTCATAAGCAAGCCTTGATGGGTAGCCACAGAATCAATGTTTCAAAGGTTTTTAACATCTTTCTCTAATGTAATATAAAAAAAGATTGATTTTCTAAAGTGTTCAGAACCGAACCTTGAAGGATAGCCACAGAAGCAATGTTTCAATGGTTTTTAACAACTTTCTCTGATTTAATAAAAAAAAGGATTGATTTTCCAAAGTGTTCATAACCAAGCCTATAAGAGAAGCCTCAGAAACAATGTTTCAATGGTTTTTAGCAACTTTTTTGAATGTAGTAAAAAAATAGTATTGATTTTGACAGTGTTCATAACCAAGCCTTAAAGGGTAGCCACAGAAGCAATGTTTCAAAGGTTTTCAACAACTTTCTTGAATGTAGTGAAAAAATAGTATCGATTCTTGAAAGTGTTCATAACCAAGCCTCGAAGGGTAGCCACAGAATCAATGTTTCAATGGTTTTTAACAATTTTTCTGAATGCAGTAAAAAAATATGATTGATTTTTCAAATATTCATAATCAAACCTTAAAGGGTAGCCGCAGAAGCAATGTTTCAATGGTTTTTAACAACTTTTTTGAATGTAGTAAAAAAAATAGGATTCATTTTCCACAGTGTTCATAACCAAGCCTTGAAAAGTAGCCACAGAAGGAATGTTTTAATGGTTTTTAACAACTTTCTTTAATTTAGTAAAAAAATAGTGTTGATTTTGACAGTGTTCATAACCAAGCCTTAAAAGGCAGCCACAGAAGCAATGTTTCAATGGTTTTAACAACCTTCTTGAATCTAGTAAAAAAATAGGATTGATTTCTTTGGGTGTTCATAACCAAGCCTTAAAGGGTAGCCGCAGAAGCAATGTTCCAATAGTTTTTAACAACTTTCCTGAATGTAGTAAAAAAAACAGTATTGATTTTTCAAAGTGTTCATAACCAAGCCTTAAAAGGGTAGCCATGGGAGGAATGTTTCAATAGTTTTTAACAACTTTTTTGAATGTAGTAAAAAAAATAGGACTGATTTTTACAGTGTTCATAACGAAACATAAAAAGGGTATCCTTAGAAGCAATGTTTTAAAGGTTTACAACAACTTTCTTGAATGTAATAAAAAAATAGGATTGATTTTCAAAGTGTTCATAATCAGGCCTCAAAGGGTAGCCTTGGAAGTAATGTTCCAAAGGTTTTCAACAACTTTTTTCAATGTAGTGAAAAAAATGGGATTGATTTTTCAAAGTCTTCATAACCAACCCTTAAAGGGTAGCGACAGAAGCAATGTTCCAATAGTTTTCTCGATTGTAGTTAAAAAATAGGATTCATTTTTCACAGCGTTCATAACAAAACCTAAAAAGGGTAGCCGCGGAAGCAATGTTTTAAAAGTTTCTAACAACTTTCTTGGATTTAGTGAAAAAATAGGATTGATTTTTCAAGGTGTTAATAACCAAACATTAAAGGGTAGTTAAAGAAGCAATTTTTCAATGGTTTTTAACAACTTGTTTGAATCTAGTAAAAAAACTGGATTGATTTTTCAAAGTGTTCATAACTAAGCCTTAAAGGGTAGCCTCGGAAGCAATGTTCAAAAGGTTTTTAACAACTTTTTTTAATGCAGTAAAAAAAATAGGATTGATTTTACACAGTGTTTAGAGCCAAACCTAAAAAGGGTAGCCACAGAAGCAATGTTTCAAAGATTTTTAACAACTTTCTTCGATGCAGTGAGAAAAATTGGATTGATTTTTCAAAGTGTTCATAACCAAGCCTCGAAGGGTAGCCACAGAAGCAATGTTTCATTGGTTTTTAACAATTTTTTTTGAATCTAGTAAAAAATAGGATTGATTTTTTCAAAGTGTTCATAACTAAGCTTTCAAGGGCAGCAACTGAAGAAATGTTTCAATAGTTTTTAACAACCTTCTTGAATCTATTAAAAAATTGGATTGATTTCCTTGGGTGTTCATAACCAAGCCTTAAAGGGTAGCGTTAGAAGCAATGTTCCAATGGTTTTTAACAACTTTCCTGAATGTAGTAAAAAAAACAGTATTGATTTTTCAAAGTGTTCATAACCAAGCCTTAAAAGGGTAGCCACGGGAGGAATATTTCAATGGTTTTTAACAACTTTTTTGAATATAGTAAAAAAGAGGATTGATTTTTCAAAGTGTTCATAACCAAGCCTCAAACGGTAGCCATAGAAGCAAGGTTTCAATGGTTTTTAACGAGTTTTCGAATGTAGTAAAAAAAATAGGATTGATTTTTCAAAGTGTTCATAACCAATCCTTGAATGGTAGCCACAGAAGCAATGTTTCAATGGTTTTTAACAACCTTACTGAATCTAGTAAAAAAATAGGATTGTTTTTTCAAACTGTTCATAATGGAGCCTCAAAGGGCAGCCATAGAAGCAATGTTTCAATGGTTTTTAACAACTTTCTTGAATGTAGTAAAAAAGTAGGATTGATTTTTCAAAGTGTTCATAACCAAGCCTTAAAGGGTAGCCACAGAAGCAATGTTTCAATGGTTTTTAACAACTCTTTTGAATGTAGTAACAATATACGAGTCAGTGATAAAACCAACCTAAAAAGCTATAAACAGAGCCCTTTTAGCTTTTAAAACCAATGGTTTTAATGTTTTTAACAATTATCTGGGAAGTAGTGATAGTAAAAGAAGTTGTCAATAAAACAAGTGGCAAATATCAACTCCATATGATGTCAAGTTGTCGAGCTATCTCTCTGCATACATGTCCACCCATGGACAGATAGATTATCCTTGGTAATACTCAATATTTCTCTAGTCTGCTTGTAAACGATGGCTGAGAATGAATTCCCTATCAGAAATATTATGATACTTTGGTAAACATTCCTTCATTTTTGTGACTTCTTCCTGTGAGTGTTGGTCAAGAAGTAAGTAGATGTAATATGGAAGGCAAATTCAATCAGTAAAGGTAGTTTAACTACAGTCAACCCATAGATAATAAAGTTATTATCAATTTCTTATTTGGGGCTCTTAGTCACCAATCCTACATATATATATATATATATATATATATTAAAATTAAATCTTGTTCCGTAGACACTATGGCATGCCCGTTCTAAAGCTGTACCTGGTTTCATGAGAATCTCCAAGAAGTTCAAACTTGAGATGATGAGACACTGTTCTTTATTTATTTGTGATGTTGTTGATAGCAACAATCAAAACAGAAACAGTGTCCTTAATTGTGATAAGCATCAATCGAAATATAGTCAGAGTTTTGTTCAGTTTTCAAGTTAGGCTGGCTATGTATGTATGTATCACACGCACGGGCTGTGCCAATGTTGTTGTTTTTTTGTTTGTTTGTTTTTTGTCTTTTTTTAAGGAATAAACACTTCAGGAAAAAAAATTGTCCGACTTAGGACGGTGCCAGTGAGAAAGTCGGGGAGAACCTGTATTACATGAGACTTTCAATTTACAACTCTAGTGTATTCGATCCAAACTGGGTTCCCCCTCACTTGTGAGCTTGCGCCCCACTAAGATAAGCTTAGTGAACATTAGTATTATATTGATATATTTTCTGATTTTTCAACAGGTTCCAAAACACTGATCTAATGTCTGATCTCTATATGTTTTACGAAATCCCAGACAACGATTAGGATTCTCACGATCCAGTTGTCTATGGCTGAGATGCTCAGGATTCCAAATTGAAGACAATTAAGCCGGAAAATTCAAAACTGATTGAACCGTTTCACCTAAAGAAAAAATAAGTATTGAATAACACAAAACAGAATTATTCGCATCAACAGATGTTTTCATTGTTTATGAAATTATTTTTTGATAATAACATGAACGACATGGTAAAATAAAAAATATATTTATTTAACTAAAATGCGACATATTTGAAGCAATAACATGTTTCCAGCAACGTTCTCATGATTACCACTGTTGAACTTCCCACCGAAATTCTCTGAGCCTCAGAATGTGCTCGAAACCCTCTTTGTGGGTTGTCGGCCACTGAATTCTTTACTATTTACAACCAGTTTTAGCCTCCCTTGAATTATTTTTTGAATCAAGTTTTGAGTTGAAAATAATCTGTTAGACTTTATTTTGTTCCCACGAAGCCATTAACGCTGATATTCACAATGGTCTCTTCAAGACTCTTTTCCTTTCCAGGAGGAAGCCAGTGAAATTGAACCTGAAAATAGTCTGTTAGACTTTCTCTTGTTCCAAGGAAGCCTTTAAGACTGATATTCACTATGGTCTCTTCAAGACGCTTTTCGTTTTCGGGAAGAAGCCAGTGAAATTGAAACTGAAAATAGTCTGTGACACATTATTTTGTATCCAGGAAGCCTTTTAGACTGAAATCCAAAATGGTCTATTCGAGACTCTTTCTGTTTTCGGGAGAAAGCCAGTTAAATTAAACCTGAAAATAGTCTGTGAGACTTTATTTTGTATCCAGGAAGCCTTTTAGATTGAAATTCATAATTATCTCTTCGAGATGCTTTTCATTTCTGGGAGGAAAACAGTGAAATTGAACCTGAAAATAGTCTGTGAGACTTTAATTTGTTTCCAGGGGGCTTTTGAGACTGAAATTCACAATGGTCTCTTCAGCACTCTTTTTGTTTTCAGGAAGAAGCAAGTGAAAATAGTCTATGACACTTTATTTCATTTTTAAGAAGTCTATGAGACTGAAATTCACAATGGTCTCTTCAAGACACTTTTCGTTTTCAGCGAGAAGCCAGTGAAATTGAACCTGGAAATAGTCTGAAAGACTTTATTTTGTTTCCAGAAAGCCTTTAAGACTTATATTCACAATGGTCTCTTCAAGACCTTTTCCGTTTTCCGTAGGAAACCAGTGATATTGAACCTGAAAATAGTCTTTAAGACTATATTTCGTTTTTGGTAAATTTATGAGACTGAAATTCACAAAGGTCTCTTAGAGACCTTTTTCTCTTTCAGGAGGAAGCCCGTCTAATTGAACCCGAAAATAGTATGTGAGACTTTATTTTTTCTCTTCAAAACTCTTTTTGTTTTCAGGAGGTAACCAGTGAGATTAAACCTGAAAATAATCTTTGGGACTTCATTTTGTTTTCAGGAAACCTTTGAGACTGATACTCACAATAGTCTCTTCGAAACTCTTTTAGTTTCCAGGAGGAGAACAGTGAAATTGAACTTGAAAATAGTCTGTTAGACTTTAATTTGTTTCCAGGGGGCTTTTGAGACTGAAATTCACGATGGTCTCTTCAGCACTCTTTTTGTTTTCAGGAGGAAGCCAGTGAAAATAGTCTATGACACTTTATTTCATTTTAAGGAAGTCTATGAGACAGAAAATCACAATTGTCCTTTAGAGTCTCTTTTTGTTTTTGGGAGGAAAACAGTGAAATTGAACCTGGAAATAGTCTGTGAGACTCTATTTTGGTTTTGGGAAGTCTATGAGACTGAAAATTCACTAAGGTTTTGACAATACTCTTTTTGTTTTGGGGAGGAAGCCAGTGAAATTGAACCTTGAAATAGTCTGCTGGACTTTATTTTGTTCCAAGGAATCTTTTTAGACTGAAATTCACAATGGTCTACTCAAGACATTTTTTGTTTTTGGGAGGAAACGAATGAAATTGAACCTGAAAATAGTCTTTAAGACTTTATTTTGTTCCCAGGAAGCCTTTAAGACTAAAATTCACAATTGTCTCTTCAAAACACTTTTTGTTCCTGGGAGGAAAACAGTGAAACTGAACCCGAAAATAGTCTGTGAGACTCTATTTTGTTTTTGGGAAGTCTATGAGACTGAAAATTCACTAAGGTTTTGTCAATACTCTTTTTGTTTTCTGGAGGAAGCCAGTGAAATTAAACCTTGAAATAGTCTGTTGGACTTTATTTTGTTCCAAGGAATCCTTTAAGACTGATATTCACAATGGTCTCTTCAAGACTCTTTCCGTTTTCAGGAGGAAACCAGTGTAACTAAACCTGAAAATAGTCTATGAGACTTTATTTTGTTTCCAGGAAGCCTTTTAGACTGAAATTCACAATTGTCTCTTCGAAACACTTTTTGTTCCTGGGAGGAAAACAGTGAAATTGAACCTGAAAATAGTCTATGATACTTTATTTAGTTTCCAGGAAACCTTCCGGACTATAATTCACAATTGTCCAGGAGGGACTCTTTTCGTTTTCGGGAGGAAAACAGTGAAATTGAACCTGTAAACTGTCTGTGAGACTTTATTTAGTTTCCAGGAAGCCTTTTAGACAAAAATTCAAAATTGTCCTTTAGAGTCTCATTTTGTTTTCGGGAGAAAAACAGTGAAATTGAACCTGAAAATTGTCTGTGACACTTTATTTTGTATCCAGGAAACGTCGAGATTGATATCAACAATGGTCTTTTCAAGACTCTTTTTTTTTTGGGAGGGAGCCAGTTGAATTGAACCAGAAAAAAGTTTGCGAGACTTTATTTTGTTTCCAGGAAGCTTTTAAGACTGAAATATGCAATGGTTTCTCCAATACTCTTTTTGTTTTCGGATGGAAGCCAGTTAAATTTAAACTGAGAATAGTCTATGAGACTTTATTTTGTTTCCAGGAAGCCTTTAAGACTGAAATTCACACTTGTCTTTTAGGGACTCTTTTTGTTTTCGGGAGGAAAACAGTGAAATTAAACCTGAAAATAGTCTATGAGACTTTATTCATTTTCCAGGAAGCCATTTAGATTAAAATTCACAATTGTCCATTAGGGACTCTTTTTGTTTTCGGGAGGAAAACAGTGAAATTGAACCTGAAAATAGTCTGTTAGACTTTATTTAGTTTCCAGGAAGCCTTTCAGACTCAAATTCACAATTGTCCTTTAGGGACTCTTTTTGTTTTCGGGAGGGAAACAGTGAAATTGAACCTGTAAATTGTCTGTGAGACTTTATTTAGTTTCCAGGAAGCCTTTTAGACTATAATTCACAATTGTCCTTAAGGGACTCTTTTTGTTTTTGGGAGGAAAACAATGAAATTGAACCTGAAAATAGTCTGTGAGACTTTATTTAGTTTCCAGGAAGCCTTTCAGACTCAAATTCACAATTGTCCATTAGGGACACTTTTTGTTTTCGGGAAGAAAACAATGAAATTGAATCTGAAAATAGCCTGTGAGACTTTATTTAGTTTCCAGGAAGCCTTTTAGACTGAAATTCACAATTGTCCTTTAGGGACTCTTTTTGTTTTCGGGAGGAAAACAGTGAAATTGAACCTGAAAATAGTCTGTTAGACTTTATTTAGTTTCCAGGAAGCCTTTCAGACTCAAATTCACAATTGTCCTTTAGGGACTCTTTTTGTTTTCGGGAGGGAAACAGTGAAATTGAACCTGTAAATTGTCTGTGAGACTTTATTTAGTTTCCAGGAAGCCTTTTAGACTATAATTCACAATTGTCCTTAAGGGACTCTTTTTGTTTTTGGGAGGAAAACAATGAAATTGAACCTGAAAATAGTCTGTGAGACTTTATTTAGTTTCCAGGAAGCCTTTCAGACTCAAATTCACAATTGTCCATTAGGGACACTTTTTGTTTTCGGGAGGAAAACAATGAAATTGAATCTGAAAATAGCCTGTGAGACTTTATTTAGTTTCCAGGAAGCCTTTTAGACTGAAATTCACAATTGTCCTTTAGGGACTCTTTTTGTTTTCGGGAGGAAAACAGTGAAATTAAACCTGAAAATAGCCTGTGAGACTTTATTTAGTTTCCAGGAAGCCTTTCAGACTCAAATTCACAATTGTCCTTTAGGGACTCTTTTTGTTTTCGGGAGGGAAACAGTGAAATTGAACCTGTAAATTGTCTGTGAGACTTTATTTAGTTTCCAGGAAGCCTTTTAGACTATAATTCACAATTGTCCTTAAGGGACTTTTTTTGTTTTTGGGAGGAAAACAATGAAATTGAACCTGAAAATAGTCTGTGAGACTTTATTTAGTTTCCAGGAAGCCTTTCAGACTCAAATTCACAATTGTCCATTAGGGACACTTTTTGTTTTCGGGAGGAAAACAATGAAATTGAATCTGAAAATAGCCTGTGAGACTTTATTTAGTTTCCAGGAAGCCTTTTAGACTGAAATTCACAATTGTCCTTTAGGGACTCTTTTTGTTTTCGGGAGGAAAACAGTGAAATTGAACCTGAAAATAGCCTGTGAGACTTTATTTAGTTTCCAGGAAGCTTTTTAGACTGAAATTCACAATTGTCCTTTAGGGACTCTTTTTGTTTTCGGGAGGAAAAAAGTGAAATTAAACCTGAAAATAGTCTGTGAGACTACATTTAGTTTCCAGGAAGCCTTTTAGACTAAAATTCACAATTGTCCTTTACGGACTCTTTCTGTTTTCAGGAGGAAAACAGTGAAATTAAACTTGAAATAGTCTATGAGACTTTTTATAGTTTCCAGGGAGCCTTTTAGACTGAAATTCACAATTGTCCTTTAGGGACTCTTTTTGTTTTCGGTAGGAAAACAGTGAAAATGATCCTGGAAATAGTCTGTGAGACTTTATTTAGTTTCCAGGAAGCCTTCCAGACTCAAATTCACAATTGTCCTTTAGAGTCTCTTTTTGTTTTTGGGAGGAAAACAGTGAAATTGAACCTGGAAATAGTCTGTGAGACTCTATTTTGGTTTTGGGAAGTCTATGAGACTGAAAATTCACTAAGGTTTTGTCAATACTCTTTTTGTTTTGGGGAGGAAGCCAGTGAAATTGAACCTTGAAATAGTCTGCTGGACTTTATTTTGTTCCAAGGAATCTTTTTAGACTGAAATTCACAATGGTGAAATCTACTCAAGACATTTTTTGTTTTTGGGAGGAAACGAATGAAATTGAACCTGAAAATAGTCTTTAAGACTTTATTTTGTTCCCAGGAAGCCTTTAAGACTAAAATTCACAATTGTCTCTTCAAAACACTTTTTGTTCCTGGGAGGAAAACAGTGAAACTGAACCCGAAAATAGTCTGTGAGACTCTATTTTGTTTTTGGGAAGTCTATGAGACTGAAAATTCACTAAGGTTTTGTCAATACTCTTTTTGTTTTCTGGAGGAAGCCAGTGAAATTAAACCTTGAAATAGTCTGTTGGACTTTATTTTGTTCCAAGGAATCCTTTAAGACTGATATTCACAATGGTCTCATCAAGACTCTTTCCGTTTTCAGGAGGAAACCAGTGTAACTAAACCTGAAAATAGTCTATGAGACTTTATTTTGTTTCCAGGAAGCCTTTTAGACTGAAATTCACAATTGTCTCTTCGAAACACTTTTTGTTCCTGGGAGGAAAACAGTGAAATTGAACCTGAAAATAGTCTATGATACTTTATTTAGTTTCCAGGAAACCTTCCGGACTATAATTCACAATTGTCCAGGAGGGACTCTTTTCGTTTTCGGGAGGAAAACAGTGAAATTGATCCTGTAAATTGTCTGTGAGACTTTATTTAGTTTCCAGGAAGCCTTTTAGACAAAAATTCAAAATTGTCCTTTAGAGTCTCATTTTGTTTTCGGGAGAAAAACAGTGAAATTGAACCTGAAAATTGTCTGTGACACTTTATTTTGTATCCAGGAAACGTCGAGATTGATATCAACAATGGTCTTTTCAAGACTCTTTTTTTTTGGGGGAGGGAGCCAGTTGAATTGAACCAGAAAAAAGTTTGCGAGACTTTATTTTGTTTCCAGGAAGCTTTTAAGACTGAAATATGCAATGGTTTCTCCAATACTCTTTTTGTTTTCGGATGGAAGCCAGTTAAATTTAAACTGAGAATAGTCTATGAGACTTTATTTTGTTTCCAGGAAGCCTTTAAGACTGAAATTCACACTTGTCTTTTAGGGACTCTTTTTGTTTTCGGGAGGAAAACAGTGAAATTGAACCTGAAAATAGTCTATGAGACTTTATTCATTTTCCAGGAAGCCATTTAGATTAAAATTCACAATTGTCCATTAGGGACTCTTTTTGTTTTCGGGAGGAAAACAGTGAAATTGAACCTGAAAATAGTCTGTTACACTTTATTTAGTTTCCAGGAAGCCTTTCAGACTCAAATTCACAATTGTCCTTTAGGGACTCTTTTTGTTTTCGGGAGGGAAACAGTGAAATTGAACCTGTAAATTGTCTGTGAGACTTTATTTAGTTTCCAGGAAGCCTTTTAGACTATAATTCACAATTGTCCTTAAGGGACTCTTTTTGTTTTTGGGAGGAAAACAATGAAATTGAACCTGAAAATAGTCTGTGAGACTTTATTTAGTTTCCAGGAAGCCTTCTGGACTAAAATTCAGAACTGTCCTTTAGGGACTCTTTTTGTTTTCGGGAGGAAAACAGTGAAATTGAACCTGAAAATAGTCTGTGAGACTACATTTAGCTTCCAGGAAGCCTTTTAGACTAAAATTCACAATTATCCTTTACAGACTCTTTCTGTTTTCAGGAGGAAAACAGTAAAATTGAACCTGAAAATAGTCTGTGAGACTTTATTCAGTTTCCAGGGAGCCTTTTGGACTGAAATTCACAATTGTCCTTTAGGGACTCTTTTTGTTTTCGGGAGGAAAACAGTGAAATTGAACCTGAAAATAGCCTGTGAGACTTTATTTAGTTTCCAGGAAGCCTTTTAGACTGAAATTCACAATTGTCCTTTAGGGACTCTTTTTGTTTTCGGGAGGAAAAAAGTGAAATTGAACCTGAAAATAGTCTGTGAGACTACATTTAGTTTCCAGGAAGCCTTTTAGACTATAATTCACAATTGTCCTTTAGAGACTCTTTTTGTTTTCGGGAGGAAAACAGTGAAATTGAACCTGAAAATAGTCTATGAGACTTTATTTAGTTTCCAGGAAGCCTTTTCAGACTATAATTCACAATTGTCCTATAGGGACTCTTTTTGTTTTCGGGAGGAAAACAGTGAATATAAACCTGAAAAAAGTCTATGAGACTTTATTTAGTTTCCAGGAAGCCTTTTAGACTATAATTCACTATTGTCCTTTAGGGACTCTTTTTGTTTTCAAAAGGAAAACAGAGAAATTGAACCTGAAAATAGTCTGTGAGACTTTACTTAGTTTCCAGAAAGCCTTTTACACTAAAATTCACAGTTGTCCATGAGGGACTCTTTTTTTTTCGGGAGGAAAACAGTGAAATTGAACCTAAAAATAGTCTATGAGACTTTATTTAGTTTCTACGAAGTCTTTTAGAGTAGAATTCACAATTGTCCTTAAGGGACTCTTTTTGTTTTCGGGAGGAAAACAGTGAAATTGAACCTGAAAATAGTCTATGAGACTTTATTTAGTTTCCAGGAAGCCTTTTAGACTATAATTCACAATTGTCCTTTACGAACTCTTTCTGTTTTCGGGAGGAAAACAGTGAAATTAAACTTGAAATAGTCTATGAGACTTTTTATAGTTTCCAGGAATCCTTTTAGACAAAAATTCACAATTGTCCTTTAGGGACTCTTTTCGTTTTCGGGAAGAAAACAGTGAAATTGAACCTGAAAATAGTCTGTGAGATTTCATTTACTATCCAGGAAGCCTTTCAGACTAAAATTCACAATTGTCCTTTAGGGACTCTTTTTGTTTTCGGGAGGAAAACAGTGAAATTGAACCTGAAAATAGTCTCCGAGTCTTTATTTAGTTTCCAGGAAGCCTTTTAGACTAAAATTCACAATTGTCCTTTAGGGACTCTTTTTGTTTTCGGGAGGGAAACAGTGAAATTGAACCTGAAAATTGTCTGTGAGACTTTATTTAGTTTCCAGGAAGCCTTTCAGACTCAAATTCACAATTGTCCTATAGGGACTCTTTTTGTTTTCGGGAGGAAAACAGTGAAATTGAACCTGAAAATAGTCTGTGAGACTTTATTTAGTTTCCAGGGAGCCTTTTAGACTGAAATTCACAATTGTCCTTTAGGGACTCTTTTTGTTTTCGGGAAGAAAACAGTGAAATTGATCCTGAAAATAGTCTGTGAGACTTTATTTAGTTTCCAGGAAGCCTTTCAGACTCAAATTCACAATTGTCCTTTAGGGACTCTTTTTGTTTTCGGGAGGAAAACAATGAAATTGAACCTGAAAATAGTCTGTGGGACTTTATTTAGTTTCAAGGAAGCCTTTCAGACTCAAATTCACAATTGTCCTTTAGGGACTCTTTTTGTTTTCGGGAGGAAAACAGTGAAATTGAACCTGAAAATAGTCTCCGAGTCTTTATTTAGTTTCCAGGAAGCCTTTTAGACTAAAATTCACAATTGTCCTTTAGGGACTCTTTTTGTTTTCGGGAGGGAAACAGTGAAATTGAACCTGAAAATTGTCTGTGAGACTTTATTTAGTTTCCAGGAAGCCTTTCAGACTCAAATTCACAATTGTCCTATAGGGACTCTTTTTGTTTTCGGGAGGAAAACAGTGAAATTGAACCTGAAAATAGTCTGTGAGACTTTATTTAGTTTCCAGGGAGCCTTTTAGACTGAAATTCACAATTGTCCTTTAGGGACTCTTTTTGTTTTCGGGAAGAAAACAGTGAAATTGATCCTGAAAATAGTCTGTGAGACTTTATTTAGTTTCCAGGAAGCCTTTCAGACTCAAATTCACAATTGTCCTTTAGGGACTCTTTTTGTTTTCGGGAGGAAAACAATGAAATTGAACCTGAAAATAGTCTGTGGGACTTTATTTAGTTTCAAGGAAGCCTTTCAGACTCAAATTCACAATTGTCCTTTAGGGACTCTTTCTATTTTGGGGAGGAAAACAGTGAAATTGAACCTGAAAATAGTCTGTTAGACTTTATTTAGTTTCCAGGATGCCTTTTAGACTGAAATTCACAATTGTCCTTTAGGGACTCTTTTTATTTTTGGGAGGAAAACAATGAAATTGAACCTGAAAATAGTCTGTGAGACTTTATTTAGTTTCCAGGAAGCCTTTCAGACAGAAATTCACAATTGTCCTTTAGGGACTCTTTTTATTTTTGGGAGGAAAACAGTGAAATTGAACCTGAAAATAGTCTGTTAGACTTTATTTAGTTTCCAGGAAGCCTTTTAGACTAAAATTCACAATTGTCCTTTAGGGACTCTTTTTGTTTTCGGGAAGAAAACAGTGAAATTGAACCTGAAAATAGTCTGTGAGACTTTATTTAGTTTCCAGGGAGCCTTTTAGACTATGATTCACAATTGTCCTTTAGGGATTCTTTTTGTTTTCAGGAGGAAAACAGTGAAATTGAACCTGAAAATAGTCTATGAGACTTTATTTAGTTTCAAGGAAACCTTTCAGAATATAATTCACAATTGTCCTTTAGGGACTCTTTTTGTTTTCGGGAGGAAAACAGTGAAATTGAACCTGAAAATAGTCTGTGAGACTTTATTTAGTTTCTAGGAAGCTTTTTAGACTAGAATTCACAATTGTCCTTAAGGGACTCTTTTTGTTTTCGGGAGGAAAACAGTGAAATTGAACCTAAAAATAGTCTGTGAGACTTTATTTAGTTTCCAGGAAGCCTTTGAGAATGACATTCACAATGGTTTTTTTCAAGACCTTTTTTTTTTTTCGGGAGGAAAACAGTGAATATGAACCTCAAAATCGTCTGTGACTTTTTATTCTGTGTCTAAGAAGCCTTGAAGACTTAAATTCACAATGGTGTCTTCAAACCTCTTTTGTTTTCAGGAAGAAGCCAGTGAAATTGAACGTGAAAATCTTCTGTGAGACTTTATTTTGTTTATGGTAAATATATGAGACTGAAATTTACAATGGTGTCTTCAAGACTCTTTCTGTTACCGGGAGGAAGCCCGTAAAATTGTACCTGAAAATATTCAGTTAGATTTTAATTTTTTCCCAGGAAGCTTCCAAGACTGATATTCACATAGGTCACTTCAAGACTGTTTTTGTTTTTCGGGAGGAAGCCAGTGAAATTGAAACTGAAAATAGTCTGTGAGACTTTATATCGTTTTTGGGTAGTCTATGAGACTGAAATTCACAATGGTCTTTTCAAGATTCTTTTCATTTCTGGGATGAAGCCAGTGATAAAAATCTGGAAATTGTCTGTGACATCTTATTTTGTTTCCCGGAAGCCTTTACCACTGATATGCACGATGTTCTCTTCCATAGTCTTTTTGTTTTTGGAAGGGAGCCTGTGAAATTGAACCTTGAAATAAATTATGAAAATTTATTTTGTTTTCAAAAAGCCTATAAATTGAAATTCACAATTGTCCCTTCAAGACTCTTCTTGTTTTGGGAGGAAGCCAGTGAAATCGAACCTGAAAATAAAGTTTGAGACTTTATTTTGTATCCAGGAAGCCTTTAAGAATGATATTCTCAATGGTCTTTTCAAAACACCTTTTAGTTTCGGGAACGAAGCCTGTGAAATTAAACCTGAAAATAGTTTGGGAGACTACGTTGTTTCCTGAGAGCCTTTAGGACTGAGGTTCACAATGATCTCTTCGAAACTTTTTTCGTTCCCGGGAGAGAACACAGAGAAATTGAACCAGAAAATTGTCTGTGAGACTTTATTTCGTTTATGGGAAGTGTATGAGACTGAAATTCACAAGAATTCAAGACTCTTTTTGTTAACGGGAGGAAGCTCGTAAAATTGTACCTAAAAATATTCTGTGAGACTTTAATTTTTTCCCAGGAAGCCTTCAAGATTGAAATTCACATAGGTCACTTCAACACTCTTTTTGTTTTTAGGGAGGAAGCTAGTGAAGTTGAAACTAAAAATAGTCTGTGACACTTCTCGTTTTTGGGTAGTTTATGAGACTGAAATTCACAATCGTGTCTTCAAGATTCTTTCCGTTTCCAGGAGAAGCCCGTGAAATTGTACCTGAAAATATTCTGTGAGACTTTATTTTGTTTTTGGGAAGTCTATGAGACTGATATCCACAATGGTCTCTCCAAGACTGTTTTCGTTTCTGGGAAGAAACCAGTGAAATTGAGCCTGAAAATAGTCTGTGAGACTTCATTTTGTTTCCAGGAAGTCTTTTAGACTGAAATTCACCATGGTCTTTTCAAGACTCTTTTTGTTTTCAGAAGGAACACAGTGAAATTGAATTTTAAAATAGTCTGTGAGACTTCATTTTATTTCCAGACTGATATTCACAATGGTCTCTTCAAAAATCTTTTCTTTTTTTTGGGGGGGGGATGCCATTAAATTTGAATCTAGAAATAGTCTGTGAGACTTTATTCTGCTTCAAGGTAGCCTTTAAGACTGATATTTAGAATGGTCTCTTCAAGACTCTTTTTGTTTTCGGGAGGAAAACAGTGGAATTGAACCTGAAAATAGTCTGTGAGACTTCATTTTGTTTCAAGGAAGACTTTGAGACTGAAATTCACAATTGTCCTTTCGAAACTCTTTTTGTTTTTTTGAAGAAACTGGTGAAATGGAACCCGGAAATAGTCTGTGAGACTTTATTTTCTTTCAAGGAAGCCTTTAAGAATTATATTCACAATAGTGTCTTCAAGACTCTTTTTGTTTCCGGGAGGAAACCAGTGAAATTGAGCCTGAAAATAGTCTTTGAGACTTTATTTTGTTTCCACGAAGCCTTTAAGACTGAAATTCACTATGGTCTCTTCGAGACTCTTTTTGTTTTCGGGAAGAAGCGAGTGGAATTTAACCTGAAATTAGTCTGTGAGACTTTATTTTGTTTCCAGAGAGATTTCATGACTGATATTCACAATAGTCTCTTTAAGAATCTTTTCGTTTTCGGGAGGAAAACAGTGAAATCGAACCAGGATATAGTCTGTGAGACTTTATTTTGTTTCCAGAGAGCTTTCATGACTGATATTCACAATAGTCTCTTTAAGAATCTTTTCGTTTTCGGGAGGAAAACAGTGAAATCGAACCAGGATATAGTCTGTGAGACTTTATTTTGTTTCCATGTAGCTTTTAACGATGAAATTCACAATGGTCTCTTCGAGATTCTTTTCGTTTCGGGGAGGAAGCCAGTGAAATTGAACCAGGAAATAGTCTGTAAGACTTTATCTTGTTTCCAGGAAGTCTTTAAAAATGATATTCACAATAGTGTCTTCCAGACTCTTTTTGTTTTCGGGAGGAAGCCAGTGGAATTTAACCTGAAATTAGTCTGTGAGTCTCTATTTTGTTTCCAGAGAGCTTTTATGACTGATATTCACTATAGTCTCTTTAAGACTTTTTTCGTTTTCGGGAGGAAGCCAGTGAAATTGAACCAGGATATAGTCCGTGAGACTTTATTTTGTTTCCATGTAGCTTTTAACGATGAAATTCACTATGGTCTCTTCGAGATTCTTTTCGTTTCGGGGAGGAAGCCAGTGAAATTGAACCAGGAAATAGTCTGTAAGACTTTATTTTGTTTCCAGGAAGTCTTTAAAAATGATATTCACAATAGTGTCTTCCAGACTCTTTTTGTTTTCGGGAGGAAGCGAGTGGAATTTAACCTGAAATTAGTCTGTGAGTCACTATTTTGTTTCCAGAGAGCTTTTATGACTGATATTCACTATAGTCTCTTTAAGACTCTTTTCGTTTTCGGGAGGAAGCCAGTGAAATTGAACCAGGATATAGTCTGTGAGACTTTATTTTGTTTCCATGTAGCGTTTAACGATGAAATTCACTATGGTCTTTTCGAGAATCTTTTTGTTTTGGGGAGGAAGCCAGTAAAATCGAATTTAAAAATAGTCTGTGGTACTTTATGTTGTTTCCAGGAAGCCTTCAACATTGATATTCTCAATAGTGTTTTCAAGACTCCTTCTGTTTTCAGGAGGAAACCAGTGAAGTTGAGCCTGAAAATAGTCTGTGAGACTTTATTTTGTTTCCAGGAAGTCTTTAAGAATGATATTCACTATGGTCTCTTGGAGACTCTATATGTATTCGGGAGGAAAACAGTGAAATTGAACCTGAAAATAGTCTGTGAGACTTTATTTTGTTTCCAGAGAGCTTTTATGACTGATATCAACGATAGTCTCTTCAAGAATCTTTTCGTTTTCGGGAGGAAAACAGTGAAATTTAACCAGGAAATAGTCTGTGAGACTTTATTTTGTTTCCATGTAGCTTTTAACGATGAAATTCACAATGGTCTCTTCGAGATTCTTTTCGTTTCGGGGAGGAAGCCAGTGAAATTGAACCAGGAAATAGTCTGTGAGACTTTATCTTGTTTCCAGGAAGTCTTTAAGAATGATATTCACAATAGTGTCCTCAAGACTCTTTTTGTTTCCGGGAGGAAACCATTGAAATTGAGCCCTGAAAATAGTCTGTGAGACTTTATTTTGTTTCCAGGAAGCCTTTGAGACTGGAATTCACAATTGTCCCTTCGAAACCCTTTTCGTTTTTGGGAGGAAGCCAGTGAAATTGAACCTGGAAATAGTCTGTGAGACTTTTTTTTCTTTCAAAGAAGCCTTAGGAATGATATTCACAATGGTCTCTTCAATACTGTTTTTGTTTCCGGGAGGAAGCCAGTGGAATTTAACCTGAAATTAGTCTGTGAGACATTATTTTGTTTCCAGAGAGCTTTTATGACTGATATTCACTATAGTCTCTTTAAGACTTTTTTCGTTTTCGGGAGGAAGCCAGTGAAATTGAACTAGGATATAGTCTGTGAGACTTTATTTTGTTTCCATGTAGCTTTTAAGACTGAAATTCACTATGGTCTCTTCGAGACACTTTTTCGGGGAGGAAGCCAGTGAAATTGAACTTGAAAATAGTCTTTGAGACATCATCTTGTTTCCAGGAAGCCTTTAAGAATGATATTCACAATAGCGTCTTCCAGACTCTTTTTTTTTTCGGGAGGAAGCCAGTGAAATTGAACTTGAAAATAGTCTGTGAGACTTTATTTTGTTTCCAGGAAGCCTTTAAGAATGATATTCACAATGTTCCGGGGGGATACCAGTAAAATTGAACCTGAAATCGTCAGCTCCCATCTGACTGGCTTCACAAAAACATTATCCACATTCATAGACAAAAAAACGAGATGTATCTGATTGATGATTCCATTTTCATCACAACATCGACACGCTCAAAAGAACAAACATCCGAATTTCTAAAAAAAGTCAACATTCATAATTTTCAGAAAAAAACTCAAGCACTCCTATGGTTCGATATTGGAGTGAAAGATAAGCCAACACACCAATACATAGCTATCATACTTATAATGCCACTAATCAGGGCATATGGAGTAGCTGCAATGGCCAAAATTATAGTGAATGCAAATGTAATGGCGAACACCAACGCCAAGAAAAGTTGAAGATTGAACACCTTTCGTTTCATCCTACAATTTTTGTCCACTCCTGAAACATTGCCAGGTAATATTGGTCCAGGAAGATGAACCTGATTAGCTTCCGCTATGGTAGGTGTTGAGGCTTCCTCAATCTTGGGTGATAGTTGACCGATGTTCACCAGATGAGACGGAGCCTCTACCATCGGTAGGACAGTAGCAACGGATGTTGAGGCTCCCTCTACGCCTGGCAACGGTCTCTCAATATCCAGCGTGCACGTTAGAGGATTCATAGCGATCGGTGGGTCCTTACCCACCTCTATGATAAAGGGGGTAATTGCCACTTCGACGCTTTCTGATGGTGCAGATGGTTCAGTTGGCTGGCTTGTTTTGTTGCTCATTTTGGACCGTTTTTCTTGTTATGAAATATACAATTAATTTTTGTCCAGCTATTTAATTATTTTTGAGGGGAGAAAAACTTGGATCAATGAAATTTTAACAGTAAATTAAAGAAATGTTTGTAGTTTTGTTAATAAAACAAGACTTGCGTACAGTTTTCTTCCGATACGGCAGAATATTAAGATGGCGTTCGGTTGTCATGGTGATAACGTTCACTGATCGTATGGAAAGAAGCTTGACCATATTTGGAAACGTTTTCATGGATTATATTTCATAGCTATGTATATATTCATTACTTTTTATCAAATAAAATGTCTGTAAGTGCTTATCAATATCTGAAATACATTATATATACATTTATATGTATGTATATATATATATATATATATATATATATATATATATATATATATATATATATATATATATATTTAACACCATCATCATTCCATGTACTCCAAGATGAACCCTTAATGATCTCTCTCTATCTCTCCCTCCTTCTCTCTCTCTCTCTCTTCTCTCTCTCTCTCTCTGTCCTTCTCTCTCTCTCTCTCTCCTTCTCTCTCTCTCACTCCGTTGAATCGCTTTACAACTCCCACAGGTATCTACTTTGTTTATATATATATATATATATATATATATATATATATATATATATTAGTAATTACCAAGACCTGCAGATTAACATCACGAAGCCATTGGATGATATTATAATCAAACAGGCCAAGTGAAAACTCAAACAACGACTAGTTTCATCTGACTCTAAAAAAACAAGACCCAACATTCAAGAGATCTGATTCATTGAAGTGAAAAACTTCAAATATAAATACTTAAAGCGTACTGTACTCTACTGACAGCGCAGACAAACAGTGGAGATTTTACAATCCCAAATTCCTGAGGATTGTTGTTGTGGTTGTTGTGGTACAAAAACAAAGTCAACCCCAAACTTGGACGGGAGTTCGGCTAGATTGATAAAACTCACAAAAACAAATACAACATCAATTTATTTTATTCACTCGTTTATCATTTGACAGAAAATATTTTTTATTGTTTAGTCTGCGTTGACTTAGAAATAGCACTACTACAATGCGAACTGTTCAGCGTTGATTCAATATGTTTATGTTTGGAAATATGGATATTGATAATAAACTATATTTCTTGGGAGGCTATAACCAGTTGTAAAAGGTAAAGAATTCAGTGGCCTACGACCCATGAGTAAGGATTTCGAGCACATTCTGAGACTCAGAGAATTCGGCTGGGAAGTCCAACAGTGGTGATCATGAGAGGGTCGCTGGAAATATGTTATGGCTTCAAATATGTCGCATTTTCGTTGAATAAATATGTTTTTTATTTCACACAGTCCTTCATGTTATTATCAAAGAAATAATTTCATAAACAATTAAAAAATCAGTTGATGCAAATAAATCTGTTTTTTGTTGTTTAATGTGTCGCATTTTGGTTATATAGATATATACATATATATATATATCATAAATAAATATATTTTGAAAGAAAAAAAAAACGCATTTTTATTCTTTCTGAACTTTTCAATATTTTTCACAAATTCTTTCACAACGATGCATTTTTTTTTCTATTCATTCTGATGAAGATCAATGAGGCCTAACTGGTGACTGAAGGCCTGAAATTGGATTCCCTGTGATAGAAGCGTACGTTCGGCCGTATGGTGTGTCTGTGTGTCGGATGGGGGTCGGGACTCATCGTTAACTGATGAAACACCGACTTATCTTTGATCTCTTGTACGGAAGGGGTTGGGGGTGAAAGGATGAGATAACTTTGGATCGGGGTCGAACTCCAGGGAAAAAGCCTAAAAGTGCATCTCATCTATTCTTTATTATTATAAAAATGTGGAGGGGGAGATTCATAGTTGAAATTTGTCGAAATATTCACTTCTAAATCATTGTACGATGTTTATTAAGCATTGAGTATTGTAGATTAGTTTAGTAGTTCAATATCTAATAAGATAATGAACTGTCATTGGGAAGTGGTTTTTTAATAAAATAATAGTTTCATTTATCCAAATCATACTATTGAAATATTATTCTGATAAAGTAAATATTAACGATAGTTCTCTTTTAAAAGTCCCATTAAAGTAATGATTAAAAAAAGAAAAGAATCGATAATGGTATCATCATTATCTTTCTGAATATGTCTGGTTCGTCTCTCCATGTTGTATTCTGCCGGACTCACTCGGTAGCGCATGTTTCCTCTGGTGATCCCTAATGTGGATCATAATGTGTGTTTGATGTGTACCATTGCTGCAACATATCCTGCCCATTGCTATTTTTGTTTGTATTAGAATATTAATAGTTGATAATATTGGCACTGGAGCTAAGGAGGCTCTGTTTATTCCTTTTCAGGCTTGTTTTTTTTTACATATGGAAAATTCAATTATATATGACTACTACTTTCGAGACAATTGTTGAAAACCTTGTGAACATTCTTTGTCAAAGCTAAAAAGGCTCCATGTATAATTTCTTGGACTCTTACTCATATATTATTAAAAAAATGCATGAAATCGTTTTGAAACATTGGATTTAAAGCTGAAAAGGCTCTGTTCATAACTTTTTAGGTTTGCTTTTGACATATATCTATATATTATTTCTACATTCAAGCAAATTGTGTAAAAAACCCTTTGAAACACTAGTTTTAAGGCCAAAAAGGCCCTGTTTGTACTCTTCCAGGCTTGGTTTGGACACTTTGAAAATTCAATCACCTATTATTACTACAGTCAAGTAAATTGTTAAAAAACCTTCAAAACATTGGTATCAAAGTCCAAAATTTTGGGGATGCTGTTATAACATATACTTAAATTTTCATATCATAGTAAATTCTCAAAGTGTCCAAACTAAGCCAAAAGGTATTGAGAGAGCCTTTTCAGATTAGAAACCAATGTTTCAAAGGTCTTTAATACTTTTCTTGCATGTAGTTCAATCAGTTTTGCGTAGCCCTGCTTGTCAGGGAGTTTGGAATCTTCCGGCATAATTGTGTTCAATTTGGAATCCTGAGCGTCTCGGCCACAGGCAACTGGATCGTGAGAATCATAATCGTCGTCTGGGATTCCGTAAAACATATAGAGATCAGACATTAGATCAGTGTTTTGGAACCTGTTGAAAAATCGGAAAATATATCAATATAATACTAATGTTCACTAAGCTTATCTTAGCGAGGCGCAAGGTCAAAAGTGAGGGGAACCCAGTTTGAATCGAATACACTAGAGTTGTAAATTGAAAGTCTCATGTAATACAGGTTCTCCCCGACTTTACGGCTGGCTCTCTTTCTCACTGGCACGGTCCTAGGTCGGGCATTTTTTTTATCCTGGAATGTTTATTCCTTAAAAACAGACAAAAAACAAACAAACAAAAAAACAACAACATTGGCACAGCCTGTGCGTGTGATACATACATAAATAGCCAGCCTAACTTGAAAACTGAACAAAACTCTGACTATATTTCTATTGATAGTTATCACAATTAAGGACACTGTTTCTGTTTTGATTGTTGCTATCAACAACATCACAAATAAATAAACAACAGTGTCTCATCATCTCAAGTTTACACTTCTTGGAGATTTTTATGAAACCAGGTACAGCTTTAGAACGGGTATGCCCTAGTGTCTACGGAACAAGATTTAATTTTAATATATATATATATATATATATGTAGGATTGGTGACTAAGAGCCCCCAATAGGAAATTGATAATAACTTTATTATCTATGGGTTGACTGTAGTTAAACTACCTTTACTGATTGAATTTGCCTTCCATATTATATCTACTTACTTCTTGGCCAACACTCACAGGAAGAAGTCACGAAAATGAAGGAATGTTTACCAAAGGAACATAATATTTCTGATAGGGAATTCATTCTCAGCCATCGTTTACAAGCAGACTAGAGAAATATTGAGTATTACCAAGGATAATCTATCTGTCCATGGGTGGACATGTATGCAGAGAGATAGCTCGACAACTTGACATCATATGGAGTTGATATTTGCCACTTGTTTTATTGACAACTTCTTTTACTATCACTACTTCCCAGATAATTGTTAAAAACATTAAAACCATTGGTTTTAAAAGCTAAAAGGGCTCTGTTTATACCTTTTTAGGTTTTATCACTGACTCATATATTGTTACTACATTCAAAAGAGTTATTAAAAACCATTGAAAAATTGCTTCTGTGGCTACCCTTTGAGGCATTGTTATGAACAGTTTGAAAAATCAATCCTATTTTTTTTGTACATTCAAAAAAGTTGTTCAGAACCATTGAAACATTACTTCTGTGGCTACCCTTTAGGGCTTGGTTATGAGCACTTTGAAAAATCAATCCTAATTTTTAATACATTCAAGAAAGTTGTTTAAAACCATTGAAACATTGCTTCTGTGGCTACCCTTTAAGGTTTGGTTATGAGCAATTTGAAAAATCAATACTATTTTTTTAGTACATTCAGGAAAGTTGTAAAAAACCATTGAAACATTCCTTCCGTGGCTACCCTTTTGAGGCTTGGTTATGAACACCCAAAGAAATCAATCCTAATTTTTACTACATTCAAGAAAGATGTTTAAAACCATTGAAACATTACTTCTGTGGCTACCCTTTGAGGCTTGGTTATGAACAGTTTGAAAAATCAATACAATTTTTTTATTACATTCAAGGAAGTTGTTAAAAACCATTGAAACATTGCTTATGTGGCTGCCCTTTGAGGCTCGGTTATGAACACTTTGAAAAATCAATACTATTTTTTTACTAAATTCGAGAAAGTTGTTAAAAACCATTGAAACATTGCTTCTGTCGCTACCCTTCATGGCTTGGTTATGAACACTTTGGATAATCAATCTTATTTCTTTAGGACATTAAAGAAAGTTGTTAAAACCATTGAAGCATTGCTTCTGTGGCTGCCCTTCAAAGATTGGTTATGAACACTTTGAAAAATCAATCCTATCTTTTTTCCTACATTCAAAAACTGTTTAGAAACCATTGAAACATTGCTTCTGTGGCTACCCTTTAAGGCTTGGTTATGAACACTTTGAAAAATCAGTACTTTTTTTTTACTACATTCAAGAAAGTTGTTAAAAACCTTTGAAACATTGCCTCAGTTGCTGCCCTGTAAGGCTTAGTTATGAACTCTTTAAAAAATTAATCCAATTTTTTTTCTACATTCAAAAAAGTTGTTAAAAACCATTGAAACATTCCTTCTGTCGCTACCCTTTAAGGTTTGGTTATGAACACCTAAAGAAATCAATCCTAATTTTTTAAAAGATTCAAGAAAGTTGTTAAAAACCATTGAAACATTGCTTCAGTTGCTGCTCTGTAAGGCTTAGTTATGAACACTTTGAAAAATCAATCCAATTTTTTTACTACATTCAAAAACTCGTTAGAAACCATTGAAACATTCCTTTCGTTGAGACCCTTTAAGGCTTGGTTATGAACACTCAAAAAAAATCAATCCTAATTTTTAATATATTCAAGAAAGTTGTTAAAAACCATTGAAACATTGCTTCAGTTGCTGCCCTGTAAGGTTTAGTTATGAAAACTTTGAAAAATCAATCCTATTTTTTTACTACATTCAAGAAAGTTGTTAAAAACCATTGAAACATTGCTTCCGTGGCTACCCTTCAAGGTTTTGTTATGAACACTTTGAAAAATCAATCTTTTTTTTTTACTACATTCAAAAAAGTTTTTAAAAACCATTGAAACATTGCTTCTGTGGCTACCCTTTAAGGCTTCGTTATGAACACTTTGAAAAATCAATCCTAATTTTTAATACATTCAAGAAAGTTGTTTAAAACCATTGAAACATTGCTTCTGTGGCTACCCTTTAAGGTTTGGTTATGAGCAATTTGAAAAATCAATACTATTTTTTTAGTACATTCAGGAAAGTTGTAAAAAACCATTGAAACATTCCTTCCGTGGCTACCCTTTTGAGGCTTGGTTATGAACACCCAAAGAAATCAATCCTAATTTTTACTACATTCAAGAAAGATGTTTAAAACCATTGAAACATTACTTCTGTGGCTACCCTTTGAGGCTTGGTTATGAACAGTTTGAAAAATCAATACAATTTTTTTATTACATTCAAGGAAGTTGTTAAAAACCATTGAAACATTGCTTATGTGGCTGCCCTTTGAGGCTCGGTTATGAACACTTTGAAAAATCAATACTATTTTTTTACTAAATTCGAGAAAGTTGTTAAAAACCATTGAAACATTGCTTCTGTCGCTACCCTTCATGGCTTGGTTATGAACACTTTGGATAATCAATCTTATTTCTTTAGGACATTAAAGAAAGTTGTTAAAACCATTGAAGCATTGCTTCTGTGGCTGCCCTTCAAAGATTGGTTATGAACACTTTGAAAAATCAATCCTATCTTTTTTCCTACATTCAAAAACTGTTTAGAAACCATTGAAACATTGCTTCTGTGGCTACCCTTTAAGGCTTGGTTATGAACACTTTGAAAAATCAGTACTTTTTTTTTACTACATTCAAGAAAGTTGTTAAAAACCTTTGAAACATTGCCTCAGTTGCTGCCCTGTAAGGCTTAGTTATGAACTCTTTAAAAAATTAATCCAATTTTTTTTCTACATTCAAAAAAGTTGTTAAAAACCATTGAAACATTCCTTCTGTCGCTACCCTTTAAGGTTTGGTTATGAACACCTAAAGAAATCAATCCTAATTTTTTAAAAGATTCAAGAAAGTTGTTAAAAACCATTGAAACATTGCTTCAGTTGCTGCTCTGTAAGGCTTAGTTATGAACACTTTGAAAAATCAATCCAATTTTTTTACTACATTCAAAAACTCGTTAGAAACCATTGAAACATTCCTTTCGTTGAGACCCTTTAAGGCTTGGTTATGAACACTCAAAAAAAATCAATCCTAATTTTTAATATATTCAAGAAAGTTGTTAAAAACCATTGAAACATTGCTTCAGTTGCTGCCCTGTAAGGTTTAGTTATGAAAACTTTGAAAAATCAATCCTATTTTTTTACTACATTCAAGAAAGTTGTTAAAAACCATTGAAACATTGCTTCCGTGGCTACCCTTCAAGGTTTTGTTATGAACACTTTGAAAAATCAATCTTTTTTTTTTACTACATTCAAAAAAGTTTTTAAAAACCATTGAAACATTGCTTCTGTGGCTACCCTTTAAGGCTTCGTTATGAACACTTTGAAAAATCAATACTATTTTTTTAGTACATTCGAGGAAGTTGTTAAAAACCATTGAAACATTGCTTCAGTTGCTGCCCTGTAAGGTTTAGTTATGAACTCTTTGAAAAATCATTCCAATTTTTAACTACATCCAAGAAAGTTGTTAAAAATCTTTGAAACATTGCTCCTGTCGCTACCCTTTTTAGTTTTTCTTATGAACGTTGTGAAAAATCAATCATATTTTCTTCACTACATTGAAAAAGTTCTCGAAATTTTCGAAACATTGCTTCTGTGTCTACCCTTTTAAAGCTTTAGTTATGAACACTTTGAAAAATCAATCCTATTTTTTTACTACATTCAAGGAAGTTGTTGAAAACCATTGAAACATTGCTTTTGTGGCTACTCGTTAAAGTTTGGTTAAGAACACTTTGAAAAATCAAATTTTTTTTTATTACAATCAAGAGATTTGTTAAAAACCATTGAAACATTGCTTCTGAGGCTTCCCTTTAAGGCTTGGTTCTAAACACTTTGCAAAATCAATCTTTTTTTTTTTTATTACATTTAAGAAAGTTGTTAAAAACCATTGAAACATTGCTTTTGTGGCTACTCGTTAAGGCTTGGTTATGAACACTTATGAAAATTTTATAGTTAAGAATCATTGTTTTCTTTAAATCTTTAATCCAGATATTCGTATTAAATTTCACGAGTTAATCAAAGCAAAAATAGATAAAAGTAAACGAAATAATTGATTTTATTTCTTTTCCCTTTAATCTTTCTGCTCTTAAATATCAATGATCAAAACAGATTTTCTTTTAGGACTGGCTGTCCTTTCTTTTCGTTGGTGTTTTAAAAACATTTTTTTTAAGACGATTGTCAGCTTTAATTCCACTGGCTTCCCGAAAACGAAATTAGTCTCAAAGAGACAATAGTCAGTTTTTTTTTCACTGGCTTCTCGAAAACGAAAAGAGTCTCGAAGAGACTAATGTCATGTAGTGCCCCCTATACTTTTAGTTAGGAATTAAGTACGAAACTCTTCTGTTACCTAGATATCCAAAACGTCACTTCCTCTGACGATCCCTATAAAAGCCCTGGACGCACATGGTCCAATGCTCACTAGCTCCCATACCCCTAGCTGGTTACGCTTCTAGCTCCGGTCAATCTCTTTCTTTCCTTCTTCCTGGTCCAATGCTAATTGGCGCCAGGACCCCTAGCTGGTCATGCCTCTGGCCCCGGCCTTTGCGGCCGGCCATACTCTTTCCTTCTCTTTAAGATCGTTATCATTTCGTCAACTTACTGGCTGATCCGATCTTAACCACCATCCACACTTCGGGAAACACGCATGGATGAAATTCCATTATCTCTGTCTTTCATAGTCTGTTCGTCGAGAGTCTAACAGCGTCTGGGAATAGCCCCCAAGTTGACTCACTTATTTGGCAGTAAGGCTCGAACACTGAACCCGGTTTCCACGTATCTGGGAGCAGTCCAACCATACGGAATCCATGCGTTCAGACAACTCCGCTACAACTCCGACGCCAGCAATATCAAGACAAGAAAGCTCCCACCTTTTACTATCTCTTCTCCTAACATTACTTCTCATGATTGATCGTATTAATGTTATCTTTACATGTACCTAATCTTCATTTTGGTATTAAACGTACGTCTCTTGTCTGGCCATAATTCATATGTGTGTTCATTCCTCTTTATTTCAATGCGCATCCAACTTCATACTTGGCGCACATTCCATTCTCTTCGTACAGCATCCTTCCCTTCCACATGTACAGGGCTGCACGCGCGCTACAGTCAAACCACGACGAGGACCAAATCCCCTCGTCTCTCAACAATCCATTGCTGTCCGGACTCAACAAAAGAGACTCTACATCCTATTGTTTGATACATCTTCGCTTGCTTTCTAGAAATGAAAAAGATTTCAAAGAGACAGACGACTGTCTGATTTGATTGAATTTATTCAATTTGCAAAGGAAAAAACCATAGCAGAAAATCGAGGCATATCATAATGTCACAACATCAAAACTGTAAAAATATCCAACATCCGTATTTTCAAAAGAGGAAAAGTCCAAGATCCACGTTTTGTGTGGAAAAACTCAAGTTGTCTCAATTTACAATGTTGGTGAAAAAATCAAGCCAACACACCATAACACAGCCAAAATACTTATGATACATGGTATGATAGCGTATGGAATAGCAGCGAGCGACAGAATTATATGTATTATGAATGCGATAGCAGACACCAGTCCAAGGAATAGTTGGAAAATGTACTTCTCTTGCTTTACCCTACAATTCTCGTTTACCGCAGATCCGCAGCATGGCATTATTGGCCGAGAAAGTTGAGCTTCATCAGCTTTCGTTATGCAAGGTGTTGAGGGTTCCTCTACGCTTTGAGAGGGTTCACCAGTGTTCATCAATTGAGGCAGCACCTCTACCATTGGTTCGGCAATATCAGTGGACGTTGAGGCTTCCTCTCCGCTTTGTGACGGTTTACCAATGTTTACTTGTTGAGGCGCTGTCTGTACCATCGGTGCAGTGGTACTAATCGATGTTGAGGGTTCCTCTACGCCAGGTGATAGTCTGCTAATATCCAACCTGCAAGACGAACCAACTTGGATTGATGGGTCCTTACCCACCTTTATGATAAAGGGGGTAATGGCCACCCCCTCGGTTTCTGTTGAACTATCAGTCTCTACGGATGGGTCATATGGTTGGATGGTTTGGTTTCCCATTTTCAACTGTTTCCCTTGATATTTTTGTTCGGTTTTCGTCAAATATAATTGAATGTGTTGAAGAGACGAAGACCGGGTTCAACGCAATGTTGACAGGAAATAAAAGGAATTTTTGCACAAGTCTTAATTTACAAAAAAAATCTATGGATTTTGCGTAATATCATTAAGATGCCGTTTCGTTGTCTTGGCGATGGCGTTTTTTGTCCATTGGAAAAACGGTTAGCCATATTTGAAAATGTTTACATAGATTATATCTCATGGCTATGAATATATATCGATAATAATTTTTCTATTGAATAAATTGTCTCAAAGTGAATTTAATATCTAAAATACATTACACACACACACACACACACACACGCACACACATATATATATTCATCACCATCATCATTCCACGTACTCAAGGATGAACCCTTAACGATTTCTCCCCCCCCCTCTCTCCCTCTCTTCCTAGAATCGCTTTACAACTCCCACTGCCACTTTACCAGTCTCCGTGGTAATTCTGTGCAGTCTCTCTCAAAGATTCAGAAATATATCCCTAATGACTTCATCACGAGTACCATTGAATTTTCTTAAACAAAGCTCAAAACCCTTTTACAGTAGGAGAGATAAAATTCATTTCCAAATTACCAATCTTAGAATTACCCCCATGACGTCATCGTAGATTCAAATTAATTTTCTTCACGATGGCACCTCTCTGTGGACAGTTGCGACCCCAGGTGCAGTTTTTCTCAAATTCTTTTTACATCGTAGTGACTTTATAACTAATATCATACTGAAATATCCAGAAATTCGTACTTTCGAAAAAAAAAAAATTCAACCATTACAAACACGTGAGAATTACTATAGAAAAAAGACATTTAACCCAGTTTTATTGAGCATGCACTGAAGATACAACCTCAGCATCTGCTTCCGGTAGAAAGATTCAAACGGGATGAGCTTCGGTTCGTTGGGGGGGCGGGGGCTTGCCCACCATTCCTGAATCGAACCAAAAAGAGTTAGACCCACCTTGAAAAGCCCTTAAAATGTTTCAAATCCTTTCAGATTTTGTTTTTTCATTCCTGTATATTTTACAAGTATCTTAAATCATTACATTCAGCTGCAATTCATAGTTTGGGAGCAGAAAGCAGAAAAAGTCATAAAGTTTATAAATGAAAAATGAAAATATAAAATATTGCAATCTTGAGATTGTGTTTTCATTAAAATATAAATTAAACATCAATTATTTAAACATTAATCTATTTCAGGAGCCTTTGTGCAATTTTCGAGCCTACTTGGCCATTAAGAGATCTTACTTTGAACTGCAGCGTGAGTTTTTTAGAAAGACAGAAATTTATGTCGAAGACCAGAATTAAGTTAGTCAACAGCATTTGTAAGGAATCAGGTGACCCGAAGACAGAATGGTTTAAGAGACATAGACAGCATTCCCAAGAAAGCTGTTATCTTAATAAGAATGGTGGGTCCGATGAGAGAGGAAAAGAAAATAAAATCATTTTTTTTTACTGTACACTACATCATATTATTGAAAGAAGACTTAACCATGTCTGTAACTAAGGCATACACTTTGTATATATATATATATATATATATATATATATATATATATATATATATATATATATATATATATATTAGTAATTACCAAGACCTGCAGATTAACATCACGAAGCCATTGGATGATATTATAATCCAGCAGGCTAAGTGAAAACTCAAACAACGACTAGTTTCATCTGACTCTAAAAAAACAAGATCCAACATTCAAGAGATCTGATTCATTGAAGTGAAAAACTTCAAATATAAATACTTAAAGCGTACTGTACTCTACTGACAGCGCAGACTAACAGTGGAGATTTTACTATCCCAAATTCCTGAGGATTGTTGTTGTGGTTGTTGTGGTACAAAAACAAAGTCAACCCCAAACTTGGACGGGAGTTCGGCTAGATCGATAAAACTCACAAAAACAAATACAACATCAATTTATTTTATTCATTCGTTTTTCATTTGACAGAAAATATTTTTATTGTTTCATCTGCGTTGACTTAGAAATAGCACTACCATAATGCGAACTGTTCAGCGTTGATTCAATATGTTTATGTTTGGAAATATGGATACTAATGATGAAAAATAATTCAAGGGACGCTAAAACCGGTTTTAAATGGTAATGATTTCAGTGGCCGACGACCCACGAGGAAGGGTTTCGAGCACATTCTGAGGGCTCAGAGAATCAGGGTGTGAAGTCCAACAGTGGTAATCATGTGAGGGTTGTTGGTAACATGTTATTGCTTCTATTATGTCACATTTTGGTTAAATAAATATATTTTCTATTTTACACAGTCCTTCATGTTATCATCAAAAAAATAATTTCATAACCAATTAAAACATCTGTTGATGCGAATAATTCTGTTTTGTGTTGTTTAATACTTTTTTTTCATTAGGTGAAACGGTTCAATCAGTTATGCGTAGCCCTGCTTGTCAGGGAGTTTGGAATCTTCCGGCATAATTGTGTTCAATTTGGAATCCTGAGCGTCTCGGCCACAGACAACTGGATCGTGAGAATCATAATCGTCGTCTGGGATTTCGTAAAACATATAGAGATCAGACATCGGATCAGTGTTTTGGAACCTGTTGAAAAATCGATGAATATATCATTATATCTATATTCAATAACATCAATAATACCTTTTGGATTCAAAACTGAAAAGGCTCTGTTTATACCCTTTTCGGTGATGGTTTTGTCATTTTGAAAACACCATCATATATAATTGCTTCATTTGTGAGAATTGTTGAAAAACCTTGGATGCATTGGTTTTGGGGACTAAAAAGTCTCTGTTTATACCTTTTTAGGTTCGGTTTTGACATTTTGAGGAGTCAATCATTTATTACTAGGACATCCATGAAAATCATCGGGAAACCTTGAGGACATTGGTTTGAACTAAAAAGTCTCTGTTTACAACTTTTTAGGCTTAGTTTTTATGCTTTGAATTATTTGATTATATATGATCAATACTTCCCAGAAAAGTGTTAAAAACATTGAAAACATGGGTTTTAGAAGCTAAAAAGACTCTGTTTATAGCTTTTAGGCTTGGTTTTCACACATATTCATATGTTATCACTACATTAGAGAAAGCTTTAGCAAAAAACTTTCAAACATTGATTTTTAAAGCTAAAAAGGCTTTTTTTATACCCTTTTAGAGCTTGGTTTTGACACTGACTCATGCAATATCACTAACTTCAATAGAATTATTAGAAACCTTTGAAAGATTGGTTTCAAAGCTGAAAAGTCCCTGTACATAACCTATTGGGGTAATTGTTAAAAATTCAATCATATACTATTGATACATTCATGAAAATTATTGAAAAATCATTGGGACATTGCTTTCAGAGCTGAAAAGATCTTTTAAGGCTTCGTTTTGACATTTCGAATGCACAATCATGTATTTTAATTACAGTAAAGAAATTGTTGAAAACATTCGTTTCATGTGCTAAAAAGGCTCTTTTTATGCCCTTTTGGGCTTGGTTTTGACATTTTGAAGATAAAATCACATATTTTACTACATTACCGAAGATTGTTGGAAAACTTTGAAAACATAGGTTTTTTGAAGCTAAGAGGCTCTGTTTATACCTTTTTAGGCTTGGATTCAACACTTTACAATTTTATTTATTTACTATAATTACATTGGAGGAAAATTGTTAAAAACATTTAAAACATTTGTTTCAAAGCTGAACATGCTCTGTTTATATCCTCTAAGACTTGGTTTTGACCCTCATACATTATTTCTGCATTCAAGATGATTGATAAAAACCTTGAAAACATCAGATTCAAAGCTAAAAATGCTCTACTTTTGATATCTGAATAGTCTACCAAATATCATCACCAAATTGAGGAAAACTGTTGAAAAACCTTGAAAACATGTTTCACGCTTTAAAAGTCCCTTTTTGTATGATTTTAGGCTTGGTTTCAACACTTTGAATAGTCAATCATATATTATTAGTAAATTTCAGGTATTTATTAGAAATACCGTTTCAATTTTTGTTTTCGACACTTTGGAAATTCAATTCTATATTATTACTGTGACACTAGGGGGCTAGGAGTCCCCCGTGTCCTGAAAATTACTATGGCTGTTACCAAAAATTACTATGGTTATTACTAGTAATTACTATTGTTATTACAAAAGGAGTTATCCGTGTTAAAAGGGATAATTTGTTTTTCGAGATAATATGAGAATTGTGTGCTTCCAGGTGCGGGCATCTGCGATTTCTCAATCTAGTGTCGTCTGTCAAATCCTGGGTTGCAAAAACAAATGCTTTTGAAAAAGGTTTTGTTCCCGATTCGATGACCTTGTCGTGGGAGGTTGAGTTGCCTGTACTTTTTCAATCTAGTGTCATCTGTCAGATCCTGGGTTTTGAAAACTTAGCCAGATATAAGGGTCAGTGTCTGGGGTCTAGAGAGAGAGAGTAAAAGCTTATGAAAGAAACATTATTTGCAGAGTCCTTGGGAGAGGTGGAGACTAATTTATGATATTGAACAGACCTGCGTTGCGAGATGAATGAGGGTCAATGTTTTGGGTTTTTCCGGAAAGGTCGAGATGGCAGGAGAGGGAGAGATAAGGGAAGTCAATTACAAGTGATACAGTGTCGATACCAAAGGAATAAATAGGAAGGATTTTCGTAACAAGCAAGCAGAGTAAAATTTGGGTCTGGAGAAGAGAATCGCTGCCAGCTCTCTCTCGTGTTAGACGCCGCCCTTAGTAACCGTCAACCGCTGCTACCATTCAGTAGACTACCGTTCGTGACATGAGACACCAGTTGTCATTTTGACTTAGATGATAATCGGCTTCCTCTCTTTTCAACTGCGAATAGGCATTTCCCGTCTCCAGAGATATTGATAATCAATATTCTATATAAAACGTATAAACGAAATTCCGACTTGTTGCCTTCTTTTACTAACCCAGAACCACGGCTGGTTTAGTATAGTTTGTGAGACCATCACACAGACGCTGAGGAAGGTCCACATCAGTCTTAAAGGCTTCCTGGAAAGAAAATAAGGTCTCATAGACTATTTTCAGGTTCAATTTCACTGGCTTCCTCCCGAAAACGAAGAGAGTCTTGAAGACACCATTGTGAATCTCAGTCTAATAGACTTCCCCAAAACGAAATAAAGTCTCACAGACTATTTTCAGGTTAAATTTCACTGGCTTCCTTCAAAAACGAAAAGAGTCTTGGAGACACCATTGTGAATTTCAGTCTCATAGACTTCCCCAAAATGAAATAAAGTCTCACAGACTATTTTCAGGTTCAATTTCACTGGCTTCCTCCCGAAAACGAAAAGAGACCATTGTGAATATGGTTTCCCCGAGACTCTATTTGTTTCTTGGAGTGAAATTGAAAGCCAGGGAAATTAAACCTAGTGTGGATCACAGGGATAAAACTAACCAGTCTCACAAAAGCCTAAAGCTAACTCACGTTCCTGTCAGTGGGTGAACAATCCAACGCTTGGTGAATTCTGCTTTGCAAAGATAAGAGGAGCCGACATCGAAGGATAAAAAATGGATGTCGTTATGAACACTTGGCCGCCACCAGCCAATTATCCCAGTTGTAACAATTCTGACACCTCTTGGCAGAATTGAGCCAGGCCTAAAGTGGTCTAAACAGAGCTCTTCAGCTTGGAAACCAATGTTTTTAAAGTTTCTTCAGAAATTTTCAGTGGAAATCTAAATGGCAATGGGCTTGTCATGTTGCAAGAATGGCACACTCCCGATGGACATCACGATTTGCCCCATGGATCAGGATAGAAGATGGAGTGACGAACTAGAGAAATTCAGAAACTATTGACTTCGCCACACCAATGATAGACAGGAGTAGCGAATCTTGGGAGGAAGGTTTCCATCCAACCACGGACGATGAGAGAAATGAAAATATCATTTTATCAAAAATCACTTCCCAATGACTCTTTGGTATTTATTAGATATTGAATTACTAAACTATCTTACAATACTCAAATAAAATTCACAAGCAATTTTCTTTCTTTTTTTTTAACAATCCTTTATAATCATCGTACAATGATTTAGAAGCGTATACTTCGAAAACAAAATTCAACTTGGAATCTTCCCCCCTACCTCCAAATGTAAGAATAAGAGGGAATAATGGATGAGATCTGCGTTTAGCCTTTTCCCTGGAGTTTGACCCCGATTCAAAGTTGTTTTGTTTCCTACAAGAGTTCAAAGATAAGTCAGTGTTTCATCAGTCAATGATGAACCACGACCCCACCCAACATACACCGTCAGGCTGAGTTTACGCTTCTACGACAGGGAATCCCATTTCGGGCTTTCTCAAGGCCGTGGTGACCTTAAAACAATTATCAAAATGAGTGACAAATCTAAGTTCTGAAAGATATGGTGCAAAAATATTGGAAATTACCAAAATAGTAAAATTGTTTCCTTCTTCGTCTTCTTCTCCATTTTTTTCTTCCTCTCCTTCTTCTTATTCTTCATCACCATCATCATCATCATCATTTGTTAATTCATCCACGTTAAATTGTTAAGATGACACTGGAAATGGCCAAATGTGTCCCCATTTGCAATCCCAGCAAGCAACCGTTGCCCTTATGCGCTCTGGGGGTGGGGGAGTTGACACTAAAATTTGCACACAAACTGGCCGACAGAATTCAGTGACCGGTGTTGCTAACTCTAATTCCTTTTTTGAAGCTGAAAATTTTATCTGGGTATTTCATAGCTTTTCAGGTATATACTATTTTAAAGCCCATTTATCAAATAAAGTAACTCTATGCTAAGACTGCAAGAGAAATTATCTTAGAGAAGAGAAGAATTTCTTTCATTAAACTTAGCCGATTTTATTGTCCCTAAGCAAGCCTAAAAGGGTATGAATAGAGCTTTGTCACTCCAGACCCACTCTTTTAAAGGTCTTTAACAACTTTCTTGAATGCAGTAATAATATAAAAGTTTTTAAAAAAACCCAACAGCAGAGATATCTTTAGATGAATATCTAAATATTCACTGACATATTGATAATAGCTAGAAAGGTTTTTGAATTATCAAAATATCCAAACAGCCCAACAAATATCGAGACGTGGATGAAAGATAGTGAAAGTGAAAAGAGAAAGTTGTTGTCAAGAACGGTAACTCTGAAATACTCTTGATCACTTATCTCCCTGACAAGCTATTTGAACCTTTCAAATCCTAAGCGTTTAACATAACGAGAAAAACAAGAGATTCTCTTGAAAAGCAGCCACGTTATAGAGACGAGTTTGGTGTGGAATGAGATTATTAATAATAGGAAAAAACAAGTTTCATTCACCGGTTTGGCCTTTATGAATGTTAGCATAATGAATAAAAGAAATGCTACTTTTTGAAAGATTTGGTGTAAAAATAACAGAAAGCTTTTTTTCGGGGCGGGGGATATAATTACTAGTTTTACTACTGTAGTACTAGTAATATTACTAATTATTTCCTTACTACAATGATGATGATGATTATTATTATTACATAATTATTCAATCCCGTCTATAGATTGTTGAGGAGACAATGGAAATTGCCAAATCAATAAAACTTTTCTTTTTCAAATACCAGCTGAAATAATTTATTTTTTTAATCACGAATTACGTTGATAATTTCAAAAGTGTTTCAAACTTTTATTTCTCTAGTATTTCTCCTTAATATGATTGAAATTCATTGTGAAAATAACTTTTCACTTTTGGAACCTACGTTTGAAAGGATGTTTTAAATTTCTTGAGCTACAATATTTCTACATATTTTAATACGGAAAAATGTGAAAATCAACTCAAATAAGTGTAATAAGGATATTTCAAGCTCATAAACCAATGTTTAGGAGGTTTTTAATATTTCTTTTCTTAATTTAGTATATAAAGATATAAGCAGGGCCTTTTTAGCTTCAAAAGCAATGTTTCAAAGTTTCAAAAACAGTGTTTCATCAGTGAACGATGAGCTCCGAAAATCCACACACACACACACTGTCTGGCCGAACGTACGCTTCTATGACAGGGAATCCAATTTCATGCCTTTCAGTCACCGGTTTGGCCTCTATGAATGTTATCATAATGAATAAAAAATAAAATGCAACTTTGTGAAAGATCTGGTGTAAAAATAACAGAAAGTTCAGAATGAGTGAAAAAGTGTTTTTAGCGGGGATGATGATGATGATGATGACGCTACCACGACGACGACGACGACGATTACACGTTATTACATAGATGATGATGATGATGATGATTACACGTTATTCCATAGATGATGGTGATGATGATGAATACACGTTATCCCATAGATGATGGTGATGATGATGATGACACGTTATTCCATAGATTGTAAAGGAGACGCTGGAAATAACCTAAGTAATCAAACTTTTTTTTTAAATACCAGGCAAAACGGTTTTTTAACGACAATTCACATTGATATTTTCAAGAGTGTTTTAAACTGTTAGAGCTGTAGTATTTCTATGTAATTTGATTCAAATTCATTTTTAAAATAACCTAAATTCGAATAATGAAGACAGTTTGAATTTGGAACCAACATTTGAAGAGATGTTTTGAATATTTAGTTTCGAGAATTTTACTGCATATTATAATATTGAAAAAAAAAAAACGAGAAAGCCCACTCAAATAAGCATAATAAAGACACTTCAAGTTTACGAACCAATATTTTAAAGGATTTTTATCTTCTATCTTTTGAAAAGAATATTTTCAAAGTTTTACAGCAATTTTCTTCAATACAGTTATATTGTATGATTGAATATTGAAAGTGTTCAAATTAAGCCCCAAATCATATAAACTGTGCAATATATGTTTTCAAGGATTTTCAACAAATGTCTTGTATTGAAAAATAATGTATGCTAGACTATTGAAATATCAAAAGCAGAGCCATCTAAGATTTGAAAGCAATGTTTTCAAGGTTTTTATCAATAATCTTGAATTTAGTTATAATATATGGGTTGGAGGATCAAAACCAAGATGAAGAGCTTGTAAATAGAGCCTTTTTAGCTTTGAAAGCAATGTTTTCAAGGTTTTTCAATAAGTTCCATGAATGTATCAATCTGATATGATTGAATTCTCAAAGTGTCACAGCTGAGCCCGAAAGGTTGTAAACAGCTTTGAAAACAATGTGCGGTTATTTTCTAACAATTCTCCCAAACGTAATGATATATGAGTAAGTGGCAAAGCCCAGCCTAAAAAGTTATGAACAGAGCCTTTTTAGCTTTGAAAAGCAATGCTTCCAAGATTTTTCTACAATTTTCTTTCATGCAGTAATGATATATGATTGTATTTTCAAAATGTCTAAACCAAGCATAAAAAAATGTGAACAGGAATTCTTAACTTTGGAAACCAATGTCTCGGATGCAGTGATAATACATAAGTAAGAGTAAAGACCTAACCTGAAAAGGTTACAAACGAAGCTTTTTTACCTTGAAAACTAATTTTCCCAAGGTTTTGACAATTATCTTGAACATAATAACAATACAAGAGTAAGTGTGAAAACCAAACCAAAAAGAGCCATAAACAGAGTCTTTTCAGCTCTGAAAGCCATGTCTTCATGGTTTTTCAATAATTTTCATGAATATATCAATAAGATATGATTGAACTTTGGAAGTGTCAAAAGCAAGCCTAAAAAGGTATTAGCAGAGCGTTTTTGGCCTTGAAACCAGTGTTTCCAAGGTTTTGCAACAGTTTTCTTGAATGTAGTCACAATAAATGATTGAAGTTTCAAAGTGTTAAAACTGAGCCTTGAAAGATATGAAATGAGCCTTTTTAACTTTTCAAGCAATGGTCTAAAGGTATTTTGACAATTTCCTTTCAATGTATTATTATCGTATAACTGAATCTTGAAAGTGCCAAAAGCAGACCTAGAGGGTATATACAGAGCCTTTTTTAGCTTCCAAAACCAATGTTTTCAAGGTTTGTTTTTTTTAAATTTTCTCTAATGTAGTAATAATATATGATTTCACTGAGTGAAAACCAAGCCCCAAAAAGCTATATACAGAGTCTTTTCAGCTCTGAAATCCATGTCTTCATTGTTCCTCAATAATTTTCATGAATATATCAATGAGATATGATTGAACATTGGAAGTGTGAAAACCGAACCGAAAAGGGTATACACAGGGACTTTTCAGCTTTGAAACCCATATTTTAAGGTTTTATAACAAATTCTATTGAATGTAGTAATAATATATGAATATGTGTCGAAACCATAACTGAAAGGGTATAAAAAGAGCCTTTCTAGCTTTGAAACCCATATTTTTGAAGTTTCAAACAATTTACTTCAATGAAGTAATAATAGATGAATATGTGTCAAAACCATAACAGAAAGGGTATAAAAAGAGCCTTTCTAGCTTTGAAACCCATATTTTTGAAGTTTCAAACAATTTACTTCAATGAAGTAATAATACATGAATATGTGTTAAAACCATAACTGAAAGGGTATAAAAATAGCCTTTCTAGCTTTGAAACCCATATATTTGAAGTTTCAAACAATATACTTCAATGAAGTAATAATAGAAGAATATGTGTCAAAACCATAACTGAAAGGGTATAAAAAGAGCCTTTCTAGCTTTGAAACCCGTATTTTTGAAGTTTCAAGCAATTTACTTCAATGGAGTAATAATAGATGAATATGTGTCAAAACCATTACTGAAAGGGTATAAAAAGAGCCTTTCTAGCTTTGAAATCCATATTTTTGAAGTTTCAAACAATTTACTTCAATGAAATAATAATATATGAATATGTGTATAAACCATAACTGAAAGGGTATTAAAAAGAGCCTTTTTAACTTTGAAACCCATATTTTTAAAGTTTGAAACAATTTACTTCAATAAAGTAATAATAAATGAATATGTGTCAAAACCATAACTGAAAGGATATTAAAAAGAGCTTTTCTAGCTTTGAAACCTATATATTTGAAGTTTCAAACAATTTACTTCAATGAAATAATAATAGATGAATATGTGTCAAAACCATAACTTAAAGGATATTAAAAAGAGCTTTTCTAGCTTTGAAACCTATATATTTGAAGTTTCAAACAATTTACTTCAATGAAATAATAATAGATGAATATGTGTCAAAAACATAACTGAAAGGGTATTGAAAAGAGCCTTTCTAGCTTTGAAACCCATATTTTTGAAGTTTCAAACAATTTACTTGAATGAAGTAATGATAGATGAATATGTGTCAAAACCATAACTGAAAGGGTATAAAAAGAGCCTTTCTAGCTTTGAAACCCATATTTTTGAAGTTTCAAACAATTTACTTCAATGAAATAATAATAGATGAATATGTGTCAAAAACATAACTGAAAGGGTATTGAAAAGAGCCTTTCTAGCTTTGAAACCCATATTTTTGAAGTTTCAAACAATTTACTTGAATGAAGTAATGATAGATGAATATGTGTCAAAACCATAACTGAAAGGGTATAAAAAGAGCCTTTCTAGCTTTGAAACCCATATTTTTGAAGTTTCAAACAATTTACTTCAATGAAATAATAATAGATGAATATGTGTCAAAAACATAACTGAAAGGGAATAAAAAGAGCCTTTCTAGCTTTGAAACCCATATTTTTGAAGTTTCAAACAATTTACTTCAATGAAATAATAATAGATGAATATGTGTCAAAAACATAACTGAAAGGGTATTGAAAAGAGCCTTTCTAGCTTTGAAACCCATATTTTTGAAGTTTCAAACAATTTACTTCAATGAAATAATAATAGATGAATATGTGTCAAAAACATAACTGAAAGGGTATTAAAACGAGCCTTTCTAGCTTTGAAACCCATATTTTTGAAGTTTCAAACAATTTACTTCAATGAAATAATAATAGATGAATATGTGTCAAAAACATAACTGAAAGGGTATTGAAAAGAGCCTTTCTAGCTTTGAAACCCATATTTTTGAAGTTTCAAACAATTTACTTGAATGAAGTAATGATAGATGAATATGTGTCAAAACCATGACTGAAATGGTATTATAAAAGAGCCTTTCTAGCTTTGGAACCCATATTTTTGAAGTTTCAAACAATTTACTCCAATGGAATAATAATAGATGAATATGTGTCAAAACCATAACTGAAAGGGTATAAAAAGAGCCTTTCTAGCTTTGAAATCCATATTTTTGAAGTTTCAAACAATTTTCTTCAATGAAATAAAAATAGATGAATATGTGTCAAAACCATAACTGAAAGGGTATAAAAAGAGCCTTTCTAGCTTTGAAACCCATATTTTTGAAGTTTCAAACAATTTACTTCAATGAAATAATAATAGATGAATATGTGTCAAAACCATAACTGAAAGAGTATTAAAAAGAGCCTTTCTAGCTTTGAAACCCATATATTTGAAGTTTCGAACAATTTACTTCAATGAAGTAATAATAGATGAATATGTGTCAAAACCATAACTTAAAGGATATTAAAAAGAGCCTTTCTAGCTTTAAAACACATATTTTTGTAGTTTCAAACATTTTACTTCAATGAAGTAATAATAAATGAATATGTGTCAAAACCATAACTGAAAGGGTATAAAAAGAGCCTTTCTAGCTTTGAAACCCATATTTTCAAAGTTTCAAACAATTTACTTGGATGAAGTAATGATAGATGAATATGTGTCAAAACCATGACTGAAACGGTATTATAAAAGAGCCTTTCTAGCTTTGAAACCCATATTTTTGAAGTTTCAAACAATTTATTCCAATGAAATAATAATACATGAATATGTGTCAATACCATAACTGAAAGGGTATAAAAAGAGCCATTCTAACTTTGAAACCCATATTTTTGAAGTTTCAAACAAATTACTTCAATGAAGTAATAATAGATGAATATGTGTCAAAACCATAACTGAAAAAGTATAGAAAGAGCCTTTCTAGCTTGAAAACCCATATTTTTGAAGATTCAAACAATTTACTTTAATAAAATAATAAAAGATGAATATGTGTGAAACCCATAACTGAAAGGGTATTAAAAACAGCTTTTCTAGCTTTGAAACCAATATTTTTGAAGTTTCAAACAATTTACATCGATGAAGTAATAATAAATGAATATGTGTCAAAACCATAACTGAAGGGGTATAAAAAGAGCTTTTTTAGCTTTGAAACCCGTATTTTTGAAGTTTCAAACAATTTACTTCAATGAAGTAATAATACATGAATATGCGTCAAAACCATTACTGAAAGGGTATAAAAATAGCCTTTCTAGCTTTGAAATCCATATTTTTGAAGATTCAAACAATTTACTTCAATGAAATAATAATAGATGAATATGTGTCAATACCATAACTGAAAGGGTATAAAAAGAGCCTTTCTAGCTTTGAAACCAATATATTTGAAGTTTCGAACAATTTACTTCAATGAAGTAATAATAGATGAATATGTGTCAAAACCATAACTTAAAGGATATTAAAAAGAGCCTTTCTAGCTTTAAAACACATATTTTTGTAGTTTCAAACAATTTACTTCAATGAAGTAATAATACATGAATATGTGTCAAAACCATTACTGAAAGGGTATAAAAATAGCCTTTCTAGCTTTGAAACCCATATTTTTGAAGTTTCAAACAAATTACTTCGATGAAGTAATAATCGATGAATATGTGTCAAAACCATTACTGAAAGGGTATAAAAAGAGCCTTTCTAGCTTTGAAATCCATATTTTTGAAGTTTCAAACAATTTACTTCAATGAAATAATAATAGATGAATATGTGTCAAAACCATAACTGAACGGGTATAAAAAGAGCTTTTCTAGCTTTGAAACCAATATTTTTGAAGTTTCAAACAATTTACATCGATGAAGTAATAATAAATGAATATGTGTCAAAACCATAACTGAAGGGGTATAAAAAGAGCTTTTTTAGCTTTGAAACCCGTATTTTTGAAGTTTCAAACAAATTACTTCGATGAAGTAATAATAGATGAATATGTGTCAAAACCATTACTGAAAGGGTATAAAAAGAGCCTTTCTAGCTTTGAAATCCATATTTTTGAAGTTTCAAACAATTTACTTCAATGAAATAATAATAGATGAATATGTGTCAAAACCATAACTGAAAGGGTATAAAAAGAGCCTTTCTAGCTTTGAAACCCATATTTTTGCAGTTTCAAACAATTTACTTGATTGAGGTAATAATAAATGAATATGTGTCAAAACCATTACTGAAAGGGTATAAAAAGAGCCTTTCTAGCTTTGAAATCCATATTTTTGAAGTTTCAAACAATTTACTTCAATGAAGTAATAATAGATGAATATGTGTCAAAACCATTACTGAAACGGTATTATAAAAGAGCCTTTCTAGCTTTGAAATCCATATTTTTGAAGTTTCAAACAATTTACTTCAATGAAATAATAATACATGAATATGTGTCAATACCATAACTGAAAGGGTATAAAAAGAGCCATTCTAACTTTGAAACCCATATTTTTGAAGTTTCAAACAATTTATTTCAATGAAGTAATAATAGATGAATATGTGTCAAAACCATAATTGAAAAGGTATAAAAATAGCCTTTCTAGCTTTGAAACCCATATTTTTGAAGATTCAAACAATTTACTTCAATGAAGTAATAATAGATGAATATGTGTCAAAACCATAACTGAAAGGGTATTAAAAAGAGCCTTTCTAGCTTTGAAATCCATATTTTTGAAGTTTCAAACAATTTACTTCAATGAAATAATAATATATGAATATGTGTATAAACCATAACTGAAAGGGTATAAAAAGAGCCTTTCTAGCTTTGAAACCCATATTTTTGAAGTTTTAAACAATTCACTTGAATGAAGTAATAATAGATGAATATGTGTCAAAACCATAACTGAAAGGGTATTAAAAAGAGCCTTTCTAGCTTTGAAACCCATATTTTTGAAGTTTCAAACAATTTACTTCAATGAAGTAATAATAGATGAATATGTGTCAAAACCATAACTGAAAGGGTATTAAAAAGAGCCTTTCTAGCTTTGAAACCCATATATTTGAAGTTTCGAACAATTTACTTCAATGAAGTAATAATAGATGAATATGTGTCAAAACCATAACTTAAAGGATATTAAAAAGAGCCTTTCTAGCTTTAAAACACATATTTTTGTAGTTTCAAACATTTTACTTCAATGAAGTAATAATAAATGAATATGTGTCAAAACCATAACTGAAAGGGTATAAAAAGAGCCTTTCTAGCTTTGAAACCCATATTTTCAAAGTTTCAAACAATTTACTTGGATGAAGTAATGATAGATGAATATGTGTCAAAACCATGACTGAAACGGTATTATAAAAGAGCCTTTCTAGCTTTGAAACCCATATTTTTGAAGTTTCAAACAATTTATTCCAATGAAATAATAATACATGAATATGTGTCAATACCATAACTGAAAGGGTATAAAAAGAGCCATTCTAACTTTGAAACCCATATTTTTGAAGTTTCAAACAATTTACTTCAATGAAGTAATAATAGATGAATATGTGTCAAAACCATAACTGAAAAAGTATAGAAAGAGCCTTTCTAGCTTGAAAACCCATATTTTTGAAGATTCAAACAATTTACTTTAATAAAATAATAAAAGATGAATATGTGTGAAACCCATAACTGAAAGGGTATTAAAAACAGCTTTTCTAGCTTTGAAACCAATATTTTTGAAGTTTCAAACAATTTACATCGATGAAGTAATAATAAATGAATATGTGTCAAAACCATAACTGAAGGGGTATAAAAAGAGCTTTTTTAGCTTTGAAACCCGTATTTTTGAAGTTTCAAACAATTTACTTCAATGAAGTAATAATACATGAATATGTGTCAAAACCATTACTGAAAGGGTATAAAAAGAGCCTTTCTAGCTTTGAAACCCATATTTTTGAAGTTTCAAACAAATTACTTCGATGAAGTAATAATAGATGAATATGTGTCAAAACCATTACTGAAAGGGTATAAAAAGAGCCTTTCTAGCTTTGAAATCCATATTTTTGAAGTTTCAAACAATTTACTTCAATGAAATAATAATAGATGAATATGTGTCAAAACCATAACTGAAAGGGTATAAAAAGAGCCTTTCTAGCTTTGAAACCCATATTTTTGCAGTTTCAAACAATTTACTTGATTGAGGTAATAATAAATGAATATGTGTCAAAACCATTACTGAAAGGGTATAAAAAGAGCCTTTCTAGCTTTGAAATCCATATTTTTGAAGTTTCAAACAATTTACTTCGATGAAGTAATAATAGATGAATATGTGTCAATACCATAACTGAAAGGGTATAAAAAGAGCCTTTCTAGCTTTGAAATCCATATTTTTGAAGTTTCAAACAATTTACTTCAATGAAATAATAATAGATGAATATGTGTCAAAACCATAACTGAAAGGGTATAAAAAGAGCCTTTCTAGCTTTGAAACCCATATTTTTGCAGTTTCAAACAATTTACTTGATTGAGGTAATAATAAATGAATATGTGTCAAAACCATTACTGAAAGGGTATAAAAAGAGCCTTTCTAGCTTTGAAATCCATATTTTTGAAGTTTCAAACAATTTACTTCAATGAAATAATAATACATGAATATGTGTCAATACCATAACTGAAAGGGTATAAAAAGAGCCTTTCTAGCTTTGAAACCCATATTTTTGAAGTTTCAAACAATTTACTTCAATGAAGTAATAATAGATGAATATGTGTCAATACCATAACTGAAAGGGTATAAAAAGAGCCTTTCTAGCTTTGAAATCCATATTTTTGAAGATTCAAACAATTTACTTCAATGAAATAATAATACATGAATATGTGTCAATACCATAACTGAAAGGGTATAAAAAGAGCCTTTCTAGCTTTGAAACCCATATTTTTGAAGATTCAAACAATTTACTTCAATGAAATAATAATACATGAATATGTGTCAATACCATAACTGAAAGGGTATAAAAAGAGCCTTTCTAGCTTTGAAACCCATATTTTTGAAGATTCAAACAATTTACTTCAATGAAATAATAATACATGAATATGTGTCAATACCATAACTGAAAGGGTATAAAAAGAGCCTTTCTAGCTTTGAAACCCATATTTTTGAAGATTCAAACAATTTACTTCAATGAAATAATAATACATGAATATGTGTCAATACCATAACTGAAAGGGTATAAAAAGAGCCTTTCTAGCTTTGAAACCCATATTTTTGAAGATTCAAACAATTTACTTCAATGAAATAATAATACATGAATATGTGTCAATACCATAACTGAAAGGGTATAAAAAGAGCCTTTCTAGCTTTGAAACCCATATTTTTGAAGATTCAAACAATTTACTTCAATGAAATAATAATACATGAATATGTGTCAATACCATAACTGAAAGGGTATAAAAAGAGCCTTTCTAGCTTTGAAACCCATATTTTTGAAGATTCAAACAATTTACTTCAATGAAATAATAATACATGAATATGTGTCAATACCATAACTGAAAGGGTATAAAAAGAGCCTTTCTAGCTTTGAAACCCATATTTTTGAAGTTTCAAACAATTTACTTCAATGAAGTAATAATAGATGAATATGTGTCAAAACCATTACTGAAAGGGTATAAAAAGAGCCTTTCTAGCTTTGAAATCCATATTTTTGAAGTTTCAAACAATTTACTTCGATGAAGTAATAATAGATGAATATGTGTCAAAACCATTACTGAAAGGGTATAAAAAGAGCCTTTCTAGCTTTGAAATCCGTATTTTTGAAGTTTCAAACAATTTACTTCAATGAAGTAATAATAGATGAATATGTGTCAAAACCATAATTGAAAAGGTATAAAAATAGCCTTTCTAGCTTTGAAACCCATATTTTTGCAGTTTCAAACAATTTAATTGAATGAAGTAATAATAGATGAATTTGTGTCAAAACCATTACTGAAAGGGTATAAAAAGAGCCTTTCTAGCATTGAAACCCATATTTTTGAAGTTTCAAACAATTTACTTCAATGAAGTAATAATAGATGAATATGTGTCAAAACCATAATTGAAAAGGTATAAAAATAGCCTTTCTAGCTTTGAAACCCATATTTTTGAAGATTCAAACAATTTACTTCAATGAAGTAATAATAGATGAATATGTGTCAAAACCATAACTGAAAGGGTATTAAAAAGAGCCTTTCTAGCTTTGAAAACCATATTTTTAAAGTTTCAAACAATTTAATTGAATGAAGAAATGATAGATGAATATGTGTCAAAACCATAACTGAAAGGGTATAAAAAGAGCCTTTCTAGCTTTGAAACCCATATTTTTGAAGTTTTAAACAATTCACTTGAATGAAGTAATAATAGATGAATATGTGTCAAAACCATAACTGAAAGGGTATTAAAAAGAGCCTTTCTAGCTTTGAAAACCATATTTTTAAAGTTTCAAACAATTTAATTGAATGAAGAAATGATAGATGAATATGTGTCAAAACCATAACTGAAAGGGTATTAAAAAGAGCCTTTCTAGCTTTGAAAACCATATTTTTAAAGTTTCAAACAATTTAATTGAATGAAGAAATGATAGATGAATATGAGTCAAAACCATAACTGAAAGGGTATAAAAAGAGCCTTTCTAGCTTTGAAACCCATATTTTTGAAGTTTTAAACAATTCACTTGAATGAAGTAATAATAGATGAATATGTGTCAAAACCATAACTGAAAGGGTATTAAAAAGAGCCTTTCTAGCTTTGAAACCCATATTTTTGAAGTTTCAAACAATTTACTTCAATGAAGTAATAATAGATGAATATGTGTCAAAACCATAACTGAAAGGGTATTAAAAAGAGCCTTTCTAGCTTTGAAACCCATATATTTGAAGTTTCGAACAATTTACTTCAATGAAGTAATAATAGATGAATATGTGTCAAAACCATAACTTAAAGGATATTAAAAAGAGCCTTTCTAGCTTTAAAACACATATTTTTGTAGTTTCAAACATTTTACTTCAATGAAGTAATAATAAATGAATATGTGTCAAAACCATAACTGAAAGGGTATAAAAAGAGCCTTTCTAGCTTTGAAACCCATATTTTCAAAGTTTCAAACAATTTACTTGGATGAAGTAATGATAGATGAATATGTGTCAAAACCATGACTGAAACGGTATTATAAAAGAGCCTTTCTAGCTTTGAAACCCATATTTTTGAAGTTTCAAACAATTTACTCCAATGAAATAATAATACATGAATATGTGTCAATACCATAACTGAAAGGGTATAAAAAGAGCCATTCTAACTTTGAAACCCATATTTTTGAAGTTTCAAACAATTTACTTCAATGAAGTAATAATAGATGAATATGTGTCAAAACCATAACTGAAAAAGTATAGAAAGAGCCTTTCTAGCTTGAAAACCCATATTTTTGAAGATTCAAACAATTTACTTTAATAAAATAATAAAAGATGAATATGTGTGAAACCCATAACTGAAAGGGTATTAAAAACAGCTTTTCTAGCTTTGAAACCAATATTTTTGAAGTTTCAAACAATTTACATCGATGAAGTAATAATAAATGAATATGTGTCAAAACCATAACTGAAGGGGTATAAAAAGAGCTTTTTTAGCTTTGAAACCCGTATTTTTGAAGTTTCAAACAATTTACTTCAATGAAGTAATAATACATGAATATGTGTCAAAACCATTACTGAAAGGGTATAAAAAGAGCCTTTCTAGCTTTGAAACCCATATTTTTGAAGTTTCAAACAAATTACTTCGATGAAGTAATAATAGATGAATATGTGTCAAAACCATTACTGAAAGGGTATAAAAAGAGCCTTTCTAGCTTTGAAATCCATATTTTTGAAGTTTCAAACAATTTACTTCAATGAAATAATAATAGATGAATATGTGTCAAAACCATAACTGAAAGGGTATAAAAAGAGCCTTTCTAGCTTTGAAACCCATATTTTTGCAGTTTCAAACAATTTACTTGATTGAGGTAATAATAAATGAATATGTGTCAAAACCATTACTGAAAGGGTATAAAAAGAGCCTTTCTAGCTTTGAAATCCATATTTTTGAAGTTTCAAACAATTTACTTCGATGAAGTAATAATAGATGAATATGTGTCAAAACCATTACTGAAAGGGTATAAAAAGAGCCTTTCTAGCTTTGAAATCCATATTTTTGAAGTTTCAAACAATTTACTTCAATGAAATAATAATACATGAATATGTGTCAATACCATAACTGAAAGGGTATAAAAAGAGCCTTTCTAGCTTTGAAACCCATATTTTTGAAGTTTCAAACAATTTACTTCAATGAAGTAATAATAGATGAATATGTGTCAATACCATAACTGAAAGGGTATAAAAAGAGCCTTTCTAGCTTTGAAATCCATATTTTTGAAGATTCAAACAATTTACTTCAATGAAATAATAATACATGAATATGTGTCAATACCATAACTGAAAGGGTATAAAAAGAGCCTTTCTAGCTTTGAAACCCATATTTTTGAAGATTCAAACAATTTACTTCAATGAAATAATAATACATGAATATGTGTCAATACCATAACTGAAAAGGTATAAAAAGAGCCTTTCTAGCTTTGAAACCCATATTTTTGAAGATTCAAACAATTTACTTCAATGAAATAATAATACATGAATATGTGTCAATACCATAACTGAAAGGGTATAAAAAGAGCCTTTCTAGCTTTGAAACCCATATTTTTGAAGATTCAAACAATTTACTTCAATGAAATAATAATACATGAATATGTGTCAATACCATAACTGAAAGGGTATAAAAAGAGCCTTTCTAGCTTTGAAACCCATATTTTTGAAGATTCAAACAATTTACTTCAATGAAATAATAATACATGAATATGTGTCAATACCATAACTGAAAGGGTATAAAAAGAGCCTTTCTAGCTTTGAAACCCATATTTTTGAAGATTCAAACAATTTACTTCAATGAAATAATAATACATGAATATGTGTCAATACCATAACTGAAAGGGTATAAAAAGAGCCTTTCTAGCTTTGAAACCCATATTTTTGAAGTTTCAAACAATTTACTTCAATGAAGTAATAATAGATGAATATGTGTCAAAACCATTACTGAAAGGGTATAAAAAGAGCCTTTCTAGCTTTGAAATCCATATTTTTGAAGTTTCAAACAATTTACTTCGATGAAGTAATAATAGATGAATATGTGTCAAAACCATTACTGAAAGGGTATAAAAAGAGCCTTTCTAGCTTTGAAATCCGTATTTTTGAAGTTTCAAACAATTTACTTCAATGAAGTAATAATAGATGAATATGTGTCAAAACCATAATTGAAAAGGTATAAAAATAGCCTTTCTAGCTTTGAAACCCATATTTTTGCAGTTTCAAACAATTTAATTGAATGAAGTAATAATAGATGAATATGTGTCAAAACCATTACTGAAAGGGTATAAAAAGAGCCTTTCTAGCTTTGAAATCCATATTTTTGAAGTTTCAAACAATTTACTTCAATGAAGTAATAGTAAATGAATATGTGTCAAAACCATTACTGAAAGGGTATAAAAAGAGCCTTTCTAGCTTTGAAACCCATATTTTTGAAGTTTCAAACAATTTACTTCAATGAAGTAATAATAGATGAATATGTGTCAAAACCATAATTGAAAAGGTATAAAAATAGCCTTTCTAGCTTTGAAACCCATATTTTTGAAGATTCAAACAATTTACTTCAATGAAGTAATAATAGATGAATATGTGTCAAAACCATAACTGAAAGGGTATTAAAAAGAGCCTTTCTAGCTTTGAAAACCATATTTTTAAAGTTTCAAACAATTTAATTGAATGAAGAAATGATAGATGAATATGTGTCAAAACCATAACTGAAAGGGTATAAAAAGAGCCTTTCTAGCTTTGAAACCCATATTTTTGAACTTTCAAACAATTTACTTGAATGAAGTAATAATAGATGAATATGTGTCAAAACCATAACTGAAAGGGTATTAAAAAGAGCCTTTCTAGCTTTGAAACCCATATTTTTGAAGTTTCAAACAATTTACTTCAATGAAGTAATAATAGATGAATATGTGTCAAAACCATAACTGAAAGGGTATAAAAAGAGCCTTTCTAGCTTTGAAACCCATATTTTTGAACTTTCAAACAATTTACTTGAATGAAGTAATAATAGATGAATATGTGTCAAAACCATAACTGAAAGGGTATTAAAAAGAGCCTTTCTAGCTTTGAAACCCATATTTTTGAAGTTTCAAACAATTTACTTCAATGAAGTAATAATAGATGAATATGTGTCAAAACCATAACTGAAAGGGTATTAAAAAGAGCCTTTCTAGCTTTGAAAATCATATTTTTAAAGTTTCAAACAATTTACTTCAATGAAGTAATAATAAATGAATATGTGTCAAAACCATAACTGAAACGGTATAAAGAGAGCCTTCCTAGCTTTGAAACCTATATATTTGAAGTTTCAAACAATTTACTTGAATGAAGTATTGATAGATGAATATGTGTCAAAACCATGACTGAAACGGTATCATAAAAGAGCCTTTCTAGCTTTGAAACCCATATTTTTAAAGTTTCAAACAATTTACTTCAATGAAATAATAATAGATGAATATGTGTCAAAACCATAACTGAAAGGGTATTTGAAAGAGCCTTTCTAGCTTTGAAACCCATATTTTTGAAGTTTCAGACAATTTACTTGAATGAAGTAATAATAGATGAATATGTGTTAAAACCATAACTGAAAGGGTATTAAAAAGAACCTTTCTAACTTTGAAACACATATTTTCAAAGTTTCAAACAATTTACTTGAATGAAGTAATGATAGATGAATATGTGTCAAAACCATGACTGAAATGGTATTATAAAAGAGCCTTTCTAGCTTTGAAACCCATATTTTTGAAGTTTCAAACAATTTACTCCAATGGAATAATAATAGATGAATATGTGTCAAAACCATAACTGAAAGGGTATAAAAAGAGCCTTTCTAGCTTTGAAATCCATATTTTTGAAGTTTCAAACAATTTTCTTCAATGAAATAAAAATAGATGAATATGTGTCAATACCATAACAGAAAGGGTATAAAAAGAGCCTTTCTAGCTTTGAAACCCATATTTTTGAAGTTTCAAAAAATTTACTGCGATGAAGTAATGATAGATGAATATGTGTCAAAACCATGACTGAAATGGTATTATAAAAGAGCCTTTCTAGCTTTGAAACCCATATTTTTGAAGTTTCAAACAATTTACTCCAATGGAATAATAATAGATGAATATGTGTCAAAACCATAACTGAAAAGGTATAAAAAGAGCCTTTTTAGCTTTAAAATCCATATTTTTGAAGTTTCAAACAATTTACTTCAATGAAATAATAATAGATGAATATGTGTCAAAACCATAACTGAAAGAGTATTAAAAAGAGCCTTTCTAGCTTTGAAACCCATATATTTGAAGTTTCGAACAATTTACTTCAATGAAGTAATAATAGATGAATATGTGTCAAAACCATAACTTAAAGGATATTAAAAAGAGCCTTTCTAGCTTTAAAACACATATTTTTGTAGTTTCAAACATTTTACTTCAATGAAGTAATAATAAATGAATATGTGTCAAAACCATAACTGAAAGGGTATAAAAAGAGCCTTTCTAGCTTTGAAACCCATATTTTTGAAGTTTCAAACAATTTACTTCAATGAAGTAATAATAGATGAATATGTGTCAAAACCATAACTGAAAGGGTATAAAAAGAGCCTTTCTAGCTTTGAAACCCATATTTTCAAAGTTTCAAACAATTTACTTGAATGAAGTAATGATAGATGAATATGTGTCAAAACCATGACTGAAACGGTATTATAAAAGAGCCTTTCTAGCTTTGAAACCCATATTTTTGAAGTTTCAAACAATTTACCCCAGTGAAATAATAATACATGAATATGTGTCAATACCATAACTGAAAGGGTATAAAAAGAGCCATTCTAACTTTGAAACCCATATTTTTGAAGTTTCAAACAATTTACTTCAATGAAATAATAATAGATGAATATGTGTCAAAACCATAACTGAAAAAGTATAAAAAGAGCCTTTCTAGCTTTAAAACCCATATTTTTGAAGATTCAAACAATTTACTTTAATGAAATAATAAAAGATGAATATGTGTGAAACCCATAACTGAAAGGGTATTAAAAACAGCCTTTCTAGCTTTGAAACCCATATTTTTGAAGTTTCAAACAATTTACTTCAATGAAGTAATATTAGATGAATAGGTGTCAAAACCATAACTGAAAGGGTATTGAAAAGAGCCTTTCTAGCTTTGAAACCAATATTTTCGAAGTTTCAAACAATTTACATCGATGAAGTAATAATAGATGAATATGTGTCAAAACCATTACTGAAAGGGTATTAAAAAGAGCCTTTCTAGCTTTGAAACCCATATTTTTGAAGTTTCAAACAATTTACTTCAATGAAGTAATAATAGATGAATATGTGTCAAAACCATAATTGAAAAGGTATAAAAATAGCCTTTCTAGCTTTGAAACCCATATTTTTGAAGTTTCAAACAATTTACTTCGATGAAGTAATAATAGATGAATATGTGTCAAAACCATTACTGAAAGGGTATAAAAAGAGCCTTTCTAGCTTTGAAATCCATATTTTTGAAGTTTCAAACAATTTACTTCAATGAAATAATAATACATGAATATGTGTCAATACCATAACTGAAAAGGTATAAAAAGAGCCTTTCTAGCTTTGAAACCCATATTTTTGAAGTTTCAAACAATTTACTTCAATGAAGTAATAATAGATGAATATGTGTCAATACCATAACTGAAAGGGTATAAAAAGAGCCTTTCTAGCTTTGAAATCCATATTTTTGAAGATTCAAACAATTTACTTCAATGAAATAATAATACATGAATATGTGTCAATACCATAACTGAAAGGGTATAAAAAGAGCCTTTCTAGCTTTGAAACCCATATTTTTGAAGTTTCAAACAATTAACTTGAATGAAGTAATAATAAATGAATATGTGTCAAAACCATAACTGAAAGGGTATTAAAAAGAGCCTTTCTAGCTTTGAAACCCATATTTTTGAAGTTTCAAACAATTTACTTGATTGAGGTAATAATAAATGAATATGTGTCAAAACCATAACTGAAAGGGTATTAAAAAAAGGCTTTCTAGCTTTGAAACCCATATTTTTAAAGTTTCAAACAATTTACTTCGATGAAGTAATAATAGATGAATATGTGTCAAAACCATAACTGAAAGAGTATTAAAAAGAGCCTTTCTAGCTTTGAAACCCATATTTTCGAAGTTTCAAACAATTTACTTCAATGAAGTAATAATAGATGAATATGTGTCAAAACCATGACTGAAAGGGTAAAAAAAAAAGCCTTTCTAGCTTTGAAACCCATATTTTTGAAGTTTCAAACAATTTACTTCAATGAAGTAATGATAGATGGATATGTGTCAAAACCATAACTGAAAGGGTATTAAAAAAAGCCTTTCTAGCTTTGAAACCCATATTTTTGAAGTTTGGAACAATTTACTTCAATGAAGTAATAATAGATGAATATGTGTGATAACCATAACTGAAAGGGTATTAAAAATACCCTTTCTAGCTTTGAAACCCATGTTTTTGAAGTTTCGAACAATTTACTTCAATGAAGTAATAATAGATGAATATGTGTCAAAACCATAACTGAAAGGGTATTAAAAAGAGCTTCTCTAGCTTTGAAACCAATATTTTTGAAGTTTCAAACAATTTACTCCAATGAAGTAATAATAGATGAATATGTGTCAAAACCATAACTGAAAGGGTATTAAAACGAGCCTTTCTAGCTTTGAAACCTATATTTTTGAAGTTTCAAACAATTTACTTCAATGAAGTAATAATAGTTGAATATGTGTCAAAACCATAACTGAAAGGGTATTAAAAAGAGCTTTTCTAGCTTTGAAACCCATATATTTGAAGTTTCAGACAATTTACTTCAATGAAGTAATAATAGATGAATATGTGTCAAAACCATAACTGAAAGGGTATAAAAAGAGCCTTTCTAGCTTTGAAACCCATATTTTTGAAGTTTCAAACAATTTACTTCAATGAAGTAATAATAGATGAATATGTGTCATAACCATAACTGAAAGGGTATTAAAAAGAGCTTTTCTAGCTTTGAAACCAATATTTTTGAAGTTTCAAACAATTTACTTCAATGAAGTAATAATAGATGAATATGTGTCAAAACCATAACTGAAAGGGTATAAAAAGAGCTTTTCTAGCTTTCAAACCCATATTTTTGAAATTTCAAACAATTTACTTCAATGAAATAATAATAGATGAATATGTGTCAGAACCATAACTGAAAGAGTATTAAAAAGAGCCTTTCTAGCTTTGAAACCCATATTTTTGAAGTTTCAAACAATTTACTTCAATGAAGTAATAATAGATGAATATGTGTCCAAACCATTACTGAAAGGGTATAAAAAGAGCCTTTCTAGCTTTGAAACCCATGTTTTTTAAGTTTCAAACAATTTACTTCAATGAAGTAATAATAGATGAATATGTGTCAAAACCATAACTGAAAGGGTATAAAAAGAGCCTTTCTAGCTTTGAAACCCATATTTTCAAAGTTTCAAACAATTTACTTCAATGAAGTGATAATAGATGAATATGTGTCAATACCATAACTGAAAGGGTATTAAAAAAAGCCTTTCTAGCTTTGAAACCCATATTTTTGAAGTTTCAAACAATTTACTTCAATGAAGTAATAATAGATGAATATGTGTCAAAACCATAACTGAAAGGGTATTGAAAAGAGCCTTTCTAGCTTTGAAACCCATATTTTTGAAGTTTCAAACAATTTACTTGATTGAGGTAATAATAAATGAATATGTGTCAAAACCATAACTGAAAGGGTATTAAAAAAAGCCTTTCTAGCTTTGAAACCCATATTTTTGAAGTTTGAAACAATTTACTTCAATGAAGTAATAATAGATGAATATGTGTCAAAACCATAACTGAAAGGGTATAAAAAAATAGCCTTTCTAGCTTTGAAACCCATATTTTTGAAGTTTCAAACAATTTACTTCAATGAAGTAATAATAGATGGATATGTGTCAAAACCATAACTGAAAGGGTATTAAAAAAAGCCTTTCTAGCTTTGAAACCCATATTTTTGAAGTTTCGAACAATTTACTTCAATGAAGTAATAATAGATGAATATGTGTCATAACCATAACTGAAAGGGTATTAAAAAGAGCTTTTCTAGCTTTGAAACTAATATTTTTGATGTTTCAAACAATTTACTTCAATGAAGTAATAATAGATGAATATGTGTCAAAACCATAACTGAAAGGGTATTAAAAAAGAGCTTTTCTAGCTTTGAAACCCATATTTTTGAAGTTTCAAACAATTTACTTCAATGAAGTAATAATAGATGAATATGTGTCAAAACCATAACTGAAAGGGTGTAAAAAGAGCTTTTCTAGCTTTGAAACCCATATTTTTGAACTTTCAAACAATTTACTTCAATGAAGTAATAATAGATGAATATGTGTCCAAACCATAACTGAAAGGGTATAAAAAGGGCCTTTCTAGCTTTGAAACCCATATTTTCGAAGTTTCAAACAATTTCCTTGAATGAAGTAATAATAGATAAATATGTGTCAAAACCAAGCCAAGCCTTTCAAGGTTTGAAAACTTTGTTTTAGAGGTTTCTCATCAATTTGTCTGAATGTAGTCAAAATATATTATTGAAATATCAAAGTGACCATAAACAAAGCCTAAAAGGGTATGAATAAAGCATTTTCATCTTTGAAACCAATGTTTCCAATGTTTTTCATGAAATTTTTACGATGCTGTTATAACACATACTTGAATTTTCAAAATGTCCAAACCAAGCCTAACAAGGTATAAACAGAGCCTTTTTAGATTAGGAACCAATGTTTCAAAGGTCTTTAATACTTTTCTTGCATGTAGTGATAGTATATGAGTGAGTATTAAAACCTAGCCTAATTTCAATTTTGAATACGGATGTTTTCAATATTTCAACACTTTCCAAGGAAGTAGTAATAATATATAATCAAAGTGTCAAAACTGAGCCTAAAATGCTGTAAACAGAGTCTTTTTAGCTTCGATACCAATGTTTTGAAGGTTTTTAACAATTTACTTCAATGTAGAAATAATATATGATGGAATTTTCAAAGTGTCAAAACCAAGTCTGGAAGGGTATAAACAGAGCCTTTTTAGCCTTGAAACTAATGTTTGAAAGGTTTTTTTCAAAATAATATATAGATGTGTATGAAGAGCAAAGCTAAAAAGATATAAACAGAGCCTTTTTAGCTTTGAATCGAATATTTCAATAAGTTTTCTTGCATTCTTTAATAATATATGAGTAAAAAGAAATTATACATGGAGCCTTTTTAGCTTTGACAATGTATGTTTACAAGGTTTTTAACAATTGTCTCGAAAGTAGTTATCATATATAATTGAATTTTGCAGGTGTAAAAAACCAAGCCTGAAAAGGTATAGACGGAGCCTTCTTAGCTTCAGAGCGAATGTTATCAACTATTATTATTCTAATGCACTGTAAAATTGCAATGGGCTGGATATATTGCAGGAATGGCACACACCAAACATACATTATGATTGACAACAGGCATCAGCAGAGAAAACATGTGCTACCGAGGTAGTCCGGCAGAATGCAAGATGGAGAGACGAAGCAGACATATTCGGAAAGTACTGGCTCCGTGACACCAACGATAGAGAGATGTTGTTTCAAAATAATCTGATTTGGACAAATGAAAGTATTAATTCATCAAAAACCACTTCCCAATGACTGCTTGTTATCTTATTAGACATTAAATTACAAAACTATCCTACTATGCTCGAGTGAAATTCATAAGCAATTTTTAGTATTATTTTTTTACAATCCTTTATAATCATTGTAAAATGATTTAGTAGCGAATATTTCGACAAATTCCAACTTTGAATGTTCCCCCCTCCAATTGTAATAATAAGAGGGAATAGATGAGAGGCACTTTTAGCCTTCTCCCCTGGAGTTTGACCCTGATTCAAAGTTGTCTTGTCCTTTCGTCCCCGACCCCTTTCATAAAAGAGATCAGACGTAAGTGGGCGTTTCATCGGACAATGATGTGCCCCAAACCCCACCACACACACACACACACACACACACACACACACACATTATTATCATCACATGATTCTTTTATTTCCTCTATAGATTGTTGAGAAGACACTGGAAATGACCAAATCAACTAAACATTTTTTTTAAATACCAGCTGAAATAATTTATTTTTCGATCACGAAAAGCTATAATCAAACCCTTTTTAAGTCTGAAACTAAACTGAAACTAAAGTTTTAGAGGTTTTCCCAATATTTTCCTGAATGTAGTAAAAAAAAAAGTACTGATTTTACAAAGTGTTCATAACCAAGCCTGAGAAGCAATGTTTCAAAGGTTTTTAACAACTTTCTTAAATGTAGTAACAATATACGAGTCAGTGATAAAACCAACCTGAAAAGCTATAATCAGAGCCTTTCTATATTTGAAACTAAAGTTTTAGAGGTTTTCCAACAATTTTCCTGAATGTAGAAAAAAAAATAGTTCTAACTTTCCATAGTGTTCATAACCAAGTCTTAAAAGGTAGCCGCAGAAGCAATGCATGAGGGGTTTTTTAACAACTTTCTTGAATGTAGTAACAATATACAAGTCAGTGATAAAACTAACCTAAAAAGCTATAATCAGAGCGTTTCTATATTTGAAAGTGAAGATTTAGAGGTTTTCCAACAATTTTCCAGAATATAGTAAAAAAAATAGTACCGATTTTTCAAAGTGTTCATAACCAAACCTTAAAAGGTAGCCACAGAAACAATGTTCCAAAGGTTTTTAACAATTTTCTTGAATGTAGTAACAATATACAAGTCAGAGATAAAAACAACCTAAAAAGATATAATCAGACCCTCTTTAGGTCTTAAACTAAAGTTTTAGAAGTTTTCCAATAATTTTCCTGGATGTAGCAGAGAAAAATAGTCCTGATTTTTCAAAGTGTTAATAACCAAGCCTTAAAGGGTAGCCACAGAAGCAATGTTCTAAAGGTTTTTAACAACTTTCTTGAATATAGTTACAATATACGAGTCAGTGATAAAACCAACCTCAATAGCTATAAACATAGCCTTTATATATTTGAAACTAAAGTTTTAGAGGTTTTCCAAATATTTTCCTGAACGTAGTGAAGAAAAATAGTATTGATTTTTCAAAGTGTTTATAACCAAGCCTTGAAGGGTAGCAACAGAAACAATGTTCAGGGGGTTTTAACAACTTTGTTGAATGTAGTAACAATATACGAGTCAGTGATAGGACCAACCTAAAAAGATATAAACATAGCCTTTGTATATTTGAAACTAAAGATTTAGTGGTTTTCCAACAAATTTCCTGAACGTGGTAAAAAAGAAATAGTACTGATTTTTGAAAGTGTTCATAACTAAGCCTCAGAGGGTAGCCAGAGAAGCGATGTTTCAAAGGTTTTTAACAACTTTCTTAAATGTAGTAACAATATACAAGTCAGAGATAAAACCAACCTGAAAAGATATAATCAGATCCTCTTTAGGTCTTAAACTAAAGTTTTAGAGGTTTTCCAACAATTTTCCTGAATGTAGTGAAAAATAGTATTGATTTTTCACAGTGTTCATAACCAAACCTTAAAAGGTAGCCAGAGAAGCAATGTTTCAAAGGTTTTTAACAACTTTCTTGAATGTAGTAACAATATACAAGTCAGTGATAAAACTAACCTGAAAAGCTATAATCAGAGACTTTCTATATTTGAAACTAAAGTTTTAGAGGTTTTCCAACAATTTTCCTGAATGTAGAAAAAAAAATAGTACTAACTTTTCAGAGTCTTCATAACCAAGTCTTAAAAGGTAGCCGCAGAAGCAATGCATGAGGGGTTTTTTAACAACTTTCTTGAATGTAGTAACAATATACGAGTCAGTGATAAAACCAACCTGAAAAGCTATAATCAGAGCGTTTCTATATTTGAAAGTGAAGATTTAGAGGTTTTCCAAAAAATTTTCCAGAATATAGTAAAAAAAATAGTACCGATTTTTCAAAGTGTTCATAACCAAACCTTAAAAGGTAGCCACAGAAACAATGTTCCAAAGGTTTTTAACAACTTTCTTGAATGTAGTAACAATATACATGTCAGAGATAAAAACAACCTAAAAAGATATAATCAGACCCTCTTTAGGTCTTAAACTAAAGTTTTAGAGGTTTTCCAACAATTTTCCTGAATGTAGCAGAGAAAAATAGTCCTGATTTTTCAAAGTGTTAATAACCAAGCCTTAAAGGGTAGCCACAGAAGCAATGTTCTAAAGGTTTTTAACAACTTTTTTGAATATAGTTACAATATATGAGTCAGTGATAAAACCAACCTAAAAAACTATAATCAGAGATTTTCTATATTTGAAAGTAAATATTTAGAGGTTTTCCAACAATTTTACTGAAGGTTCTTGAATGTAGTAACAATATACGAGTCAGACATAAAACCAACCTGAAAAGCTATAATCAGAGCCTTTTTAGTTTTGAAACAAAAGTTTTAGAGGTTTTCCAACAATTTTACTGAATGTAGTAAAAAAATTAGTACTGATTTTTCAAAGTGTTCATAACCAAGCCTTAAAGGGTAGCCACAGAAGCAATGTTTCAAATGTTTTTAACAACTTTCTTGTATTTCTCTAATAATATACGAATGAGCCTCAAAAGCTATAAACCTAAAAAGCTATAAACAGAGCCTTTTTAGCTCCTATAACTAATGTTTTTAATATTTTTAACAATTTTTTGTGAAGTTATGATAATAAAAGAAGTTGTCAATAAAACATGTGGCAAATATCAACTCCGTATGATGCAAAGTTGTCGAGCTATCTCCCTGCATACATGTCCACCCATAGACAGATGAATTATCCTTGGTAATACTCAATATTTCTCTAGTCCGCCTGTGAACGATGGCTGAGAATGAATTCCCTATCAGAAATATTATGTTCCTTTGGTAAACATTCCTTTATTTCTAAAACTTCTTCCTTTGAGAGTGGGACAATAAGTAAGTAGATACAACACTGAAGGCAAATTCTATCAGTAAAGCTAGTTTGACTACTGTCAACCCATAGATAATAAAGGTTTTATCAATTTCCAATAGGGGGATCCTTATCACCAATCCTATACATATATATATATATATATATATATATATATATATATATATATATATATATATATATATATATATATATATATATGTGTGTGTGTGTATGTATTAAAATTAAATCTTGTTCCGTAGACACTAGGGCATGCCCATTCTAATGCTGTACCTGGTTTCATGAAAATCTTCAGGAGGTTTAAACTTGAGATGATGAGACACTGTTGTTTATTTATTTCTGATGTTGTTGATAGCAACAATCAAAACAGAAACAGTGTCCTTAATTGTGATAAGTATCAATCGAAATATAGTCAGAGTTTTGTTCAGTTTTCAAGTAAGGCTGGCTATGTATGTATGTATCACACGTACTGGCTGTGCCAATGTTGTTGTTTTTTTGTTTGTTTGTTCTTTTGTCTTTTTTTAAGGAATAAACACTTCATGAAAATAAATTGTCCGACTTAGGACGGTGCCAGTGAGAAAGTCGGGGAGAACCTGTATTACATGAGACTTTCAATTTACAACTCTAGTGTATTCGATCCAAACTTGGTTCCCCCTCACTTGTGACCTTGCGCCCCACTAAGATAAGCTTAGTGAACATTAGTATTATATTGATATATTTTCCGATTTTTCAACAGGTTCCAAAACACTGATCTAATGTCTGATCTCTATATGTTTTACGAAATCCCAGACAACGATTAGGATTCTCACGATCCAGTTGTCAATGGCTGAGATGCTCAGGATTCCAAATTGAAGACAATTAAGCCGGAAAATTCAAAACTCCCTGACAAGGAGTGCTACGCAAAACTGATTGAACCGTTCCACCTAAAGAAAAAATAAGTATTGAATAACACGAAACAGAAATAGTCTGTGACACATTATTTTGTATCCAGGAAGCCTTTTAGACTGAAATCCAAAATGGTCTATTCGAGACTCTTTCTGTTTCCGGGAGAAAGCAAATGAAATTAAACCTGAAAATAGTCTGTTAGACTTCATTTTGTATCCCGTAAGCCTTTTAGATTGAAATTCACAATTATCTCTTCGAGATGCTTTTCATTTCTGGGGGGAAACTAGTGAAATTGAACCTGAAAATAGTCTGTGAGACTTTAATTTGTTTCCAGGGGGTTTTTGAGACTGAAATTCACAATGGTCTCTTCAGCACTCTTTTTGTTTTCAGGAGGAAAACAGTGAAAGTAGTCTATGACACTTTATTTCATTTTTAGGAAGTCAATGAGACAGAAATTCACAATTGTCCTTTAGAGTCTCTTTTTGTTTTCAGGAGGAAAACAGTGAAATTGAACCTGAAAATAGTCTGTGAGACTTTATTTTGTTTTTGGGAAGTCTACGAGACTGAAAATTCACTAAGGTTTTGTCAATACTCTTTTTGTTTTGGAGAGGAAGCCAGTGAAATTGAACCTTGAAATAGTCTGCTGGACTTTATTTTGTTCCAAGGAATCCTTTTAGACTGAAATTCACAATGGTCTACTCAAGACATTTTTTGTTTTTGGGAGGAAGCAAGTGAAATTGAACCTGAAAATAGTCTTTAAGACTTTATTTTGTTCCCAGGAAGCCTTTAAGACTAAAATTCACAATTGTCTCTTCAAAACACTTTTTGTTCCTGGGAGGAAAACAGTGAAACTGAACCTGAAAATAGTCTGTGAGACTTTATTTAGTTTCCAGGGAGCCTTTTAGACTAAAATTCACATTGTCCTTTGGGGACTCTTTTTGTTTTCGGGATGAAAACAGTGAAATTGAACCTGAAAATAGTCTGTTAGACTTTATTTAGTTTCCATGAAGCCTTTCAGACAGAAATTCACAATTGTCCTTTAGAGTCTCTTTTTTTTTTCGGGAGGAAAACAGTGAAATTGAACCTGTAAAGTGTCTGTTGGACTTTATTTAGTTTCCAGGAAGCCTTTTAGACTAAAATTCAAAAATGTCCTTCAGAGTCTCTTTTTGTTTTCGGGAGGAATACAGTGAAATTGAACCTGAAAATAGTCTGTGAGACTTTATTTAGTTTCCATGAGTCCTTTAAGACAAAAATTCACAATTGTCCTTTAGAGTTTCTTTTTGTTTTTGGGAGGAAAACAGTGAAATTGAACCTGTAAATTGTCTGTGACAGTTTATTTTGTATCCAGGAACCTTTAACATTGATATCAACAATGGTCTCTTCAAGACTCTTTTTTTGTTCGGGAGGGAGCCAGTTGAATTGAACCAGAAAAAAGTCTGCGAGACTTTATTTTTTTTCCAGGAAGCTTCTAAGACTGAAATATGCAATGGTTTCTCCAGTAATCTTTTTGTTTTCGGATAAAAACCAGTGAAATTGAACCTGAAAATAGTCTGTGAGACTTCATTTAGTTTCCAGGAAGCCTTTTAGACTAAAATTCACAATCGTCCTTTAGGGACTCTTTTTGTTTTTGTGAGGAAAACAGTGAAATTGACCTGGAAAATAGTTGTGAGACTTTATTTAGTTTCCAGGAAGCCTTTTCGTCTAAAATTCACAATTGTCCTTTAGGGACTCTTTCTGTTTTCGGGAAGAAAACAATGAAATTGAACCTGAAAATAGTCTGTGAGACTTTATTTAGTTTCCAGGAAGCATTCTAGACTAAAATTCACAATTGTCCTGCAGGGACTTTTTTTGTTTTCGGGAGGAAAACAGTGAAATTGAACCTGAAAATAGTCTGTGAGACTTTTTATAGTTTCCAGGAAGCCTTTTAGACTAAAATTCACAATTGTCCTTTAGGGACTCTTTTTGTTTTCAGGAGGAAAACAGTGAAATTGAACATGAAAATAGTCTGTGAGCCTCTATTTTGTTTTTGGGAAGTCTATGAGACTGAAAATTCACTAAGGTTTTGTCAATACTCTTTTTGTTTTCTGGAGGAAGCCAGTGAAATTAAACCTTGAAATAGTCTGCTGGACTTCATTTTGTTCCAAGGAATCCTCTCAGACTGAAATTCACAATGGTCTCTTCAAGACTCTTCCCGTTTTCAGAAGGAAACCAGTGTAATTAAACCTGAAAATAGTCTGTGACACTTTATTTTGTTTCCAGGAACCTTTAAGATTGATATCAACAATGGTCTCTTCAAGACTCCTATCGTTTTCGGGAGGAAGCCAGTTGAATTGAACCTGAAAAAAGTCTGCAATACTTTATTTTGTTTCCAGGAAGCTTTTAAGACTGAAATTTGCAATGGTTTCTCCAATACTCTTTTTGTTTTCGGATGGAAGCCAGTTAAATTGAAACTGAAAATAGTCTGTGAGACTTTATTTTGTATCCAGGAAGCCTTTTAGATTGAAATTCATAATTATATCTTCGAGATGCTTTTCATTTCTGAGAGGAAACTAGTGAAATTGAACCTGAAAATAGTCTGTGAGACTTCAAATTGTTTCAAGGGGGCTTTTGAGACTGAAATTCACAATGTTCTCTTCAGCACTCTTTTTGTTTTCAGGGGGAAGCCAGTGAAAATAGTCTATGACACATTATTTCGTTTTTAGCAAGTCTATGAGACTGAAATTCACAATGGTCTCTTCAAGACTCTTTTCGTTTTCAGGGAGAAGCCAGTGAAATTAACCCTGAAAATAGTCTGAAAGACTTTATTTTGTTTACAGAAAGCCTTTAAGACTTATATTCACAATGGTTTCTTCAAGACATTTTCCGTTTTCAGTAGGAAACCAGTGATATTGAACCTGAAAATAGTCCGTGAGACTTTATTTAGTTTCCAGGAAGCCTTCTAGACTAAAATTCACAATTGTCCATTAGGGACACTTTTTGTTTTCCGGAGGAAAACAGTGAAATTGAACCTGAAAATAGTCTGTTAGACTTTATTTAGTTTCCAGGAAGCCTTTTAGATTAAAATTCCCGATTGTCCATTAGGGACTCTTTTAGTTTTCGGGAGGAAAACAGTGAAATTGAACCTGAAAATAGTCTGTGAGACTTTATTTAGTTTCTATGAAGCCTTTTAGACTAAAATTCACAATTATCTTTTAGGGACTCTATTTGTTTTCGGGAAGAAAACAGTGAAATTGAACCTGAAATTAATCTGTTATACTTTATTTAGTTTCCAGGAAGCCTTTTGGACTAAAATTCACAATCGTCCTTTAGGGACTCTTTTTGTTTTCGGGAGGAAAACAGTGAAATTGAACCTGAAAATAGTCTGTTGGACTTTATTTATTTTCCAGGAAGCCTTTTAGACTAAAATGCACAATTGTCCATTAGGGACTCTATTTATTTTCGGGAGGAAAACAGTGGAATTGAACCTAAAAATAGTCCATTAGACTTTATTCAGTTCCCAGGAAGCCATTTAGATCAAAATTCACAATTGTCCATTAGGGACTCTTTTTGTTTTCGGGAGGAAAACAGTGAAATTGAACCTGAAAATAGTCTGTGAGACTTTATTTAGTTTCCAGGAAGCCTTTTAGACTAAAATTCACAATTGTCCTTCAGGGACTCTTTTTGTTTTCGGGAGGAAAACAGTGAAATTGAACCTGAAAATAGTCGGTGAGACTCTATTTAGTTTCCATGAAGCCTTTTTGACTAAAATTCACAATTGTCCTTCAGGGACTGTTTTTGTTTTCGGGAGGAAAACTGTGAAATTGAACCTGAAAATAGTCTGTGAGACTTTATTTAGTTTCCAAGAAGCCTTTTAGACTAAAATTCACAATTGTCCTTCAGGGACTCTTTTTGTTTTCGGGAGGAAAACAGTGAAATTGAACCTGAAAATAGTCTGTGAGACTTTATTTAGTTTCCATGAAGCCTTTTAGACTCAAATTCACAATTGTCCATTAGGGACTCTTTTTGTTTTCGGGAGGAAAACAGTGAAATTGAACCTGAAAATAGTCTGTGAGACTTTATTTAGTTTCCAGGAAGCCTTTTAGACTAAAATTCACAATTGTCCTTCAGGGACTGTTTTTGTTTTCGGGAGGAAAACAGTGAAATTGAACCTGAAAATAGTCGGTGAGACTCTATTTAGTTTCCATGAAGCCTTTTTGACTAAAATTCACAATTGTCCTTCAGGGACTGTTTTTGTTTTCGGGAGGAAAACTGTGAAATTGAACCTGAAAATAGTCTGTGAGACTTTATTTAGTTTCCAGGAAGCCTTTTAGACTAAAATTCACAATTGTCCTTCAGGGACTCTCTTTGTTTTCGGGAGGAAAACAGTGAAATTGAACCTGAAAATAGTCTGTGAGACTTTATTTAGTTTCCATGAAGCCTTTTAGACTTAAATTCACAATTGTCCATTAGGGACTCTTTTTGTTTTCGGGAGGAAGACAGTCAAATACAACCTGAAAATAGTCTGTGAGACTTTATTTAGTTTCCAGGAAGCCTTTTAGACTAAATTTCACAATCGTCCTTTAGGGATTCTTTTTGTTTTCGGGAGGAAAACAGTGAAATTGAACCTGAAAATAGTCTGTGAGACTTTATTTTGTTTTCAGGAAGCTTTTGAGAATGATATTCACAATGGTTTTTATCAAGATTCTTTCTGTTTTCGGGAGGAAAACAGTGAAATTGAACCTCAAAATCGTCTGTGACTTTTTATTTTGTGTCTAAGAAGCCTTGAAGACTGAAATTCACAATGGTGTCTTCAAGCCTCTTTTGTTTTCAGGAAGAAGCCAGTGAAATCGAACTTGAAAATCGTCTGTGAGACTTTTTTTTGTTTATGGTAAGTATATGAGACTGAAATTTACAATGGTGTCTCCAAGACTCTTTCTGTTACCGGGAGGAAGCCCGTAAAATTGTACCTGAAAATATTCAGTTAGATTTCAATTTTTTCCCAGGAAGCTTTCAAGACTGATATTCACATAGGTCACTTCAAGACTGTTTCTGTTTTTTGGGAGGAAGCCAGTGAAATTGAAACTGAAAATAGTCTGTGAGACTTTATATCGTTTTTGGGTAGTCTTTGAGACTGAAATTCACAATGGTTTTTTCAAGACTCTTTTCGTTTCTGGGATGGAGCCAGTGATAAAAATCTGGAAATAGTCGGTGAGATCTTATTTTGTTTCCCGGAAGCCTTTACCACTGATATTCACGATGTTCTCTTCAAGACTCTTTTTGTTTTCGGAAAGGAGCCTGTGGAATTGAACGTTGAAATAAATTATGAAAATTTATTTTGTTTTCAAAAAGCCTATAAATTGAAATTCACAATTGTCCCTTCAAGACTCTTTTTGTTTTTGGAGGAAGCCAGTGAAATTGAAACTGAAAATAGAGTCTGAGAATTTATTTTGTATCCAGGAAGCCTTTAAGAATGATATTCTCAATGGTTTTTTCAAAACACTTTTTAGTTTCGGGAATGAAGCCTGTGAAATCAAACCTGAAAATAGTTTGTGAGATTACATTGTTCACTGAGAGCCTTTAGGACTGAGGTTCACAATGATCTCTTCGAAACTTTTTTCGTTCCCAGGAGGGAACCCAAGAAATTGAACCAGAAAATAGTCTGTGAGACTTTATTCCGTTTATGGGAAGTGTATGAGACTTAAATTCACAAAAGTCTCTTCAAGATTCTTTTTGTTACCGGGAGGAAGCCCGTAAAATTGTACCTAAAAATATTCAGTTAGATTTTAATTTTTTTTCCCAGGAAGCTTTCAAGACTGATATTCACATAGGTCACCTCAACACTCTTTTTGTTTTCGGGAGGAAGCCAATTGAGTTGAAACTAAAAATAGTCTGTGAGACTTTATCTCGTTTTTGTGTAGTTTGAGAGACTGAAATTCACAATCGTGTCTTCAAAACTCTTTTCGTTTCCAGGGGGATGCCCATGAAATTGTACCTGAAAATATTCTGTGGAACTTTATTTCGTTTTTGGGAAGTTTATGAGATTGATATCCACAATGGTCTCTCCAAGACTCTTTTCGTTTCTGGGAGGAAACCAGTGAAATTGAACCTGAAAATAGTCTGTGAGACTTTATTTCGTTCCCAGGAAGCCTTTAAGACTAATACTTTCAATGGTTTATTCAAGACTCTTTTCGTTTCCGGGATGAAACCAGTGAAATTGAACCAGGATATAGTCCGTGAGACTTTAATTTGTTTCCATGTAGCTTTTAGCGATGAAATTCTGTATGGTCTCTGCGAGACACTATTCGTTTTGGGGAGGAAGCCAGTAAAATCGAATTCAAAAATAGTCTGTGATACTTTATCTTGTTTCCAGGAAGCCTTTGACATCGATATTCACGATAGTGTTCTCAAAACTCTTTCTGTTTCCAGGAGGAGACCAGTGAAATTGAGCCTGAAAAAAGTCTTTGAGACTTTATTTTGTTTCCGGGAAGCCTTTAAGCCTGAAATTCACTATGGTCTCTTCGAGACTCGATTTGTTTTCAGGAGGAAAACAGTGAAATTGAACCTGAAAATAGTCTGTGAGACTTTATTTTGTTTCCAGGAAGCCTATGAAACTGAAATTCACAATTGTTTCTTTGAAACACTTTTTGTTTTTTTGAGGAAACCAGTGAAATTGAACCTGGAAAAAGTCTGTGAGACTTTATTTTCTATCCAGGAATCCTTTAGGAATGATATTCACAATGGTCTCTTCAAGTCTTTAAGAATGATATTAACAATAGTGTCTTCCAGACTCTTTTTGTTTCCAGGAGGAAACCAGTGAAATTGAGCCTGAAAATAGTCTTTGAGACTTTATTTTGTTTCCACGAAGCCTTTAGGACCGAAATTCACTATGGTCTCTTCGAGACTCTCTTTGTTTCCGGGAGGTAGCCAGTGGAATTTTACCTGAAATTAGTCTGTGAGTCACTATTTTGTTTCCAGAGAGCTTTTATGACTGATACTCACAATAGTCTGTTTAAGACTCTTTTTCGTTTCCGGGAGGAAGCCAGTGAAATTGAACCAGGATATAGTCTGTGAGACTTCATTTTGTTTCCATGTAGCTTTTAAGACTGAAATTCACTATGGTCTCTGCGAGACTCTTTTCGTTTTGGGGAGGAAGCCAGTAAAATCGAATTTAAAAATAGTCTTTGATACTTTATCTTGTTTCCAGGAAGCCTTCAACATTGATATTCACAAAAGTGTTTTCAAGACTCTTTTTGTTCCCGGGAGGAAACCAGTGAAATTGAGCCTGAAAATCGTCTTTGAGACTTTATTTTGTTTCCACGAAGCCTTTAAGACTGAAATTCACTATGATCTCTTTGAGACTCTTTTTGTTTTCGGGAGGAAAACAGTGAAATTGAACCTGAAAATAGTCCATGAGACTTTTTTTTGTTTCCAGGAATCCTTTAAGAATGATATTCACATTAGTCCGGGAGGATACCAGTGGAATTGAACCTGAAATCGTCAGGTCCAATCTGACAGGCTTCACAAATCATTATCCACATTCAAAGACATAAAAACGAGATGTATCTGATTGACGATTCCATTTCCATCACAACATTGACACGCTCAAAAGAACAAACATCCGAATTTCCAAAAAAAGTCAACATTCATAATTTTGAGAAAAATCTAAAGCAACTCAATGCCTAAATCCTGGTGGCAAAGATAAACAATGATACTATTCACCGCTAGCATACATATGATCTCTGAAATCACCACATATATATTAGCGGCAACGGCCAATACTACACTTAATATCAATGCAATCACAACTAAAAATGCCAAGGCAATGAGTAGAAGGCGATGCTTCTGCTTCATCCTCTGGTTCACTGCAGAAGCATTGCCAGGCAATCTTGTTCGAGGAAGATGACCCCTATCAGCTGCCCCTATGGTTGGTGTTGAGGCATCCTCAATCCTGGGTGGTAGTTGAGCGAAGTGCACCCGGTGAGACGGAGCCTCTACCATCGGTAGGACAGTAGCAACGGATGTTGAGGCTCCCTCTACGCCTGGCAACGGTCTCTCCATATCCAGAGTGCACATTGGAGGACTCATAGCGATCGGTGGGTCCTCACCCACCTCTATGATAAAGGGAGTAATTGCCACTTCGACGCTTTCTGATGGTGCAGATGGTTCAGTTGGCTGGCTTGTTTTGTTGCTCATTTTGGGCCGTTTTTCTTGTAATGAAATATGCAATTAATTTATGTCAAGCTATTTGATTGTTTTTAAGTGAGAAAAACTCGGATTAATGAAATTTTAACAGTAAATTAAAGAAATGTTTGTAGTTTTGTTCATGAAACAAGACTTGCGTAAAGTTTTCTTCCGATACGGCAGAATATTAAGATGGCGTTCGGTTGTCATGGTGATAACGTTCACTGATCGTATGGAAATAAGCTTGACCATATTTGGAAACGTTTTCATGGATTATATTTCATAGCTACGTATATATTCATTATTTTTTATTAAATAAAATGTCTGTAAGTGCTTATCAATATCTGAAATATATTATATAAATATTTATATGTATGTATATATATATGTATATATATATATATATATATATATATATATATATATATATATATATATATATATATATATTTAACACCATCATCATTCCATGTACTCCAAGATGAACCCTTAATGATCTCTCTCTATCTCTCTCTCCTTCTCTCTCTCTCTTTCTCTCTCTCTCTCTCTCTCTCTCCTTCTCTCTCTCTCTCCGTTGAATCGCTTTACAACTCCCACAGGTATCTACTTTGTTTATATATATATATATATATATATATATATATATATATACATATATATATATATATATATATATATATATATATATATATATATATATATATATATATCAGTAATCACCAAGACCTGCGGATTAACATCACGAAGCCATTGGATGATATTATAATCAAGCAGGCTAAGTGAAAACTCAAACAATGACAAGTTTCATCTGACTCTAAAAAAACAAGACCCAACATTCAAGAGATCTGATTCATTGAAGTGAAAAACTTCAAATATGAATACCTAAAGCGTACTGTACTCTACTGACAGCGCAGACTAACAGTGGAGATTTTACTATCCCAAATTCCTGAGGATTGTTGTTGTGGTTGTTGTGGTACAAAAACAAAGTCAACCCCAAACTTGGACGGGAGTTCGGCTAGATTGATAAAACTCACAAAAACAAATACAACATCAATTTATTTTATTCATTCGTTTATCATTTGACAGAAAATATTTTTATTGTTTAATCTGCGTTGACTTAGAAATTGCACTACTACAATGCGAACTGTTCAGTGTTGATTCAATATGTTTATGTTTGGAAATATGGATATTGATAATAAACAATATTTCTAGGGAGGCTATAACCAGTTGTAAAAGGTAAAGAATTCAGTGGTCGACCACCCATGAGTAAGGATTTCGAGCACATTCTGAGACTCAGAGAATTCGGCTGGGAAGTCCAACAGTGGTAATCATGAGAGGGTCGCTGGAAATATGTTATGGCTTCAAATATGTCGCATTTTCGTTGAATAAATATGTTTTTTATTTCACACAGTCCTTCATGTTATTATCAAAGAAATAATTTCATAAACAATTAAAAAATCAGTTGATGCAAATAAATCTGTTTTTTGTTGTTTAATGTGTCGCATTTTGGTTAAATAGATATATACATATACATATATATCATAAATGAATATATTTTGAAAGAAAAAAAAACACATTTTTATTCATTCTGAACTTTCCAATATTTTTCACAATTTCTTACACAACGATGCATTTTTTTTTCTATTCATTCTGATGAAGATCAATGAGGCCTAACTGGTGACTGAAGGCCTGAAATTGGATTCCCTGTCATAGAAGCGTACGTTCGGCCGTATGGTGTGTCTCTGTGTCGGATGGGGGTCGGGACTCATCGTTAACTGATGAAACACCGACTTATCCTTGATCTCTTGTACGGAAGGGGTTGGGGTGAAAGGACAAGATAACTTTGGATCGGGGTCGAACTCCAGGGAAAAAGCCTAAAAGTGCATCTCATCTATTCTTTATTATTATAAAAATGTGGAGGGGGAGATTCATAGTTGAAATTTGTCGAAATATTCACTTCTAAATCATTGTACGATGTTTATTAAGCATTGAGTATTGTAGATTAGTTTAGTAGTTCAATATCTAATAATAATAATGATAATGAACTGTCATTGGGAAGTGTTTTTTTAATAAAATAATAGTTTCATTTATCCAAATCATACTATTGAAATATTATTCTGATAAAGTAAATATTAACGATAGTTCTCTTTTAAAAGTCCCAATAAAGTAATGATTAAAAAAAGAAAAGAATCGATAATGGTATCATCATTATCTTTTTGAATATGTCTGGTTCGTCTCTCCATGTTGTATTCTGCCGGACTCCCTCGGTAGCGCATGTTTCCTCTGGTGAGCCCTAATGTGGATCATAATGTGTGTTTGATGTGTACCATTGCTGCAACATATCCTGCCCATTGCTATTTTTGTTTGTATTAGAATATCAATAGTTGATAATATTCGCTCTGGAGCTAACAAGGCTCCGTTTATACCTTTTCAGGCTTGCTTTTTTACACATGGAAAATTCAATTATATATCATTTCTACGTTCGGAACAATTGTTAAAAACCTTGTAAATATTCATCTTCAAAGTTAAATAGGCTCCTTGTATAATTTCCATCGAACCTCTTAGAAACAAATGGCTTCTTCTACGTAGCCACACACTTACCATTAGGCTAAACAGCCCGCTGGTTAGGCAAAGGCTAAATAACTGCTTTCAAACCGAATTCTTATCTGGTTTCTATTTTTTGATTTTTCATTTCACTCATTATTCGTTCCTCTTTCGGACGTTCTAACGGGAATGAACTGGAAAATCAATTGGAAACAACTTGTTTTTTCCCTTATCAATAATCTCATTCCACACCAAACTCGTCTCTATAACGTGGCTGCTTTTCAAAAGAATCTCTTGTTTTTCTCGTTATGTTAAACGCTTAGGATTTGAAAGGTTCAAATAGCTTGTAAGGGAGATAAGTGATCAAGAGTATTTCCGAGGTACCCTTGTTGACGACAACTTTTTCTCTTCACTTTCACTATCTTTCATCCACGTCTCGATATTTGTTGGGCTGTTTGGATATTTTGATAATTCAAAAACCTTTCTAGCTATTATCAATATGTCAGTGAATATTTAGATATTCATCTAAAGATATCTTTGCTGTTGGGTTTTTTTAAAAACTTTTATATTATTACTGCATTCAAGAAAGTTGTTAAAGACCTTTAAAAGAGTGGGTCTGAAGTGAAAAAGCTCTATTCATACCCTTTTAGGCTTGCTTAGGGACATTAAAATCGCATTAGTTTAATGAAAGAAATTCTTCTCTTCTCTAAGATAATTTCTCTTGCAGTCTTAGCATAGAGTTACTTTATTTGATAAATGGGCGTTAAAATAGTATATACCTGAAAAGCTATGAAATACCCAGATAAACTTTTCAGCTATAGATAAGGAATTAGAGTTAGCAACACCGGTCACTGAATTCTGTCTGCACGGCCAGTTTGTGTGCAAATTTTAGTGTCAACTCCCCCACCCCCAGAGCGCATAAGGGCAACGGCTGCTCGCTAGGACTGCGAATGGGGACACATTTGGCCATTTCCAGTGTCATTTTAACAATTTAACGTGGATGATTTAACAAATGATGATGATGATGATGGTGGTGAAGAAGAAGAAAGAAAAGAAGAAGAAGGAAAAGAAGAAAAAGAAGGAGAGGAAGAAAAAAATGGAGAAGAAGAAGAAGGAAACAATTTTACTAATTTGGTAATTTCCAATATTTTTGCACCATATCTTTCAGAGCTTAGATTTTTCATTCATTTTTATTATTGTTTTAAGGTCACTACGGCCTTGAGAAAGCCCGAAATGGGATTCCCTGTCGTAGAAGCGTAAACTCAGCCTGACGGTGTATGTTGGGTGGGGTCGTGGTTCATCATTGACTGATGAAACACTGACTTATCTTTGAACTCTTGTAGGAAACAAAACAACTTTGAATCGGGGTCAAACTCCAGGGAAAAGGCTAAACGCAGATCTCATCCATTATTCCCCCTTATTCTTACATTTCGAGGTAGGGGGGAAGATTCAAAGTTGAATTTTGTTTTCGAAGTATACGCTTCTAAATCATTGTACAATGATTATAAAGGATTGTTAAAAAAAAATAAAGAAAATTGCTTGTGAATTTTATTTGAGTATCGTAAGATAGTTTAGTAATTCAATATCTAATAAATACCAAAGAGTCATTGGGAAGTGATTTTTGATTAAATGATATTTTCATTTCTCTTATTGTCCGTGGTTGGATGAAAACATTACTCCCTGGATTCGCTACTCCTGTCTATCATTGGTGTGGCGAAGTCAATAGTTTCTGAATTTCTCTAGTTCGTCACTTCATCTTCTATTCTGCCAGCCTCCTTCGGTTGTGTATGTGATCTCTGGAGATCCATGGGGCAAATCGTGATGTCCATCGGGAGTGTGCCATTCTTGCAACATGACAAGCCCATTGCCATTTAGATTTCCACTGAAAATTACTGAAGAAACTTTAAAAACATTGGTTTCCAAGCTGAAGAGCTCTGTTTAGACCATTTTAGGCCTGGCTCAATTCTGCCAAGAGGTCTCAGAAAAGTTACAACGGGGATAATTAGCTTGTGGCGGCCAAGTGTTCGTAACGACGTCGATTTTTGATCCTTCGATGTCGGCTCCTCTTATCATTGCAAAGCAGAATTCACCAAGCGTTGGATTGTTCACCCACTGACAGGAACATGAGTTAGCTTTACGCTTTTGTGAGACAGGTTAGTTTTATCCCTGTGATCAACACTAGGTTTAATTTCCCTGGCTTTCAATTTCACTCCGAGAAACCATTGTGAATATCAGTCTTAAAGGCTTCCTGGAAACAGAATAAAGTCTCACAGATGTTTTTTAGGCTCAATTTCACTGGCTTCCTCCCGAAAACAAAATGAATATCGGAGAGACCATTGTGAATATCAGTCTTAAAGGCTTCCTGGAAACGAAATAAAGTCTCACAGACTATTTTCAGGTTCAATTTCACTGGATTCTTCCCGAAAACGAAAAGAGTCTCGAAGAGACCATTATGAATATCAGTCTTAAAGGCTTCCTGGAAACGAAATAATGTCTCATAGACTATTAACAGGTTCAATTTCACTTGCTTCCTCCCGGAAATGAAAAGAGTCTTGAAGAGACCATCGTGAATATCAGTGTCACAGGTTCCCCAAAACGAAATAAAGTCTCACGGACTATTCGTTCAATTCCATTGGCTTCCCCCCAAAGACGAAAAAGTTAATGACGAGACCATTGTCATTTTTAATCTGACAGGCTTCCTGTAAACGCAATAAACTCCCACGTAATAATGCCAGGTTCAATACGGCAGGCTTCTCGAAAACATGATCCTAATTTCAAAGGCAAAAAAAGAGACATATATAATAGACATCATTGACAATTCCATTTTTATCACAACATTGACTCGCTCAGAAAAACAAACATCCGTATTTTCAAGTCAAGATTCACAATTTTCAGAAAAAAACTCAAGCACTCCCTCAGTTCAATGATGGAGTGAAAGATAAGCCAACACACCAATACATAGCTATCATACTTATAATGCCACTAATCAGGGAATATGGAGTAGCTGTAATGGCCAAAATTATAGTGAATGCAAATGTAATGGCAAACACCAACGCCAAGAAAAGTTGAAGATTGAACACCTTTCGTTTCATCCTACAATTTTTGTCTACGGCTGAAACGTTGCCAGGAAATATTGGTCGAGGAAGATGAACCTGATTAGCTTCTGCTATGGTAGGTGTTGAGGCTTCCTCAATCCTGGGTGATAGTTGACCGATGTTCACCAGATGAGACGGAGCCTCTACCATCGGTACGACAGTACCAACGGATGTTGAGGCTCCCTCTACGCCTGGCAACGGTCTCTCAATATCTAGCGTGCACGTTAGAGGATTCATAGCGATCGGTGGGTCCTTACCCACCTCTATGATGAAGGGGGTAATGGCCACTTCGACTGTTTTTGATGCTGCAGATGGTTCAGTTGGCTGGCTTGTTTTGTTGCCCATGTTGGACTGTTTTTCTTGTATGTGTGTGTGTGTGTGTGTGTGTGTGTGTGTGTTTGAATATGTGTGTGCGTGTGTGCTTTAGAAACAGTCAACGAAAACTGTCAACAGTTGTAGTGAGTCATATTCAGACGATTGGTTGAGAGAGTGCCCGACATGGCTTGTTCAATGTTCTGCCAAAGACCCCTCTCAAAAGACGCGAAGAATGGACAGGGTTGGCAGTTGTGAATGTGACTCTCAAACAATAGAGAAGCTCACTTCATGGTGTCACACTGCCGACCAGGGCAACCCAGCGGGGAGGGTCTGTTTATGCTTGCAAAGTTAGGTCCGCTCTCTTCAGGAATATTCGAATACACCAAAAAAAAGAAAAAAAAAAAAACAGAAACACAGGTCTGCTTTTGCTGTCCCATTCTGTATTTGAAACTGTGATATCTATAATCTCATGTTCGGCAAAGATTCCACTGCAAAGGAAGGAAAGGGTTAACGCTGTGGAGAACAACTTCAACTTGGCCAGTGGTTTGCAGTTTCAAATTCGACGGTAGCATTTTAAAGATGTTTAATAGTTCTAAAAGCTTCTTACGAACTCAACCGACCTGTGAAGAGAGATACTCTCCTCTTCCCAGCATTACTCCAGCTATTTACAATCAACTTATGGGAGTATTCATTACACAACTATGCACCAGTATTCTTTAAAATCATATATTCATACAAGGCTTACTTCTTTCTTTCACACTAAGCCCCGCCTCCTTTTTTTTTTACACCCGAGGGAAAATCCAGAATTCGGGTAAACTGAAAATTTGCTTTCAAAGAATTTTTCTGATAATATTACTTCTTTCAAAATGAACTAAAAAGTAATTCAAATTACAGAATAAAATCTTGAGTAAATATGTTACTCCGTTCAAAGCAATCCTACTTTCATCAAATAAAATCTTGCCGAAAGAGTTTTATTAGCATAGAGAGATAAGTGTACCAAATTATTTTTAAACCATTTCAAGTTTTGCTTTGCACAATCATTCAGTGTGCATATACTTCACAAATTGCACAAATCTGCACACATTTCGTAAATTTTCACAGATAGCACAAATTTTCACAAATTGCAGAAATTGGCACGAATTGCAGGATATGAGGCTTTAGCACAAATTTGCACAAATTGCACGAATTTGCACAAATTTTATAACGCAGGTTTGTCTGACTAATGAATATTTGAAGAAACCTAAATTTCACTCCTCTGTTCTAATCATTGCCTTCTTATCAGAAACTGTAAACGAAAACTGTCACCAAAACTATCAGCATAAGTTTCTTCAGTTTTTAATCCGGTCTGGCTGACTAGTTGGCTTTCCATGTAAGAATCATCCGTCTAGGCTCCGATGCTGGAACTAGAGGGCTGAAAATTAAAGCATTACTTTTTAGTATGTCTACAAAAAAAGATTTTTCTCATTTTGGAAAGTTACCCCTCAAAATAGGTTTCAGTGAGGATGGGTCTCAATTTATTATGTAAGTTTATGCTAAATTATTGCCTTAGATTGTGCCTCGTTGTGTCCATCCTTGTTTTTAGAAAATCTAGACTTTTACTGATCCAGCAAAATGTGATAGAATTATCTTGCTTATCTACGTTTTTTCCAAATTTCAATTGATCATCCCCAAACACTGCATGCTGACAAAAGCAGTAGTTGGGTGACAGTTTCTATTGAGAGACTAACCAGCCCTGTCTTTCATTATTTTTTATATATCTATGAGATAAAGTATTGTAAGCGATAATTGACAATTTTGACACAATTTTTTTTTCATCCCAGAATATCTCTTATGTGAAGGTGTTTGTAAGATTTATAGTACAACAAGCGTGGGTATATGTAATAATGCATTTAGTAGATTGTCATTCTTAGAAAGTGCTCAATACCATCAGCAGAGCGGTTATAAAATAAGTAAAGATTTTCCAATGGTTCATTACTGATTGTACGTACTGTTCTACCTGAAAGTCTTTGTCAAGCAAAACAGAGGGTACAATCTGTAATAAACTATCGAAAAAATCTTTACTCATTATAAATATATATATATATGTGTATATATATATATATATATATATATGAAATATATATTTATTTATTCTATTTATTTTGTTTACATACTAATATCGTAAAATGTTACGGTTGTGAAGCTTTATATTGAGATATTCAGATATGATTGAAGCATCCTTCCCTTTATTTGGGTACCTTCCGGGTAAACAAAGGTATTGATTTTTGTGAAATTATTTTAAGCAAACAACAGGATTAAATGAACATCATTTTTTTCGTTTATATATATATATATATATATATATACATATATATATATATATATATATATATATATGAATTATAAATCGCATTATATTATATAGAAACTTATTAAAGATGATATCCCGTCGTTACACGGTTAATGTATCATTCAATTTAGACAAAGTAAATAGAATGAACTATTAATGAAAATTGGGAAATCGAACCTGTGACCGATAAGTCAGCCGTTTCAATACAGCAATGCACTTACCATTGTGCTAAACAGCCCACCGGTAATGCAAAGGTCAAATAATTGCTTTCAACTCAAATTCTCATCTCGTTTATTCTCTTCTTAGTTATTTGGCCTTGCAATCCCAATGGCTGTTTAGCACGATGTGAAGTGCATCAGTATGCTGAAAAAGCCACCATATCGGTCGCAGGTTCGATTCCTGTAGCAGCACCATTCTCTTCAATTGTTTATTCTATTTACCTTGTTTAAATTGAGACTTATATTAACCGTGTAAGAAGTTTCTATATAATATAACGCGATTTATGACTCCCTCTGTCGGACCAAGTATGTCTGTTTCTAGAATACATATATGTATACATATGTCCCCTTCCTTGAACGTAGTTATCTGCTGAATTTTAATCTGAAATGTATTATTATATAAGATATTTTGTTTGTTTGTTGCTTTCCTGTCACGCTCAAACAGATGTAAAAAAGGACTGGAATACTGCGAATACACCGATACAAAATGGCTGCTGCTCTTTCCCAGCAGCAACCTATTTTGTGTCTGTATGTGCACCTTCGCCGGTATTAAGTGGGTGACTGCTGTTGGAATCAATTTACTACCATTGCTGTAGAATCAATTCAGCTATTTTCTTGGTTTGCACCCCCCCCCAAAAAAAACAGAAATATTAATCGTGTAATAAAACAAATTATATGTTCATGATTTATCCACGCGTAATAATATCGTCGTTTATGATGGGTATTATACTTGTTCACCATGTGATGTTCGATCTATGTGATTAGTATTCACCACTGAATCAAGAGCATTAACAAAGAAGGAGATCATGTTTAAAAATATACATGGTGAATATATATATCATGATCTCCGTGGTCCCCAGAGACAAAATCCGACTTTTCTACCCATCTGGAGATTAATGTTAAGGTATCGTAGAAACAGTTAGAAAACTAAAATGGCAATGGGCTGGATATGTTGCAAAAGCAACATAATGATCTTTACGGAGACGTGACTTGAAACCACACGACGACCCATGTCAGTCTGATCGAACGTCACTTTATACATAAAAGCATTTTAAAAAAAAGAAGGAAAAAAATCTCTCACTAAGAAAAATCCATATCAAAATTCATTCACTGCTAAAGCAAACCAAAAAACTAATAAAAAGCGATTGTCTGTCACGGAAATTCAAAATAAGTAAATAATGTGAGATAGAACATTTTTGAGACGATAAAAAATGTAGAATGGCGAAAATGGAATGAACGTGGTAAACTGTAAAGGATTACAAAAACGGAATGGCAGAACAAGAAAACCTAACAATACGATGAGTGTAGAGATCTCTTTTTATGAACGTCAGAGATTTAAGTGATTGAATTGAAGAAAACACGTACATATCTTTACATACAAAGATATTCTTTGAACAATTATTTATTTTTCTGAACCCGGATTTGACCCCCAAGATGATTTCAACGGGATGAATGAATGAGTTCTATGTTTGATCTTTGTATTAAGCATGTCACCGATTTTTTTCCCGATTTCGTTCCGTCCCATTATGCAAAACATTGAATTGCGTTCATGTTTTTTAAAACACTTTCTTTGTTCACCTCTACCTATGAAGTTGAGAGAGCTATATGTATTCAACTTTGTTTGTTTTCCCATAGAGGGCCGGATTGAGGCATTCAGGGGCCCTGGACATTGATAAGATCAGGGTCTCATTAATGTTCTGAAATGTATATTGAATCACCGTAGCCCCACGAACTACCTACCCGACTACCCAGCCCTGTGGGCTACAGATTCTTCTCTGTGTGTGTGTGTGTGCATGTGTATCTGGGCGCCCTTGGTCACATTTCCAGGGCGACAACCTTGGATACTTGTATGAAGGCACCGCTAGACACCATCTAAAAATTCCTATTTTTGTTTTTTCAAAAAAAGCTTCTTTTGAGACATTTTGGGACGAATAATGCCCGAATCTTGCGTAGGTATTTTCTAGATAATTTTAGATGAAAGATCCTTTTTATTTCTTTTTAAAGATAATTCTAGATAAAATATCTTTATTAGTGCATAAGATGATATTAGATAATTTTTCAGATAATTAGTTCTGGTACACACGTGGGCTATGTTGATTCATTTACGCAAGGTACAGAAATATTTCTATTATCTTATAATATTCAAATTTCTTAAACGGTTCGAAATATACTTTTAGTGGGCACCAAATTTTCGTAGGCCCAAGGTACTGTGCTGATTGTGCCTAATTGATAATACGAATTTGTGCACACACTATATTTCTAGGAGTTCTCAATGAATTTCAAAGACATTAAGCCTTTGAGACTGATATTCACTATGATCTCTTCAAAACTCTCTTCGTTTTCGGGAGGGAGCCAGTGAAATTGAACCTGAAAATAGTCCGTGAGACTTTATTTTGTTTCCCAGAAGCCTTTAACACTGAAATTCAGGAAGGTCTATTCAAGACTCTTTTCGTTTTCGGAAGGAAAACAGTGAAATTGAACCTGAAAATAGTCTGTGAGACTTTATTTTGCTTCCAGAGAGCCTTTAAGACTGATATTTACAATGGTCTCTTCAAGACTCTTTTTGTTTCCAGGAGGAAGCCAATGAAATTAAACCTGAAAAATAGTCTGTGAGACTTTATTTTGTTCCCAGAGAGCCTTGGAGACTGATATTCACAATGGTCTCTTTAAAACTCTTTTCGTTTTTGGGGGAGGAAGCCAGTGAAATTGAACCTGAAAATAGTCTGTGAAACTTTATTTCGTTTTGTGGAATTCTATTAGACTGAAATTCACAATGGTGTCTTCAAGACTCTTTTCAATTTTCGGAAGGAAAACAGTGAAATTGAACCTGAAAATAGTCTGTGAGACTTTATTTTGTTTTTGGGAAGTCTATGAGACTGATATTCACAATGGCCTCTTCAAGACTTTTTTCGTATTTGGGAGGAATGCAAGTGAAATTAGATCTCAAAATAGTCTGTGGGACATTATTTTGTTTTCGGGAAGCCTGTACCATTGAACCTGGTATTATTCTGGGAGACTGTATTTTGTTTTCGGGAATCCTGTGAGACTGAAATTCACAATGGTTTCTTTATGACTGTGGAATTGGATCTCAAAATGATCAGTGTGACTTTATTTGGTTTTATGGAAGCCAATGCCAATGAACCTGGAAATATTCTCTGAGTATTTATTTCTTATTCAGGAAGACTGTGAGACTGGAATTCACGATGAACTCTTCGAGTCTCTCTTCGTTTTCAGGAGGAAACCAGTGAAATTGGATCTACCAATAGTCTGTGAGACTTTATCTTGTTTTCGGGAAGCCTGTGCCATTGAACTTGACAATATTCTGTGAGACTTTATTTTGCTTCAATGAAACTTGTGAGACTGAAATTCACCATGGTCTCTTCGAGACTCTTTTTGTTTCCGGGAAGAAGCTAGGGAAATTGAATCTACCAATATTCTTTGAGACTTTATTTTGTTTTTGGGAAGCCTGTACCATTGAACCTGGCAGAGTTCTGTGAGTCGGTATTTTGTTTTTGGGGAGCCTGTGAGATTGAAATTCACAATGGTCTCTATATGACTATTTTCGTTTTGGGGAGGAACGCAAGTGAAATTGAATCTACCAATATTCTTTCAGACTTCATTTCGTTTACGGGAAGCCTGCCAGACTGGGATTCAAAATAGTTTTTTCAAGACTCTTTATGTATTCGGGAGGAAGCCAATGAAATTGAATCTGCCAATAGTCTGTGAGACTTTATTTCGTTTTCGGGAAGCCTGTGAGACTGGAATTCACAATGGTCTCTTCAAGACTCTCTTTGTTTTTGGGAGGAATGCAAGTGAAATTGGATCTCAAAATAGTCTGTAAGAGTTTATTTTGTTTTGGGGAAGCCTGTGCCATTGAACCTGACAATATTCTGTGAGACTTTATTTTGTTTCTGGGAAACCTCTGAGAATAAAATTCACAATGGTCCCTTCGAGAAATTCAGAAGCTACTGACTTCGCCACACCAATGATAGACAGGAGTAGCGAATCTTGGGAGGAAGGTTTCCATCCAACCACGGACGATAAGAGAAATGAAAATATCATTTTATCAAAAATCACTTCCCAATGACTCTTTGGTATTTATTAGATATTGAATTACTAAACTATCTTACGATACTCAAATAAAATTCACAAGCAATTTTCTTTATTTTTTTTTAACAATCCTTTATAATCATTGTACAATGATTTAGAAGCGTATACTTCGAAAACAAAATTCAACTTGGAATCTTCCCCCCTACCTCCAAATGTAAGAATATGAGGGAATAATGGATGAGATCTGCGTTTAGCCTTTTCCCTGGAGTTTGACCCCGATTCAAAGTTGTTTTGTTACAGTCTATGATGAACCACGACCCCACCCAACATACACCGTCAGGCCGAGTGTACGCTTCTATGACAGGGAATCCTATTTCGGGCTTTTTCAAGGCCGTGGTGACCTTAAAACAATTATTAAAATGAATGGCAAATCCAAGTTCTGAAAGATATGGTGCAAAAATATTGGAAATTACCAAATTTGTAAAAAAGTTTCCTTCTTCTTCCTCTCCTTCTCCTTCTCCTTCACCACCACCACCACCACCATCATCATCTTCATTATTTGTTAATTCTTCCACGTTAAACTGTTAAAATGACACTGGAAATGGACAAACGTGTCCCAACTCGCATTCTCAGCGAGCAGCCGTTGCCCTTATGCGCTCTGGGGGTGAGGGAGTTGAGCCTAAAATTTGCACACAAACTGGCCGTGCAGACAGAATTCAGTGACCGGTGTTGCTAACTCTAATTCCTTATCTATAGCTGAAAATTTTATCTAGGTTTTTCATAGCTTTTCAGGTATATACTATTTTAACGCCCATTTATCAAATAAAGTAACTCTATGCTAAGACTGCAAGAGAAATTATCTTAGAGAAGAGAAGAATTTCTTTCATTAAACTAATGCGATTTTAATGTCCCTAAGCAAGCCTAAAAGGGTATGAATAGAGCTTTTTCACTTCAGACCCACTCTTTTAAAGGTCTTTAACAACTTTCTTGAATGTAGTAATAATATAAAAGTTTTTTAAAAAATCTAACTGCAAAAATATCTTTAGATGAATATCCAAATATTCACTGACATATTGAAAATAGCTTAAAAAGGTTTTTGAATTATCAAAATATCCAAACAGCAGTTATTTAGCCTGTGCCTTTATCAGCGGACTGTTCAGCCCAATGGTAAGTGTGTGGCTACGTTGAAGTGACCACTTTTTGCTAACAGGTTCGATAGAAGCCGTATTTAGGCCTTCCATTGTTTCCTCTGTTTATGTCGTGAAAATTCAATGATATATTAACCGTGTGACGGCAGCAAATGATTTCGGATCAGTTTCATTTTATTGAAAATTAATTTCATAATTGTTTGATAATCATAATTAATTTTTTTTAATTAAAAACCACTTCCCGATGATTGTTCGTTATCTTGATAGAGATTAAAGTACAAAACTATCCTACAATGCTCAAGTAAAATTCATAGGCAATTTTTTTACGATCATTTATAATCATAGCGCAATGATTTAGAGGCGAATATTTCGACAAATTACAACTTGGAATCTCCCCCCCACCTTGTAATAATGAGAGAGAATAGGTGAGATGCATTTTTAGCCTTTTTCCTAGAGTTCGAACCCGATTCAAAATTGTCTTGTCCTTCCATCCCCGACCCGTTCCGTGTAAGAGATCCAAAGTAAGTCGGCGTTTCATCATCAACGATGAGCCCTGACCGCCCCCACCCCACCCACATATCATCTGGTCGAACATACGTTTCTATGACAGGGAATCCAATTTCGGGCCTTTCAGTCTCCGGTTTGGCCTCTTTGAATATTATCAGAATGAATGAGAAAAATATGCAACTTTGTGAAAGATTTGGTGTAAAATATTGGAAAGTTCAGAATGAATGAAAAGGTTTTTTTTTTCTTTTAAAATATCAGGGATATCATCATCATCATCGTCATCGTCATCATCATCATCATCATCATCATCATCGTCATCGTCATCGTCATCCTCATCATCATCATCATCATCATCATCATCATCATCGTCATCGTCATTGTCATCCTCATCGTCATCCTCATCATCGTCATCATCATCATTATCATCATCATCATCATCATCATCATTACATGATTTCTTCGATAAATTGTTGAAGAGACAATGGAAATGGCCAAATCAATAAAATATGTTGTTTTTTAAATACGATCTTAAATAATTTTTTGGATTTTTAAAAAATGCAACTTTGTGGAAGATTTGGTGAAAAATATTGGAAAGTCCAAAATTGATAAAAAGGCGTTTTTTTTTCTTTTAAGATATCTGTAATATCATTATTATTTTAATCAAGTCTCCTATTTTACATTGTTGAGGTGACACTGGAAATGGCAAAATCAATAAAATGTGTTGTTTTTGTTTCTGAATATCAAGTGAAATGATTTTAATCGAAATTACGAGATATATTAATAATTTCGTGTGTGTTTTCAGCTTTTCATACTTTAGTGATGATGCTTAATATGATTTGAATTAGTTGTAAAAATTGACTTAAATTAGCAAAATGAAGAGAGTTTGAGCCCTGGAACCAAAGTCTTAAAGGTTTTCAACAATATTCTTGAATGCAGTTAAAATATATAATTGAATTTTCAAAATGTCCGAAACCATGCCTAAAAGGGTATAAAGAGAACCTTTTCAGTTTTGAAACAAATGTCTCAAAGGTCTTTAACAATTTACTTGAATGTAGTAATAATATAGAATTGAATTTCCAAAGTGTGGAAAACAAAAATTGAAACGCTATTTCTAACAATTACCTGAAATTTACTAATAATATATGATTGACTATTCAAAGTGTTGAAACCAAGCCTAAAATCATACACAAAGGGACTTTTAAAGCGTGAAACACGTTTTCAAGGTTTTTTAACAGTTTTCCTCAATTTAGTGATGATATTTGGTAGACTATTCAGATATCAAAAGTAGAGCTTTTTTTAGCTTTGAATCCAATGTTTTCAAGGTTTTTATCAATCATCTTGAATGCAGAAATAATGTATGAGGGTCAAAACCAAGTCTTAGAGGATATAAACAGAGCATGTTTAGCTTTGAAACGAATGTTTTAAATGTTTTTAACAATGTTTCTCCAATGTAATTATAGTAAATAAATAAAATTGTAAAGTGTTGAATCCAAGCCTAAAAAGGTATAAACAGAGCCTCTCAGATTCAAAAAATTTATGTTTTCAAAGTTTTCCAACAATCTTCAGTAATGTAGTAAAATATGTGATTTTATCTTCAAAATGTCAAAACCAAACCCAAAAGGGCATAAAAAGAGCCTTTTTAGCACATAAAACGAATGTTTTCAACAATTTCTTGACTGTAATTAAAATACATGATTGTGCATTCGAAATGTCAAAACGAAGCCTAAAAAGATCTTTTCAGCTCTGAAAGCAATGTCCCAATGATTTTTCAATAATTTTCATGAATGTATCAATAGTATATGATTGAATTTTTAACAATTACCCCAATAGGTTATGTACAGGGACTTTTCAGCTTTGAAACCAATCTTTCAAAGATTTCTAATAATTCTATTGAAGTTAGTGATATTGCATGAGTCAGTGTCAAAACCAAGCTCTAAAAGGGTATAAAAAAAAGCCTTTTTAGCTTTGAAAATCAATGTTTGAAAGTTTTTTGCTAAAGCTTTCTCTAATGTAGTGATAACATATGAATATGTGTGAAAACCAAGCCTAAAAGCTATAAACAGAGTCTTTTTAGCTTCTAAAACCCATGTTTTCAATGTTTTCAACACTTTTCTGGGAAGTAGTAATCATATATAATCAAATAATTCAAAGCATAAAAACTGAGCCTAAAAAGTTGTAAACAGAGACTTTTTAGTTCAAACCAATGTCCTCAAGGTTTCCCGATGATTTTCATGGATGTCCTAGTAATAAATGATTGACTTCTCAAAATGTCAAAACCGAACCTAAAAAGGTATAAACAGAGACTTTTTAGTCCCCAAAACCAATGCATCCAAGGTTTTTCAACAATTCTCACAAATGAAGCAATCATATATGATGGTGTTTTCAAAATGACAAAACCATCACCGAAAAGGGTATAAACAGAGCCTTTTCAGTTTTGAATCCAAAAGGTATTATTGATGTTATTGAATATAGATATAATAATATATTCATCGATTTTTCAACAGGTTCCAAAATACTGATCTAATGTCTGATCTCTATATGTTTTACGGAATCCCAGACGACGATTATGATTCTCACGATACAGTTGCCTGTGGCCGAGACGCTCAGGATTCCAAATTGAACACAATTATGCCGGAAGATTCCAAACTCCCTGACAAGCAGGGCTACTCATAACTGATTGAACCGTTCCACCTAAAGAAAAAAAAGTATTAAACAACACAAAACAGAATTATTCGCATCAACAGATGTTTTAATTGGTTATGTAATTATTTTTTTGATAATAACATGAAGGTCTGCGTAAAATAGAAAATATATTTTTTCAACCAAAATGTGACATAATAGAAAATAATAGAAACCAAGCCTAGAACGGAAGCCACAGAAGCAAGGTTTCAATGGATTTCAACAACTTCCTTGAGTGTAGTAACAAAAATAGGATTGATTTTTCGATGTGTTCGTAACTAAAGCTTTAATGGTAGCCACAGAAACAATGTTTCGAAGGTTTTATACAACTTTCTTAAATGTAGTAAAAAGAAAAAGGATTGATTTTTCACAGTGTTCATAACCAAACCTGAAAAAAGTACCATCAGAAACAATGTTTGAAAGAAAAGATTTATTTTCCAAAGTGTTCATAACCAAGCCTTGAAGGGAAGCCTCAGAAGAAATGTTTGAATGGTTTTTAACAACTTTCTTGAATGTAATAAGAAAAAGGATTGATTTTCCAAAGTGTTCATAACAAAGCCTTGAAAGGAAGCCATAGAAGCAATGTTTCAATGGTTTTAAACAATTTCCTTGAATATAATAAAAAAAAAGGATTGATTTTCCAAAGTGTTCATAACCAAGCCTTGAAGAGAAGCCTCAAGAGCAATGTTTCTATGGTTTTTAACAACTGCCTTGGATGTAAAAAAAAAAATGATTGATTTTCCAAAGTGTTCATATCCAAACTTTGAAGGGAAGCCACAAAAACAATGTTTCAATGGTTTTTAACAAGTTTCTTGGATGTAATAAAAAAAAAAAATTGATTTTCCGAGGTGTCCAGAACAAAACCTTGAAGGATAGCCACAGAAGTAATGTTTCAATGCTTTTATACATCTTTCTTGAATGTAATATAAAAAAAAAATGATTTCCCAAAGTGTTTATAAACCAGACTTGAAGGGAAGCCTCAAAAGCAATGTTTCGATGGTTTTTAACAGATTTCTTGAATACAATAAAAAAAAAGACTGCTTTTCCAAAGTGTTCATTACCAAGCCTTCAAAAGAAGCCTTAGAAGAAATGTATCAATGGTTTTAACATCTGTCTTGAATGTTATAAAAAAAAAAGGGATTGATTTCCCAAAGTGTTCATAACTAAGCCTGAAGGGAAGCCTCAGAAGCAATGTTTCAATGGTTTTTTAACAACTTTCTTGAATGTAATAAAAAAAAAAAGATTTATTTTCCAAAGTGTTCATAACCAAACCTTGAAGGGAAGCCTCAGAAGAAATGTTTCAATGGTTTTTAACAATTTTCTTGAATGTAATAAGAAAAAGGATTGATTTTCCAAAGGGTTCATAACCAAGCCTTGAAGGGAAGCCTCAGAAGGAATATTTGAATGGTTTTTAACAACTTTCTTGAGTGTAAAAAAAAAAAGGCATTGCTTTTCCAAAGTGTTCATAACCAAGCCTTGAAAGGAAGACATAGAAACAATGTTTCAATGGTTTTAAATCTTTCTTGAATGTAATAAAAGAAAGGATTGATTTTCCAAAGTGTTCATAACCAAGCCCTGAAGGGAAGCTTCAGAAGCATAGTTTCAATGGTTTTTAACAACTTTCTTGAATGTAATAAAAAAAAAAGGATTGACTTTCCAAAGTGTTCATAACCAAGCCTTGAAGAGAAGCCACAGAAGCAATGTTTCACTGGTTTTAACAACTTTCTTGAATGTAATAAAAAAAAAGGATTGATTTTCCAAAGTGTTCATCACCAAGCCTTGAAGGGAGGCCTCAAAAGCGATGTTTGAATGGTTTTCAACATCTTTCTTGAATGAAATTAAAAAAAAGACTGCTTTTCCAAAGTGTTCATAACCAAGCCTTGATGGGAAGCCATAGAAGCAATGTTTCAATGGTTTTTAACAACTGTCTTGGATGTAAAAAAAAATATGATTGATTTTCCAAAGTGTTCATATCCAAACCTTGAAGCGAAGCCACAAAAACAAGTTCTTTGGATGTAATAAGGGAAGAAAGATTGCTTTTCCAAAGTGTCCAGAACAAAGCCTTGAATGAAAGCCAAAGAAGCAATGTTTCAATGGTTTTAAACATCTTTCTTGAATGTAATATAAAAAAGATTGATTTCCCAAAGTGTTCATAAACCAGACTTGAAGGGAAGCCTCAAAAGCAATGCTTAAATGGTTTTTAACAAATTTCTTGAATGTAATAAAAAAGAAAAAGATTGAATTTCCAAAGTGTTCATAACCAAGCCTTCGAAGGAAGCCTTAGAAGAAATGTATCAATGGTTTCAACATCTGTTTTGAATGTAATAGAAAAAAAAGATTACTTTTCCAAAGTGTTCATTACCAAACTCTGAAGGGCAGCCTCAGAAGCAATGTTTCAATGGTTTTCAACAACTTTCTTGAATGTAATAAAAAAAAGGATTTATTTTCCAAAGTGTTCATAACCAAGCGTTGAAGGGAAGCCTCAGAAGCAATGTTTCAATGGTTTTCAACAACTTTCTTGAATGTAATAAAAAAAAAGGATAAATTTTCCAAAGTGTTCATAACCAAGCCTTAATGGGAAGCGTCAGAAGCAATGTTTCAATGGTTTTTAACAACTTTCTTGAATGTAATAAAAAAAAAAGGATTGATTTTCAAAAGAGCTCATAACCAAGCCTTCGAAGGAAGCTTTAGAAGAAATGTATCAATGGTTTTAACATCTGTCTTGAATATAATAAACAAAAAGGATTGATTTCCCAATGTGTTCATGACCAAGCCTTGAAGGGGAGCCTCAGAAAAATGTTTCAATGGTTTTTGAATACTTTCTTGAATAAAATTAAGAAAAAGGATAAATTTTCCAAAGTGTTCATAACCAAGCCTTGATGTAAAGCCATAGAAGCAATGTTTCAATGGTTTTTGGCATCTTCCTTGAATGTAATAAAAAAAAAGAATTGTTTTTTCCAAAGTGTTCATGACCAAGCCTTGAAAGGAGCCCTCAGAAGGAATATTTGATTGGTTTTTAACAACTTTCTTGAATTTAATAAAAAAAAAGGATTGATTTCCCAAAATGTTCATAACCAAGCCTTGAAAGGAAGCCTCAGGAGCAATGTTTCAATGGTTTTTAACAACTTTCTTGAATGAAATAAAAAAAAAAGATTTATTTTCGAAAGTGTTCATAACCAAACCTTGAAGGGAAGCGATAGAAGCAATGTTTCAATGGTTTTTAACAATTTTCTTGAATGTAATAAAAAAAAAAGGGTTGATTTTCCAAAGTTTTTATAACCAAGCCTGATAGGGAAGCCTCAGAAGCAATCTTTCAATGGTTTTAAACAGCTTTTTTGAATGTAAAAAAAAAAAAAATTGATTTTCCAAAGTGTTCATAACCAAGCGTTGAAGGGAAGCCTCAGAAGCAATGTTTCAATGGTTTTTAACAACTTTCTTGAATGTAATTAAAAAAAAGGATTATTTTCTCAAAAGTGTTCATAACCAAGCCTTGAAGCGAAGCCTCAAAAGCTATTTTTCAATGGTTTTTAATAATTTTCTTGAATGTAATAGAAAAAAAAGGGTTGATTTTCCAAAGTTTTCATAACCGAGCCTCAGAGGGAAGCCTCAGAAATAATGTTTCAATAGTTTTAACAACTTTCTTGAATGTCATAAAAAAAAAGGACTGATTTTCCAAAGTGTTCATAACCAAGCCTTGAACGGAAGCCTAAGAAGAAAATTTTTGAATGGTTTTTAACAACTTTCTTGAATGTAATTAAAAAGAAAGGATTGATTTCCCAAAGTGTCCATATCCAAGCCTTGAAGGGAAGCCATAGAAGATATTTCAATGGTTTTTAACAACTTTCTTTAATGTAATAAAAAAAAGATTGATTTTCCCAAGTGTTCATAACAAAGCCTTCAAGAGAAGCCTCAGAAGCAATGTTTCAATGGTTTTTTACAAATTTCTTGAATGTAATAAAAGAAAGGATTGTTTTTCCAAAGTGTTCATAACCAAGCCTTGAACGGAAGCCTCAGAAAAATGTTTCTATAGTTTTTAACAACTTTCTTGAATGTATCAAAAAAAAGGATTGATTTAGAAAAGTGTTCATAACAAGCCTTGAAAGGAAGCCTCAAAAGCAATGTTTCAATAGTTTTAACAACTTTCTTGAATGTCATAAAAAAAAAGGATTGATTTTCCAAAGTTTTCATAACCAAACCTTTGAGGGAAGCCTCAGAAGAAATGTTTCAATGGTTTTTAACAACTATTTTGAATGTAATAAAAAAAATGATTGATTTTCCAAAGTGTTCATAGCCAAGCCTTAATGGGAAGTCTCAGAAGCAATGTTTCAATGGTTTTTAACAACTTTCTTGAATGTAATAAAATAAAAAAAAAATGATTTTCCAAAGTGTTCATAACCAAGCTTTGAAGGGAAGCCACAGAAGCAATATTTAAATGGTTTTTAACTACTATTTTGAATAAAATTTAAAAAAAGGATTGATTTTCCAAAGTGTTCATAACCAAGCGTTGAAGGGAAGCCTCAGAAGCAATGTTTCAATGGTTTTCAGCAGCTTTCTTCAATGTAATTAAAAAAAAAGATTGATTTTTCAAAGTGTTCATAACCATGCCTTGAAGGGAAGCCATACTGGCAATGTTTCAATGGTTTTTAACATCTTTTTGTATGTAATGAAAAAAATGATTGATTTTCCAAAGTGTTCATAATCAAGACTTGAAGGGAAGCCTCAGAAAAAAATGTTTCAATGGTTTTTAACAACTTTCTTGAATGTAATTAAAAAAAGGATTGATTTCCCAAAGTGTTCATAACAAAGCCTTGAAGGGAAGCCTCAGAAGCAAAATTTCAATGGTTTTTAGCAACTTTCTTGAATGTAATAAAAAAAAAGGATTGACTTTCCAAAGTGTTCATAACCAAGCGTTGAAGGGAAGCCTCAGAAGCAATGTTTCAATGGTTTTCAACAACTTTCTTGAATGTAATAAAAAAAAAGGATAAATTTTCCAAAGTGTTCATAACCAAGCCTTGAAGGGAAGCTGCAGAAGCAATGTTTCAATGGATTTTAACATCTCTCTTGAATAAAATAAAAAAAAGGCATTGCTTTTCCAAAGTGTTCATAACCAAGCCTCGATGGGAAGCCTTAGAAGCAATGTTTCAATGGTTTTTAACAATTTTTTGAATGTAATAAAAAAAAAGGATTGATTTTCCAAAGTGTTCATGACCAAGCCTTGAAGGGAAGCCATAGAAGAAATGTTTCAATGGTTTTTAACATTCTTCTTAAATATATTATGAAAAATTAAGATTTATTATCCGAAGTGTTCATGACCAAGCCTTGAAAGGAAGCCATACTGGCAATGTTTCAATAGTTTTTAACAAATTTCTTGAATGTAATAAATAAAAAAGATTGATTTTCTAAAGTGTTCATAACCAAGCCTTCAAGAAAAGCCTCAGAAGCAATGTTTCAATAGTTTTTAACATCTTTCTTGAATAAAATGAAAAATAAGGATCGATTTTCCAAAGTGTTCATGACCAAGCCTTTAAAGGGAAGCGTCAGAAGCAATGTTTCAATGGTTTTTAACATCCTTCTTGAATGTAATAAAAAAAATGATTGTTTTTCCAAAGTGTTCATGACCAATCCTTGAAGAGAAACCACAGAAGCAATGTTTCAATGGTTTTCAACAACTTTCTTGAATGGAATAAAAAAGGATTGATTTCTTCAAAGTGTTCATAACCAAGCCTCGAAAGGGAAACTGCAGAAGCAATGGTTCAATGGTTTTTAACAACTTTCTTGAATGTAACAAAAAAATAGGATTGATTTTCCAAAGTTTTCATAACATAGCCTCAACAGGTAACCACAGAAGCAATGTTTCAATGGTTTTTAACAACTTTTTTGAATGTAGTAACAATATACGGGTCAGTGATAAAACCAACCTAAAAAGCTATAAACAGAGCCTTTTTAGCTTCTAAAACCAATGGTGTCAATGTTTTTAACAATTTTTTTGGAAGTAATGATAGTAAAAGAAATTGTCAATAGAACAAGTGGCAAATATCAACTCCGTATGATGTCAAGTTGTCGAGCTATCTTCTTACATACACATCCCCTCATAGACAGATAGATTATACTTAATAATTCTCAATATTTCTCTAGTCCGCTCGTACACGGTGGCCGTGAATGAATTCCCTATCAGAAATATTATGGTACTTTGGTAAACATTCCTTCATTTTTGTGACTTCTTCCTGTGAGTGTTGGCCAAGAAGTAAGTAGATGTAATATGGAAGGCAAATTCTATCAGTAAAGGTAGTTTGACTACAGTCAACCCATAGATAATAAAGTTATTATCAATTTCCAATAGGGGGCTCCTTGTCACCAATCATATATATATATATATTAAAATTAAACACTTCGCATTTTAGTAGTGCTTTCTTTCACGAGAATGCTGTCTATCTCTCTTCGGCAAGGTGTAGATCCAGTATATGTAGAAGTGTTGAAACATATTTACAATCACGGCAGCTCTTTTATCAGGCTACATAAAGACTCGGACCCCTTCCAGCTCCAGAAAGGAGTAAGACAAGGTGATACCAGCTCAGCTAAACTCTTCACAGCCTGCCTCGATATGATCTTCAGAAAGCTAGACTGGGAGATTAAAGGAATTAAAATAGATGGCAAGTATCTGAGCAACCTCAGATTCGCAGACGACATAGCCCTTTATAGAGAACCTACACAACCTCCAACTAATGATAGATGAACTAAATTAAGAGAGCAAGAAAGTTGGCCTACACATGAACTTCAGCAAGAGGAAGATCATGTGCAACAACCACATTCGAGATAAAAACACTAAGATCAAAATCGAGGACACAGAACTCGAGAAAGTAGACCACTACATCTACCTAGGACAACTAATCTCCATGAAACCCTCCAAATAAGAAGGAATCAAGCGAAGAATCACACTAGGATGGCAAGCCTTTGGCAGAGCTAGCTCAACCTTCAAAAATAATAGGATCCCATTAATCCTAAAGAGAAAGGTGTATAACCAATGCATCCTCCCAATAATCGCTTATGGAGCTGGAACATAGAACTTAACCAAGAGACAGACTCGTAAGCTAGGAACCATGCAACATGCATATGAAAAAATAATGATAGAGCAGAGTGGCAAATCCTGGGGAGGGTCTATGTCCAACGACGGACAATAAAAGACTGATGATGATGATGATGATCATCATCATCATCATGACATAGCCATGAAATATATTCCACGAAAACATTTCCAAATATGTTCAAGCTTATTTCCATATGATCGGTAAACGTTCTCACCTTGACAACTTAACGTCATCTTAATGTTCTGCTGTATCGGAAGAAAACTGTGCAAAATCCTTGTTTTATCAACAATAGTATAAAGATTGCTTTCATTTACAGTTAAAATTGCATTGAACCCAGTTTTTGTCTTTTCGGTACAAATTCAATAGCAGTTAACGAAAATCAACTGAACATATCGTATCAAGAAAAACGGTCAAACATGGGCAACAAAAGAAGCCAGCCAACCAAACCATCTGCAGCATCAGAGACAATCGAAATGGCCATTACACCCTTAATCATAGAGGTGGGTGAGGATCAACCCATCGCTATGAGTCTTCCAATGTGCGCGCTGGATATTGAGAGACTGTTGCCAGGCGTAGAAGGAGCCTCAACATCTGTTGGTACTGTCCTAGCTATGGTAGAGGCTCCTTCTCTCTGGGTGAACTTCGGTCAACTATAACCTAGGATTGAGGAAGATTCAACACCTATCATAGCGGTAGCTAATCAGGTTCATCTTCCTCGACCAATATTGCCTAGCAATACTTCTGCAGTGAACCAGAGGATGAAGCTAAAGCATCATCTTCTACTTATTGCCTTGGCATTTTTGATTGTCATTAAATTGACATTATGTATAGTTTTGGCCATTGCAGCTACTATATATGTCGTGATTTCTGAAATTATATATATGCTGGCTATGTATTCTATATTGGTTTATCTTTGCCACCAAGATTTGAACATTGAGAGGCTTTGAATATTTTCTGAAAAGTGGCCATTACCCCTTTCATCATAGACGTGGGAACCATGCAACGTGCACATGAAAGAATAATGCTGGGCCTCACATGGAGAGACCACAAAACAGCACAGTACATCTGGAAACAGACAAGACTTAGAGACATCATAGAATCTATGAAAGATCTCAAATGGCGGTGGGCTGGCCATCTTGCAAGAATGGCGGACAATCGATGAACATCACGACTCACAACATGGATCCCACAAGACCACATGTGCAACCGAGGCCGGAAAAATGTTAGATGGAAAAACGCGTTAGACAAGTTCAGGAACTACTGGCTCCGTGACACCCATCATAGAGAAGTGTGGCAAATCCTGGGGAAGGTCTATCTCAAACGACAGATGCTAAAAGATGGATGATCATGATCATGATAATGATCATGATGACAAATCTATGAAATATAATCCATGAAAACGTTTCCAAATATGGTCAAGCTTATTTCCTTATGATCAGTAAACGTTCTCACCATGACAACTTAACGTCATAATAATGTTCTGCCGTATCGGAAGAAAACTGTGCAAAATTCTTGTTTTATCAACAATAGTATAAAGATTGCTTTCATTTACTGTTAAAATTGCATCGATCCCAGTCTTTGTCTTTTCAAAACAAATTCAATAGCAGTTAACAAAAATCAACTGAATATATCATATCAAGAAAAACGGTCCAACATTGGCAACAAAAAAAGCCATCCAACCGAACCATCTGCAGCATCAGATACCATCGAAGCAGCCATTCCCCCCCTCATCATAGAGGTGGGTGAGGACCCACTCATCGCTATGATTCCTCCAATGTGCACGCTGGATATTGAGAAACCGTGACCAGGCGTAGAGGGAGCCTCAACATCCGTTGGTACTATCCTACCGATGGTAGAGGCTCCGTCTCACCGGTTGAACTTCGGTCAACTATAACCTAGGATTGAGGAAGCTTCAACACCTACCATAGCAACAGCTAATCGGGTTCATCTTCCTCGACCAATATTGCCTAGCAATACTTCTGCAGGGAACCAGAGGATGAAGCTAAAGCATCGCCTTCTACTTATTGCCTTGGCATTTTTCATCGTCATTACATTGACATTAGGTATAGTTTTAGCCATTGCAGCTACTATATATGTCGTGATTTCTGAAATTATATGTATGCTGGCTATGTATTCTATATTGGTTTATCTTTGCCACCAAGATTTGAACATTGAGAGGCTTTGAATATTTTCTGAAAAGTGGCCATTACCCCTTTCATCATAGACGTGGAAACCATGCAACGTGCACATGAAAGATTAATGCTGGGCCGCACATTGAGAGACCACAAAACAGCACAGTACATCCGGGAAAAGACAAGACTTAGAGACATCATAGAATCTATGAAAGATCTCAAATGGCAGTGGGCTGGCAATCTTGCAAGAATGGCAGACAATCGATGGAGATCAAGACTCACAACATGGATCCCCCGACACCACATATGCAACCGAGGCCGGGAAAATGTTCGATGGAAAGACGCGCTAGACAAGTTCAGGAACTACTGGCTCCGTGACGCCCAGGATAGAGAAGTGTGGCAAATCCTGGGGAAGGTCTATGTCAAACGACTGATACCATAAGACTGATGATAATGATGATGATCATCATCATCATGATTTAGCTATGAAATTTAATCAATGAAAACGTTTCCAAATATGGTCAAGCTTGTTGATCATCATCATCATCATGACATAGCTATGAAATTTAATCAATGAAAACGTTTCCAAATATGGTCAAGCTTATTTCCATACGATCGGTAAACGTTCTCACCATGAAAACTTAACGTCATCTTAATGTTTTGCTGTATCGGAAGAAAACTGTGCAAAATTCTTGTTTTATCGACAATAGTATAAAGATTGCTTTCATTTACTGTTAAAATTGCATCGATCCCAGTTTTTCTCCTCTAAAAAACAATTCAATAGCTTAACAGAAATTAATCGTATATATCATATCAAGAGAAACAGTCCAACATGAGCAACAAAAGAAGCCAGCCAACCGAACCATCCGCAACATCAGAGACAATCGAAGTGGCCATTACCCCCTTCATCATAGAGGTGGGTGAGGACTCACCCATCGCTATGAGTCCTCCAATGTGCACGCTGGATATTGAGAGATCGTTGCCAGGCATAGAGGGAGCCTAAACATCCGTTGGTACTGCTCTACCGATGGTAGAGGCTCCTACTTACCGGTTGAACTTCGGTCAACTATAACCTAGGATTGAGGAAGCTTCAACACCTACCATAGCAACAGCTAATCGGGTTCATCTTCCTTGACCAATATTGCCTGGCAATGCTTCTGCAATGAACCAGAGGATGAAGCTAAAGCATCGCCTTCTACTTATTGCCTTAGCATTTTTGATTGTCATTACATTGACATTAGGTATAGTTTTGGCCATTGCAGCTACTATATATGTCGTGATTTCTGAAATTAAATGTATGCTGGCTATGTATTCTATATTGGTTTATCTTTGCCACCAAGATTTGAACATTTAGAGGCTTTGAATATTTTCTGAAAAGTGGCCATTACCCCCTACATCATAGACGTGGGAACCATTCAATGTGCACATGAAAGAATAATGCTGGGCCTCACATGGAGAGACCACAGAACAACACAGTACATCCGGGAAAAGACAAGACCTAGAGACATCATAGAATGTATGAAAAATCTCAAATGGCAGTGGGCTGGCCATCTTGCAAGAATGGCAGACAATCGATGGAGATCAATACTCACAACATGGATCACCCGACACCACATATGCAACCGAGGCCGGCAAAATGTTAGATGGAAAGACGCGCTAGACAAGTTCAGGAACTACTGGCTCCGTGACGCCCATCATAGAGAAGTGTGGCAAATCCTGGGGAGGTCTATATCAAACGACTGATGCTGAAAGATTGATGATAATGATGATCATCATCATCATGACAAAGCTATGAAATTTAATCAATGAAAACGTTTCCAAATATGGTCAAGCTAATTTCCATACGATCGGTAAATGTTCTCACCATGACAACTTAATGTCATCTCAATGTTCTGCCGTATCGGAAGAAAACTGTGCAAAATTCTTGTTTTATCGACAATAGTATAAAGATTGCTTTCATTTACTGTTAAAATTGCATCGATCCCAGTTTTTCTCCTCTCAAAAACAATTCAATAGATTAAAAATTAATCGCATATATCATATGAAGAAAAACAATCCAACATGAGCAACAAAAGAAGCCAGCCAACCGAACCATCCGCAGCATCAGAGACCATCGAAGTGGCCATTACCCCTCTTCATCATAGATGTGGGTGAGGACCCACCCATTGCTATGAGTCCTCCAATGTGCACGCTGGATATTGAGAGACCGTGGCCAGGCGTAGAGGGAGCCTCAACATCCGTTGGTACTATCCGACCGATGGTAGAGGCTCCATCTCACCGGTTGAACTTCGGTCAACTATCACCTAGGATTGAGGAAGCTTCAACACCTACCATAGCGGCAGCTAATCGGGTTCATCTTCCTCGACCAAGATTGCCTGGCAATACTTCTGCAGTGAACCAGAGGATGAAGCTAAAGCATCGCCTTCTACTTATTGCCTTAGCATTTTTGATTGTCATTACATTGACATTAGGTATAGTTTTGGCCATTGCAGCTACTATATATGTCGTGATTTCTGAAATTATATGTATGCTGGCTATGTATTCTATATTGGTTTATTTTTGCCACCAAGATTTGAACATTGAGAGGCTTTGAATATTTTCTGAAAAGTGGCCATTACCCCTTTCATCATAGACGTGGGAACCATGCAACGTGCACATGAAAGAATAATGCTGGATCTCACATGGGGAGACCACAAAACAACACAGTACATCCGGGAAAAGACAAGACTTAGAGACATCATAGAATCTATAAAAAATCTTAAATGGCGGTGGGCTGGCCATGTTGCAAGAATGGCAGATAATCAATGGACATCACGACTCACAACATGGACCCCCCGAGACCACATATGCAACCAAGGCCGGCAAAATGTTAGATGGAAAGACGCGCTAGACAAGTTCAGGAACTACTGGCTCCGTGACGCCCATCATAGAGAAGTGTGGCAAATCCTGGGGAAGGTCTATATCAAACGACTGATGCTAAAAGACTGATGATAATGATGATGATCATCATCATCATGACATAGCTATGAAATTTAATCAATGAAAACGTTTCCAAATATGGTCAAGCTAATTTCCATACGATCGGTGAATGTTCTCACCATGACAACTTAATGTCATCTCAATGTTCTGCCGTATCGGAAGAAAACTGTGCAAAATCTTGTTTCATCGACAATAGTATAAAGATTGCTTTCATTTACTGTTAAAATTGCATCGATCTCAGTTTTTCTCCTCTCAAAAACAATTCAATAGCTTAACAAAAATTAATCGTATATATCATATCATGAAAAACAGTCCAACATGAACAACAAAAGAAGCCAGCCAACCAAACCATCTGCAGCATCAGAGACAATTGAAGTGGCCATTACCCCCTTCATCATAGAGGTTGGTGGGGACCCACCCATCGCTATGAGTCCTCCAATGTGCACGCTGGATATTGAGAGACCGTTGCCAGGCATAGAAGGAGCCTCAACATCCGTTGGTACTGCTCTACCAATGGTAGAGGCTCCTACTTACCGTTTGAACTTCGGTCAACTATCACCTACGATTGAGGAAGCTTCAACATCTACCATAGCAACAGCTAATCGGGTTCATCTTCCTTGACCAATATTGCCTAGCAATACTTCTGCAGTGAACCAGAGGATGAAGCTAAAGCATCGCCTTCTACTTATTGCCTTAGCATTTTTGATTGTCATTACATTGACATTATGTATAGTTTTGGCCATTGCAGCTACTATATATGTCGTGATTTCTGAAATTATATGTATGCTGGCTATGTATTCTATATTGGTTTATCTTTGCCACCAAGATTTGAACATTGAGAGGCTTTGAATATTTTCTCAAAAGTGGCCATTACCCCCTACATCATAGACGTGGGAACCATTCAACGTGCACATGAAAGAATAATGCTGAGCCTCACATGGAGAGACCACAAAACAGCACAGTACATGCAGGAACTGACAAGACTTAGAGACATCATAGAATCTATGAAAAATCTCAAATGGCAGTGGGCTGGCCATCTTGCAAGAATGGCAGACAATCAATGGACATCACGACTCACAACATGGACCCCCCGAGACCACATATGCAACCAAGGCCGGCAAAATGTTAGATGGAAAGATGCACTAGACAAGTTCAGGAACTACTGGCTCCGTGACGCCCATCGTAGAGAAGTGTGGCAAATCCTGGGGAAGGTCTATATCAAACGACTGATGCTAAAAGACTGATGATAATGATGATGATCATCATCATCATGACATAGCTATGAAATTTAATCAATGAAAACGTTTCCAAATATGGTCAAGCTAATTTCCATACGATCGGTGAATGTTCTCACCATGACAACTTAATGTCATCTCAATGTTCTGCCGTATCGGAAGAAAACTGTGCAAAATCTTGTTTCATCGACAATAGTATAAAGATTGCTTTCATTTACTGTTAAAATTGCATCGATCCCAGTTTTTCTCCTCTCAAAAACAATTCAATAGCTCAACAAAAATTAATCGTATATATCATATCATGAAAAACAGTCCAACATGAACAACAAAAGAAGCCAGCCAACCGAACCATCTGCAGCATCAGAGACAATCGAAGTGGCCATTACCCCCTTCATCATAGAGGTTGGTGGGGACCCACCCATCGCTATGAGTCCTCCAATGTGCACGCTGGATATTGAGAGACCGTTGCCAGGCATAGAGGGAGCCTCAACATCCGTTGGTACTGCTCTACCAATGGTAGAGGCTCCTACTTACCGGGTGAACTTCGGTCAACTATCACCTACGATTGAGGAAGCTTCAACACCTACCATAGCAACAGCTAATCGGGTTCATCTTCCTCGACCAATATTGCCTAGCAATACTTCTGCAGTGAACCAGAGGATGAAGCTAAAGCATCGCCTTCTACTTATTGCCTTAGCATTTTTGATTGTCATTACATTGACATTAGGTATAGTTTTGGCCATTGCAGCTACTATATATGTCGTGATTTCTGAAATTATATGTATGCTGGCTATGTATTCTATATTGGTTTATCTTGCCACCAAGATTTGAACATTGAGAGGCTTTGAATATTTTCTCAAAAGTGGCCATTACCCCCTACATCATAGACGTGGGAACCATTCAACGTGCACATGAAAGAATAATGCTGAGCCTCACATGGAGAGACCACAAAACAGCACAGTACATGCAGGAACTGACAAGACCTAGACACATCATAGAATCTATGAAAAATCTCAAATGGCAGTGAGCTGGCCATCTTGTAAGAATGGCAGACAATCAATGGACATCACAACTCACAACATGGATCCCACAAGACCACATGTGCAACCGAGGCCGGAAAAATGTTCGATGGAAAGACTCGCTAGACAAGTTCAGGAACTACTGGCTCCGTGACGCCCATCATAGAGAAGTGTGGCAAATCCTGGAGAAGGTCTATGTTAAACGACTGATACTAAAAGACTGACGATAATGATGATGATGACCATTATCATGACATAGCTATGAAATTCAATCAATGAAAACGTTCCCAAATATGGTCAAGCTTATTTCCATACGATCGGTAAATGTTCTCACCATGACAACTTAACGTCATCTTAATGTTCTGCCGTATCGGATGAAAACTGTGCAAAATTTTTGTTTTATCGACAATAGTATAAAGATTGCTTTCATTTACTGTTAAAATTGCATCGATCCCAGTTTTTCTCCTCTCAAAAACAATTCAATAGCTTAACAAAAATTAATCGTATATATCATATCAAGAAAAACAGTCCAACATGAGCAACAAAAGAAGCCAGCCAACCGAACCATCCGCAGCATCAGAGACAATCGAAGTGGCCATTACCCCCTTCATCATAGAGGTGGGTGAGGACCAACCCATCGCTATGAGTCCTCCAATGTGCACGCTGGATTTTGAGAGACCGTTGCCAGGCATAGAGGGAGCCTCAACATCTGTTGGTACTGTTCTACCGATGGTAGAGGCTCCTACTTACCGGGTGAACTTCGGTCAACTATCACCTAGGATTGAGGAAGCTCCAACGCCTACCATAGCAACAGCTAATTGGGTTCATCTCCATCGACCAATATTGCCTAGCAATACTTCTGCACTGAACCAGAGGATGAAGCTAAAGTATCGCCTTCTACTTATTGTCTTGGCATTTTTGATTGTTATTGCATTGACATTAAGTATAGTTTTGGCCATTGCAGCTAATATAAATGTCGTGATTTCAGAGATTATATGTGTGCTGGCTGTGAATAGTATCTTGGTTTATCTTTGCCACCAAGATTTGAACATTGAGAGGCTTTGAATATTTTCTCAAAAGTGGCCATTACCCCTTTCATCATAGACGTGGGAACCATGCAACGTGCACATGAAAAAATAATGCTGGGCCTCACATTGAGAGACCATAAAACAGCACAGTACATCCGGGAACAGACAAGACTTAGAGACATCATAGAATCCATTAAAAATCTCAAATGGCGGTTGGCTGGCCATCTTGCAAGAATGGCAGACAATTGATGGACATCACGAATCACAACATGGATCCCCCGAGACCACAAGTGCAACTGAGGCCGGCAAAATGTTAGATGGAAAGACGACAAATTCAATAGCAGTTAACAAAAACCAATTGAATATATCATATCAAGAAAAACAGTCTTACACGAGCAACAAAACAAGCCAGCTCACTGAACCATATGCAGCTTCAGAAACATTCAAAGTCGCCATTACCCCCTTCATCCTAGAGGTAGGTGAGGACCCACAGATCACTATGAGTCGTCCAACGTGTACACTGGATATTGAGATACCGTTGCCAGGCGTAGAGGGAGCCTCAACATCCCTTGGTACTGTCCTACCGATGATAGAGGCTCCTTCTCCCTGGGTGAACTTCGGTCAACTATCACCCAGGATTGAGGAAGCTTTAACACCTACCATAGCGGCAGCTAATCAGGTTCATCTTCTTGGACCAAGATTGCCTGGCAATGCTTCTGCAGTGAACAAGAGGATGAAGCTAAAGATGCGTCTTTTTCTTATTCTCTAGACATTGTTGGTTGCCATTACATTGACATTAACAATATATTTGGCCATTGTAGCTACTCCATATGCCCTGATTTTTGATATTATAAGTATGATGGCATTGTATGGTGTATTTGCATTTTACACCAATATTGAACCATGGGCGTGCTTGAGTTTTTTTCCTGAAAATTGTGAATCTTGACTTGGAAATACGTTTTCGAGTAGCCTGCTGTATTGAGCCTGGCAATATTCTATGGGAGTTTATTTCATTTTCAGGAAGCCTGTCAGATTGAAACTGACGATGGGAACCTGTGACACTGATATTCACGATGGTCCCTTCAAGACTCTTTTCATTTTGTGGGAGGAAACCAGTGAAATTGATCCTGAAAATAGTCTGTTAGACTTTATTTCATTTTCCAGGAAGCCTTTATGACTGATATTCACAATGGTCTCTTCAGGACTCTTTTTGTTTTCGGGAGGAAGATAGTGAAATTGAACCTGAAAATTATTTTTAGAGACTTTATTTTGTTTTTGGGAGGTCTAAGAGACTGAAATTAACAATGGTATCTTCAAAACTCTTATCGTTTTTGGGAAGAAGCCAGTGAAATTAAACCTAAAAATAGTCTGTAAGACTTTATTTTGCTCCCAGGAAACTTAAGGTTGATATTCACAATGGTCTATTCGAGACTCTTTTCATTTTCAAGAAGAAGCCAGTGAAATTAAACCTGAAAATAGTCTGAGAGACTTCATTTCATTTTGGGAAGTACATCAGACTGATATTCACCATGGTCTCTTGAAGACTTTTTTCTCTTCAGGAGGAAAACAGTGAAACTGAACCTGAAAATAGTCCGTGAGACTTTATTTTGTTTCCAATGAGCCTTTAAGTTTGATATTCACAATGGTGTCTTCAAGAATCTTTTTCATTTCCTGGACGAAGCCAGTGAAATTGAACCTGAAAATAGTTTGTCAGACTTTATTTTATTTCCAGGAAGCTTTTAAGACTGATATTCACAACGGTATTTTCAAGATTTTTTTCGTTTTTGGGAGGAAACCAGTGATATAGAACCTGAAAATAGTCTGTGAGACTTTATTTTGTTTCCAGGAAGCCTTTTAGACTCATATTCACAATTGAGTCTACAAAATTCTTTTTCCTTTTTGGGAGGAAGCCAGTGAAATTGAACCAGAAAATAGTCTGTTAGACTTTATTTTGTTTCCACAAAACCTTTATGACTGATATTAACAATGGGCTCTTCAAGAATGCTTTTTATTCGGGAGGAAGCCAGTGAAATTGAACCGGGAAATAGTCTGTGAGACTTTAATTTATTTCCAGGAAGACTTTAAGACTGATATTCACAATGTGGTCTCTTCAAGACTCTTTTCGTTTCCGGGAGGACGCAAGTGGAATTGAACCTGAAAATAGTGTGTGAAACTTTATTTCATTTTCGGGAAGTTTATGATACTGATATTGACAATGGTCGATTCAAGACTCTTTTTAATTTCGGGAGTAAGCCAGTGAAATTGAACCTCAAAATAGTCTGTGAGACTTTATTTTAATTACAGGAAGCCTTTAAGACTGATATTCATAATGGTCTCTTCAAGACTCTTTTCGTTTTCGGGATGATGCCAGTGAAAATGAACCTCAAAATAGTCTTTGAGACTTTATTTTGTTTCCAGGAAGCCTTTAAGACTAGTATTTAGAATGTTCTCTTCGAGACTCTCTTCGTTTTCAGGAGGAAGTCAGTGAAATTGAAACCGAAAATAGTATGTGAAACTTTATTTCGTTTTTCGGAAGTCTATGAGACTGAAATTCACAATGGTGTTTTCTAGACTCTTTTCGTTTTCGGGAAGAAGCCAGTGAAATTGAACCTGAAAATAGTCTCTGAGACTTTATTTTGCTTCCAAGAAACTTAAGGCAGATATTCACGATGGTCTCTCCAAGACTCTTTTCGTTTTGGGGAGGAAGCCAGTGAAATTGAACCCGAAAATAGTCAGTGAAACTTTATTTTGTTTTGAGGAAGCCTTTAAGACTGATATTCACAATGGTCTCTTCAAGACTCTTTTTGTTTTCGGAAGGAAGCCAGTGAAATTGAATCTGAAAATAGTCTGTGAGACTTTATTTCATTTTCAGGAAGTCTATGAGACTGATAGTCACAATGGTTCCTACAAGACTTTTTTCGCATTCGGGAGGATGCCAGTGAAAATGATCCTGAAAATAGTCTATGAGACTTTATTTTGTTTCGAGGATGCCTTCAAGACTGATATTCACAATGGTATCTTCAAGACTCTTTTCTATTTCGGGAGGAAGCCAGTGAAATTGAACCTTAAAAATAGTCTGTGAGACGTTATTCTGTCTTTGGAAAGTCTATGAGATTGAAATTCACAATGGTGTCTTCAAGACTCTTTTTCTTTTCGGGAAGAAGCCAGTGAAATTGAACCTGAAAATAGTCTGTGAGACTTTATATTGTTCAAGGGAGCTTTTAAGACTGATATTCACGATGGTCTCTTCAAGACTCTTTTTGTTTTCGGTAAGCCAGTGAAATTGAACCTGAAAATAGTCTGTGAAACTTTATTTTGTTTCGAGGAAGCCTTCAAGACTGATATTCACAATGGTATCTTCAAGACTCTTTTCAATTTCGGGAGGCAGCCAGTGAAATTGAACCTCAAAATAGTCTGTGAGATGTTATTCTGTCTTTGGAAAGTCTATGAGATTGAAATTCACAATGGTGTCTTCAAGACTCTTTTCATTTTCGGGAAGAAGCCAGTGAAAATGAACCTCAAAATAGTCTGTGAGACTTTATATTGTTCAAGGGAGCTTTTAAGACTGATATTCACAATGGTATCTTCAAGACTCTTTTTGTTTTCGGTAAGCCAGTGAAATTGAACCTGAAAATAGTCTGTGAAACTTTATTTTGTTTCGAGGAAGCCTTCAAGACTGATATTCACAATGGTATCTTCAAGACTCTCTACGTTTTCGGGAGGAAGCCAGTGAAATTGAACCTGAAAAATAGTCTGTGAGACTTCATTTTGTTTCCAGGAGGCCTTTAAGACTGATATTTACAATGGTCTCTTCAAGACAGATAAAGATGACGATGATACCATGACTGATATTTTTTCAATCATTACTTCAATGAGACTAAAAAAAACTATCGTCAACATACGTTTCATTATTTTCATTATTTTCATATTAATTCGATGCAGTGATTTGAAGAAATGAAAATATCATTCATTCACAAGCAATTTTCTTTCTTTTATTTCACAATCCTTTATAATCATCTTACAATGATTTAGAAGCGTATACTTTGAGAGAAAAAATTCAACTTTGAATCTTCCCCCCTCCTTCCAAATGTAAGAATAAGAGGGAATAATGGATGAGATCTGCGTTTAGCCTTTTCCCTGGAGTTTGACCCCGATTCAAAGTTGTTTTCTTTCCTACAAGAGTTCAAAGATAAGTCAGTGTTTCATCAGTCAATGATGAACCACGACCCCACCCAACATACACCGTCAGGCTGAGTTTACGCTTCTACGACAGGGAATCCCATTTCGGGCTTTTTCAAGACTGTTGTGACCTTAAAACAATTTTAAAATGAATGACAAATGTAAGTTCTGAAAGATATAGTGCAAAAATATTGGAAATTACCAAATTTGTAAAAAAGTTTCCTTCTTCTTCTTCTTCCTCTCCTTCTTCGTCTTCTTCACCACCACCACCACCACCATCATCATCATCATCATCGTAGGTAACTCTGAAAAGCCTAAAGGGATATTCAACTTTCTTGAATGAAGTAATAATATAAAAGTTTTAAAACAAACTTAACAGCCTAGATATCTTTAGATGAATATCTAAATATTCACTGACATATTGATAATAGCTAGAAAGGTTTTTGAATTATCAAAATATCCAAACAGCCCAACAAATATCGAGACGTTGATGAAAGATAGTGAAAGTGAAAAGAAAAAGTTGTTGTCAAGAACGGTAACTCTGAAATACTCTTGATCGCTTATCTCCCTTGAAAGCTATTTGAACCTTTCAAATCCTAAGCGTTTAACATAACGAGGAAAACAAGAGATTCTTTTGAAAAGCAGCCACGTTATAGAGACGAGTTTGGTGTGGAATGAGATTATTAATAAGGGAAAAAACAAGTTTCATTCACCGGTTTGGCCTCTATGAATGTTAGCATAATGAATAAAAGAAATGCTACTTTTTGAAAGATTTGGTGTAAAAATAACAGAAAGCTTTTGGGGTGTGCGGGGGATATAATTACTAGTTCTACTAATGTAGTACTAGTAATATTAGTAATTATTTCCCTACTACAATGATGATGATGATTATTATTATTACATAATTATTCAATTCCTTCTATAGATTGTTGAGGAGACAATGGAAATTGCCAAATCAATAAAACTTTTCTTTTTCAAATACCAGCTGAAATAATTTATTTTTTTAATCACGAATCACGTTGATAATTTCAAAAGTGTTTCAAACTTTTATTTCTCTAGTATTTCTCCTTAATATGATTCAAATTCATTGTGAAAATAACTTTTCACTTTTGGAACCTACGTTTGAAAGGATGTTTTAAATTTCTTTTGCTACAATATTTCTACATATTTTAATAGGGAAAAATGTGAAAATCAACTCAAATAAGTGTAATAAGGATATTTCAAGCTCATAAACCAATGTTTTGGAGGTTTTTAATATTTCTTTTCTTAATTTAGTATATAAAGATATAAGCAGGACCTTTTTAGCTTCAAAAGCAATGTTTTAAAGTTTTTTTTAACAATTCTAAATAATGTAGTAATAATATAAAATTGGATTTTGAAAATGTTGAAACCAAAGCTAAAATGGTATAAAGAAAGTTTTCTTAGCTTTGACACCAATGTCTTGAAAGTTTTTTGATAATTTTCATCAATCTATCAATAATAAACGATTGAATTTTAAAGTGTAAAAAGCGAGGCTGAAAAGGTATAAACAGCTTTGAAAGTAATGTTTTAAAGGTTCTTAACTATTCTCTTTGATGTATTAATTAATCTATTAGTAAGTGAGAAAAGCAAGCCTAGAAAGATATAAACATAGCTTTTTTTACCTTGAAAAACCATGTTTCAAAGTTTCAAAAACAGTGTTTCATCAGTGAACGATGAGCTCCGAAAATCCACACACACACACACTGTCTGGCCGAACGTACGCTTCTATGACAGGGAATCCAATTTCATGCCTTTCAGTCACCGGTTTGGCCTCTATGAATGTTATCATAATGAATAAAAAATAAAATGCAACGATGCTGTAACCACTGCGCTATGTGTTCATGTGGACAACCAGTGCTAATTTTTAGTAAGCTTAAACCTCAGGTGACAGATTTCTTTTTTTTTTTTTTTTTTTTTTTTTTGATGTTATTATTTTTGATGTTATACCCCTGGTCGGATAAATAAAGGGTTCGGTTCGTTACTTCCTAAAAATCTCCCAGATGATACCTGACGAAGGCCGTAGAGTGCAACGGCCGAAACGTTGTGCAATATATGTTTTCAAGGATTTTCAACAAATGTCTTGTATTCAAAAATAATGTATACTAGACTATTGAAATATCAAAAGCAGAGCCTTCTAAGATTTGAAAGCAATGTTTTCAAGGTTTTTATCAATAATCTTGAATGTAGTTATAATATATGGGTTGGAGGATCAAAACCAAGATGAAGAGCTTGTAAATAGAGCCTTTTTAGCTTTGAAACCAATGTTTTCAAGGTTTTTCAATAAGTTCCATGAATGTATCAATCTGATATGATTGAATTCTCAAAGTGTCACAGCTGAGCCCGAAACGTTGTAAACAGCTTTGAAAACAATGTGCGGTTTTTTTCTAACAATTCTCCCAAACGTACTAATGATATATGAGAAGTGGCAAAGCCCAGCCTAAAAAGGTATGAACAGAGCCTTTTTAGCTTTGAAAAGCAATGCTTCCAAGATTTTTCTACAATTTGCTTTCATGCAGTAATGATATATGATTGTATTTTCAAAATGTCTAAACCAAGCATAAAAAGGTGTAAACAGGAATTCTTAACTTTGGAAACCAATGTCTCGGATGCAGTGATAATACGTAAGTAAGAGTCAAGACCTAACCTAAAAAGGTTACAAACGAAGCTTTTTTACCTTGAAAACTAATTTTCCCAAGGTTTTGACAATTTTCTTGAACATAATAACAATACAAGAGTAAGTGTGAAAACCAGACCAAAAAGAGCCATAAACAGAGTCTTTTCAGCTCTGAAAGCCATGTCTTCATGGTTTTTCAATAATTTTCATGAATATATCAATAAGATATGATTGAACTTTGGAAGTGTCAAAAGCAAGCCTAAAAAGGTATTAGCAGAGCGTTTTTGGCCTTGAAACCAGTGTTTCCAAGGTTTTGCAACAGTTTTCCTGAATGTAGTCCTAATATATGATTGAAGTTTCAAAGTGTTAAAACTGAGCCTTGAAAGATATGAAATGAGCCTTTTTAACTTTTCAAGCAATGGTCTAAAGGTATTTTGACAATTTCCTTTCAATGTATTATTATCGTATAACTGAATCTTGAAAGTGCCAAAAGCAGACCTAGAGGGTATAAACAGAGCCTTTTTTACCTTCCAAAACCAATGTTTTCAAGGTTTGTTTTTTTAAAATTTTCTCTAATGTAGTAAGAATATATGATTGCACTGAGTGAAAACCAAGCCCCAAAAAGCTATATACAGAGTCTTTTCAGCTCTGAAATCCATGTCTTCATTGTTCCTCAATAATTTTCATGAATATATCAATGAGATATGATTGAACATTGGAAGTGTGAAAACCGAACCGAAAAGGGTATACACAGGGACTTTTCAGCTTTGAAACCACTATTTTAAGGTTTTATAACAATTCTATTGAATGTAGTAATAATAGATGAATATGTGTCAAAACCATTACTGAAAGGGTATAAAAAGAGCCTTTCTAGCTTTGAAACCCATATTTTTGAAGTTTCAAACAATTTACTTGAATGAAGTAATAATAGATGAATATGTGTCAAAACCATTACTGAATGGGTATAAAAAGAGCCTTTCTAGCTTTGAAACCCATATTTTTGAAGTTTCAAACAATTTACTTGAATGAAGTAATAATAGATGAATATGTGTCAAAACCATTACTGAAAGGGTATAAAAAGAGCCTTTCTAGCTTTGAAACCCATATATTTGAAGTTTCAAACAATTTACTTGAATGAAGTAATAATAGATGAATATGTGTCAAAACCAAGCCAAGACTTTTAAGGTGTGAAAACTATGTTTTAGAGGTTTCTCATCAATTTGTCTGAATGTAGTCAAAATATATTATTGAAATATCAAAGTGACCATAAACAAAGCCTAAAAGGGTATGAATAAAGCATTTTCAGCTTTGAAACCAATGTTTCCAATGTTTTTCATGAAATTTTTACGATGCTGCTATAACACATAGTTGAATTTTCAAAATAATATATAATCAAAATGTCAAAACTGAGCCTAAAATGCTGTAAACAGAGTCTTTTTAGCTTTGATAGCAATGTTTTGAAGGTTTTTAACAATTTGCTTCAATGTAGTAATAATATATGATGGAATTTTCAAAGTGTCAAAACCAAGTCTGGAAGGGTATAAACAGAGCCTTTTTAGCCTTGAAACTAATGTTTGAAAGGTTTTTTTCAAAATAATATATAGATGTGTATGAAGAGCAAAGCTAAAAAGATATAAACAGAGCCTTTTTAGCTTTGAATCGAATATTTCAATAAGTTTTCTTGCATTCTTTAATAATATATGAGTGAAAAGAAATTATACATGGAGCCTTTTTAGCTTTGACAATGTATGTTTACAAGGTTTTTAACAATTGTCTCGAAAGTAGTAATCATATACAATTGAATTTTGCAGGTGTAAAAAAGCAAGCCTGAAAAGGTATAGACGGAGCCTTCTTAGCTTCAGAGCAAATGTTATCAACTATTAATATTCTAATGCACTGTAAAATAGCAATGGGCTGGATATATTGCAGGAATGGCACACACCAAACATACATTATGATTGACAACAGGCATCAGCAGAGAAAACATGTGCTACCGAGGTAGTCCGGCAGAATACAAGATGGAGAGACGAAGCAGACATATTCGGAAAGTACTGGCTCCGTGACGCCAACGATAGAGAGGTGTTGTTGCAAAATCTGATTTGGACAAATGAAAGTATTAATTCATCAAAAACCACTTCCCAATGACTGCTTGTTATCTTATTAGACATTAAATTACAAAACTATCCTACTATGCTCGAGTGAAATTCATAAGCAATTTTTAGTATCATTTTTTTACAATCCTTTATAATCATTGTAAAATGATTTAGTAGCGAATATTTCAACAAATTCCAACTTTGAATGTTCCCCCCTCCAATTGTAATAATAAGAGGGAATAGATGAGAGGCACTTTTAGCCTTCTCACCTGGAGTTTGACCCTGATTCAAAGTTGTCTTGTCCTTTCGTCCCCGACCCCTTTCATACAAGAGATCAGACGTAAGTGGGCGTTTCATCGGACAATGATGTGCCCCAAACCCCACCACACACACACACACACACGCACACACACACACACACACACACACACACACACACACACATTATTATCATCAAATGATTCTTTTATTTCCTCTATAAATTGTTGTGAAGACACTGGAAATGACCAAATCAACTAAACATTTTTTTTAAATACCAGCTGAAATAATTTATTTTTCGATCACGAAAAGCTATAATCAAACCCTTTTTAAGTCTGAAACTAAACTGAAACTAAAGTTTTAGAGGTTTTCCCAATATTTTCCTGAATGTAGTAAAAAAAAAAGTACTGATTTTACAAAGTGTTCATAACCAAGCCTGATGAGCAATGTTTCAAAGGTTTTTAACAACTTTCTTAAATGTAGTAACAATATACAAGCCAGTGATAAAACCAACCTGAAAAGCTATAATCAGAGCCTTTCTATATTTGGAACTAAAGTTTTAGAGGTTTTCCAACAATTTTCCTGAATGTAGAAAAAAAAATAGAACTAACTTTTCATAGTGTTCATAACCAAGTCTTAAAAGGTAGCCGCAGAAGCAATGCATGAGGGGTTTTTTATCAACTTTCTTGAATGTAGTAACAATATACGAGTCAGAGATAAAACCAACCTAAAAAGCTATAATCAGAGCGTTTCTATATTTGAAAGTGAAGATTTAGAGGTTTTCCAACAATTTTCCAGAATATAGTAAAAAAAATAGTACCGATTTTTCAAAGTGTTCATAACCAAACCTTAAAAAGTAGCCACAGAAACAATGTTCCAAAGGTTTTTAACAACTTTCTTGAATGTAGTAACAATATACAAGTCGGAGATAAAAACAACCTAAAAAGATATAATCAGACCCTCTTTAGGTCTTTAAGTAAAGTTTTAGAGGTTTTCCAACAATTTTCCTGAATGTAGCAGAGAAAAATAGTCCTGATTTTTCAAAGTGTTAATAACCAAGCCTTAAAGGGTAGCCACAGAAGCAATGTTCTAAAGGTTTTTAACAACTTTCTTGAATATAGTTACAATATACGAGTCAGTGATAAAACCAACCTCAATAGCTATAAACATAGCCTTTATATATTTGAAACTAAAGTTTTAGAGGTTTTCCAAATATTTTCCTGAATGTAGTGAAGAAAAATAGTATTGATTTTTCAAAGTGTTCATAACCAAGCCTTGAAGGGTAGCAACAGAAACAATGTTTAGGGGGTTTTAACAACTTTGTTGAATGTAGTAACAATATACGAGTCAGTGATAAAACCAACCTAAAAAGCTATAAACACAGCCTTTGTATATTTGAAACTAAAGATTTAGAGGTATTCCAACAAATTTCCTGAACGTGGTAAAAAAGAAATAGTACTGATTTTTGAAAGTGTTCATAACTAAGCCTCAGAGGGTTGCCAGAGAAGCGATGTTTCAAAGGTTTTTAACAACTTTCTTGAATGTAGTAACAATATACAAGTCAGAGATAGAACCAACCTAAAAAGATATAATCAGACCCTCTTTAGGTCTTAAACTAAAGTTTAGAGGTTTTCCAACAATTTTCGTGAATGTAGTGAAAAATAGTACTGATTTTTCAAGGTGTTCATAACCAAACCTTAAAAGGTAGCCGGAGAAGCAATGTTTCAAAGGTTTTTAACAACTTTCTTGAATGTAGTAACAATATACAAGTCAGTGATAAAACTAACCTGAAAAGCTATAATCAGAGCCTTTCTATATTTGAAAGTAAATATTTAGAGGTTTTCCAACAATTTTACTGAATGTAGAAAAAAAATAGTACTGATTTTTCAAAGTGTTCATAACCAAGCCTTAGAGGGTGGCCAGAGAAGCATTGTTTCAAAGTTTTTCAACAACTTTTTTGAATATAGTAACAACATATGAGTCAGTGATAAAACCAACCTAAAAAACTATTATCGGAGATTTTCTATATTTGAAAGTAAATATTTAAAGGTTTTCCAACAATTTTCCTGAATGTAGTGAAAAATAGTCCTGATTTTTCAAAGTGTTAATAACCAAGCCTTAAAGGGTAGCCACAGAAGCAATGTTCTAAAGGTTTTTAACAACTTTCTTGAATATAGTTACAATATACGAGTCAGTGATAAAACCAACCTCAATAGCTATAAACATAGCCTTTATATTTTTGAAACTAAAGTTTTAGAGGTTTTCCAACAATTTTCGTGAATGTAGTAAAAATAGTACTGATTTTTCAGAGTCTTCATAACCAAGCCTTAAAGGATAGCCAGAGGAGCAATGTTCCAAAGGTTTTTAACAACTTTCTTGAATGTAGTAACAATATACGAGTCAGAGAAAAAACAAACCTAAAAAAAAATAGTTCTCATTTTTTGAAGCGTTCATAACCAAGTTTTAAAGGTTAGCCACAGAAGCAATATTTCAAAGATTTGTAACAACTTTCTTGAATGTGGTAACATTGTATAAGTAAGTGATATAACTAACCTAAAAAGCTATAAACATAACCTTTTTAGGTTCAAAACCACTTTTGTAGAGGTTTTCCAACAATTTCCTAGGATGTAGTGAGAAAAAAGTATAGATTTTTCATAGTGTTAATAACCAAGCCTTAAAGGATAGCCACAGAAGCAATGTTTCGAAGGTTTTTAACAACTTTCTTGAATCTAGTAACAATATACGTGTCAGTGATAAAACCGACCAGAAAAGCTATAATGAGATTTTTTTAAGGTTTGAAACTAAAGTTTTAGTTGTTTTCCAACAATGCTCCTGAATGAATTGAATAAAAAAGTACTGATTTTCCAGAAAAGATATAATCAGACCCTCTTTAGGTCTTAAACTAAAGTTTCAGAGGTTTTCCAACAATTTTCCTGAATGTAGTGAAAAATAGTAGTGATTTTTCACAGTGTTAATAACTAAGCCTTGAAGGGTAGCCAGAGAAGCAATGTTTCAAAGGTTCTTAACAACTTTCTTGAATGTAGTAACAATATACAAGTCAGTGATAAAACCAACCTCAATAGCTATAAACATAGCCTTTATATATTTGAAACTAAAGTTTTAGAGGTTTTCCAACAATTTTCCTGAATGTAGTAGAGAAAGATAGTACTGATTTTTCACAGTGTTAATAACCAAGCCTTAAAGGGTAGCCAGAGAAGCATTGTTTCAAAGTTTTCTAACAACTTTTTTGAATATAGTAACAATATATGAGTCAGTGATAAAACCAACCTAAAAAACTATAATCAGAGAGTTTCTATATTTGAAAGTAAATATTTAGAGGTTTTCCAACAATTTTCCTTAATGTAGTGAAAATAGTACTGATTTTTCACAGTGTTATTAACTAAGCCTTAAAGGGTAGCCACAGAAGCAATGTTTCAAAGGTTTTTAACAACTTTCTTGAATGTAGTAACAATATACGAGTCAGACATAAAACCAACCTGAAAAGCTATAATCAGAGCCTTTTTAGTTTTGAAACAAAAGTTTTAGAGGTTTTCCAACAATTTTACTGAATGTAGTAAAAAAACAAGTACTGATTTTTCAAAGTGTTCATAACCAAGCCTTAAAGGGTAGCCACAGAAGCAATGTTTCAAAGGTTTTTAACAACTTTCTTGTATGTACTAATAATAAACGAATGAGCCTAAAAAGCTATAAACCTAAAAAGCTATAAACAGAGCTTTTTTAGCTCCTATGACTAATGTTTTTAATATTTTTAACAATTTTTTGTGAAGTTATGATAATAAAAGAAGTTGTCAATAAAACATGTCGCAAATATCAACTCTGTATGATGCAAAGTTGTCGAGCTATCTCCCTGTATACATGTCCACCCATAGACAGATGAATTATCCTTGGTAATACTCAATATTTCTCTAGTCCACCTGTAAACGATGGCTGAGAATGAATTCCCTATCAGAAATATTATGTTCCTTTGGTAAACATTCCTTTATTTCTCTAACTTCTTCCTTTGAGAGTGGGACAACGAGTAAGTAGATGCAACACTGAAGGCAAATTCTATCAGTAAAGCTAGTTTGACTACTGTCAACCCATAAATAATAAAGGTTTTATCAATTTCCAATAGGGGGCTCCTTATCACCAATCCTATACATATATATATATATATATATATATATATATATATATGTGTGTGTGTGTATATATTATAATTAAATCTTGTTCCGTAGACACTAGGGCATGCCCATTCTAATGCTGTACCTGGTTTCATGAAAATCTTCAGGAGGTTTAAACTTGAGATGATGAGACACTGTTGTTTATTTATTTGTGATGTTGTTGATAGCAACAATCAAAACAGAAACAGTGTCCTTAATTGTGATAACCATCAATCGAAATATAGTCAGAGTTTTGTTCAGTTTTAAATCACACGTACGGGCTGTGCCAATGTTGTTTTTTTGTTTGTTTGTTTTTGTCTTTTTTCAAGGAATAAACACTTCAGGAAAAAAAATTGTCCGACTTATGACGGTGCCAGTGAGAAAGTCGGGGAGAACCAGTATTACATGAGACTTTCAATTTACAACTCTAGTGTATTCGATCCAAACTGGGTTCCCCCTCACTTGTGAGCTTGCGTCCCACTAAGATAAGCTTAGTGAACATTAGTATTATATTGATATATTTTTCGATTTTTCAACAGGTTCCAAAACACTGATCTAATGTCTGATCTCTATATGTTTTACGAAATCCCAGACAACGATTAAGATTCTCACGATCCAGTTGTCTATGGCTGAGATGCTCAGGATTCCAAATTGAAGACAGTTAAGCCGGAAAATTCAAAACTCCCTGACAAGGAGTGCTACGCAAAACTGATTGAACCGTTCCACCTAAAGAAAAAAAAAGTATTGAATAACACAAAACAGAATTATTTGCATCAACAGATGTTTTCATTGTTTATGAAATTATTTTTTTGATAATAACATGAACGACATGGTAAAATAAAAAATATATTTATTTAACTAAAATGCGACATATTTGAAGCAATAACATGTTTCCAGCAACGTTCTCATGATTACCACTGTTGGACTTCCCACCAAAATTCTCTGAGCCTCAGAATGTGCTCGAAACCCTCTTTGTGGGTTGTCGGCCACTGAATTCTTTACTATTTACAACCGGTTTTAGCCTCCCTTGAATTATTTTTTGAATCAAGTTTTGAGTTGAAAATAATCTGTTAGACTTTATTTTGTTCCCACAAAGCCATTAACGCTGATATTCACAATGGTCTCTTCAAGACTCTTTTCCTTTCCAGGAGGAAGCCAGTGAAATTGAACCTGAAAATAGTCTGTGACACATCATTTTGTATCCAGGAAGCCTTTTAGACTGAAATCCAAAATGGTCTATTCGAGACTCTTTCTGTTTCCGGGAGAAAGCAAATGAAATTAAACCTGAAAATAGTCTGTTAGACTTCATTTTGTATCCCGGAAGCCTTTTAGATTGAAATTCACAATTATCTCTTCGAGATGCTTTTCATTTCTGGGAGGAAACTAGTGAAAGTGAACCTGAAAATAGTCTGTGAGACTTTAATTTGTTTCCAGGGGGCTTTTGAGACTGAAATTCACAATGGTCTCTTCAGCACTCTTTTTGTTTTCAGGAGGAAGCCAGTGAAAATAGTCTATGACACTTTATTTCATTTTTAGGAAGTCTACGAGACAGAAATTCACAATTGTCCTTTAGAGTCTCTTTTTGTTTTCAGGAGGAAAACAGTGAAATTGAACCTGGAAATAGTCTGTGAGACTCTATTTTGTTTTTGGGAAGTCTATGAGACTGAAAATTCACTAAGGTTTTGTCAATACTCTTTTTGTTTTGGAGAGGAAGCCAGTGAAATTGAACCTTGAAATAGTCTGCTGGACTTTATTTTGTTCCAAGGAATCCTTTTAGACTGAAATTCACAATGGTCTACTCAAGACACTTTTTGTTTTTGGGAGGAAGCAAGTGAAATTTAACCTGAAAATAGTCTGTGAGACTTTATTTAGTTTCTAGGGAGCCTTTTAGACTAAAATTCACATTGTCTTTTGGGGACTCTTTTTGTTTTCGGGATGAAAACAGCGAAATTGAACCTGAAAATAGTCTGTTAGACTTTATTTAGTTTCCATGAAGCCTTTCAGACAGAAATTCACAAATGTCCTTTAGAGTCTCTTTTTTTTTTTCGGGAGGAAAACAGTGAAATTGAACCTGTAAAGTGTCAGTTAGACTTTATTTAGTTTCCAGGAAGCCTTCTGGACTAAAATCCACAACTGTCCTTTAGGGATTCTTTTTGTTTTCGGGGGGAATACAGTGAAATTGAACCTGAAAATAGTCTGTGAGACTTTATTTAGTTTCCATGAGTCGTTTCAGACAAAAATTCACAATTGTCCTTTAGAGTTTCTTTTTGTTTTCGGGAGGAAAACAGTGAAATTGAACCTGAAAATAGTCTGTTAGACTTTATTTAGTTTCCATGAAGCCATTAAGACAGAAATTCACAATTGTCCTTTAGAGTCTCGTTTTTTTTTCGGGAGGAAAACAGTGAAATTGAACCTGAAATTAGTCTGTAAGACTTTATTTAGTTTCCAGGAAGCCTTTTAGACAATAATTCAAAATTGTCCTTTAGAGTCTCTTTTTGTTTTCGGGAGGAATACAGTGAAATTGAACCTGAAAATAGTCTGTGAGACTTTATTTAGTTTCCATGAGTCCTTTCAGACAAAAATTCACAATTGTCCTTTAGAGTTTCTTTTTGTTTTCGGGAGGAAAACAGTGAAATTGAACCTGTAAATTGTCTGTGACACTTTATTTTGTATCCAGGAACCTTTAAGATTGATATCAACAATGGTCTCTTCAAGACTCATTTTTTTTCGGGAGGGAGCCAGTTGAATTGAACCAGAAAAAAGTCTGCGAGACTTTATTTTTTTTCCAGGAAGCTTCTAAGACTGAAATATGCAATGGTTTCTCCAGTAATCTTTTTGTTTTCGAATGAATGCCAGTTAAATTTGAACTGAAAATAGTCTGTGAGACTTTATTTTGTTTCCAGGAAGCCTTTCAGACTCAAATTCACAATCGTCCTTCAGGGACTCTTTTTGTTTTTGGGAGGAAAACAGTGAAATTGAACCTGAAAATAGTCTGTGACACTTTATTTAGTTCCCAGGAAGCCTTTTAGTCTAAAATTCACAATTGTCCTTTGGGGACTCTTTTTGTTTTCTGGAGGAAAACAGTGAAATTGAACCTGAAAATAGTCTGTTAGACTTTATTTAGTTTCAAGGAAGCCTTTCAGACTCAAATTCACAATTGTCCTTTAGGGATTCTTTTTGTTTTCTGGAGGAAAACAGTGAAATTGAACCTGAAAATAGTCTGTGAGACTTTATTTAGTTTCCAGGAAGCCTTTTAATCTAAAATTCACAATCGTCCTTTAGGGACTCTTTTTGTTTTCTGGAGGAAAACAGTGAAATTGAACCTGAAAATAATCTGTTAGACTTTATTTGGTTTCCAGGAAGCCTTTTGGACTAAAATTCACAATTGTCCTTTAGGGACTCTTTTTGTTTTCTGGAGGAAAACAGTGAAATTGAACCTGAAAATAATTTGTTAGACTTTATTTAGTTTCCAGGAAGCCTTTCAGACTCAAATTCATAATCGTCCTTTAGGGACTCTTTTTGGTTTTAGGAGGAAAACAGTGAAATTGAACCTGAAAATAATCTGTTAGACTTTATTTAGTTTCAAGGAAGCCTTTCAGACTCAAATTCACAATTGTCCTTTAGGGACTCTTTTTTTTTCTGGAGGAAAACAGTGAAATTGAACCTGAAAATAGTCTGAGAGGCTTTATTTAGTTTCCAGGAAGCCTTTTGGACTAAAATACACAATCGTCCTTTAGGGACACTTTTTGTTTTCTGGAGGAAAACAGTGAAATTGAACCTGAAAATAATCTGTTAGACTTTATTTAGTTTTCAGAAAGCCTTTTAGACTAAAATTCACAATCGTCCTTTAGGGACTCTTTTTGTTTTCTGGAGGAAAACAGTGAAATTGAACCTGAAAATAGTCTGTTAGACTTTATTTAGTTTCCAGGAAGCCTTTTAGACTAAAATTCACAATTGTCCTTTAGGGACTCTTTTTCTTTTCGGGAGGAAAACAGTGAAATTGAACCTGAAAATAGTCTGTTAGACTTTATTTAGTTTCCAGGAAGCCTTTCAGACTCAAATTCACAATCGTCCTTTAGGGACTCTTTTTGTTTTTGGGAGGAAAACAGTGGAATTGAACCTGAAAATAGTCTGTGAGACTTTATTTAGTTTCCAGGAAGCCTTTTAGTCTAAAATTCACAATTGTCCATTAGGGACTCTTTTTTTTTCGGGAGGAAAACAGTGAAATTGGACCTGAAAATAGTCTGTTAGACTTTATTTAGTTTCAAGGAAGCCTTTTGGACTAAAATTCACAATTGTCCTTTAGGGATTCTTTTTGTTTTCTGGAGGAAAACAGTGAAATTGAACCTGAAAATAGTCTGTGAGACTTTATTTAGTTTCCAGGAAGCCTTTTAATCAAAAATTCACAATCGTCCTTTAGGGATTCTTTTTGTTTTCTGGAGGAAAACAGTGAAATTGAACCTGGAAATAATCTGTTAGACTTTATTTGGTTTCCAGGAAGCCTTTTGGACTAAAATTCACAATTGTCCTTTAGGGACTCTTTTTGTTTTCTGGAGGAAAACAGTGAAATTGAACCTGAAAATAATTTGTTAGACTTTATTTAGTTTCCAGGAAGCCTTTCAGACTCAAATTCACAATCGTCCTTTAGGGACTCTTTTTGGTTTTAGGAGGAAAACAGTGAAATTGAACCTGTAAATAATCTGTTAGACTTTATTTAGTTTCAAGGAAGCCTTTCAGACTCAAATTCACAATTGTCCTTTAGGGACTCTTTTTGTTTTCTGGAGGAAAACAGTGAAATTGAACCTGAAAATAATCTGTTAGACTTTATTGAGTTTTCAGAAAGCCTTTTAGACTAAAATTCACAATCGTCCTTTAGGGACTCTTTTTGTTTTCTGGAGGAAAACAGTGAAATTGAACCTGAAAATAGTCTGTTAGACTTTATTTAGTTTCCAGGAAGCCTTTTAGACTAAAATTCACAATTGTCCTTTAGGGACTCTTTTTCTTTTCGGGAGGAAAACAGTGAAATTGAACCTGAAAATAGTCTTTGAGACTTTATTTAGTTTCCAGGAAGCCTTTCAGACTCAAATTCACAATCGTCTTTTAGGGACTCTTTTTGTTTTTGGGGAGGAGAACAGTGAAATTGAACCTGAAAATAGTCTGAGAGGCTTTATTTAGTTTCCAGGAAGCCTTTTGGACTAAAATACACAATCGTCCTTTAGGGACTCTTTTTGTTTTCTGGAGGAAAACAGTGAAATTGAACCTGAAAATAGTCTGTTAGACTTTATTTAGTTTTCAGAAAGCCTTTTAGACTAAAATTCACAATCGTCCTTTAGGGACTCTTTTTGTTTTCTGGAGGAAAACAGTGAAATTGAACCTGAAAATAGTCTGTTAAACTTTATTTAATTTTCAGAAAGCCTTTTAGACAAAAAAATTCACAATCGTCCTTTAGGGACTCTTTTTGTTTTCGGGAGGAAAACAGTGAAATTGAACCTGAAAATAGTCTGTAAGACTTTATTTAGTTTCCAGGAAGACTTTTAGACTAAAATACACAATTGTCCTTTAGAGACTCTTTTTCTTTTCGGGAGGAAAACAGTGAAATTGAACCTGAAAATAGTCTGTGAGACTTTATTTAGTTCCCAAGAAGCCTTTTAGACTGAAATTCACAATAGTCCTTTAGGGACTCTTTTTGTTTTCTGGAGGAAAACAGTGAAATTGAACCTGAAAATAGTCTGTTAGACTTTATTTAGTTTCCAGGAAGCCTTTTAGACTAAAATTCACAATTGTCCTTTAGGGACTCTTTTTCTTTTCGGGAGGAAAACAGTGAAATTGAACCTGAAAATAGTCTGTTAGACTTTATTTAATTTTCAGAAAGCCTTTTAGACTAAAATTCACAATTGTCCTTTAGGGACTCTTTTTGTTTTCTGGAGGAAAACAGTGAAATTGAACCTGAGAATAGTCTGTGAGACTTTATTTAGTTTCCAGGAAGACTTTTAGACTAAAATTCACAATTGTCCTTTAGGGACTCTTTTTCTTTTCTGGAGGAAAACAGTGAAATTGAACCTGAAAATAGTCTGTGAGACTTTATTTAGTTTCCAGGAAGCCTTCTGGACTAAAATTCACAATTGTCCTTTAGGGACTCTTTTTGTTTTCTGAAGGAAAACAGTGAAATTGAACCTGGAAATAGTCTGTGAGACTTTATTTAGTTATCAGAAAGCCTTTTAGACTAAAATTCACAATCGTCCTTTAGGGACTCTTTTTGTTTTCTGGAGGAAAACAGTGAAATTGAACCTGAAAATAGTCTGTGAGACTTTATTTAGTTTTCAGAAAGCCTTTTAGACTAAAATTGACAATCGTCCTTTAGGGACTCTTTTTGTTTTCTGGAGGAAAACAGTGAAATTGAACCTGGAAATAGTCTGTGAGACTTTATTTAGTTATCAGAAAGCCTTTTAAACTAAAATTCACAATCGTCCTTTAGGGACTCTTTTTGTTTTGGGGAGGAGAACAGTAAAATTGAACCTTAAAATAGTCTGTTAGACTTTATTTAGTTTTCAGAAAGCCTTTTAGACTAAAATTGACAATCGTCCTTTAGGGACTCTTTTTGTTTTCTGGAGGAAAACAGTGAAATTGAACCTGAAAATAGTCTTTGAGACTTTATTTAGTTTCCAGGAAGCCTTTTAGACTAAAATTCACAATTGTCCTTTAGGGACTCTTTTTCTTTTCGGGAGGAAAACAGTGAAATTGAACCTGAAAATAGTCTTTGAGACTTTATTTAGTTTCCAGGAAGCCTTTTAGACTAAAATTCACAATTGTCCTTTAGGGACTCTTTTTGTTTTCGGGAGGGAAATAGTGAAATTGAACCTGAAAATAGTCTGTTAGACTTTATTTAGTTTCCAGGAAGACTTTTAGACTAAAATTCACAATTGTCCTTTAGGGACTCTTTTTGTTTTCTGGAGGAAAACAGTGAAATTGAACCTGGAAATAGTCTGTGAGACTTTATTTAGTTATCAGAAAGCCTTTTAGACAAAAATTCACAATCGTCCTTTAGGGACTCTTTTTGTTTTCTGGAGGAAAACAGTGAAATTGAACCTGGAAATAGTCTGTGAGACTTTATTAAGTTTTCAGAAAGCCTTTTAGACTAAAATTCACAATCGTCCTTTAGGGACTCTTTTTGTTTTCTGGAGGAAAACAGTGAAATTGAACCTGAAAATAGTCTGTGAGACTTTATTTAGTTATCAGAAAGCCTTTTAGACTAAAATTCACAATTGTCCTTTAGGGACTCTTTTTGTTTTCTGGAGGAAAACAGTGAAATTGAACCTGGAAATAGTCTGTGAGACTTTATTTAGTTTTCAGAAAGCCTTTTAGACTAAAATTCACAATCGTCCTTTAGGGACTCTTTTTCTTTTCTGGAGGAAAACAGTGAAATTGAACCTGGAAATAGTCTGTGAGACTTTATTTAGTTATCAGAAAGCCTTTTAAACTAAAATTCACAATCGTCCTTTAGGGACTCTTTTTGTTTTGGGGAGGAGAACAGTAAAATTGAACCTTAAAATAGTCTGTTAGACTTTATTTAGTTTTCAGAAAGCCTTTTAGACTAAAATTGACAATCGTCCTTTAGGGACTCTTTTTGTTTTCTGGAGGAAAACAGTGAAATTGAACCTGAAAATAGTCTTTGAGACTTTATTTAGTTTCCAGGAAGCCTTTTAGACTAAAATTCACAATTGTCCTTTAGGGACTCTTTTTCTTTTCGGGAGGAAAACAGTGAAATTGAACCTGAAAATAGTCTGTGAGACTTTATTTAGTTCCCAAGAAGCCTTTTAGACTAAAATTCACAATAGTCCTTTAGGGACTCTTTTTGTTTTCTGGAGGAAAACAGTGAAATTGAACCTGAAAATAGTCTCTGAGACTTTATTTAGTTTCCAGGAAGACTTTTAGACTAAAATTCACAATTGTCCTTTAGGGACTCTTTTTGTTTTCTGAAGGAAAACAGTGAAATTGAACCTGAAAATAGTCTGTGAGACTTTATTTAGTTTCCAGGAAGCCTGTTAAACTAAAATTCACAATCGTCCTTTAGGGACTCTTTTTGTTTTCTGGAGGAAAACAGTGAAATTGAACCTGAAAATAGTCTGTGAGACTTTATTTAGTTTCCAGGAAGCCTTTTAGACTAAAATTCACAATTGTCCTTTAGGGACTCTTTTTGTTTTCTGGAGGAAAACAGTGAAATGGAACCTGAAAATAGTCTGTTAGACTTTATTTAGTTTCCAGGAAGCCTTCTGGACTAAAATTCACAATCGTCCTTTAGGGACTCTTTTTGTTTTCTGGAGGAAAACAGTGAAATTGAACCTGAAAATAATCTATTAGACTTTATTTAGTTTCCAGGAAGCCTTTTGGACTAAAATTCACAATCGTCCTTTAGGGACTCTTTTTTTTTCTGGAGGAAAGCAGTGAAATTGAACCTGAAAATAGTCTGTGAGACTTTATTTAGTTTTCAGAAAGCCTTTTAGACTAAAATTCACAATTGTCCATTAGGGACTCTTTTTGTTTTCTGGAGGAAAACAGTGAAATTGAAGCTGAAAATAGTCTGAGAGGCTTTATTTAGTTTCCAGGAAGCCTTTTAGACTAAAATTCACAATCGTCCTTCAGGGACTCTTTTCGTTTTTGGGAGGAGAACAGTGAAATTGAACCTGAAAATAGTCTGTTAGACTCTATTTAGTTTTCAGAAAGCCTTTTAGACTAAAATTCACAATTGTCCTTTAGGGACTCTTTTTGTTTTCTGGAGGAAAACAGTGAAATTGAACCTGAAAATAGTCTTTGAGACTTTATTTAGTTTCCAGGAAGCTTTTTAGACTAAAATTCACAATTGTCCATTAGGGACTCTTTTTTTTTTCGGGAGGAAAACAGTGAAATTGAACCTGAAAATAGTCTTTGAGACTTTATTTAGTTTCCAGGAAGCATTTTAGACTAAAATTCACAATTGTCCTTTAGGGACTCTTTTTCTTTTCGGGAGGAAAACAGTGAAATTGAACCTGAAAATAGTCTTTGAGACTTTATTTAGTTTCCAGGAAGCCTTTTAGACTAAAATTCACAATCGTCCTTTAGGGACTCTTTTTGTTTTCGGGAGGGAAATAGTGAAATTGAACCTGAAAATAGTCTGTTAGACTTTATTTAGTTTCCAGGAAGACTTTTAGACTAAAATTCACAATTGTCCTTTAGGGACTCTTTTTGTTTTCTGGAGGAAAACAGTGAAATTGAACCTGAAAATAGTCTGTGAGACTTTATTTAGTTTCCAGGAAGACTTTTAGACTAAAATTCACAATCGTCCTTTAGGGACTCTTTTTGTTTTCTGGAGGAAAACAGTGAAATTGAACCTGAAAATAGTCTGTGAGACTTTTTTTAGTTATCAGAAAGCCTTTTAGACTAAAATTCACAATCGTCCGTTAGGGACTCTTTTTGTTTTCTGGAGGAAAACAGTGAAATTGAACCTGGAAATAGTCTCTGAGACTTTATTTAGTTATCAGAAAGCCTTTTAGACTAAAATTCACAATCGTCCTTTAGGGACTCTTTTTGTTTTCTGGAGGAAAACAGTGAAATTGAACCTGAAAATAGTCTGTGAGACTTTATTTAGTTTTCAGAAAGCCTTTTAGACTAAAATTGACAATCGTCCTTTAGGGACTCTTTTTGTTTTCTGGAGGAAAACAGTGAAATTGAACCTGAAAATAGTCTGTGAGACTTTATTTAGTTTCCAGGAAGCCTTTTAGACTAAAATTCACAATTGTCCTTTAGGGACTCTTTTTCTTTTCGGGAGGAAAACAGTGAAATTGAACCTGAAAATAGTCTGTTAGACTTTATTTAATTTTCAGAAAGCCTTTTAGACTAAAATTCACAATTGTCCTTTAGGGACTCTTTTTGTTTTCTGGAGGAAAACAGTGAAATTGAACCTGAAAATAGTCTGTGAGACTTTATTTAGTTTCCAGGAAGACTTTTAGACTAAAATTCACAATTGTCCTTTAGGGACTCTTTTTGTTTTCTGGAGGAAAACAGTGAAATTGAACCTGAAAATAGTCTGTGAGACTTTATTTAGTTTTCAGAAAGCCTTTTAGACTAAAATTCACAATCGTCCTTTAGGGACTCTTTTTGTTTTCTGGAGGAAAACAGTGAAATTGAACCTGGAAATAGTCTGTGAGACTTTATTTAGTTATCAGAAAGCCTTTTAAACTAAAATTGACAATCGTCCTTTAGGGACTCTTTTTGTTTTGGGGAGGAGAACAGTAAAATTGAACCTTAAAATAGTCTGTTAGACTTTATTTAGTTTTCAGAAAGCCTTTTAGACTAAAATTCACAATCGTCCTTTAGGGACTCTTTTTGTTTTCTGGAGGAAAACAGTGAAATTGAACCTGAAAATAGTCTTTGAGACTTTATTTAGTTTCCAGGAAGCCTTTTAGACTAAAATTCACAATTGTCCTTTAGGGACTCTTTTTGTTTTCGGGAGGGAAATAGTGAAATTGAACCTGAAAATAGTCTGTTAGACTTTATTTAGTTTCCAGGAAGCCTTTTAGACTAAAATTCACAATAGTCCTTTAGGGACTCTTTTTGTTTTCTGGAGGAAAACAGTGAAATTGAACCTGAAAATAGTCTGTGAGACTTTATTTAGTTTCCAGGAAGACTTTTAGACTAAAATTCACAATCGTCCTTTAGGGACTCTTTTTGTTTTCTGGAGGAAAACAGTGAAATTGAACCTGAAAATAGTCTGTGAGACTTTATTTAGTTTTCAGAAAGCCTTTTAGACTAAAATTCACAATCGTCCTTTAGGGACTCTTTTTGTTTTCTGGAGGAAAACAGTGAAATTGAACCTGGAAATAGTCTGTGAGACTTTATTTAGTTATCAGAAAGCCTTTTAGACAAAAATTCACAATCGTCCTTTAGGGACTCTTTTTCTTTTCTGGAGGAAAACAGTGAAATTGAACCTGGAAATAGTCTGTGAGACTTTATTTAGTTTTCAGAAAGCCTTTTAGACTAAAATTCACAATCGTCCTTTAGGGACTCTTTTTGTTTTCTGGAGGAAAACAGTGAAATTGAACCTGGAAATAGTCTGTGAGACTTTATTTAGTTATCAGAAAGCCTTTTAGACTAAAATTCACGATTGTCCTTTAGGGACTCTTTTTGTTTTCGGGAGGAAAACAGTGAAATTGAACCTGATAATAGTCTGTGAGACTTTATTTAGTTTCCAGGAAGACTTTTAGACTAAAATTCACAATTGTCCTTTAGGGACTCTTTTTCTTTTCGGGAGGAAAACAGTGAAATTGAACCTGAAAATAGTCTGTGAGACTTTATTTAGTTTCCAGGAAGCCTTCTGGACTAAAATTCACAATTGTCCTTTAGGGACTCTTTTTGTTTTCTGGAGGAAAACAGTGAAATTGAACCTGAAAATAATCTGTTAGACTTTATTTAGTTTCCTGGAAGCCTTTTGGACTAAAATTCACAATCGTCCTTTAGGGACTCTTTTTGTTTTCTGGAGGAAAACAGTGAAATTGAACCTGGAAATAATCTGTGAGACTTTATTTAGTTATCAGAAAGCCTTTTAGACTAAAATTCACAATCGTCCTTTAGGGACTCTTTTTGTTTTCTGGAGGAAAACAGTGAAATTGAACCTGAAAATAGTCTGTGAGACTTTATTTAGTTTTCAGAAAGCCTTTTAGACTAAAATTCACAATCGTCCTTTAGGGACTCTTTTTGTTTTCTGGAGGAAAACAATGAAATTGAACCTGGAAGTAGTCTGTGAGACTTTATTTAGTTATCAGAAAGCCTTTTAAACTAAAATTCACAATCGTCCTTTAGGGACTCTTTTTGTTTTGGGGAGGAGAACAGTAAAATTGAACCTTAAAATAGTCTGTTAGACTTTATTTAGTTTTCAGAAAGCCTTTTAGACTAAAATTGACAATCGTCCTTTAGGGACTCTTTTTGTTTTCTTGAGGAAAACAGTGAAATTGAACCTGAAAATAGTCTTTGAGACTTTATTTAGTTTCCAGGAAGCCTTTTAGACTAAAATTCACAATTGTCCTTTAGGGACTCTTTTTCTTTTCGGGAGGAAAACAGTGAAATTGAACCTGAAAATAGTCTGTTAGACTTTATTTAGTTTCCAGGAAGCCTTTTAGACTAAAATTCACAATTGTCCTTTAGGGACTCTTTTTGTTTTCGGGAGGGAAATAGTGAAATTGAACCTGAAAATAGTCTGTTAGACTTTATTTAGTTTCCAGGAAGACTTTTAGACTAAAATTCACAATTGTCCTTTAGGGACTCTTTTTCTTTTCGGGAGGAAAACAGTGAAATTGAACCTGAAAATAGTCTGTGAGACTTTATTTAGTTTCCAGGAAGACTTTTAGACTAAAATTCACAATCGTCCTTTAGGGACTCTTTTTGTTTTCTGGAGGAAAACAGTGAAATTGAACCTGAAAATAGTCTGTGAGACTTTATTTAGTTTTCAGAAAGCCTTTTAGACTAAAATTCACAATCGTCCTTTAGGGACTCTTTTTGTTTTCTGGAGGAAAACAGTGAAATTGAACCTGGAAATAGTCTGTGAGACTTTATTTAGTTATCAGAAAGCCTTTTAGACAAAAATTCACAATCGTCCTTTAGGGACTCTTTTTGTTTTCTCGAGGAAAACAGTGAAATTGAACCTGGAAATAGTCTGTGAGACTTTATTTAGTTTTCAGAAAGCCTTTTAGACTAAAATTCACAATCGTCCTTTAGGGACTCTTTTTGTTTTCTGGAGGAAAACAGTGAAATTGAACCTGGAAATAGTCTGTGAGACTTTATTTAGTTATCAGAAAGCCTTTTAAACTAAAATTCACAATCGTCCTTTAGGGACTCTTTTTGTTTTGGGGAGGAGAACAGTAAAATTGAACCTTAAAATAGTCTGTTAGACTTTATTTATTTTCCAGAAAGCCTTTTAGACTAAAATTCACAATCGTCCTTTAGGGACTCTTTTTGTTTTCTGGAGGAAAACAGTGAAATTGAACCTGAAAATAGTCTTTGAGACTTTATTTAGTTATCAGAAAGCCTTTTAAACTAAAATTCACAATTGTCCATTATGGACTCTTTTTTTTTTCGGGAGGAAAACAGTGAAATTGAACCTGAAAATAGTCTGTGAGACTTTATTTAGTTTCCAGGAAGCCTTTTAGACTAAAATTCACAATTGTCCTTTAGGGACTCTTTTTGTTTTCTGGAGGAAAACAGTGAAATTGAACCTGAAAATAGTTTTTGAGACTTTATTTAGTTTCCAGGAAGCCTTTTAGACTAAAATTCACAATTGTCCTTTAGGGACTCTTTTTGTTTTCGGGAGGGAAACAGTGAAATTGAACCTGAAAATAGTCTGTTAGACTTTATTTAGTTTCCAGGAAGACTTTTAGACTAAAATTCACAATTGTCCTTTAGGGACTCTTTTTGTTTTCTGGAGGAAAACAGTGAAATTGAACCTGAAAATAGTCTGTGAGACTTTATTTAGTTTCCAGGAAGACTTTTAGACTAAAATTCACAATCGTCCTTTAGGGACTCTTTTTGTTTTCTGGAGGAAAACAGTGAAATTGAACCTGAAAATAGTCTGTGAGACTTTATTTAGTTTTCAGAAAGCCTTTTAGACTAAAATTCACAATCGTCCTTTAGGGACTCTTTTTGTTTTCTGGAGGAAAACAGTGAAATTGAACCTGGAAATAGTCTGTGAGACTTTATTTAGTTATCAGAAAGCCTTTTAGACTAAAATTCACAATCGTCCTTTAGGGACTCTTTTTGTTTTCTGGAGGAAAACAGTGAAATTGAACCTGGAAATAGTCTGTGAGACTTTATTTAGTTTCCAGGAAGCCTTTTAGACTAAAATTCACAATTGTCCTTTAGGGACTCTTTTTGTTTTCTGGAGGAAAACAGTGAAATTGAACCTGAAAATAGTCTGTGAGACTTTATTTAGTTTCCAGGAAGCCTTCTGGACTAAAATTGACAATCGTCCTTTAGGGACTCTTTTTGATTTCAGGAGGAAAACAGTGAAATTGAACCTGAAAATAGTCTGTAAGACTTTATTTAGTTTCCAGGAAGTCTTTTAGACTAAAATTCACAATCGTCCTTTAGGGACTCATTTTGTTTTGGGGGGGAGAACAGTGAAATTGAACCTGAAAATAGTCTGTTAGACTTTATTTAATTTTCAGAAAGCCTTTTAGACTAAAATTCACGATTGACCTTTAGGGACTCTTTTTGTTTTCGGGAGGAAAACAGTGAAATTGAACCTGAAAATAGTCTTTGAGACTTTATTTAGTTTTCAGGAAGCCTTCTAGACTTAAATTCACGATTGACCTTTAGGGACTCTTTTTGTTTTCGGGAGGAAAACAGTGAAATTGAACCTGAAAATAGTCTGCAAGATTTTGTTTTTTTTCCAAGAAGCCTTCTGGACTAAAATTCACAATCGTCCTTTAGGGACTCTTTTTGTTTTCTGGAGGAAAACAGTGAAATTGAACCTGAAAATAGTCTTTGAGACTTCATTTAGTTTCCAGGAAGCCTTCTTGACTCAAATTCACAATTGTCCTTTAGGGACTCTTTTTGTTTTCAGGAGGAAAACAGTGAAATTGAACATGAAAATAGTCTGTGAGACTCTATTTATTTTTTGGGAAGTCTATGAGACTGAAAATTCACTAAGGTTTTGTCAATACTCTTTTTGTTTTCTGGAGGAAACCAGTGAAATTAAACCTTGAAATAGTCTGCTGGACTTTATTTTGTTCCAAAGAATCCTTTAAGACTGATATTCACAATGGTCTCTTCAAGACTTTTCCCGTTTTCAGGAGGAAACCAGTGTAATTAAACCTGAAAATAGTCTGTGACACTTTATTTTGTTTCCAGGAACCTTTAAGATTGATATCAACAATGGTCTCTTCAAGACTCCTATCGTTTTCGGGAGGAAGCCAGTTGAATTGAAACTGGAAAAAGTCTGCGAGACTTTATTTTGTTTCAAGGAAGCTTTTAAGACTGAAATTTGCAATGGTTTCTCCAATACTCATTTTGTTTTCGGATGGAAGCCAGTTAAATTGAAACTGAAAATAGTCCGTGAGACTTTATTTTGTATCCAGGAAGCCTTTTAGATTGAAATTCATAATTATCTCTTCAAGATGCTTTCCATTTCTGGGAGGAAACTAGTGAAATTGAACCAGTAAATAGTCTGTGAGACTTTAATTTGTTTCCAGGTGGCTTTTGAGACTGAAATTCACAATGGTCTCTTCAGCACTCTTTTTGTTTTCAGGAGGAAGCCAGTGAAAATAGTCTATGACACATTATTTCATTTTTAGCAAGTGTATGAGACTGAAATTCACAATGGTCTCTTCAAGACTTTTTTCGTTTTCAGGGGACGCCAGTGAAATTGAACCTGAATATAGTCTGAAAGACTTTATTTTGTTTACAGAAAGCCTTTAAGACTCATATTCACAATGGTCTCTTCAAGACCTTTCCCGTTTTCAGTAGGAAACCAGTGATATTGAACCTGAAAATAGTCTTTAAGACTATATTTCGTTCTTGGGAAATCTATGAGACTGAAATTCACAAAGGTCTCTTAGAGACCTTTTTCTTTTTCAGGAGGAAGCCAGTGAAATTGAACCCGAAAATAGTATGTGAGACTTTATTTTTTCTCTTCAAGACTCTTTTTGTTTTTTGGAGGTAACCAGTGAGATTAAACTTGAGAATAATCTTTGGGACTTCATTTTGTTCTCAGGAAACCTTTAAGACTGAAATTCAAAATGCTGAAAAAAGTCTGCGAGACTTTATTTTGTTCCCAGGAAGCTTTTAAGACTGAAATTTGCAATGGTTTCTCCAATACTCTTTTTGTTTTCGGATGGAAGCCAGTTAAATTGAAACTGAAAATAGTCTGTGAGACTTAATTTTGTTTCCAGGAAGCTTTTAAGACTGAAATTCACAAATGTATTTTCGAAACTGTTTTTATTTTCAGGGGGGGGCTAGTAAAATTGAACCAGAAAAATGTCGGTGAGACTTTATTTTGTTCCTGGGATGCCTTTAAGACGGAAATTCACACTTGTCTCTTCGAGATTCTTTTCAAGTTTGGGGGGAAACCAGTGAAATAGAACTTGAAAATAGTCTGTGAGACTTTATTTAGTTTCCATGAGTCCTTTCAGACAAAAATTCACAATTGTCCTTTAGAGTTTCTTTTTTTTTTCTGGAGGAAAACAGTGAAATTGAACCTGTAAATTGTCTGTGACACTTTATTTTGTATCCAGGAACCTTTAAGATTGATATCAACAATGGTCTCTTCAAGACTTATTTTTTTTTCGGGAGGGAGCCAGTTGAATTGAACCAGAAAAAAGTCTGCGAGACTTTATTTTTTTTCCAGGAAGCTTCTAAGACTGAAATATGCAATGGTTTCTCCAGTAATCTTTTTGTTTTCGGATGGAAGCCAGTTAAATTTAAACTGAAAATAGTCTGTGAGACTTTATTTAGTTTCCAGGAAGCCTTTCAGACTCAAATTCACAATCGTCCTTTAGGGACTCTTTTTGTTTTTGGGAGGAAAACAGTGAAATTGAACCTGAAAATAGTCTGTGAGACTTTATTTAGTTTCCAGGAAGCCTTTTAGTCTAAAATTCACAATTGTCCTTTAGGGACTCTTTTTGTTTTCTGGAGGAAAACAGTGAAATTGAACCAGAAAATAGTCTGTTAGACTTTATTTAGTTTCAAGGAAGCCTTTCAGACTCAAATTCACAATTGTCCTTTAGGGACTCTTTTTGTTTTCGGGAGAAAAACAGTGTAATTGAACCTGAAAATAGTCCGTTAGACTTTATTTAGTTTCCAGGAAGCCTTTTGGACTAAAATTCACAATCGTCCTTTAGGGACTCTTTTTGTTTTCTGGAGGAAAACAGTGAAATTGAACCTGAAAATAGTCTGTTAGACTTTATTTAGTTTCCAGGAAACCTTTTAGACTAAAATTGACAATCGTCCTTTAGGGACTCTTTTTGTTTTCGGGAGGAAAACAGTGAAATTGAACCTGAAAATAGTCTGTGAGACTTTATTTAGTTTCCAGGAAGCCTTTTAGACTAAAATTCACAATTGTCCTTTAGGGACTCTTTTTGTTTTCGGGAGGAAAACAGTGAAATTGAACCTGAAAATAGTCTGCGAGACTTTATTTATTTTCCAGGAAGCCTTCTGGACTAAAATTCACAACAGTCCTTTAGGGACTCTTTTTGTTTTCGGGAGGAAAACAGTGAAATTGAACCTGAAAATAGTCTGTGAGACTTTATTTAGTTTCCAGGAAGCCTTTTAGACTAAAATGCACAATTGACCTTTAGGGACTCTTTTTGTTTTCGGGTTGAAAACAGTGAAATTGAACCTGAAAATAGTCTGTGAGACTTTATTTAGTTTCCAGGAATTCTTTAAGACTGATATTCACAATCGTCTCTTCAAGACTTTTCCTGTTTTCAGGAGGAAACCAGTGTAATTAAACCTGAAAATAGTCTGTGACACTTTATTTTGTTTCCAGGAACCTTTAAGATTGATATCAACAATGGTCTCTTCCTATCGTTTTCGGGAGGAAGCCAGTTGAATTGAAACTGAAAAAAGTCTGCGAGACTTTATTTTGTTTCCAGGAAGCTTTTAAGACTGAAATTTGCAATGGTTTCTCCAATACTCATTTTGTTTTCGGATGGGAGCCAGTTAAATTGAAACTGAAAATAGTCCGTGAGACTTTATTTTGTATCCAGGAAGCCTTTTAGATTGAAATTCATAATTATTTCTTCAAGATGCTTTCCATTTCTGGGAGGAAACTAGTGAAATTGAACCAGTAAATAGTCTGTGAGACTTTAATTTGTTTCCAGGGGGCTTTTGAGACTGAAATTCACAATGGTCTCTTCAGCACTCTTTTTGTTTTCAGGAGGAAGCCAGTGAAAATAGTTTATGACACTTTATTTCGTTTTTAGCACATCTATGAGACTGAAATTCACAATGGTCTCTTCAAGACTCTTTTCGTTTTCAGGGAGAAGCCAGTGAAATTGAACCTGAAAATAGTCTGAAAGACTTTATTTTGTTTACAGAAAGCCTTTAAGACTCATATTCACAATGGTCTCTTCAAGACCTTTTCCGTTTTCAGTAGGAAACCAGTGATATTGAACCTGAAAATAGTCTTTAAGACTATATTTCGTTCTTGGGAAATCTATGAGACTGAAATTCACAAAGGTCTCTTAGAGACCTTTTTCTTTTTCAGGAGGAAGCCAGTGAAATTGAACCCGAAAATAGTATGTGAGACTTCATTTTTTCTCTTCAAGACTCTTTTTGTTTTTGGGAGGTAACCAGTGAGATTAAACTTGAGAATAATCTTTGGGACTTCATTTTGTTCTCAGGAAACCTTTAAGACTGAAATTCAAAATGCTGAAAAAAGTCTGCGAGACTTTATTTTGTTCCCAGGAAGCTTTTAAGACTGAAAATTTGCAATGGTTTCTCCAATACTCTTTTTGTTTTCGCATAGAAGCCAGTTAAATTGAAACTGAAAATAGTCTGTGAGACTTAATTTTGTTTCCAGGAAGCTTTTAAGACTGAAATTCACGAATGTCTCTTCGAAACTGTTTATATTTTCAGGGGGGAGCTAGTAAAATTGAACCAGAAAAATGTCGGTGAGACTTTATTTTGTTCCCGGGATGCCTTTAAGACGGAAATTCACACTTGTCTCTTCGAGATTCTTTTCAATTTTGGGGGGAAGCCAGTGAAATAGAACTTGAAAATAGTCTGTGAGACTTTATTTAGTTTCCATGAGTCTTTTCAGACAAAAATTCACAATTGTCCTTTAGAGTTTCTTTTTTTTTTTTGGGAGGAAAACAGTGAAATTGAACCTGAAAATAGTCTATGGGACTTTATTCAGTTTTCAGGAAGTCTTTCCGACTAAAATTCACAATTGTCCTTCAGGGACTCTCTTTGTTTTCGGGAGGAAAACAGTGAAATTGATCCTGAAAATAGTCTGTGAGACTTTATTTTGTTTCCAGGAAGCCTTTCAGACTCATATTCACACTTGTCTTTCAGGGACTCTTTTTGTTTTTTGGAGGAAAACAGTGAAATTGAACCTGAAAATAATCTGTTAGACTTTATTTAGTTTCCAGGAAGCCTTCTGGACTAAAATTCACAACTGTCCTTTAGGGACTCTTTTTGTTTTTGGGAGGAAAACAGTGATATTGAACCTGAAAATAGTCTGTTAGACTTTATTTAGTTTCCAGGAAGCCATTTAGATTAAAATTCACAATTGTCCTTTAGGGACTCTTTTTTTTTTCGGGAGGAAAACAGTGGAATTTAACCTGATAATAGTCTATGAGACTTCATTTAGTTTCCACGAAGCCTTTTAGTATAAAATTCACTATTGTCCTTGAGGGACTCTTTTTGTTTTCTGGAGAAAAACAGTGAAATTGAACCTGAAAATAGTCTGTTAGACTTTATTTAGTTTCCAGGGAGCCTTCTGGACTAAAATTCACGATAGTCCATTGGGGACACTTTTTGTTTTCTGGAGGAAAACAGTGAAATTGAACCTGAAAATAGTCTGTTAGACTTTATTTAGTTTCCAGGAAGCCTTTTAGTCTAAAATTCACAATTGTCTTTCAGGGACTCTTTTTGTTTTCTGGAGGAAAACAGTGGAATTGAACCTGAAAATAATCTGTGAGACTTTATTTAGTTTCCAGGGAGCCTTCTGGACTAAAATTCACGATTGTCCATTGGGGACACTTTTTGTTTTCTGGAGGAAAACAGTGAAATTGAACCTGAAAATAGTCTGTTAGACTTTATTTAGTTTCCAGGAAGCCTTTTAGTCTAAAATTCACAATTGTCTTTTAGGGACTCTTCTTGTTTTCTGGAGGAAAACAGTGGAATTGAACCTGAAAATAATCTGTTAGACTTTATTTAGTTTCCAGGAAGCCTTTTAGACTAAAATGCACAATTGTCCTCCGGGGACTCTTTTTGTTTTCGGGAGGAAAACAGTGAAAATGAACCTGAAAATAGTCTGCGAGACTTTATTTATTTACTAGGAAGCCTTCTGGACTAAAATTCACAACTGTCTTTTAGGGACTCTTTTTGTTTTTGGGAGGAAAACAGTGAAATTGAACCTGAAAATAGTCTGTTTGACTTTATTTAGTTTCAAGGAAGCCTTTTAGACTCATATTCACAATTGTCCTTTAGGGACTCTTTTTGTTTTCGGGAGGAAAACAGTGAAATTGAACCTGAAAATAGTCTGTGAGACTTTATTTTGTTTTCAGGAAGCCTCTGAGAATGATATTCACAATGGGTTTTCTCAAGACTCTTTCTGTTTTCGGGAGGAAAACAGTGAAATTGAACCTCAATATCGTCTGTGACTTTTTATTTTGTGTCTAAGAAGCTTTGAAGACTGAAATTCACAATGGTGTCTTCAAGCCTCTTTTGTTTTCAGGAAGAAGCCAGTGAAATCGAACGTGAAAATCGTCTGTGAGACTTCATTTTGTTTATGGTAAGTATATGAGACTGAAATTTACAATCGTGTTTTCAAGACTCTTTCTGTTACCGGGAGGAAGCCCGTAAAATTGTACCTGAAAATATTCAGTTAGATTTTAATTTTTTACCAGGAAGCTTTCAAGACTGATATTCACATAGGTCACTTCAAGACTGTTTCTGTTTTTCGGGAGGAAGCCAGTGAAATTGAAACTGAAAATAGTCTGTGAGACTTTATATCGTTTTTGGGTAGTCTTTGAGACTGAAATTCACAATGGTTTTTTCAAGACTCTTTTTGTTTCTGGGATGAAGCCAGTGATAGAAATCTGGAAATAGTCTGTGAGATCTTATTTTGTTTCCCGGAAGCCTTTACCACTGATATTCACGATGTTCTCTTCAAGACTCTTTTTGTTTTCGGAAGGGAGCCTGTGAAATTGAACGTTGAAATAAATTATGAAAATTTATTTTGTTTTCAAAAAGCCTATAAATTGAAATTCACAATTGTCCCTTCAAGACTCTTTTTGTTTTGGGAGGAAGCCAGTGAAATTGAAACTGAAAATAGAGTCTGAGAACTTATTTTGTATCCAGGAAGCCTTTAAGAATGATATTCTCAATGGTCTTTTCAAAACACTTTTTAGTTTTGGGAACGAAGCCTGTGAAATCAAACCTGAAAATAGTTTGTGAGACTACATTGTTCACTGAGAGCCTTTAGGACTGAGGTTCACAATGATCTCTTCGAAACTTTTTTCGTTCCTGGGAGGGAACCCAAGAAATTGAACCAGAAAATAGTCTGTGAGACTTTATTCCGTTTATGGGAAGTGTATGAGACTTAAATTCACAAAAGTCTCTTCAAGATTCTTTTTGTTACCGGGAGGAAGCCCGTAAAATTGTACCTAAAAATATTCAGTTAGATTTTAATTTTTTTTCCCAGGGAGCTTTCAAGACTGATATTCACATAGGTCACCTCAACACTCTTTTTGTTTTCGGGAGGAAGCCAATTAAGTTGAAACTAAAAATAGTCTGTGAGACTTTATCTCGTTTTTGTGTAGTTTGAGAGACTGAAATTCACAATCGTGTCTTCAAAACTCTTTTCGTTTCCAGGGGGATGCCCATGAAATTGTACCTGAAAATATTCTGTGGGACTTTATTTCGTTTTTGGGAAGTTTATGAGATTGATATCCACAATGGTCTCTCCAAGACTCTTTTCGTTTCTGGGAGGAAACCAGTGAAATTGAACCTGAAAATAGTCTGTGAGACTTTATTTCGTTCCCAGGAAGCCTTTAAGACTAATACTTTCAATGGTTTATTCAAGACTCTTTTCGTTTCCGGGATGAAACCAGTGAAATTGAACCAGGATATAGTCCGTGAGACTTTAATTTGTTTCCATGTAGCTTTTAGCGATGAAATTCTGTATGGTCTCTCCGAGACACTATTCGTTTTTGGGAGGAAGCCAGTAAAATCGAATTCAAAAATAGTCTGTGATACTTTATCTTGTTTCCAGGAAGCCTTTGACATCGATATTCACGATAGTGTTTTCAAGACTCTTTCTGTTTCCAGGAGGAAACCAGTGAAATTGAGCCTGAAAATAGTCTTTGAGACTTCATTTTGTTTCCAGGAAGCCTTTGAGACTGAAATTCACAATTGTTCCTTCGAAACTCTATTTGTTTTTTTGAGGAAGCCAGTGAAGTTGAACCTGGAAATAGTCTGTGAGACTTTATTTTCTTTCCAGGAAGCCTTTAAGAATGATATTCACAATGGTCTCTTCAATACTGATTTTTGTTTCCGGGAGGAAGCCAGTGGAATTTAACCTGAAATTAGTCTTTGAGACATTATTTTGTTTCCAGAGAGTTTTTATGACTGATATTCACAATAGTCTCTTCAAGAATCTTTTCATTTTCGGGAGGAAAACAGTGAAATTGAACCAGGAAATAATCTGTGAGACTTTATTTTGTTTCCATGTAGCTTTCAAGACTGAAATTCACTATGGTCTCTGCGCGACTCTTTTCGTTTTGGGGAGGAAGCCAGTGAAACTGTACTTGAAAATAGTCTTTGAGATTTTATCTTGTTTCCGGGAAGCCTTTAAGAATGATATTCACAATAGTGTCTTCAAGACTCTTTTTGTTTCCGGGAGGAAACCAGTGAAATTGAGCCTGAAAATAGTCTTTGATATTTTTTTCGTTTCCAGGAAGCCTTTGAGACTGAAATTCACAATTGTCCCTTCGAAACTCTTCTTGTTTTTTTGAGGAAGCCAGTGAAATTGAACCTGGAAATAGTCTGTGAGACTTTATTTCCTTTCAAGGAAGCCTTTAGAAATGATATTCACAATGGTCTCTTCAATACTGATTTTTGTTTCCGGGAGGAAGCCAGTTGAATTTAACCCGAAATTAGTCTGTGAGACATTATCTTGTTTCCAGGAAGCCTTTAAGAATGATATTATAATAGTGTCTTCAAGACTCTTTTTGTTTCCGGGAGGAAATCAGTGAAATTGAGCCTGAAAATAGTCTTTGAGACTTTATTTTGTTTCCACAAAGCCTTTAAGACTGAAATTCACTATGGTCTCTTCGAGACTCTCTTTGTTTTCGGGAGGTAGCCAGTGGAATTTAACCTGAAAATAGTCAGTGAGTCACTATTTTGTTTCCAGAGAGCTTTTATGACTGATACTCTCAATAGTCTCTTTAAGACTCTTTTTCGTTTCCGGGAGGAAGCCAGTGAAATTGAACCAGGATATAGTCTGTGAGACTTCATTTTGTTTCCATGTAGCTTTTAAGACTGAAATTGACTATGGTCTCTTCGAGACTCTTTTCGTTTTGGGGAGGAAGCCAGTAAAATCGAATTTAAAAATAGTCTTTGATACTTTATTTTGTTTCCAGGAAGCCTTCAACATTGATATTCACAAAAGTGTTTTCAAGACTCTTTTTGTTCCCGGGAGGAAACCAGTGAAATTGAGCCTGAAAATCGTCTTTGAGACTTTATTTTGTTTCCATGAAGCCTTTAAGACTGAAATTCACTATGATCTCTTTGAGACTCTTTTTGTTTTCGGGAGGAAAACAGTGAAATAGAACCTGAAAATAGTCCATGAGAATTTTTTTTGTTTCCAGGAATCCTTTAAGAATGATATTCACAATAGTCCTGGAGGATACCAGTGAAATTGAACCTGAAATCGTCAGGTCCAATCTGACAGGCTTCACAAATCATTATCCACATTCAAAGACATAAAAACGAGATGTATCTGATTGACGATTCCATTTTCATCACAACATCGACACGCTCAAAAGAACAAACATCCGAATTTCCAAAAAAAGTCAACATTCATAATTTTGAGAAAAATCTAAAGCAACTCAATGCCTAAATCCTGGTGGCAAAGATAAACAATGATACTATTCACCGCTAGCATACATATGATCTCTGAAATCACCACATATATATTAGCGGCAACGGCCAATACTACACTTAATATCAATGCAATCACAACTAAAAATGCCAAGGCAATGAGTAGAAGGCGATGCTTCTGCTTCATCCTCTGTTTCACTGCAGAAGCATTGCCAGGCAATCTTGTTCGAGGAAGATGACCCCTATTAGCTGCCCCTATGGTTGGTGTTGAGGCATCCTCAATCCTGGATGGTAGTTGAGCGAAGTGCACCCGGTGAGACGGAGCCTCTACCATCGGTAGGACAGTAGCAACGGATGTTGAGGCTCCCTCTACGCCTGGCAACGGTCTCTCCATATCCAGCGTGCACATTGGAGGACTCATAGCGATCGGTGGGTCCTCACCCACCTCTATGATAAAAGGGGTAATTGCCACTTCGACGCTTTCTGATGGTGCAGATGGTTCAGTTGGCTGGCTTGTTTTGTTGCTCATTTTGGGCCGTTTGTCTTGTTATGAAATATGCAATTAATTTATGTCAAGCTATTTGATTGTTTTTAAGTGAGAAAAACTTGGATCAATGAAATTTTAACAGTAAATTAAAGAAATGTTTGTAGTTTTGTTCATAAAACAAGACTTGCGTAATGTTTTCTTCCGATACGGCAGAATATTAAGATGGCGTTCGGTTGTCATGGTGATAACGTTCACTGATCGTATGGAAATAAGCTTGACCATATTTGGAAACGTTTTCATGGATTATATTTCATAGCTACGTATATATTCATTATTCTTTATTAAATAAAATGTCTGTAAGTGCTTATCAATATCTGAAATACATTATATAAATATTTATATGTATGTATATATATATGTATATATATATGTATGTATATATATATATATATATATATATATATATTTAACACCATCATCATTCCATGTACTCCAAGATGAACCCTTAATGATCTCTCTCTATCTCTCTCTCCTTCTCTCTCTCTCTTTCTCTCTCTCTCTCTCTCTCTCCTTCTCTCTCTCTCCGTTGAATCGCTTTACAACTCCCACAGGTATCTACTTTGTTTATATATATATATATATATATATATATATATATATATATATATATATATATATATATATATATATATATACACACATATATATATATATATATTTATATATATATATATATATATATATATATATATATATATATATATATACATATATATATATATATATATATATATCAGTAATTACCAAGACCTGCAGATTAACATCATGAAGCCATTGGATGATATTATAATCAAGCAGGCTAAGTGAAAACTCAAACAACGACAAGTTTCATCTGACTCTAAAAAAACAAGACCCAACATTCAAGAGATCTGATTCATTGAAGTGAAAAACTTCAAATATGAATACCTAAAGCGTACTGTACTCTACTGACAGCGCAGACTAACAGTGGAGATTTTACTATCCCAAATTCCTGAGGATTGTTGTTGTGGTTGTTGTGGTACAAAAACAAAGTCAACCCCAAACTTGGACGGGAGTTCGGCTAGATTGATAAAACTCACAAAAACAAATACAACATCAATTTATTTTATTCATTCGTTTATCATTTGACAGAAAATATTTTTATTGTTTAATCTGCGTTGACTTAGAAATTGCACTACTACAATGCGAACTGTTCAGTGTTGATTCAATATGTTTATGTTTGGAAATATGGATATTGATAATAAACAATATTTCTAGGGAGGCTATAACCAGTTGTAAAAGGTAAAGAATTCAGTGGTTGACCACCCATGAGTAAGGATTTCGAGCACATTCTGAGACTCAGAGAATTCGGCTGGGAAGTCCAACAGTGGTAATCATGAGAGGGTCGCTGGAAATATGTTATGGCTTCAAATATGTCGCATTTTCGTTGAATAAATATGTTTTTTATTTCACACAGTCCTTCATGTTATTATCAAAGAAATAATTTCATAAACAATTAAAAAATCAGTTGATGCAAATAAATCTGTTTTTTTGTTGTTTAATGTGTCGCATTTTGGTTAAATAGATATATACATATATATATATCATAAATGAATATATTTTGAAAGAAAAAAAAACACATTTTTATTCATTCTGAACTTTCCAATATTTTTCACAATTTCTTACACAACGATGCGTTTTTTTTTTCTATTCATTCTGATGAAGATCAATGAGGCCTAACTGGTGACTGAAGGCCTGAAATTGGATTCCCTGTGATAGAAGCGTACGTTCGGCTGTATGGTGTGTCTGTGTGTCGGATGGGGGTCGGGACTCATCGTTAACTGATCAAACACCGACTTATCTTTGATCTCTTGTACGGAAGGGGTTGGGGGTGAAAGGACAAGATAACTTTGGATCGGGGTCGAACTCCAGGGAAAAAGCCTAAAAGTGCATCTCATCTATTCTTTATTATTATAAAAATGTGGAGGGGGAGATTCATAGTTGAAATTTGTCGAAATATTCACTTCTAAATCATTGTACGATGTTTATTAAGCATTGAGTATTGTAGATTAGTTTAGTAGTTCAATATCTAATAATAATAATGATAATGAACTGTCATTGGGGAGTGGTTTTTTAATAAAATAATAGTTTCATTTATCCAAATCATACTTTTGAAATATTATTGTGATAAAGTAAATATTAACGATAGTTCTCTTTTAAAAGTCCCAATAAAGTAATGATTAAAAAAAGAAAAGAATCGATAATGGTATCATCATTATCTTTCTGAATATGTGTGGTTCGTCTCTCCATGTTGTATTGTGCCGGACTCCCTCGGTAGCGCATGTTTCCTCTGGTGATCCCTAATGTGGATCATAATGTGTGTTTGATGTGTACCATTGCTGCAACATATCCTGCCCATTGCTATTTTTGTTTGTATTAGAATATCAATAGTTGATAATATTCGCTCTGGAGCTAACAAGGCTCCGTTTATACCTTTTCAGGCTTGCTTTTTTACACATGGAAAATTCAATTATATATCATTTCTACGTTCGGAACAATTGTTAAAAACCTTGTAAATATTCATCTTCAAAGTTAAATAGGCTCCTTGTATAATTTCCATCGAACCTCTTAGCAACAAATGGCTTCTTCTACGTAGCCACACACTTACCATTAGGCTAAACAGCCCGCTGGTTAGGCAAAGGCTAAATAACTGCTTTCAAACCGAATTCTTATCTGGTTTCTATTTTTTGATTTTTCATTTCACTCATTATTCGTTCCTCTTTCGGACGTTCTAACGGCAATGAACTGGGAAATCAATTGGAAACAACTTGTTTTTTCCCTTATTAATAATCTCATTCCACACCAAACTCGTCTCTATAACGTGGCTGCTTTTCAAAAGAATCTCTTGTTTTTCTCGTTATGTTAAACGCTTAGGATTTGAAAGGTTCAAATAGCTTGTAAGGGAGATAAGTGATCAAGAGTATTTCCGAGGTACCCTTGTTGACGACAACTTTTTCTCTTCACTTTCACTATCTTTCATCCACGTCTCGATATTTGTTGGGCTGTTTGGATATTTTGATAATTCAAAAACCTTTCTAGCTATTATCAATATGTCAGTGAATATTTAGATATTCATCTAAAGATATCTTTGCTGTTGGGTTTTTTTAAAAACTTTCATATTATTACTGCATTCAAGAAAGTTGTTAAAGACCTTTAAAAGAGTGGGTCTGAAGTGAAAAAGCTCTATTCATACCCTTTTAGGCTTGCTTAGGGACAATAAAATCGGCTAAGTTTAATGAAAGAAATTCTTCTCTTCTCTAAGATAATTTCTCTTGCAGTCTTAGCATAGAGTTACTTTATTTGATAAATGGGCGTTAAAATAGTATATACCTGAAAAGCTATGAAATACCCAGATAAAATTTTCAGCTATAGATAAGGAATTAGAGTTAGCAACACCGGTCACTGAATTCTGTCTGCACGGCCAGTTTGTGTGCAAATTCTAGTGTCAACTCCCCCACCCCCACAGCGCATAAGGGCAACGGCTGCTCGCTGGGACTGCGAATGGGGACACATTTGGCCATTTCCAGTGTCATTTTAACAATTTAACGTGGATGATTTAACAAATGATGATGATGATGATGGTGGTGAAGAAGAAGAAAGAAAAGAAGAAGAAGGAAAAGAAGAAGAAGAAGGAGAGGAAGAAAAAAATGGAGAAGAAGAAGAAGGAAACAATTTTACTAATTTGGTAATTTCCAATATTTTTGCACCATATCTTTCAGAACTTAGATTTTTCATTCATTTTTATTATTGTTTTAAGGTCACCACGGCCTTGAGAAAGCCCGAAATGGGATTCCCTGTCGTAGAAGCGTAAACTCAGCCTGACGGTGTATGTTGGCTGGGGTCGTGGTTCATCATTGACTGATGAAACACTGACTTATCTTTGAACTCTTGTAGGAAACAAAACAATTTTGAATCGGAGTCAAACTCCAGGGAAAAGGCTAAACGCAGATCTCATCCATTATTCCCTTTTATTCTTACATTTGGAGGTAGGGGGGAAGATTCAAAGTTGAATTTTGTTTTCGAAGTATACGCTTCTAAATCATCGTACGATGATTATAAAGGATTGTTAAAAAAAAAAGAAAGAAAATTGCTTGTGAATTTTATTTGAGTATTGTAAGATAGTTTAGTAATTCAATATCTAATAAATACCAGAGAGTCATTGGGAAGTGATTTTTGATGAAATGATATATTCATTTCTCTTATTGTCCGTGGTTGGATGAAAACATTACTCCCAGGATTCGCTACTCCTGTCTATCATTGGTGTGGCAAAGTCAATAGTTTCTGAATTTCTCTAGTTCGTCACTTCATCTTCTATTCTGCCAGCCTCCTTCGGTTGTGTATGTGATCTCTGGAGATCCATGGGGCAAATCGTGATATCCATCGGGAGTGTGCCATTCTTGCAACATGACAAGCCCATTGCCATTTAGATTTCCACTGAAAATTTCTGAAGAAACTTTAAAAACATTGGTTTCCAAGCTGAAGAGCTCTGTTTAGACCACTTTAGGCCTGGCTCAATTCTGCCAAGAGGTGTCAGAAAAGTTACAGCGGGGATAATTAGCTTGTGGCGGCCAAGTGTTCGTAACGACGTTGATTTTTGATCCTTCGATGTCGGCTCCTCTAATCATTGCAAAGCAGAATTCACCAAGCGTTGGATTGTTCACCCACTGACAGGAACATGAGTTAGCTTTACGCTTTTGTGAGACAGGTTAGTTTTATCCCTGTGATCAACACTAGGTTTAATTTCCCTGGCTTTCAATTTCACTCCCAGAAACGAAAGAAGTCTCCGAGAAACCATTGTGAATATCAGTCTTAAAGGCTTCCTGGAAACAGAATAAAATCTCACAGATTTTTTTCAGGTTCAATTTCACTGGCTTCCTCCCGAAAACGAAAAGAATCTCGGAGAGACCATTGTGAATATCAGTCTTAAAGGCTTCCTGGAAACGAAATAAAGTCTCACAGACTATTTTCAGGTTCTATTTCACTTGCTTCCTCCCGGAAATGAAAAGAGTCTTGAAGAGACCATCGTGAATATCAGTGTCACAGGTTCCCCAAAACGAAATAATTCGTTCAATTCCATTGGCTTCCCCCCCAAGACAGAAAAGTTAATGAGGAGACCATTGTCAGTTTTAATCTGACAGGCTTCCTGAAAACGCAATAAACTCCCACTGAATATTGCCAGGTTCAATACGGCAGGCTTCTCGAAAACATGATCCTAATTTCAAAAGCAAAAAAACGAGACGTATATAATAGACATCATTGACAATTCCATTTTTATCACAACATTGACACGCTCAAAAAAACAAACATCCGTATTTTCAAGTCAAGATTCACAATTTTCAGAAAAAAACTCAAGCACTCCCTCAGTTCAATGATGGAGTGAAAGATAAGCCAACACACCAATACATAGCTATCATACTTATAATGCCACTAATCAGGGCATATGGAGTAGCTGTAATGGCCAAAATTATAGTGAATGCAAATGTAATGGCAAACACCAACGCCAAGAAAAGTTGAAGATTGAACACCTTTCGTTTCATCCTACAATTTTTGTCCACGGCTGAAACATTGCCAGGAAATATTGGTCCAGGAAGATGAACCTGATTAGCTTCCGCTATGGTAGGTGTTGAGGCTTCCTCAATCCTGGGTGATTGTTGACCGATGTTCACCAGATGAGACAGTACCAACGGATGTTGAGGCTCCCTCTACGCCTGGGAACGGTCTCTCAATATCCAGCGTACACGTTAGAGGATTCATAACGATCGGTGGGTCCTTACCCACCTCTATGATGAAGAGGGTAATGGCCACTTCGACTGTTTTTGATGCTGCAGATGGTTCAGTTGGCTGGCTTGTTTTGTTGCCCACGTTGGACCGTTTTTCTTGATATGATATTTTCAATTGATTTTTGTTAACTGCTATTGAATTTGTTTTGAAAAGACAAAAACTGGGTTCAATGAAATCTTAACAGTAAACGAAAGAAATCTTTATAGTATTGTTGATAAAACAAGAATTTTGCACAGTTTTCTTCCGATACGGCAGAATATTAAGATGACGTTCGGTTGTCATGGTGATAACGTTCACTGATCGTATGGAAATAAGCTTGACCATATTTGGAAACGTTTTCATGGATTATATCTATATTTCATAGCTAAGTATATATTCATCATTTTTTTATTGAATAAAATGTCTGTAAGTGCTTATCAATATCTGAAATACGACACAAAAAAACAAATAAAAAAAGCAACTGGAATACCCAGAGATGAAACCCTTATACTGTCCCACAATAACAAACCTAACCGCATACCCCTTATAACAACCTTCAACAACACACTCCCACCCTTAGCACACATCATCAATAATAGATGGAACATTCTCACGATCAAAATAGATAAAAAAAAAACATTCACAGACCCATGTGATATCTCCTACCGCAGACCCCAAAACATCAGAGACATGATCAGTAGCAATAATATCGTTAACAATAAAGTCGTACACAAAAATACACCTAGAAAAATTAAATTTTGCACACCCTGCAACATAAAAAACAGTCTATGTTGCAACCACCTCAAGTACACCAACACATTCACAAGCACTACCAGAAAAGAGAGTTACCACATATATCACAATAGCAACTGCTGCAGTAAGAACATTATATACCTTCTAGAGTGCAATAGATGTAAGTTACAGTACATAGGCAAGTCCGAGTGGCAATTTAATATTAGACTCAACAATTATAGACATAGGATAGAGTCAAAAAATAATCGTAGCCCACTTCCCGTAGAACTACACTTTTGCACACCTGACCACAATTTTGCCACTGACGCTAGCTTCACCATCATAGAAAAAATAGAAAAAACTACTCCAATTGATATAACTAAAGTTCTAGAAAAACACGAAGACATGTGGATCAACAAACTTAAAACCCTATATCCTAATGGATTAAACACTAAACTGAACAACCCTCACCACATAGAACCCTAATATACACAACTCCTATCATTAATATCCTCACACCCACATCTAAGACACATTCAATAATGGAAGCTTCAAAGTCACCTAGACCCATAGGAAAAACTTTACCTTAGCCTGTTATAACCCCCGTCCAAATCATAGCCAAAACATTTTCAGGAACTTTTAAGGTTGATACCTATGTACCTCCTTGACCTAACCACCCCTCCTTCTACACTACCCCAAACATATCAAAAAATCTAACTCCACATCACTACCCCCTACCTTGACACACTCTGCCCTCCCCAAGACCAACTGCTGCTACTTTACCAAAGTCCTGATACCTGCTGGTCATTCTTCCATTCAGCAGGAGGCTTCTAGTAGCCCTGACAACAAAACTTACCCACAATGTATAGCCCCTGGCAGTGGACTCTGGTTCCACATGGTACATTTTAATACACACTCACACAGCACACACCACTGATGATGGAAAGAATCCCGAAACATGTATGGACTATTGACTTATAAGGATTAATAAACCTTACCACCAGAAACTTCACTTCCGAGTCCGTCTCACTCTCTAAAGTACACATTATATATATATATATATATATATATATATATATATATATATATATATATATATATATATATATATATATATATATATATATATCTTTACAGAGAATAGATATCAATTATTGATATAAAAAATACATACATCAATCGCAGATATTACTATATTATACAAATATCTATGGTAGATATCGTAAATTAATAAACATATCAATTATAGGTATTACAAAATAATACTTATATTAATTACAGATTTTACAAAATAATCAACATATTAATCACAGGTATGACAAAAAAATATATATATATATCAACCGCCGTTATTACAAGAAAATGCAGATACCAATCACAGATATTAGAAAATAATACATATATCACTTTCTGATATCACAAAAAAATCGCATATTATTTACAGATATTACCAAATAATATATCTTTTACAAGTATTACAAAATTACATATATATCGAATACAGATGTTTCAAAAAATACATGTATCAATTAGATTACAATTAATATACATATATATATATATATATATATATATATATATATATATATATATATATATATATATATATATATATATATATATATATATATATATCAATTATGTATATTACAAAATAATCCATACGTCAAATATTGATATTACAAAATAATACATTAATTCCAGATATTACTATATAAAACTTATATCAATCATAGATATTTTAAAATGATACAAATATCAATTACAAGTATCAAAAATGATATATATAAATTACAGATATTACATAAAATACATATATTAACTTTAGGTATTACAAAATGATATGTATATATATATATCATTTATGAGTATTGAAAAAAATGCATATATTAAGTACAGATTTTACAAAATAATACAAATATCAATTACAGATATGACAAAAACACACATATTAATTACAGGTTTTACAAAAAATATTTTTATCAATTATAGATGTTACAAAAAATATATGTATGAATTAGAGTTATAACAAAATAATACAGATATCAACAACAGATATAATAAAATAATACATACATCAATTAAAGATGTTAAAAAACAATACATATATCAATTATATATATTGCAAAATAATACATATATCAATTACAGTTATTACTGAATAATAATTATAACAATTATAGATATTATGAAATAATTCATATTTTTTTTACAGATATTACAAAATATTACTTCAATTGATAAATTAAACAGATCCACAATTCACTTTAACTTGAAATGAAGCAGATGTAAATTGATGATCAAAAAAACTGTAAAAATTCAAAAACTGGGGCCAACAAAGCCGTCCAACTTAAGATCCAGACTTGAAGGATATTGACGATGGTCGAAAGATTAAAAAACGATAAATACGACATGAATTTCTGAATATTTACAAATTCCTTCCAATTGGCTATTAGGGAAAACATCCAAAAATTTGAGGAGCTTACAAGGTCTTACCGACAAAAATATTAAAACTGTTTACTGAACCCTGTATAAAAGAAGAATTGCTGTCTAAATACATATATATATATATATATATATCATTGTGGATGACACAATAATCATATGTACATATATATATATATATATATATATATATATATATATATATATATATATTTATATGTATGTATGTATGTATATATATATATATATATCGTACACTGATAACAAAGTTTAAGGGAAACAAAGAAAAAATCTCTTGATGATTACATAAATTGCATTGAAAGATATTGGGAAATGGGTGACTGAAGTGATACAAAAATGTATTGTAAAAGTTTTCTAACTATATATATATATATATATATATATATATATATATATATATATATATATATATATATATATATATATATATATATATATATATCCCACTTAAGGTTATCAGTCCTACAATCTAAAAGGTTATAGAAACAAAAAGCTACATTCCAAACATTTCATTCAGAAACAGACATTTTTATAAAATAGGGTGTTTTACACTTGATCAAAATTAAAAGACCAGGGTCATAAATTGTTAGATCTAGGATAATTCTAATGTTTTGAGTCCAGTTAGAGATTAGCAATCACTGCCTAAAGGTGTCACTCAGCCTGAAGCAACCAAACTTACTGGAGTTCAGCGTACTCGAACTCTGGATTTCCAGAAGCAAAGTTTGTCGCAACGAGCGATCGCAGCTAAAGTAAATCGTAGTAAAACTGTGATTTGCAATTTTCTAAAGGACAGTGAGAATTATGGAAAATCAAAATCCACCGGTAAGCCCCCCCCCCCCAAACCTCCCTTGTATCAAGTAAGAGAATAAGACGGGTTGTTGGGAAAGACAGGGGACTTTCTTTTAGTCAAATTAAGGCGGTCACAGATGCTGATTGAAGTCTAGTAACCATCAGACGACACTTAGGACAAAAAGAAATGGTAAATAAAAACTGTAAACAAATTCCTAGGCTGCTTCCATGTCACAAGGTGGACCGTTCAAGGTTTGGTCGTGAATACCAAACATGGCACGTTGAGAAGTGGAAGAAAGTCCTGTTTTCTGATGAGAAAAAATTCAATCTAGATGGTTCTGATGGCTTCCAACGATATTGGCATCACAAAAACATGCCTCCTCAAAGTTTCTCTACACATCGTAGTGGTGGAGGGTCCCTAATGGTATGGGGTGCCTTTACTTACAGAGGGACGATGGAGCTCCACGCGGTGCAGGGTCGTCAGACAGTGGTTGGTTATGTTAGCATGTTACAAAAAGTATCAGAGGGTCATCTTTTGTGTGGGGATGAATGGTTATACCAACTGGGTTATGCTGCAATCAACGCTTCACAACGGACCTTGACCTTTCTACAAGAAAATGGGGTCCATTTCTTGAGACATCATGCATACTCACCGGACATGAGCCCAATTGAAAATGTTTGGCGATGGATGACAAGAGATGTTTATTGAAATGGAAAACAATATTTAACAAAAAATGAAATTCGTGAAGCCATCTTCGGAAGCTGGAGCAACATCCTCCGCATCTTAAAGGACACACTAATTCCTAGCATGCATGAAAGAATTTTTGAAGTCATTAAAACCAGGTAGAACTCATTTTTAATTTGATTGTTGAATGTTTTCGTACATTCTTCGTAGAATTTCGTAGAATTTTTGTCTCTGGTCTTATAATTTTGATCAAGAGTAAAACGTCTTATTTTATAAAAATGTCAATTTCTGAATAAAATGTTTGGAATGTAGCTTTTTATTTCCATAACCTTTTAGATTGTTGGATTGATAACCCTAATTGGGAAAAGTTTGAAATCTATCATTAGGAAAAGTTTGAAATCTATCATTAAGAAAAGTTTCTTTTCAAAAATTTTCAAGTGGTCTTGAATTTTTGATCAGGAGTATATATATATATATATATATATATATATATATGTATATATATATATATATATATATATATATATATATATCGATAGATCATTACTTTCTTTTCAGGACTTACTGGCACGAAATTGATATCAATCGATTCCGATTGACTATAATTTTTATTGATATCGGTTTTGTTGTTGATTTGTTAATTTCAAGCCATGCCTAACCATTTTTTAAAATCATTTCCGTGGGTTTACCCAACATTTCAGCCTAATTTTAGCCAAATCAATCAGGAATTGGAAATTTTACCCATTTTGAACCAAAAACATGTTTGGGTTTTTTTTCATCATGAAACGTAAACAAACAATCAGATCATACGTAACTCACTATACCTAAGAGTCAATATGTCCCCACATTCATACGAAGTTTTATTAAAGTATGATAAATCAAATAAAAACATAAAAAAACAATCGGACTGGCCATAACAAACCATTTTATGATTCCGGAATTTTCTCCAAGATTCTAACCTGATTTCAGCAAAATCGACCAAGGTTCGGAAATGTTTCCTAATTAGAAACAAAATCCTGTTTCATTTAACCCCAAGCATATTTTGTTTATAAAACGTAAACAGAAAATAGGATCGCCTATAATTCACCTTACCAAAGTTTTCATACATCCCCAAACTTCATGCAAAATTTCATTGGAATATGTATTCAAAATAAAGAACTTATTCAATTTTAATTGCACATAAAATATAAACAAAGAGCCAGGTCTACTTTATAACCAAATTTCAGCAAAAAAAAAGGTCAAGAAAGTTGAAAAACAGATGAACGGCTAGATCTATGGCCACCAAATAATCCGTGGTTTTTGATCAGATTCCAGTTTAAGATTTCATCAAATCAAATATTGAACATTTCCCTTTCAAATGAAAAAATCACATTTCAGCCGTTGTACAAGTAGAATTTACGATCAATTATTGAACGTTTGATAAATCTGATTCTTTAAGATCATTGAAAGTTTTTTTTATTTTTCGCTTTTCTTAAGTTTTTATCTATTCGTTTTTATTGATCTAATGTTTTTTTTTTCTGCAAAATAGATGAACAGCTATATGTATGGCCACCAAATTATCCGTGGTTACTGATCGGACTCCAGGGTAAGATTTTATCAAGTTAGATATTGAAGACCCCCCCCCCCTTTCAAATAAGGTTGGGGGGCCCATTCTGTGCCCAGTAGCATTCACGCTCAACTAAAGTGTGATAATGTTGATACTTTTATAAAAATAACATCGCAGGAGATAAACAAACAGGTCCCAATCTCTCTACAGAATACATTTTAAGTCTTTGCAAAATTAAAATCGTCATTTTCTTTGGAGTCTGCATTTGCCCTCAACTAAACAAGTCTATCTGTATTTTTTTTCTTTTCTTTTATCTAGGGTTCCACCCAAGCAATAATATTTTAACATGTGGAATCATTTAAATACATGAAAACAAGTCTGCTAAAGAATCCTTTTTCTTGTTCTTTCTTCATCTAAAAAAAAAACTTTCTCAAAAACTATAAGAGTTAGATTTATAAAATAAAACTATGTGTATGTTTTGAATCAGCGTCATATGAGGAACAGTTTTTTCATCCTGTATTTGAACCTACTCACACGTAAGAGAGGGTTCAATGCATTAAGAAAACTTTTTTGGCAGCAATTCTTAGTGCCTAAGTCTTGGCCGTGCAATAGCCGAGCATTTAGATCCTAGGAAAATGGAATTGGCGGACCTGTTCCAATCTCCGTCGTAAAAATCTCAGGGGTAGGATATCGGTCTCCAGATCTGAAGTGAGGGTTTCAGTCTTGCTTTGCGGTTCTGGATGGGTTAATGGAAAGTCTATAGCCACGCTGAAGAGATGTAATACATCAAAACAGCTGTCTCTGGATGACACAATTATAATATATATATATATATATATATATATATATATATATATCGTACAATAATAACAAGGTAGGAGGGAAACAAAGAAAAAAATCACTTTTGAAAATCACGTAAATAGCATTGACAGATATTGGGAAATGGGTAACTGAAGTTTAAAGCTGTAAAGCTTTTTAGAATATATCTATACACAATGTTTGTTCACGATGTTATGAATGACTGAACTTGACCATTTGCATAAAAAATGCATCAAGCTGTGTTGGTTACTTTTTGAGGTATATTTACCAGGGTGAACGTGTGCATAGTTCGCTTGAACAAAGAAGAATCTCGAATATCAACGTCTCAGACGGAAATTCTTTTTCAAACTAGGTATGTGTGTGTGTGTGTGTGTGTGTGTGTGTGCGTGTATATATATATATATATATATATATATATATATATATATATATATAAATATATATATATATAAATATATATATATATATATATATATATATATATATATATATATAGTCTAGGAAGCTTTGCAGCTTTAAACACGAAACATTAAGCTAACTTAACTAAGGTGTAGATACATTTTAAAAATGAAGCAGAATATTCTTGATATTTACAAAGTTTAGCTGAGTTTGACATAAAGCCACGGTAGTGGTAGCTAAACAGCCCGCTGATAAGGCAAAAGCTGCATAACACAATGGTAAGTGCATTGGTACGTTGAAGCTGCTACATAACGGTAACAGGTTCGATTCCTGCAGCAACCCTATTTGCTTTAATAGTTTATTAAATTTACATCGTCTAAATTGAATGATGTATTAAACGTGTAATAACAGAAGATCATTTCGGATAAGTTTCTATACAATAAAACGCAATTTGTATTTCATTCTATCGAACCAAAATGTCCACTTTCTAATATATATATGTACATATATGTGTGTGTGTATGAATTAACAGCTAAGAACGTGTAACAGTATTTTCTTATATGTAATGTTGTAAATCAAGAAAGAATTCGTGCCGGCCAAATGTATCAGCGTCGTTTTAAGAAACTTGAAACATATCAAATATTTTTATATGAAATTGACAAAAAAGTATTAATGCAGTGGTACAATATAGCTATTTATGGTAAACTAAACTTTCTTGAATAAAGATAGTTCAATTTTGCCACTGCATTAATATTTTTTTTGTTGCTATTCTATGTTATAATATCCTAGTTCGGAATTTCTGAGATTTTAAAATTACATCAACACATTGCGCATGAATGCCATTTTTTTTTTACTGGTCCTGTTTTCTTTAATATTAATGTATACATTTTATGTCCTCGAACATAAGTACTTTTGTTTGAAAAGAAATGAAGCAGATCCCGGATGGATTCGAACCACCAATCTCTTTACCACCAAGTGAACACACTAATCAACAGCATAACAGAGACATGATTCATTTTGGAAGAAAAATCATTGTGTCTTACTTTCGAAATCTTTTTCATTTCCAACACTTGTTATGCGTTGAAAATTGGAGAAATTCTTGCCTACACTTTAGGTGTACAATGCATAATATCAAATTTGAAGGAAAAAAATCCCTACAAATTTATATCTAGTGTGTTTCAGAGAAATTTCCATTATAATTGGAAAAGGTTTGTCACAATAAAAGTCTCTACAAGAAAGCATGGATTCTATTAGAATTGGTTGAGTTATACAAAGGTTATTGAAAAATTCGAGCCTTTGATTTGTGTAAAAACTAAACTTACCCGTATTAAATGAAATGAAATGTTATGATGAAGATATATAATGAATTTCTACCAGGCTAAATCATTAACCTCTCCCAATTTATTAAACTTGGCCCAGTTTGGCACAACTAAAATCAACGTTTCAATACGTTTTGAAAGAGTTTTACGAAGTCTTTGTAGGTGAGCAGACAAAGATTGTTTGTGTAAAACAAAAATGTGTGTACCATCATCATCATCATCATCATCATCAGCAACAGCAGCAGCAGCTACGCTCTTAAGTCGTCCTTTGTTGGACAAACAGCTTTCCCAACCTTCGGAAGACCTTCTATCGTGGATGTCACGGAGCCAATATTTTCCGAACTTGTCTAGTTTGTCATGCAATTGTGTTTTTTTTGGGGGGGGGGAGCTACACTTCTGCATATGATTTCTTGGGATCAACATTGTGAACCTCAATGTCTACCAGTTGCCCGACATTCTTGTTACATGGCCAGCCCACTTCCATTTGAGTTTTCTAATCGATTCTATAATATCTGTGACTCCCACTTTCCCCTCTAATCCACTAATTTACTAAATAAATCTATATACTAATACACTCCATGTAGCGTAGAGTATGGTTCTGTCCCGTGAACGTTGTATGGTTCTCAGTTTGAGGGTCAATTTTTGTGTCAGTTTCCATGTTTCAGCTCCATAGGTGACTATCGTGAATTGGATTTTATATACACTAAAGCGGCTTATTTTCGAGACTTATGTAACCCTCTCTCAGTCACCATTACGAAAGACTCTAATGGATTAGGAGATTATAGTTTATTTGTATTTGCAGTCTAGTAGTAAAAATCCTGAGAATAAACACGGTAGTTATTTGTAGAAGGCTTTAAAGACCAACAACCACTGAAGGAAAAGTGGTATTTAACTTAGCCGACACTGGTGAATTTTCTCTCCTTCGGCGTTCAGCCACAATCTTCGTTAACAAAATTGCTGTGTCTGTATATCTGATTGTCTGATGTTTAAAATACCGATACCTTGAATATCTTTTTATAAGGTAAGGACTCTGCAGGTTATGGAATCGATCAAGCAGTATTTTAAGTAGAATTTCAAGGTAACTAGTTTTGTATCTCGTTTATTGGACGACCCTGTTTAGGGGCTTTTTTATTTAGATGCATAGGATTCAAGAGTTCCGGAAGCAACAGCGTTTAAACTTCTTCTTGGTTGTTGGAAAACTTTACTTTGAGGGAAGTGATCAAAATGTTTGGAAAAGTGGTAGTCGGTCAGAGAGAGGTCTGCTTATTAAGCTGGGTAAGATTGAGTTTTGGAGCCAAGTTCGTTCAATTTCTGCAAGGAACAGTCGCATGACATGGCATTTTTTTTCAATTTGTTCAGCTCAGGACTCATTTATCGATCTTTTTTTCCAATTTGGTGCAAATGTCTAACAGCTGTTGAATGGTCAACTTTTAGTTCCTCTGCAACCCTTCGACATGTATGGTGCAGGTCCATCTGGGTAATGACCCTAAATTGAATGTCTTTAACCATAGAAGTACATCCACGACCCACCCATCTTGAAGGCTCTCGTATTCATTTCGAAATTTTGGGAACCAAGGTTAAGGTATTCTTTCGTTGACAGTTCTCTGGCAACATATTTGGTTGATATTGTGAGCAGTCACCACCGCTTAACGTCAAATTCGAACTCACACAACAAAATTGTTCGAATTCGCATTATTCGATCTTTGATTTGACATCACTCGAATAAACCATAAAGATAGTGAACAGGAAAAAGGTCAGCTTAAATAAATAGAGTGAAATTCACACTTTAATTCACTCTGTTGCAGCATAAACTAAAAGATCTCTTGGAGGTGAAGATTTGGGATGGGGGTCAGGAAATTAGAGGGGGAAGGGGAGAGTTTATTGAAAGAAAACCAGATTCACGATTCTCATAAAGAAAACACTTTTTTTCCATCAACAGTAAACAAACAATACAGAAGGAGATCTTTTCTTTTGAATGAACGAAGAAAATGCAGCAAGTATCGTTCTATGCAACCTGTCAAATCATGGCATACCAGCTTATAGATTTACACTTTGCCAATGTGTGCCGACTGTTGTTCGGGCTACCCCTAGCTTAGCGCCCAACACCTGAGAATTTAATACTGGGTTGGCAACCCCCAGCTTTGCTCTCAACACCCGAGAGTTTAATCCTTGGTAGGCAACCCCCGGCTTCGCTCCCAACGCCCGAGAGTTTAATTCTGGGTAGGCAACCCCCGGCTTCGCTCCCAACGCCCGAGAGTTTAATTCTGGGTAGGCAACCCCCGGCTTTGCTCCCAACACTTGAGAGTTTAATTCTGGGTGGGCAATCCCCAGCTTTGCTCCCAACACCTGAGAGTTTAATTCTAGGTAGGCAACCCCCAGCTTTACTTCCAACACCCGTGAGTTTAATTCTGGGTGAGCCTCCACGGCTACACTCAATACTTTTTTCTGTCGAATGACGATTTGCGACCTGAACTTTAAAATGAATGATTGAAGAAAACCTACCATCACAGTCAATAATTGAACAATCATAGCATCAATCGATAAAAAGGACCTTTTCTTTCAAACGATCAAGTAAACTGCAGCAAGTGTCAACCCGTGCAAGTTGTCGATCATTGGTGAAAGCATGGCGTACGTTCTTCAGAATTTTGTTCTTATCACTGACCTATGGTCAGATGTCTTTTTACTATTATGAGGATGACTCCTTGGCTTTGCTCCAGACGTCTGTTTCTGGATTAGCCTCCATGACTGTTTTCAATTACTCTGGACAATCGAGATGGTGTTTATAAACCTGCTTAAGTGACCTTCTCTCCAAAGGTAGAAAATAATATCTTTTCCCAAAAATGAAAATAAAACATTTTTAGAGTATAGTAGAGTGCTCTGTAGACAACTGGTATGACCAGGAAAGTGATTCAAAAAACACAAACAAACAAAAAGAAGCATCTATAAATGAAAAGGGGAGAACTTTTGCCATATTTGAAGGCTACGGTCATTCAATGGATGAATTAAAAAATACAAAACGAAAGAAAACGTGACAGTATTGAACGAGTAATGGAGGGGAAACATGTCAAAGGTATTTCTGAATGAAGAAAATTCAAATGACAAAAGAAAGAAAATAAGAAAAGAAAAAGTTTTGAAGATTAAAGGAAAAAAATCGGTTGCAGTCGTGTATATTGTGGGGTTGGGGGTGCCGAAAGGATATTTATTGAATATCGGGGATTTTGAAAGAACATTCCTGTACAAATATAAGAGACGAAAAACAAGAAAAATGAAGGAAAGAAAGAAAAAATAATTCAGAAGAAAGAAAGAAAAAAAGATAGAAAAAAAAAATGAAGCACTCAAAGAGAAAAGACAGCCACGTTTCAAAAGGAAGAAAAACTGGAAGAAAGAAAGAAAGAGAGAAAGACAAATATAAATGAAGAAAGACAAAGAGAAAGAAAGAAAGTGAGAAAGAAAGAAAGGTAAAAAAGAGAGATCATCAGAGAAGAAGAAGAAAACAAATGAATGAAAACGACAAATGAGAAGTCAGAAGAAAGAAAAAATAAAAGAAAGAAAGGAAAAAAGAAAAAAAATACGGATCATCACAGAGGCATGAAGAAAATGAAGGAGAGAGAGAGAGAGAGAGAGAGAGAGAGAGAGAGAGAGAGAGAGAGAACCGATAATTCAATTCCAAATAGGAAGAAAGAGAGAAAAAAGAAAATGAGTCGGTAAAAAGGGGAGAAAGAAAGGAAAAAGAAGCGAGATCGTCATGAAGAAGAAAATGATTGAATTGAAACTAACTTAAAATCCAATGAAAATGTTCAAAAATGAAAAATAAAGGAAACAATTTGAAATGTGCAAATCTTTACTTACTCCCCCTGAAATCTAAATCTATCACTTTAATTAGCTTTTCTTTTCTTTTCTTTTTTTTTTTTTTTAGCTTTTCCCCTGCAAAATGGAGAACATATCTCCCAGTCGAGATTGACTCCCTGGGCTCGTCCTCAAATTTTTAGAGATTTTCCCCTGGCACTATGGGTGCAATAGCTACTAGAGCCCACCAGAGTGTTGCTTCGGCACCCCTTGTACAAAAGAAAAATCCAAGATATATGAACGAGATAATATACATTCCCTAAACTCCCAAAAGGCTGCTACCCTCCCCAGTTAATATTTGTCACTTCAAAAAAAAGTTGTTTTTTTTTATTTGTTCGATATTGAGAAAAAATTCAGGAAATAGCGAGTGTTATGTCAGTTCCAGCATCGGAAAGTTTAGATAAGCACCTCCCTTTCACAAAATGTCTTTGAAATTCATTGAGAACTTCAAGAAATATTGTGTGGACCCTAAGTCGTATTATCAATTAGGCACAATCGGCACAGTACCTTGGGCCTACGAAAATTTGGTGCCTACTAAAAGTATATTTCGAACCGTTTAAGAAATTTGAATATTATAAGATAATAGAAATATTTCTGTACCTTGCAAAAATGAATCAACATAGCCCACGTGTGTACCAGAACTAATTATCTGAAAAATTATCTAATATTATCTTATCCACAAATAAAGATATTTTATCGAGAATTATCTTCTTTTAAAAAAAAAATAAAAAGGATCTTTCATCAAAAATTATCTAGAAAATACCTACGCAAGATTCGGGCATTATTCGTCCCAAAATGTCTCAAAAGAAGCTTTTTTTGAAAAAACAAAAATAGGAATTTTTAGATGGTGCCTAGCGGTGCCCTCGTACAAGTATCCAAGGTTGTCACCCTGGAAATGTGACCAAGGGCGCCCAGATACACATGCACACACACACACACAGAGAAGAATCTGTAGCCCACAGGGCTGGGTAGTCGGGTAGGTAGTTCGTGGGGCTACGGTGATTCAATATACATTTCAGAACATTAATGAGACACTGATCTTATCAATGTCCAGGGCCCCTTAATGCCTCAATCCGGCCCTCTATGGGAAAACAAACAAAGTTGAATACATATAGCTCTCTCAACTTCATAGGTAGAGGTGAACAAAGAAAGTGTTTTAAAAAACATGAATGCAATTCAATGTTTTGCATAATGGGACGGAACGAAATCGGGAAAAAAATCGGTGACATGCTTAATACAAAGATCAAACATAGAACTCATTCATTCATCCCGTTGAAATCATCTTGGGGGTCAAATCCGGGTTCAGAAAAATAAATAATTGTTCAAAGAATATCTTTGTATGTAAAGATATGTACGTGTTTTATTCAATTCAATCACTTAAATCTCTGACGCTCATAAAAAGAGATCTCTACACTCATCGTATTGTTAGGTTTTCTTGTTCTGCCATTCCGTTTTTGTAATCCTTTACAGGTTACCACGTTCATTCCATTTTCGCCATTTTACATTTTTTATCGTCTCAAAAATGTTCTATCTCACATTATTTACTTATTTTGAATTTCCGTGACAGACAATCGCTTTTTATTTGTTTTTTTGGTTTGCTTTAGCAGTGAATGAATTTTGATATGGATCCAGGAATTCTTTTTTCTTAGTGAGAAATATTTTTTCGTCTTTTTTTAAATGCTTTTATGTATAAAATGACATTCGATCAGACTGACATGGGTCGTTGTGTAGTTTCAAGTCACGTCTCCGTAAAGATCATTATAATCAGCAGCAGCAGCAGCCTTTTAGCGACAGTCCTTGGCCATAAACCTTGCCTAAGATTTGCCAAACTTCTCCATCATTGATGTCGCCGAGCCAGTATTTGAGAAATTTACCAAGCTCGTCACACCATCCTACTTTCTGTCGGTCACAATTTCACATATGATCTTTGGGGATCCACATTGTGAGTCGTGATGCCTAGCAATTGTCTGACGCTTTTGCAACATATCCAGCCGATTGCCATTTTAGTTTTCTAACTGTTTCTACGATACCTTAACATTAATCTCCAGATGGGTAGAAAAGTCGGATTTTGTCTCTGGGGACCACGGAGATCATGATATATATATTCACCATGTATATTTTTAAACATGATCTCCTTCTTTGTTAATGCTCTTGATTCAGTGGTGAATACTAATCACATAGATCGAACATCACATGGTGAACAAGTATAATACCCATCATAAACGACGATATTATTACGCGTGGATAAATCATGAACATATAATTTGTTTTATTACACGATTATTATTTCTGTTTTTTTTGGGGGGGGGTGCAAACCAAGAAAATAGCTGAATTGATTCTACAGCAATGGTAGTAAATTGATTCCAACAGCAGTCACCCACTTAATACCGGCGAAGGTGCACATACAGACACAAAATAGGTTGCTGCTGGGAAAGAGCAGCAGCCATTTTGTATCGGTGTATTCGCAGTATTCCAGTCCTTTTTTGCATCTGTTTGAGCGTGACAGGAAAGCAACAAACAAACAAAATATCTTACATAATAATACATTTCAGATTAAAATTCAGCAGATAACTACGTTCAAGGAAGGGGACATATGTATACATATATGTATTCTAGAAACAGACATACTTGGTCCGACAGAGGGAGTCATAAATCGCGTTATATTATATAGAAACTTCTTACACGGTTAATATAAGTCTCAATTTAAACAAGGTAAATAGAATAAACAATTGAAGAGAATGGTGCTGCTACAGGAATCGAACCTGCGACCGATATGGTGGCTTTTTCAGCATACTGATGCACTTCACATCGTGCTAAACAGCCATTGGGATTGCAAGGCCAAATAACTAAGAAGAGAATAAACGAGATGAGAATTTGAGTTGAAAGCAGTTATTTGACCTTTGCATTACCGGTGGGCTGTTTAGCACAATGGTAAGTGCATTGCTGTATTGAAACGGCTGACTTATCGGTCACAGGTTCGATTTCCCATTTTCATTAATAGTTCATTCTATTTACTTTGTCTAAATTGAATGATACATTAACCGTGTAACGACGGGATATCATATTTAATAAGTTTCTATATAATATAATGCGATTTATAATTCATATATATATATATATATATATATATATATATATATATATATATATATATATGTATATATATATACATATATGTATATATATATACATATATACATATATATATAAACGAAAAAAATGATGTTCATTTAATCCGGTTGTTTGCTTAAAATAATTTCACAAAAACCAATACCTTTGTTTACCCGGAAGGTACCCAAATAAAGGGAATATCTCAATATAAAGCTTCACAACCGTAACATTTTACGATATTAGTATGTAAACAAAATAAATAGAATAAATAAATATATATTTCATATATATATATATATATATATACATATATATATATATATTTATAGTGAGTAAAGATTTTTTCGATAGTTTATTACAGATTGTACCCTCTGTTTTGCTTGACAAAGACTTTCAGGTAGAACAGTATGTACAATCAGTAATGAACCATTGGAAAATCTTTACTTATTTTATAACCGCTCTGCTGATGGTATTGAGCACTTTCTAAGAATGACAATCTACTAAATGTATTATTACATATACCCACGCTTGTTGTACTATAAATCTTACAAACACCTTCACATAAGAGATATTCTGGGATGAAAAAAAAATTGTGTCAAAATTGTCAATTATCGTTTACAATACTTTATCTCATAGATATATAAAAAATAATGAAAGACAGGGCTGGTTAGTCTCTCAATAGAAACTGTCACCCAACTACTGCTTTTGTCAGCATGCAGTGTTTGGGGATGATCAATTGAAATTTGGAAAAAACGTAGATAAACAAGATAATTCTATCACATTTTGCTGGATCAGTAAAAGTCTAGATTTTCTAAAAACAAGGATGGACACAACCGGGCACAATCTAAGGCAACAATTTAGCATAAACTTACATAATAAATTGAGACCCATCCTCACTGAAACCTATTTTGAGGGGTAACTTTCCAAAATGAGAAAAATTTTTTTTTGTAGACATACTAGAAAGTAATGGTTTAATTTTCAGCCCTCTAGTTCCAGCGTCGGAGCCTAGACGGATGATTCTTACATGGAAAGCCAACTAGTCAGCCAGACCGGATTAAAAACTGAAGAAACTTATGCTGATAGTTTTGGTGACAGTTTTCGTTTACAGTTTCTGATAAGAAGGCAATGATTAGAAGAGAGGAGTGAAATTTAGGTTTCTTCAAATATTCATTAGTCAGACAAACCTGCGTTATGAAATTTGTGCAAATTCGTGCAATTTTTGCAAATTTGTGCTAAAGCCTCATATCCTGCAATTCGTGCCAATTTCTGCAATTTGTGAAAATTTGTGCAATCTGTGAAAATTTACGAAATGTGTGCAGATTTGTGCAATTTGTGAAGTATATGCACACTGAATGATTGTGCAAAGCAAAACTTGAAATGGTTTAAAAATAATTTGGTACACTTATCTCTCTATGCTAATAAAACTCTTTCGGCAAGATTTTATTTGATGAAAGTAGGATTGCTTTGAACGGAGTAACATATTTACTCAAGATTTTATTCTGTAATTTCAATTACTTTTTAGTTCATTTTGAAAGAAGTAATATTGTCAGAAAAATTCTTTGAAAGCAAATTTTCAGTTTACCCGAATTCTGGATTTTCCCTAGGGTGTAAAAAAAAAAGGAGGCAGGGCTTAGTGTGAAAGAAAGAAGTAAGCCTTGTATGAATATATGATTTCAAAGAATACTAGTGCATACTTGTGTAATGAATACTCCCATAAGTTGATTGTAAATAGCTGGAGTAATGCTGGGAAGAGGAGAGTATCTCTCTTCACAGGTCGGTTGAGTTCGTAAGAAGCTTTTAGAACTATTAAACATCTTTAAAATGCTACCGTCGAATTTGAAACTGCAAACCATTGGCCAAGTTGAAGTTGTTCTCCACAGCGTTAACCCTTTCCTTCCTTTGCAGTGGAATCTTTGCCGAACATGAGATTATAGATATCACAGTTTCAAATACAGAATGGGGCAGCAAAAGCAGACCTGTTTTTCTGTTTTTTTTTTTTTTTTTTTTTTTTGGTGTATTCGAATATTCCTGAAGAGAGCGGACCTAACTTTGCGAGCATGAACAGACCCTCCCCGCTGGGTTGCCCTGGTCGGCAGTGTGACACCATGAAGTGAGCTTCTCTATTGTTTGAGAGTCACATTCACAACTGCCAACCCTGTCCATTCTTCGCGTCTTTTGAGAGGGGTCTTTGGCAGAACATTGAACAAGCCATGTCGGGCACTCTCTCAACCAATCGTCTGAATTTGGCTCACTACAACTGTTGACAGTTTTCGTTGACTGTTTCTAAAGCACACACGCACACACATATTCAAACACACACACACACACACACACACACGCACACACACGCACACACACACACACACACATACAAGAAAAACAGTCCAACATGGGCAACAAAACAAGCCAGCCAACTGAACCATCTGCAGCATCAAAAACAGTCGAAGTGGCCATTACCCCCTTCATCATAGACGTGGGTAAGGACCCACCGATCGCTATGAATCCTCTAACGTGCACGCTAGATATTGAGAGACCGTTGCCAGGCGTAGAGGGAGCCTCAACATCCGTTGCTACTGTCGTACCGATGGTAGAGGCTCTGTCTCATCTGGTGAACATCGGTCAACTATCACCCAAGATTGAGGAAGCCTCAACACCTACCATAGCGGAAGCTAATCAGGTTCATCTTCCTGGACCAATACTACCTGGCAATGTTTCAGCAGTGGACAAAAATTGTAGGATGAAACGAAAGGTGTTCAATCTTCAACTTTTCTTGGCGTTGGTGTTTGCCATTACATTTGCATTCACTATAATTTTGGCCATTGCAGCTACTCCATATGCCCTGATTAGTGGCATTATAAGTATGATAGCTATGTATTGGTGTGTTGGCTTATCTTTCACTCCATCTTTGAACTGAGGGAGTGCTTGAGTTTTTTTCTGAAAATTGTGAATCTTGACTTGAAAATACGGATGTTTGTTTTTCTGAGCGTGTCAATGTTGTGATAAAAATGGAATTGTCAATGATGTCTATTATATATGTCTCTTTTTTTGCCTTTGAAATTAGGATCATGTTTTCGAGAAGCCTGCCGTATTGAACCTGGCATTATTCCGTGGGAGTTTATTGTGTTTACAGGAAGCCTGTCAGATTAAAAATGACAATGGTCTCGTCATTAACTTTTTCGTCTTTGGGGGGAAGCCAATGGAATTGAACGAATAGTCCGTGAGACTTTATTTCGTTTTGGGGAACCTGTGACACTGATATTCACGATGGTCTCTTCAAGACTCTTTTCGTTTTCGGAAGGAAGCCAGTGAAATTGAACCTGAAAATAGTCTGTGAGACTTTATTTTCTTTCCAGGAAGACTTTAAGACTGATATTCACAATGGTCTCTTCAAGACTCTTTTCATTTCCGGGAGGAAGCAAGTGAAATAGAACCTGAAAATAGTCTGTGAGACTTTATTTCGTTTCCAGGAAGCCTTTAAGACTGATATTCACAATGGTCTCTCCGATATTCATTTTGTTTTCGGGAGGAAGCCAGTGAAATTGAGCCTAAAAAACATCTGTGAAACTTTATTCTGTTTCCAGGAAGCCTTTAAGACTGATATTCACAATGGTTTCTCGGAGTGAAATTGAAAGCCAGGGAAATTAAACCTAGTGTTGATCACAGGGATAAAACTAACCTGTCTCACAAAAGCGTAAAGCTAACTCATGTTCCTGTCAGTGGGTGAACAATCCAACGCTTGGTGAATTCTGCTTTGCAATGATTAGAGGAGCCGACATCGAAGGATCAAAAATCGACGTCGTTACGAACACTTGGCCGCCACAAGCTAATTATCCCCGTTGTAACTTTTCTGACACCTCTTGGCAGAATTGAGCCAGGCCTAAAATGGTCTAAACAGAGCTCTTCAGCTTGGAAACCAATGTTTTTAAAGTTTCTTCAGTAATTTTCAGTGGAAATCTAAATGGCAATGGGCTTGTCATGTTGCAAGAATGGCACACTCCCGATGGACATCACGATTTGCCCCATGGATCTCCAGAGATCACATACACAACCGAAGGAGGCTGGCAGAATAGAAGATGAAGTGACGAACTAGAGAAATTCAGAAACTATTGACTTCGCCACACCAATGATAGACAGGAGTAGCGAATCCAGGGAGTAATGTTTTCATCCAACCACGGACAATAAGAGAAATGAAAATATCATTTCATCAAAAATCACTTCCCAATGACTCTTTGGTATTTATTAGATATTGAATTACTAAACTATCTTACGATACTCAAATAAAATTCACAAGCAATTTTCTTTATTTTTTTTAACAATCCTTTATAATCATTGTACAATGATTTAGAAGCGTATACTTCGAAAACAAAATTCAACTTGGAATCTTCCCCCCTACCTCCAAATGTAAGAATAAGAGGGAATAATAGATGAGATCTGCGTTTAGCCTTTTCCCTGGAGTTTGACCCCGATTCAAAGTTGTTTTGTTTCCTACAAGAGTTCAAAGATAAGTCAGTGTTTCATCAGTCAATGATGAACCACGACCCCACCCAACATACACCGTCAGGCTGAGTTTACGCTTCTACGACAGGGAATCCCATTTCGGGCTTTCTCAAGGCCGTGGTGACCTTAAAACAATAATAAAAATGAATGAAAAATCTAAGCTCTGAAAGATATGGTGCAAAAATATTGGAAATTACCAAATTAGTAAAATTGTTTCCTTCTTCTTCTTCTCCATTTTTTTCTTCCTCTCCTTCTTCTTCTTCTTTTCCTTCTTCTTCTTTTCTTTCTTCTTCTTCACCACCATCATCATCATCATCATCATTTGTTAAATCATCCACGTTAAATTGTTAAAATGACACTGGAAATGGCCAAATGTGTCCCCATTCGCAGTCCTAGCGAGCAGCCGTTGCCCTTATGCGCTCTGGGGGTGGGGGAGTTGACACTAAAATTTGCACACAAACTGGCCGTGCAGACAGAATTCATTGACCGGTGTTGCTAACTCTAATTCCTTATCTATAGCTGAAAATTTTATCTGGGTATTTCATAGCTTTTCAGGTATATACTATTTTAACGCCCATTTATCAAATAAAGTAACTCTATGCTAAGACTGCAAGAGAAATTATCTTAGAGAAGAGAAGAATTTCTTTCATTAAACTTAGCCGATTTTATTGTCCCTAAGCAAGCCTAAAAGGGTATGAATAGAGCTTTGTCACTTCAGACCCACTCTTTTAAAGGTCTTTAACAACTTTCTTGAATGCAGTAATAATATAAAATTTTAAAAAAAAACCCAACAGCAAAGATATCTTTAGATGAATATCGAAATATTCACTGACATATTGATAATAGCTAGAAAGGTTTTTGAATTATCAAAATATCCAAACAGCCCAACAAATATCGAGACGTGGATGAAAGATAGTGAAAGTGAAGAGAAAAAGTTGTCGTCAACAAGGGTACCTCGGAAATACTCTTGATCACTTATCTCCCTTACAAGCTATTTGAACCTTTCAAATCCTAAGCGTTTAACATAACGAGAAAAACAAGAGATTCTTTTGAAAAGCAGCCACGTTATAGAGACGAGTTTGGTGTGGAATGAGATTATTAATAAGGGAAAAAACAAGTTGTTTCCAATTGATTTTCCAGTTCATTCCCGTTAGAACGTCCGAAAGAGGAACGAATAATGAGTGAAATGAAAAATCAAAAAATAGAAACCAGATAAGAATTCGGTTTGAAAGCAGTTATTTAGCCTTTGCCTAACGAGCGGGCTGTTTAGCCTAATGGTAAGTGTGTGGCTACGTAGAAGAAGCCATTTGTTGCTAAGAGGTTCGATGGAAATTATACAAGGAGCCTATTTAACTTTGAAGATGAATATTTACAAGGTTTTTAACAATTGTTCCGAACGTAGAAATGATATATAATTGAATTTTCCATGTGTAAAAAAGCAAGCCTGAAAAGGTATAAACGGAGCCTTGTTAGCTCCAGAGCGAATATTATCAACTATTGATATTCTAATACAAACAAAAATAGCAATGGGCAGGATATGTTGCAGCAATGGTACACATCAAACACACATTATGATCCACATTAGGGATCACCAGAGGAAACATGCGCTACCGAGGGAGTCCGGCAGAATACAACATGGAGAGACGAACCAGACATATTCAGAAAGATAATGATGATACCATTATCGATTCTTTTCTTTTTTTAATCATTACTTTATTGGGACTTTTAAAAGAGAACTATCGTTGATATTTACTTTATCAGAATAATATTTCAATAGTATGATTTGGATAAATGAAACTATTATTTTATTAAAAAACCACTTCCCAATGACAGTTCATTATCATTATTATTATTAGATATTGAACTACTAAACTAATCTACAATACTCAATGCTTAATAAACATCGTACAATGATTTAGAAGTGAATATGTCGACAAATTTCAACTATGAATCTCCCCCTCCACATTCTTATAATAATAAAGAATAGATGAGATGCACTTTTAGGCTTTTTCCCTGGAGTTCGACCCCGATCCAAAGTTATCTTGTCCTTTCACCCCCAACCCCTTCCGTACAAGAGATCAAAGATAAGTCGGTGTTTCATCAGTTAACGATGAGTCCCGACCCCCATCCGACACAGAGACACACCATACGGCCGAACGTACGCTTCTATCACAGGGAATCCAATTTCAGGCCTTCAGTCACCAGTTAGGCCTCATTGATCTTCATCAGAATGAATAGAAAAAAAAAACGCATCGTTGTGTAAGAAATTGTGAAAAATATTGGAAAGTTCAGAATGAATAAAAATGTGTTTTTTTTTCTTTCAAAATATATTCATTTATGATATATATATATGTATATATCTATTTAACCAAAATGCGACACATTAAACAACAAAAAACAGATTTATTTGCATCAACTGATTTTTTAATTGTTTATGAAATTATTTCTTTGATAATAACATGAAGGACTGTGTGAAATAAAAAAACATATTTATTCAACGAAAATGCGACATATTTGAAGCCATAACATATTTCCAGCGACCCTCTCATGATTACCACTGTTGGACTTCCCAGCCGAATTCTCTGAGTCTCAGAATGTGCTCGAAATCCTTACTCATGGGTGGTCGACCACTGAATTCTTTACCTTTTACAACTGGTTATAGCCTCCCTAGAAATATTGTTTATTATCAATATCCATATTTCCAAACATAAACATATTGAATCAACACTGAACAGTTCGCATTGTAGTAGTGCAATTTCTAAGTCAACGCAGATTAAACAATAAAAATATTTTCTGTCAAATGATAAACGAATGAATAAAATAAATTGATGTTGTATTTGTTTTTGTGAGTTTTATCAATCTAGCCGAACTCCCGTCCAAGTTTGGGGTTGACTTTGTTTTTGTACCACAACAACCACAACAACAATCCTCAGGAATTTGGGATAGTAAAATCTCCACTGTTAGTCTGCGCTGTCAGTAGAGTACAGTACGCTTTAAGTATTTATATTTGAAGTTTTTCACTTCAATGAATCAGATCTCTTGAATGTTGGGTCTTGTTTTTTTAGAGTCAGATGAAACTTGTCGTTGTTTGAGTTTTCACTTAGCCTGCTTGATTATAATATCATCCAATGGCTTCGTGATGTTAATCCGCAGGTCTTGGTAATTACTGATATATATATATATATATATATATATATATATATATATATATATATATATATATATATATATATATATAAATATATATATATATATATATATATATATATATATATATATATATATATATATATATATATATATGTGTGTATATATATATATATATATATATAAACAAAGTAGATACCTGTGGGAGTTGTAAAGCGATTCAGCGGAGAGAGAGAGAGAGAAGGAGAGAGAGAGAGAGAGAGAGAGAGAGAGAAGGAGAGAGAAGGAGAGAGGGATAGAGAGAGATCATTAAGGGTTCATCTTGGAGTACATGGAATGATGATGGTGTTAAATATATATATATATATATATATATATATATATATATATATATATATATATATAAACAAAGTAGATACCTGTGGGAGTTGTAAAGCGATTCAACGGAGAGAGAGAGAGAAGGAGAGAGAGAGAGAGAGAGAAGGAGAGAGAGATAGAGAGAGATCATTAAGGGTTCATCTTGGAGTACATGGAATGATGATGGTGTTAAATATATATATATATATATATATATATATATATATATATATATATATATATATATATATATACATATATATATACATACATATAAATATTTATATAATGTATTTCAGATATTGATAAGCACTTACAGACATTTTATTTAATAAAAAATAATGAATATATACGTAGCTATGAAATATAATCCATGAAAACGTTTCCAAATATGGTCAAGCTTATTTCCATACGATCAGTGAACGTTATCACCATGACAACCGAACGCCATCTTAATATTCTGCCGTATCGGAAGAAAACTTTACGCAAGTCTTGTTTTATTAACAAAACTACAAACATTTCTTTAATTTACTGTTAAAATTTCATTGATCCAAGTTTTTCTCACTTAAAAACAATCAAATAGCTTGACATAAATTAATTGCATATTTCATAACAAGAAAAACGGCCCAAAATGAGCAACAAAACAAGCCAGCCAACTGAACCATCTGCACCATCAGAAAGCGTCGAAGTGGCAATTACCCCCTTTATCATAGAGGTGGGTGAGGACCCACCGATCGCTATGAGTCCTCCAATGTGCACGCTGGATATGGAGAGACCGTTGCCAGGCGTAGAGGGAGCCTCAACATCCGTTGCTACTGTCCTACCGATGGTAGAGGCTCCGTCTCACCGGGTGCACTTCGCTCAACTACCACCCAGGATTGAGGATGCCTCAACACCAACCATAGGGGCAGCTAATAGGGGTCATCTTCCTCGAACAAGATTGCCTGGCAATGCTTCTGCAGTGAAACAGAGGATGAAGCAGAAGCATCGCCTTCTACTCATTGCCTTGGCATTTTTAGTTGTGATTGCATTGATATTAAGTGTAGTATTGGCCGTTGCCGCTAATATATATGTGGTGATTTCAGAGATCATATGTATGCTGGCGGTGAATAGTATCATTGTTTATCTTTGCCACCAGGATTTAGGCATTGAGTTGCTTTAGATTTTTCTCAAAATTATGAATGTTGACTTTTTTTGGAAATTCGGATGTTTGTTCTTTTGAGCGTGTCGATGTTGTGATGAAAATGGAATCGTCAATCAGATACATCTCGTTTTTATGTCTTTGAATGTGGATAATGATTTGTGAAGCCTGTCAGATTGGACCTGACGATTTCAGGTTCAATTCCACTGGTATCCTCCCGGACTAATGTGAATATCATTCTTAAAGGATTCCTGGAAACAAAAGAAAGTCTCATGGACTATTTTCAGGTTCAATTTCACTGTTTTCCTCCAGAAAAAACAAAAAGAGTCTCAAAGAGATCATAGTGAATTTCAGTCTTAAAGGCTTCGTGGAAACAAAATAAAGTCTCAAAGACGATTTTCAGGCTCAATTTCACTGGTTTCCTCCCGGGAACAAAAAGAGTCTTGAAAACACTTTTGTGAATATCAATGTTGAAGGCTTCCTGGAAACAAGATAAAGTATCAAAGACTATTTTTAAATTCGATTTTACTGGCTTCCTCCCCAAAACGAAAAGAGTCTCGAAGAGACCATAGTCAATTTCAGTCTTAAAAGCTACATGGAAACAAAATGAAGTCTCACAGACTATATCCTGGTTCAATTTCACTGGCTTCCTCCCAGAAACGAAAAAGAGTCTTAAACAGACTATTGTGAGTATCAGTCATAAAAGCTCTCTGGAAACAAAATAGTGACTCACAGACTAATTTCAGGTAAAATTCCACTGGCTACCTCCCGGAAACAAAGAGAGTCTCGAAGAGACCATAGTGAATTTCAGTCTTAAAGGCTTTGTGGAAAAAAAATAAAGTCTCAAAGACTATTTTCAGGCTCAATTTCACTGGTTTCGTCCCGGAAACAAAAAGAGTCTGGAAGACACTATTATGAATATCATTCTTAAAGGCTTCCTGGAAACAAGATAATGTCTCACAGACTAATTTCGGGTTAAATTCCACTGGCTTCCTCCCGGAAACAAAAACATTATTGAAGAGACCATTGTGAATATCATTTCTAAAGGCTTCCTTGAAAGGAAATAAAGTCTCACGGACTATTTCCAGGTTCAATGTCACTGGCTTCCTCAAAAAAACAAGAAGAGTTTCGAAGGGACAATTGTGAATTTCAGTCTCAAAGGCATCCTGGAAACGAAAAAAATATCTAAGACTATTTTCAGGCTCAATTTCACTGGTTTCCTCCCGGAAACAAAAAGAGTCTTGAAGACACTATTGTGGATATCATTCTTAAAGGCTTCCCGGAAACAAGATAAAGTCTCAAAGACTATTTTTAAGTACAATTTCACTGGCTTCCTCCCCAAAACGAAAAGAGTCTCGCAGAGACCATAGTCAATTTCAGTCTTAAAAGCTACATGGAAACAAAATAAAGTCTCACAGATTATTTCCTGGTTCAATTTCACAGTTGTCCTCCCGAAAATGAAAAGATTCTTGAAGAGACTATTGTGAATATCAGTCATAAAAGCTCTCTGGAAACAAAATAATGTCTCAAAGACTAATTTCAGGTTAAATTCCATTAGCTTCCTCCCGGAAACAAAAAACAGTATTGAAGAGACCATTGTGAATATCATTCCTAAAGGCTTCCTGGAAAAAAAATAAAGTCTCACAGACTATTTCCAGGTTCAACTTCACTGGCTTCCTCAAAAAAACAAATAGAGTTTCGAAGGAACAATTGTGAATTTCAGTCTGAAAGGCTTCGTGGAAACAAAATAAAGTCTCAAAGACGATTTTCAGGCTCAATTTCACTGGTTTCCTCCCGGAAACAAAAAGAGTCTTGAAGACACTATTGTGAATATCATTCTTAAAGGCTTCCTGGAAACAAAATAAAGTCTCAAAGACTATTTTCAAGTACAATATCACTGGCTTCCTCCCCAAAACGAAAGGAGTCTCGAAGAGACCATAGTGAATTTCAGTCTTAAAAGCTACATGGAAACAAAATAAAGTCTCACAGACTATATCCTGGTTCAATTTCACTGGCTTCCTCCCGAAAACGAAAAAGAGTCTTGAAGAGACTATTGTGAGTATCAGTCATAAAAGCTCTCTGGAAACAAAATAGTGACTCACAGACTAATTTCAGGTTAAATTCCACTGGCTACCTCCCGAAAACAAAGAGAGTCTCGAAGAGACCATAGTGAATTTTGGTCCGAAAGGCTTCGTGGAAACAAAATAAAGTCTCAAAGACTATTTTCAGGCTCAATTTCACTGGTTTCCTCCTGGAAACAAAAAGAGTCTGGAAGACACTATTGTTAATATCATTCTTAAAGACTTGAAGAGACCACTGTGAATATCATTCCTAAAGGATTCCTGGATAGAAAATAAAGTCTCACAGACTTTTTCCAGGTTCAATTTCACTGGTTTCCTCAAAAAAACAAAAAGTGTTTCAAAGGAACAATTGTGAATTTCAGTCTCCAAGGCTTCCTGGAAACAAAATAAAGTCTCACAGACTATTTTCAGGTTTAATTTCACTGGCTTCCTCAGAAAAAAACAAAAAGAGTTTCGAAGGAACAATTGTGAATTTCAGTTTCAAAGGCTTCCTGGAAACAAAATAAAGTCTCACAGACTATTTTCAGGTTCAATTTCACTGTTTTCCTCCTGAAAACAAATAGAGTCTCGAAGAGACCATAGTGAATTTCAGGCTTAAAGGCTTCCCGGAAACAAAATAAAGTCTCAAAGACTATTTTCAGGCTCAATTTCACTGGTTTCCTCCAGGAAACAGAAAGAGTCTTGAAAACACTATCGTGAATATCGATGTCAAAGGCTTCCTGGAAACAAGATAAAGTATCACAGACTATTTTTGAATTCGATTTTACTGGCTTCCTCCCCAAAACGAATAGTGTCTCGGAGAGACCATACAGAATTTCATCGCTAAAAGCTGCATGGAAACAAATTAAAGTCTCACGGACTATATCCTGGTTCAATTTCACTGGTTTCATCCCGGAAACGAAAAGAGTCTTGAATAAACCATTGAAAGTATTAGTCTTAAAGGCTTCCTGGGGACGAAATAAAGTCCCACAGACTATTTTCAGGTTCAATTTCACTGGTTTCCTCCCAGAAACGAAAAGAGTCTTGGAGAGACCATTGTGGATATCAATCTCATAAACTTCCCAAAAACAAAATAAAGTCCCACAGAATATTTTCAGGTACAATTCCATGGGCATCCCCCTGGAAACGAAAAGAGTTTTGAAGACACGATTGTGAATTTCAGTCTCTCAAACTACACAAAAACGAGATAAAGTCTCACAGACTACTTTTAGTTTCAACTTAATTGGCTTCCTCCCGAAAACAAAAAGAGTGTTGAGGTGACCTATGTGAATATCAGTCTTGAAAGCTTCCTGGGAAAAAAAATTAAAATCTAACTGAATATTTTTAGGTACAATTTTACTGGCTTCCTCCCGGTAACAAAAAGAATCTTGAAGAGACTTTTGTGAATTTAAGTCTCATACACTTCCCATAAACGGAATAAAGTCTCACAGACTATTTTCTGGTTCAATTTCTTGGGTTCCCTCCTGGGAACGAAAAAAGTTTCTTTCAAAGAGATCATTGTGAACCTCAGTCCTAAAGGCTCTCAGTGAACAATGTAGTCTCACAAACTATTTTCAGGTTTGATTTCACAGGCTTCGTTCCCGAAACTAAAAAGTGTTTTGAAAAGACCATTGAGAATATCATTCTTAAAGGCTTCCTGGATACAAAATAAATTCTCAGACTCTATTTTCAGTTTCAATTTCACTGGCTTCCTCCCAAAACAAAAACAGTCTTGAAGGGACAATTGTGAATTTCAATTTATAGGCTTTTTGAAAACAAAATAAATTTTCATAATTTATTTCAACGTTCAATTTCACAGGCTCCTTTCCGAAAACAAAAAGAGTCTTGAAGAGAACATCGTGAATATCAGTGGTAAAGGCTTCCGGGAAACAAAATAAGATCTCACAGACTATTTCCAGATTTTTATCACTGGCTTCATCCCAGAAACGAAAAGAGTCTTGAAAAAACCACTGTGAATTTCAGTCTCAAAGACTACCCAAAAACGATATAAAGTCTCACAGACTATTTTCAGTTTCAATTTCACTGGCTTCCTCCCGAAAAACAGAAACAGTCTTGAAGTGACCTATGTGAATATAAGTCTTGAAAGCTTCCTGGGAAAAAATTAAAATCTAACTGAATATTTTCAGGTACAATTTTACGGGCTTCCTCCCGGTAACAGAAAGAGTCTTGAAGACACCATTGTAAATTTCAGTCTCATATACTTACCATAAACAAAAAAAGTCTCACAGACGATTTTCAAGTTCGATTTCACTGGCTTCTTCCTGAAAACAAAAGAGGCTTGAAGACACCATTGTGAATTTAAGTCTTCAAGGCTTCTTAGACACAAAATAAAAAGTCACAGACGATTTTGAGGTTCAATTTCACTGTTTTCCTCCCGAAAACAGAAAGAGTCTTGAGAAAAACCATTGTGAATATCATTCTCAGAGGCTTCCTGAAAACAAAATAAAGTCTCACAGACTATTTTCAGGTTCAATTTCACTGTTTTCCTCCCGAAAAACAAAAAGAGTCCCTAAAGGACAGTTGTGAATTTTAGTCCAGAAGGCTTCTTGGAGACAAAATAAAGTCTCGCAGACTATTTTCAGGTTCAATTTCACTGTTTTCCTCCCGAAAACAAAAAGAATCCCTAATGGACAATTGTGCATTTTAGTCTAAAAGGTTTCCTGGAAACTAAATAAAGTCTCACAGACTATTTTCAGGTTCAATTTCACTGTTTTCCTCCCAAAAAAAAAAAGAGTCCCTAAAGGACAGTTGTGAATTTTAGTCGGAAAAACTTCCTAGAAACTGAATAAAGTCTCATAGACTATTTTCAGGTTCAATTTCACTGTTTTCCTCCCGAAAACAAAAAGAGTCCCTGAAGGACAATTGTGCATTTTAGTCTAAAAGGCTTCCTGGAAACTAAATAAAGTCTAATGGACTATTTTCAGATTCAATTTCATTGTTTTCCTCCCGAAAACAAAAAGTGTCCCTAATGGACAATTGTGAATTTGAGTCTAAAAGGCTTCCTGGAAACTGAATAAAGTCTAATGCACTATTTTCAGGTTCAATTTCACTGTTTTCCTCCCGAAAACAAAAAGAGTCCCTAATGGACAATTGTGAATTTGAGTCTAAAAGGCTTCTTAGAAACTAAATAAAGTCTCACAGACTATTTTCAGGTTCAATTTCACTGTTTTCCTCCCAAAAACAAAAAGAGTCCCTAAAGGACAGTTGTGAATTTGAATCTGGAAGGCTTCCTGGAAAATAAATAGAATCTCGCAGACTATTTTCAGGTTCAATTTCACTGTTTTCCTCCCGAAAACAAAAAGAGTCCCTAAAGGACAGTTGTGAATTTTAGTCCAGAAGGCTTCTTGGAGACAAAATAAAGTCTCGCAGACTATTTTCAGGTTCAATTTCACTGTTTTCCTCCCGAAAACAAAAAGAGTCCCTAATGGAAATTCGTGCATTTTAGTCTAAAAGGTTTCCTGGAAACTAAATAAAGTCTCACAGACTATTTTCAGGTTCAATTTCACTGTTTTCCTCCCCAAAACAAAAAGAATCCCTAAAGGACAGTTGTGAATTTTAGTCGGAAAAACTTCCTAGAAACTGAATAAAGTCTCATAGACTATTTTCAGGTTCAATTTCACTGTTTTCCTCCTGAAAACAAAAAGAGTCCCTAATGGACAATTGTGCATTTTAGTCTAAAAGGCTTCCTGGAAACTAAATAAAGTCTAATGGACTATTTTCAGATTCAATTTCATTGTTTTCCTCCCGAAAAAAAAAAGTGTCCCTAATGGACAATTGTGAATTTGAGTCTGAAAGGCTTCCTGGAAACTAAATAAAGTCTCACAGACTATTTTCAGGATCAATTTCACTGTTTTCCCCCCGAAAACAAAAAGAGTCCCTAATGGTCAATTGTGAATTTTAGTTTAAAAGGCTTCCTGGAAAATAAATAAAGTCTAACGGACCATTTTCAGGTTCAATTTCTCTGTTTTCCTCCCGAAAAAAAAAAGTGTCCCAAATGGACAATTGTGAATTTGAATCTGAAAGGCTTCTTGGAAACTAAATAAAGTCTCGCAGACTATTTTCAGGATCAATTTCACTGTTTTCCTTCCGAAAACAAAAAGAGTCCCTGAAAGACGATTGTGAATTTTAGTCCAAAAGGCTTCCTGGAAACTAAATAAAGTCTAACAGATTAATTTTAGGTTCAATTTCACTGTTTTCTTCCCGAAAACAAATAGAGTCCCTAAAGGATAATTGTGAATTTTAGTCTAAAAGGCTTCATAGAAACTAAATAAAGTCTCACAGACTATTTTCAGGTTCAATTTCACTGTTTTCCTCCCAAAAACAAAAAGTGTCTTGAGTAGACCATTGTGAATTTCAGTCTAAAAGGATTCCTTGGAACAAAATAAAGTCCAGCAGACTATTTCAAGGTTCAATTTCACTGGCTTCCTCTCCAAAACAAAAAGAGTATTGACAAAACCTTTGTGAATTTTCAGTCTCATAGACTTCCCAAAAACAAAATAGAGTCTCACAGACTATTTCCAGGTTCAATTTCACTGTTTTCCTCCCAAAAACAAAAAGAAACTCTAAAGGACAATTGTGAATTTCTGTCTCATAGACTTCCTAAAAATGAAATAAAGTGTCATAGACTATTTTCACTGTTTTCCTCCTGAAAACAAAAAGAGAGCTGAAGAGACCATTGTGAATTTCAGTCTCAAAAGCCCACTGGAAACAAATTAAAGTCTCACAGACTATTTCAGGTTCAATTTCACTAGTTTCCTCCCAGAAATGAAAAGCATCTCGAAGAGATAATTATGAATTTCAATCTAAAAGGCTTCCTGGATACAAAATAAAGTCTCACAGACTATTTTCAGTTTCAATTTAACTGGCTTCCATCCGAAAACAAAAAGAGTCCCTAAAGGACGATTGTGAATTTCAGTCCAAAAGGCTTCCTGGAAACTAAATAAAGTCTAACAGATTAATTTTAGGTTCAATTTCACTGTTTTCCTCCCGAAAACAAAAAGAGTCCCTAAAGGACAGTTGTGAATTTTAGTCCAGAAGGCTTCTTGGAGACAAAATAAAGTCTCGCAGACTATTTTCAGGTTCAATTTCACTGTTTTCCTCCCGAAAACAAAAAGAGTCCCTAATGGAAATTCGTGCATTTTAGTCTAAAAGGTTTCCTGGAAACTAAATAAAGTCTCACAGACTATTTTCAGGTTCAATTTCACTGTTTTCCTCCCCAAAACAAAAAGAATCCCTAAAGGACAGTTGTGAATTTTAGTCGGAAAAACTTCCTAGAAACTGAATAAAGTCTCATAGACTATTTTCAGGTTCAATTTCACTGTTTTCCTCCTGAAAACAAAAAGAGTCCCTAATGGACAATTGTGCATTTTAGTCTAAAAGGCTTCCTGGAAACTAAATAAAGTCTAATGGACTATTTTCAGATTCAATTTCATTGTTTTCCTCCCGAAAAAAAAAAGTGTCCCTAATGGACAATTGTGAATTTGAGTCTGAAAGGCTTCCTGGAAACTAAATAAAGTCTCACAGACTATTTTCAGGATCAATTTCACTGTTTTCCCCCCGAAAACAAAAAGAGTCCCTAATGGTCAATTGTGAATTTTAGTTTAAAAGGCTTCCTGGAAAATAAATAAAGTCTAACGGACCATTTTCAGGTTCAATTTCTCTGTTTTCCTCCCGAAAAAAAAAAGTGTCCCAAATGGACAATTGTGAATTTGAATCTGAAAGGCTTCCTGGAAACTAGATAAAGTCTCGCAGACTATTTTCAGGATCAATTTCACTGTTTTCCTTCCGAAAACAAAAAGAGTCCCTGAAAGACGATTGTGAATTTTAGTCCAAAAGGCTTCCTGGAAACTAAATAAAGTCTAACAGATTAATTTTAGGTTCAATTTCACTGTTTTCTTCCCGAAAACAAATAGAGTCCCTAAAGGATAATTGTGAATTTTAGTCTAAAAGGCTTCATAGAAACTAAATAAAGTCTCACAGACTATTTTCAGGTTCAATTTCACTGTTTTCCTCCCAAAAACAAAAAGTGTCTTGAGTAGACCATTGTGAATTTCAGTCTAAAAGGATTCCTTGGAACAAAATAAAGTCCAGCAGACTATTTCAAGGTTCAATTTCACTGGCTTCCTCTCCAAAACAAAAAGAGTATTGACAAAACCTTTGTGAATTTTCAGTCTCATAGACTTCCCAAAAACAAAATAGAGTCTCACAGACTATTTCCAGGTTCAATTTCACTGTTTTCCTCCCAAAAACAAAAAGAAACTCTAAAGGACAATTGTGAATTTCTGTCTCATAGACTTCCTAAAAATGAAATAAAGTGTCATAGACTATTTTCACTGTTTTCCTCCTGAAAACAAAAAGAGTGCTGAAGAGACCATTGTGAATTTCAGTCTCAAAAGCCCACTGGAAACAAATTAAAGTCTCACAGACTATTTCAGGTTCAATTTCACTAGTTTCCTCCCAGAAATGAAAAGCATCTCGAAGAGATAATTATGAATTTCAATCTAAAAGGCTTCCTGGATACAAAATAAAGTCTCACAGACTATTTTCAGTTTCAATTTAACTGGCTTCCATCCAAAAACAAAAAGAGTCCCTAAAGGACGATTGTGAATTTCAGTCCAAAAGGCTTCCTGGAAACTAAATAAAGTCTAACAGATTAATTTTAGGTTCAATTTCACTGTTTTCCTCCCGAAAACAAAAAGAGTCCCTAAAGGACAGTTGTGAATTTTAGTCCAGAAGGCTTCTTGGAGACAAAATAAAGTCTCGCAGACTATTTTCAGGTTCAATTTCACTGTTTTCCTCCCGAAAACAAAAAGAGTCCCTAATGGAAATTCGTGCATTTTAGTCTAAAAGGTTTCCTGGAAACTAAATAAAGTCTCACAGACTATTTTCAGGTTCAATTTCACTGTTTTCCTCCCCAAAACAAAAAGAATCCCTAAAGGACAGTTGTGAATTTTAGTCGGAAAAACTTCCTAGAAACTGAATAAAGTCTCATAGACTATTTTCAGGTTCAATTTCACTGTTTTCCTCCTGAAAACAAAAAGAGTCCCTAATGGACAATTGTGCATTTTAGTCTAAAAGGCTTCCTGGAAACTAAATAAAGTCTAATGGACTATTTTCAGATTCAATTTCATTGTTTTCCTCCCGAAAAAAAAAAGTGTCCCTAATGGACAATTGTGAATTTGAGTCTGAAAGGCTTCCTGGAAACTAAATAAAGTCTCACAGACTATTTTCAGGATCAATTTCACTGTTTTCCCCCCGAAAACAAAAAGAGTCCCTAATGGTCAATTGTGAATTTTAGTTTAAAAGGCTTCCTGGAAAATAAATAAAGTCTAACGGACCATTTTCAGGTTCAATTTCTCTGTTTTCCTCCCGAAAAAAAAAAGTGTCCCAAATGGACAATTGTGAATTTGAATCTGAAAGGCTTCCTGGAAACTAAATAAAGTCTCGCAGACTATTTTCAGGATCAATTTCACTGTTTTCCTTCCGAAAACAAAAAGAGTCCCTGAAAGACGATTGTGAATTTTAGTCCAAAAGGCTTCCTGGAAACTAAATAAAGTCTAACAGATTAATTTTAGGTTCAATTTCACTGTTTTCTTCCCGAAAACAAATAGAGTCCCTAAAGGATAATTGTGAATTTTAGTCTAAAAGGCTTCATAGAAACTAAATAAAGTCTCACAGACTATTTTCAGGTTCAATTTCACTGTTTTCCTCCCAAAAACAAAAAGTGTCTTGAGTAGACCATTGTGAATTTCAGTCTAAAAGGATTCCTTGGAACAAAATAAAGTCCAGCAGACTATTTCAAGGTTCAATTTCACTGGCTTCCTCTCCAAAACAAAAAGAGTATTGACAAAACCTTTGTGAATTTTCAGTCTCATAGACTTCCCAAAAACAAAATAGAGTCTCACAGACTATTTCCAGGTTCAATTTCACTGTTTTCCTCCCAAAAACAAAAAGAAACTCTAAAGGACAATTGTGAATTTCTGTCTCATAGACTTCCTAAAAATGAAATAAAGTGTCATAGACTATTTTCACTGTTTTCCTCCTGAAAACAAAAAGAGTGCTGAAGAGACCATTGTGAATTTCAGTCTCAAAAGCCCACTGGAAACAAATTAAAGTCTCACAGACTATTTCAGGTTCAATTTCACTAGTTTCCTCCCAGAAATGAAAAGCATCTCGAAGAGATAATTATGAATTTCAATCTAAAAGGCTTCCTGGATACAAAATAAAGTCTCACAGACTATTTTCAGTTTCAATTTAACTGGCTTCCATCCGAAAACAAAAAGAGTCCCTAAAGGACGATTGTGAATTTCAGTCCAAAAGGCTTCCTGGAAACTAAATAAAGTCTAACAGATTAATTTTAGGTTCAATTTCACTGTTTTCCTCCCGAAAACAAAAAGAGTCCCTAAAGGACAGTTGTGAATTTTAGTCCAGAAGGCTTCTTGGAGACAAAATAAAGTCTCGCAGACTATTTTCAGGTTCAATTTCACTGTTTTCCTCCCGAAAACAAAAAGAGTCCCTAATGGAAATTCGTGCATTTTAGTCTAAAAGGTTTCCTGGAAACTAAATAAAGTCTCACAGACTATTTTCAGGTTCAATTTCACTGTTTTCCTCCTGAAAACAAAAAGAGTCCCTAATGGACAATTGTGCATTTTAGTCTAAAAGGCTTCCTGGAAACTAAATAAAGTCTAATGGACTATTTTCAGATTCAATTTCATTGTTTTCCTCCCGAAAAAAAAAAGTGTCCCTAATGGACAATTGTGAATTTGAGTCTGAAAGGCTTCCTGGAAACTAAATAAAGTCTCACAGACTATTTTCAGGATCAATTTCACTGTTTTCCCCCCGAAAACAAAAAGAGTCCCTAATGGTCAATTGTGAATTTTAGTTTAAAAGGCTTCCTGGAAAATAAATAAAGTCTAACGGACCATTTTCAGGTTCAATTTCTCTGTTTTCCTCCCGAAAAAAAAAAGTGTCCCAAATGGACAATTGTGAATTTGAATCTGAAAGGCTTCCTGGAAACTAAATAAAGTCTCGCAGACTATTTTCAGGATCAATTTCACTGTTTTCCTTCCGAAAACAAAAAGAGTCCCTGAAAGACGATTGTGAATTTTAGTCCAAAAGGCTTCCTGGAAACTAAATAAAGTCTAACAGATTAATTTTAGTTTCAATTTCACTGTTTTCTTCCCGAAAACAAATAGAGTCCCTAAAGGATAATTGTGAATTTTAGTCTAAAAGGCTTCATAGAAACTAAATAAAGTCTCACAGACTATTTTCAGGTTCAATTTCACTGTTTTCCTCCCAAAAACAAAAAGTGTCTTGAGTAGACCATTGTGAATTTCAGTCTAAAAGGATTCCTTGGAACAAAATAAAGTCCAGCAGACTATTTCAAGGTTCAATTTCACTGGCTTCCTCTCCAAAACAAAAAGAGTATTGACAAAACCTTTGTGAATTTTCAGTCTCATAGACTTCCCAAAAACAAAATAGAGTCTCACAGACTATTTCCAGGTTCAATTTCACTGTTTTCCTCCCAAAAACAAAAAGAAACTCTAAAGGACAATTGTGAATTTCTGTCTCATAGACTTCCTAAAAATGAAATAAAGTGTCATAGACTATTTTCACTGTTTTCCTCCTGAAAACAAAAAGAGTGCTGAAGAGACCATTGTGAATTTCAGTCTCAAAAGCCCACTGGAAACAAATTAAAGTCTCACAGACTATTTCAGGTTCAATTTCACTAGTTTCCTCCCAGAAATGAAAAGCATCTCGAAGAGATAATTATGAATTTCAATCTAAAAGGCTTCCTGGATACAAAATAAAGTCTCACAGACTATTTTCAGTTTCATTTTAACTGGCTTCCATCTGAAAACAAAAAGAGTCCCTAAAGGACGATTGTGAATTTCAGTCCAAAAGGCTTCCTGGAAACTAAATAAAGTCTAACAGATTAATTTTAGGTTCAATTTCACTGTTTTCTTCCCGAAAACAAATAGAGTCCCTAAAGGATAATTGTGAATTTTAGTCTAAAAGGCTTCATAGAAACTAAATAAAGTCTCTCAGACTATTTTCAGGTTCAATTTCACTGTTTTCCTCCCGAAAACGAAAAGAGTCCCTAATGAACAATCGGGAATTTTAATCTAAAAGGCTTCCTGGAAACTAAATAAAGTCTAACGGACCATTTTCAGGTTCAATTTCACTGTTTTCCTCCAGAAAACAAAAAGTGTCCCTAAAGGACAATTGTGAATTTTAGTTAAAATGGCTTCCTGGAAACTAAATAAAGTCTCACAGACTATTTTCAGGTTCAATTTCACTGTTTTCCTCCAGAAAACAAAAAAAATCCCTAAAGGACGATTGTGAATTTTAGACTAAAAGGCTTCCTGGAAACTAAATAAAGTCTAACGGACTATTTTCAGGTTCAATTTCTCTGTTTTCCTCCCGAAAACGAAAAGAGTCCCTAATGGACAATCGTGAATTTTAATCTAAATGGCTTCTTGGAGACAAAATAAAGTCTTGCAGACAATTTTCAGGTTGTATTTTACTGTCTTCCCCCCAAAATTGAAAAGAATCTCGAAGAGACAAGTGTGAATATCCGTCTTAAAGGCATCCCGGGAACAAAATAAAGTCTCACCGACATTTTTCTGGTTCAATTTTACAAGCTCCCCCCCTAAAATAAAAACAGTTTCGAAGAGACATTTGTGAATTTCAGTCTTAAAAGCTTCCTGGAAACAAAATTAAGTCTTACAGACTATTTTCAGTTTCAATTTGACTGGCTTCCATCCGAAAACAAAAAGAGTATTGGAGAAACCATTGCAAATTTCAGTCTTAAAAGCTTCCTGGAAACAAAATAAAGTCTCGCTTACTTTTTTCACCATTTCGAATTTCAGTCTTAAAGGTTTCCTGAAAACAAAATGAAGTCCCAAAGATTATTCTCAAGTTTAATCTCACTGGTTACGTCCCGAAAACAAAAAGAGTCTTGAAGAGAAAAAATAAAGTCTCACATACTATTTTCGGGTTCAATTTCACTGGCTTCCTCCTGAAAAAGAAAAAGGTCTCTAAGAGACCTTTGTGAATTTCAGTCTCATAGATTTCCCAAAAACGAAATATAGTCTTAAAGACTATTTTCAGGTTCAATATCACTGGTTTCCTACTGAAAACGGAAAAGGTCTTGAAGAGACCAAGTCTTAAAGGCTTTCTGTAAACAAAATAAAGTCTTTCAGACTATTTTCAGGGTTAATTTCACTGGCTTCTCCCTGAAAACGAAAAGAGTTTTGAAGAGACCATTGTGAATTTCAGTCTCATAGACTTGCTAAGAACGAAATAAAGTGTCATAGACTATTTTCACTGGCTTCCTCCTGAAAACAAAAAGAGTGCTGAAGAGACCATTGTGAATTTCAGTCTCAAAAGCCCACTGGAAACAAATTAAAGTCTCACAGACTATTTTCAGGTTCAATTTCACTAGTTTCCTCCCAGAAATGAAAAGCATCTCGAAGAGATAATTATGAATTTCAATCTAAAAGGCTTCCTGGATACAAAATAAAGTCTCACAGACTATTTTCAGTTTCAATTTAACTGGCTTCCATCCGAAAACAAAAAGAGTATTGGAGAAACCATTGCAAATTTCAGTCTTAAAAGCTTCCTGGAAACAAAATAAAGTATCGCAGACTTTTTTCAGGTTCAATTCAACTGGCTTCCTCCCGAAAACGATAGGAGTCTTGAAGAGACCATTGTTGATATCAATCTTAAAGGTTCCTGGAAACAAAATAAAGTGAAACAGACTATTTTCAGGTTTAATTACACTGGTTTCCTTCTGAAAACGGGAAGAGTCTTGAAGAGACCATTGTGAATTTCAGTCTGAGATGATTCCTTGGAACAAAATAAAGTCCAGCAGACTATTTCAAGGTTTAATTTCACTGGCTTCCTCCAAAAACAAAAAGAGTATTGACAAAACCTTAGTGAATTTTCAGTCTCATAGACTTCCCAAAAACAAAATAGAGTCTCACAGACTATTTTCATGTTCAATTTCACTGTTTTCCTCCTGAAAACAAAAAGAGTCCCTAAAGGACAATTGTGAATTATAGTCTAGAAGGCTTCCTGGAAACTAAATAAAGTCTCACAGACTATTTTCTGGTTCAATTTCATTGTTTTCCTCCCGAAAACGAAAAGAGTCCCTAAAGGACAATTGTGAATTTTAGTCTGAAAGGCTTCCTGGAAACTTAATGTAGTTTCAAAGACTATTTTCAGGATTAATTTCATTGTTTTCCTCCTGGAAACAAACAAAGTCCCTAAAGGACAATTGTGAATTTTAGTCTAAAAGGCTTCCTGGAAACTATAAAAAGTCTCACAGACTATTTTCAGGTTCAATTTCACTGTTTTCCTCCCGAAAACAAAAAGAATCCCTGCAGGACAATTGTGAATTTTAGTCTAGAAGGCTTCCTGGAAACTAAATAAAGTGTCACAGACTATTTTCAGGTTCAATTTCATTGTTTTCCTCCTGAAAACAAAAAGAGTCCCTAAAGGACAATTGTGAATTTTAGTCTAAAAGGCTTCCTGGAAACTATAAAAAGTCTCACAGACTATTTTCAGGTTCAATTTCACTGTTTTCCTCCCGAAAACAAAAAGAGTCCCTGCAGGACAATTGTGAATTTTAGTCTAGAAGGCTTCCTGGGAACTAAATAAAGTCTCACAGACTATTTTCAGGTTCAATTTCATCGTTTTCTTCCCGAAAACAGAAAGAGTCCCTAAAGGACAATCGTGAATTTTAGTCTAAAAGGCTTCCTGGAAACTAAATAAAGTCTCACAGACTATTTTCAGGTTCAATTTCACTGTTTTCCTCCCAAAAACAAAAAGAGTCCCTAAAGGACAGTTGTGAATTTTAGACGAAAAGGCTTCCTGGAAACTAAATTAAGTCTCACAACTATTTTCAGGTTCAATTTCTCTGTTTTCCTCCCGAAAAAAAAAAGATTACTGGAGAAACCATTGCATATTTCAGTCTTAGAAGCTTCCTGGAAAAAAAATAAAGTCTCGCAGACTTTTTTCTGGTTCAATTCAACTGGCTCCCTCCCGAAAACAAAAAGAGACTCTGAAGGACAATTTTGAATTTTTGTCTGAAAGGACTCATGGAAACTAAATAAAGTCTCACAGACTATTTTCAGGTTCAATTTCACTGTTTTCCTCCCGAAAACAAAAAGAAACTCTAAAGGACAATTGTGAATTTTTGTCTGAAAGGACTCATGGAAACTAAATAAAGTCTCACAGACTATTTTCAGGTTCAATTTCACAGTATTCCTCCCGAAAACAAAAAGAGACTCTAAAGGACAATTTTGAATTTTAGTCTAAAAGGATTCCTGGGAACAAAATAAAGTCTTAAAGACTATTTTCAGGTTCAATTTCACTTGCTTCCTCCCAAAAACAAAAAATGTCTCGAGTAGACCATTGTGAATTTCTGTCTAAAAGGATTCCTTGGAACAAAATAAAGTCCAGCAGACTATTTCAAGGTTCAATTTCACTGGCTTCCTCTCCAAAACAAAAAGAGTATTGACAAAACCTTTGTGAATTTTCAGTCTCATAGACTTCCCAAAAACAAAATAAAGTCTCACAGACTATTTTCAGGTTCAATTTCACTGTTTTCCTCCCGAAAACAAAAAGAGACTCTAAAGGACAATTGTGAATTTCTGTCTCATAGACTTCCTAAAAATGAAATAAAGTGTCATAGACTATTTTCACTGGCTTCCTCCTGAAAACAAAAAGAGTGCTGAAGAGACCATTGTGAATTTCAGTCTCAAAAGCCCCCTGGAAACAAATTAAAGTCTCACAGACTATTTTCAGGTTCAATTTCACTAGTTTCCTCCCAGAAATGAAAAGCATCTCAAAGAGATAATTGTGAATTTCAATCTAAAAGGCTTCCGGGATACAAAATGAAGTCTAACAGACTATTTTCAGGTTTAATTTCATTTGCTTTCTCCCGGAAACAGAAAGAGTCTCGAATAGACCATTGCAAATTTCAGTCTAAAAGGCTTCCTGGATACAAAATAATGTGTCACAGACTATTTTCAGGTTCAATTTCACTGGCTTCCTCCTGGAAAGGAAAAGAGTCTTGAAGAGACCATTGTGAATATCAGCGTTAATGGCTTTGTGGGAACAAAATAAAGTCTAACAGATTATTTTCAACTCAAAACTTGATTCAAAAAATAATTCAAGGGAGGCTAAAACTGGTTGTAAATAGTAAAGAATTCAGTGGCCGACAACCCACAAAGAGGGTTTTGAGCACATTCTGAGGCTCAGAGAATTTCGGTGGGAAGTCCAACAGTGGTAATCATGAGAACGTTGCTGGAAACATGTTATTGCTTCAAATACGTCGCATTTTAGTTGAATAAATATATTTTTTATTTTACCATGTCGTTCATGTTATTATCAAAAAAATAATTTCATAAACAATGAAAACATCTGTTGATGCGAATAATTCTGTTTTGTGTTATTCAATACTTATTTTTTCTTTAGGTGGAACGGTTCAATCAGTTTTGCGTAGCACTCCTTGTCAGGGAGTTTTGAATTTTCCGGCTTAATTGTCTTCAATTTGGAATCCTGAGCATCTCAGCCATTGACAACTGGATCGTGAGAATCTTAATCGTTGTCTGGGATTTCGTAAAACATATAGAGATCAGACATTAGATCAGTTTTTTGGAACCTGTTGAAAAATCGGAAAATATATCAATATAATACTAATGTTCACTAAGCTTATCTTAGTGGGGCGCAAGGTCACAAGTGAGGGGGAACCAAGTTTGGATCGAATACACTAGAGTTGTAAATTGAAAGTCTCATGTAATACAGGTTCTCCCCGACTTTCTCACTGGCACCGTCCTAAGTCGGACAATTTTTTTTCCTGAAGTGTTTATTCCTTAAAAAAAGACAAAAGAACAAACAAACAAAAAAACAACAACATTGGCACAGCCAGTACGTGTGATACATACATACATAGCCAGCCTTACTTGAAAACTGAACAAAACTCTGACTATATTTCGATTGATGCTTATCACAATTAAGGACACTGTTTCTTTTTTGATTGTTGCTATCAACAACATCACAAATAAATAAACAACAGTGTCTCATCATCTCAAGTTTAAACCTCCTGAAGATTTTCATGAAACCAGGTACAGCATTAGAATGGGCATGCCCTAGTGTCTACGGAACAAGATTTAATCTTAATATATACACACACATATATATATATATATATATATATATATATATATATATGTATAGGATTGGTGATAAGGAGCCCCCCCTATTGGAAATTGATAAAACCTTTATTATCTATGGGTTGACAGTAGTCAAACTAGCTTTACTGATAGAATTTGCCTTCAGTGTTGCATCTACTTACTCGTTGTCCCACTCTCAAAGGAAGAAGTTAGAGAAATAAAGGAATGTTTACCAAAGGAACATAATATTTCTGATAGGGAATTCATTCTCAGCCATCGTTTACAGGCGGACTAGAGAAATATTGAGTATTACCAAGGATAATTCATCTGTCTATGGGTGGACATGTATGCAGGGAGATAGCTCGACAACTTTGCATCATACGGAGTTGATATTTGCCACATGTTTTATTGACAACTTCTTTTATTATCATAACTTCACAAAAAATTGTTAAAAATATTAAAAACATTAGTTTTAGGAGCTAAAAAGGCTCTGATTATAGCTTTTTAGGTTTATAGCTTTTGAGGCTCATTCGTACATTATTAGTGCATACAAGAAAGTTGTTAAAAACATTTGAAACATTGCTTCTGTGGCTACCCTTTAAGGCTTGGTTATGAACACTTTGAAAAATCAGTACTTATTTTTCTACTACATTCAGTAAAATTGTTGGAAAACCTCTAAAACTTTTGTTTCAAAACTAAAAAGGCTCTGATTATAGCTTTTCAGGTTGGTTTTATGTCTGACTCGTATATTGTTACTACATTCAAGAAAGTTGTTAAGAACCTTTGAAACATTGCTTCTCTGGCTACCCTTTAAGGCTTGGTTATGAACACTTTGAAAAATCAGTACTTATTTTTTTACTACATTCAGTAAAATTGTTGGAAAACCTCTAAATATTTACTTTCAAATATAGAAAATCTCTGATTATAGTTTTTTAGGTTGGTTTTATCACTGACTCATATATTGTAACTATATTCAAAGAAGTTGTTAAAAAACTATGAAACATTGCTTCTCTGGCTACCCTTTAAGGCTTGGTTATGAACACTCTGAAAAATCAGTACTATTTTTTTTACTACATTCAGGGAAATTGTTGGAAAACCTCTAAAATTTTAGTTTCAAATATAGAAAGGCTATGTTTATATCTTTTTAGGTTGGTTTTATCTCTGACTTGTACATTGTTACTACATTCAAGAAGTTGTTAAAAATCTTTGAAACATTGCAACATTATTGAAACATAAGACCTAAAGAGGGTCTGATTATATCTTTTTTGGAAAATCAGTACTTTTTTATTCAATTCATTCAGGAGCATTGTTGGAAAACAACTAAAACTTTAGTTTCAAACCTAAAAAAAATCTGATTATAGCTTTTCTGGTCGGTTTTATCACTGACACGTATATTGTTACTAGATTCAAGAAAGTTGTTAAAAACCTTCGAAACATTGCTTCTGTGGATATCCTTTAAGGGTTGGTTATTAACACTATGAAAAATCTATACTTTTTTCTCACTATATCCTAGAAAATTGTTGGAAAACCTCTAAAAAAGTGGTTTTGAACCTAAAAAGGTTATGTTTATAGCTTTTTAGGTTAGTTATATCACTTACTTATACAATGTTACCACATTCAAGAAAGTTGTTACAAATCTTTAAATATTGCTTCTGTGGCTAACCTTTAAAACTTGGTTATGAACGCTTCAAAAAATGAGAACTATTTTTTACAAATTTCAGGAAAATTGTTGGAAAACCTATAAAACTTTAGTTCTGAATATACAAAGGCTATGTTTACAGCTTGTGAAGTTGGTTTTATCACTGACTCATATATTGTTACAACATCCAAAAAGTTGTTAAAAACCTTTGATACATAGTCCTGTGGCTACCCCTTAAGGCTTGGTTGTGAACACTTTAAAAAATCAGTATTATTTTTTTACTACATTCAGGCAAATTGCTGGAAAACCTCTAAAACTTCAGTTTCAAACCTAAAAAGGCTCTGATTAGAGCTTTTCAGGTTGGTTTTATGTCTGACTCGTATATTGTTACTACATTCAAGAAAGTTGTTAAGAACCTTTGAAACATTGCTTCTCTGGCTACCCTTCAAGGCTTAGTTATTAACACTGTGAAAAATCAGTACTATTTTTCTCTACTACATTAAGGAAAATTGTTGGGAAACCTCTAAAATTTTAGTTTCAAATATAGAAAGGCTATGTTTATATCTTTTTAGGTTGGTTTTATCTCTGACTTGTACATTGTTACTACATTCAAGAAGTTGTTAAAAACCTTTGAAACATTGCACCTCTGGCTACCCTTTAAGGCTTGGTTATGAAGACTCTGAAAAATCAGTACTTTTTTCCTTACTACATTCACGAAAATTGTTGGGAAACCTCTAAAATTTTAGTTTCAAATATAGAAAGGCTATGTTTATATCTTTTTAGGTTGGTTTTATCTCTGACTTGTACATTGTTACTACATTCAAGAAATTGTTAAAAACCTTTGAAACATTGCACCTCTGGCTACCCTTTAAGGCTTGGTTATGAAGACTCTGAAAAATCAGTACTTTTTTCCTTACTACATTCACGAAAATTGTTGGAAAACCTCTAAAAATTTAGTTTCAAATATAGAAAGGCTCTGATTAAAGCTTTTCAGGTTGGTTTTATCAATGACTCGTATATTGTTACTACATTCAAGAAAGTTGTTAAGAACCTTTGAAACATTGCTTCTCTGGCTACCCTTCAAGGCTTAGTTATTAACACTGTGAAAAATCAGTACTATTTTTCACTACATTCAGGAAAATTGTTGGAAAACCTCTGAAACTTTAGATTTAGACCTAAAGAGGGTCTGATTATATCTTTTTTGGAAAATCAGTACTTTTTTATTCAATTCATTCAGGAGCATTGTTGGAAAACAACTAAAACTTTAGTTTCAAACCTAAAAAAAATCTGATTATAGCTTTTCTGGTCGGTTTTATCACTGACACGTATATTGTTACTAGATTCAAGAAAGTTGTTAAAAACCTTCGAAACATTGCTTCTGTGGATATCCTTTAAGGGTTGGTTATTAACACTATGAAAAATCTATACTTTTTTCTCACTATATCCTAGAAAATTGTTGGAAAACCTCTAAAAAAGTGGTTTTGAACCTAAAAAGGTTATGTTTATAGCTTTTTAGGTTAGTTATATCACTTACTTATACAATGTTACCACATTCAAGAAAGTTGTTACAAATCTTTAAATATTGCTTCTGTGGCTAACCTTTAAAACTTGGTTATGAACGCTTCAAAAAATGAGAACTATTTTTTACAAATTTCAGGAAAATTGTTGGAAAACCTATAAAACTTTAGTTCTGAATATACAAAGGCTATGTTTACAGCTTGTGAAGTTGGTTTTATCACTGACTCATATATTGTTACAACATCCAAAAAGTTGTTAAAAACCTTTGATACATAGTCCTGTGGCTACCCCTTAAGGCTTGGTTGTGAACACTTTAAAAAATCAGTATTATTTTTTTACTACATTCAGGCAAATTGCTGGAAAACCTCTAAAACTTCAGTTTCAAACCTAAAAAGGCTCTGATTAAAGCTTTTCAGGTTGGTTTTATGTCTGACTCGTATATTGTTACTACATTCAAGAAAGTTGTTAAGAACCTTTGAAACATTGCTTCTCTGGCTACCCTTCAAGGCTTAGTTATTAACACTGTGAAAAATCAGTACTATTTTTCTCTACTACATTAAGGAAAATTGTTGGGAAACCTCTAAAATTTTAGTTTCAAATATAGAAAGGCTATGTTTATATCTTTTTAGGTTGGTTTTATCTCTGACTTGTACATTGTTACTACATTCAAGAAGTTGTTAAAAACCTTTGAAACATTGCACCTCTGGCTACCCTTTAAGGCTTGGTTATGAAGACTCTGAAAAATCAGTACTTTTTTCCTTACTACATTCACGAAAATTGTTGGAAAACCTCTAAAAATTTAGTTTCAAATATAGAAAGGCTCTGATTAAAGCTTTTCAGGTTGGTTTTATCAATGACTCGTATATTGTTACTACATTCAAGAAAGTTGTTAAGAACCTTTGAAACATTGCTTCTCTGGCTACCCTTCAAGGCTTAGTTATTAACACTGTGAAAAATCAGTACTATTTTTCACTACATTCAGGAAAATTGTTGGAAAACCTCTGAAACTTTAGTTTAAGACCTAAAGAGGGTCTGATTATATCTTTTTTGGAAAATCAGTACTTTTTTATTCAATTCATTCAGGAGCATTGTTGGAAAACAACTAAAACTTTAGTTTCAAACCTAAAAAAAATCTGATTATAGCTTTTCTGGTCGGTTTTATCACTGACACGTATATTGTTACTAGATTCAAGAAAGTTGTTAAAAACCTTCGAAACATTGCTTCTGTGGATATCATTTAAGGGTTGGTTATTAACACTATGAAAAATCTATACTTTTTTCTCACTACATCCTAGAAAATTGTTGGAAAACCTCTAAAAAAGTGGTTTTGAACCTAAAAAGGTTATGTTTATAGCTTTTTAGGTTAGTTATATCACTTACTTATACAATGTTACCACATTCAAGAAAGTTGTTACTAATCTTTGAAATATTGCTTCCGTGGCTAACCTTTAAAACTTGGTTATGAACGCTTCAAAAAATGAGAACTATTTTTTACAAATTTCAGGAAAATTGTTGGAAAACCTATAAAACTTTAGTTCTGAATATACAAAGGCTATGTTTACAGCTTGTAAAGTTGGTTTTATCACTGACTCATATATTGTTACAACATCCAAAAAGTTGTTAAAAACCTTTGATACATAGTCCTGTGGCTACCCTTTAAGGCTTGGTTGTGAACACTTTAAAAAATCAGTATTATTTTTTTACTACATTCAGGCAAATTGCTGGAAAACCTCTAAAACTTCAGTTTCAAACCTAAAAAGGCTCCGATAAGAGCTTTTTAGGTTTGTTTTTTCTCTGACTTGTATATTGTTAATACATTCAAGAAAGTTATTAAAAACCTTTGGAACATTGCTCCTCTGGCTACCCTTTAAGGCTTGGTTATGAAGACTCTGAAAAATCCGTACTATTTTTTTTACTATATTCTGGAAAATTTTTTGGAAAACCTCTAAATCTTCACTTTCAAATATAGAAACGCTCTGATTATAGCTTTTTAGGTTGGTTTTATCACTGACTCGTATATTGTTTCTACATTCAAGAAAGTTGTTAAAAAACCCCTCATGCATTGCTTCTGCGGCTACCTTTTAAGACTTGGTTATGAACACTATGAAAAGTTAGTACTATTTTTTTTTCTACATTCAGGAAAATTGTTGGAAAACCTCTAAAACATTAGTTTCAAATATAGAAAGGCTCTGATTATAGCTTTTCAGGTTAGTTTTATCACTGACTTGTATATTGTTACTACATTCAAGAAAGTTGTTAAAACCCTTGAAACATTGCTTCTCCGGCTACCTTTTAAGGTTTGGTTATGAATACTGTGAAAAATCAATACTATTTTTCACTACATTCAGGAAAATTGTTGGAAAACCTCTAAAACTTTAGTTTAAGACCTAAAGAGGATCTGATTATATCTTTTTAGGTTGGTTTTATCTCTGACTTGTATATTGTTACTACATTTAAGAAAGTTGTTAAAAACCTTTGAAACATCGCTTCTCTAGCTACCCTCTGAGGCTTAGTTATGAACACTTTCAAAAATCAGTACTATTTCTTTTTTACCACGTTCAGGAAATTTGTTGGAAAACCTCTAAATCTTTAGTTTCAAATATACAAAGGCTATGTTTATAGCTTTTTAGGTTGGTCCCATCACTGACTCGTATATTGTTACTACATTCAACAAAGTTGTTAAAACCCCCTAAACATTGTTTCTGTTGCTACCCTTCAAGGCTTGGTTATAAAAACTTTGAAAAATCAATACTATTTTTCTTCACTACGTTCAGGAAAATATTTGGAAAACCTCTAAAACTTTAGTTTCAAATATATAAAGGCTATGTTTATAGCTATTGAGGTTGGTTTTATCACTGACTCGTATATTGTGACTATATTCAAGAAAGTTGTTAAAAACCTTTAGAACATTGCTTCTGTGGCTACCCTCCAAGGCTTGGTTATTAACACTTTGAAAAATCAGGACTATTTTTCTCTGCTACATTCAGGAAAATTATTGGAAAACCTTTAAAACTTTAGTTTAAGACCTAAAGAGGGTCTGATTATATCTTTTTAGGTTGTTTTTATCTCTGACTTGTATATTGTTAATACATTCAAGAAAGTTGTTAAAAACCTTTGGAACATTGTTTCTGTGGCTACCTATTAAGGTTTGGTTATGAACACTTCAAAAAATCGGTACTATTTTTTTTACTATATTCTGGAAAATTGTTGGAAAACCTCTAAATCTTCACTTTCAAATATAGAAACGCTCTGATTATAGCTTTTTAGGTTAGTTTTATCACTGACTCGTATATTGTTACTACATTCAAGAAAGTTGTTAAAAAACCCCTCATGCATTGCTTCTGCGGCTACCTTTTAAGACTTGGTTATGAACACTATGAAAAGTTAGAACTATTTTTTTTTCTACATTCAGGAAAATTGTTGGAAAACCTCTCAAACTTTAGTTTCAAATATAGAAAGGCTCTGATTATAGCTTTTCAGGTTGGTTTTATCACTGACTCGTATATTGTTACTACGTTTAAGAAAGTTGTTAAAAACCTTTGAAACATTGCTTTCCAGGCTTGGTTATGAACACTTTGTAAAATCAGTACTTTTTTTTTTACTACATTCAGGAAAATATTGGGAAAACCTCTAAAACTTTAGTTTCAGTTTAGTTTCAGACTTAAAAAGGGTTTGATTATAGCTTTTCGTGATCGAAAAATAAATTATTTCAGTTGGTATTTAAAAAAAATGTTTAGTTGATTTGGTCATTTCCAGTGTCTTCTCAACAATCTATAGAGGAAATAAAAGAATCATGTGATGATAATAATGTGTGTGTGTGTGGGGGGGCACATCATTGTCCGATGAAACGCCCACTTACGTCTGATCTCTTTTATGAAAGGGGTCGGGGACGAAAGGACAAGACAACTTTGAATCAGGGTCAAACTCCAGGGGAGAAGGCTGAAAGTGCCTCTCATCTATTCCGTCTTATTATTACAATTGGAGGGGGGAACATTCAAAGTTGGAATTTGTCGAAATATTCGCTACTAAATCATTTTACAATGATTATGAAGGATTGTAAAAAAATAATACTAAAAATTGCTTATGAATTTCACTCGAGCATAGTAGGATAGTTTTGTAATTTAATGTCTAATAAGATAACAAGCAGTCATTGGGAAGTGGTTTTTGATGAATTAATACTTTCATTTGTCCAAATCAGATTATTTTGAAACAACACCTCTCTATCGTTGGTGTCACGGAGCCAGTACTTTCCGAATATGTCTGCTTTGTCTCTCCATCTTGCATTCTGCCGGACTACCTCGGTAGCACATGTTTTCTCTGCTGATGCCTGTTGCGAATCATAATGTATGTTTGGTGTGTGCCATTCCTGCAATATATCCAGCCCATTGCAATTTTACAGTGCATTAGAATATTAATAGTTGATAACATTCGCTCTGAAGCTAAGAAGGCTCCGTCTATACCTTTTCAGGCTTGGTTTTTTACACCTGCAAAATTCAATTATATATGATAACTACTTTCGAGACAATTGTTAAAAACCTTGTAAACATACATTGTCAAAGCTAAAAAGGCTCCATGTATAATTTCTTTTTACTCATATATTATTAAAGAATGCAAGAAAACTTATTGAAATATTCGATTCAAAGCTAAAAAGGCTCTGTTTATATCTTTTTAGCTTTGCTCTTCATACATATCTATATATTATTTTGAAAAAAACCTTTCAAACATTAGTTTCAAGGCTAAAAAGGCTCTGTTTATACCCTTCCAGACTTGGTTTTGACACTTTGAAAATTGCATCATATATTATTACTACATTGAAGTAAATTGTTAAAAACCTTCAAAACATTGCTATCAAAGCTAAAAAGACTCTGTTTACAGCATTTTAGGCTCAGTTTTGACACTTTGATTATATATTATTACTACTTCCTTGGAAAGTGTTGAAATATTGAAAACATTCGTTTTCAAAATTGAAATTAGGCTAGCTTTTAATACTCACTCATATACTATCACTACATGCAAGAAAAGTATTAAAGACCTTTGAAACATTGGTTCCTAATCTAAAAAGGCTCTCTTTATACCTTGTTAGGCTTGGATTGGACATTTTGAAAATTCAAGTATGTGTTATAACAGCATCGTAAAAATTTCATGAAAAACATTGGAAACATTGGTTTCAAAGCTGAAAATGCTTTATTCATACCCTTTTAGGCTTTCTTTATGGTCACTTTGATATTTCAATAATATATTTTGACTACATTCAGACAAATTGATGAGAAACCTCTAAAACATAGTTTTCAAACCTTGAAAGGCTTGGCTTGGTTTTGACACATATTTATCTATTATTACTTCATTCAAGTAAATTGTTCGAAACTTCAAAAATATGGGTTTCAAAGCTAGAAAGGCTCTTTTTATACCCTTTCAGTTATGGTTTGGACACATATTCATTTGTTATTACTTCATTCAAGTAAATTGTTTGAAACTTCAAAAATATGGGTTTCAAAGCTAGAAAGGCTCTTTTTAATACCCTTTCAGTTATGGTTTTGACACATATTCATTTATTATTACTTCATTGAAGTAAATTGTTTGAAACTTCAAAAATATGGGTTTCAAAGCTAGAAAGGCTCTTTTTATACCCTTTCAGTTATGGTTTTGACACATATTCATCTATTATTACTTCATTGAAGTAAATTGTTTGAAACTTCAAAAATATGGGTTTCAAAGCTAGAAAGGCTTTTTTTAATACCCTTTCAGTTATGGTTTTGACACAAATTCATCTATTATTACTTCATTCAAGTAAATTGTTTGAAACTTCAAAAATATTGGTTTCAAAGCTAGAAAAGCTCTTTTTAATACTCTTTCAGTTATGGCTTTGACACATATTCATCTATTATTACTTCATTGAAGTAAATTGTTTGAAACTTCAAAAATATTTGTTTCAAAGCTAGAAAGGCTCTTTTTAATACCCTTTCAGTTATGGTTTTGACACATATTCAACTATTATTACTTCATTGAAGTAAATTGTTTGAAAGTTCAAAAATATGGGTTTCAAAGCTAGAAAGGCTCTTTTTATACCCTTTCAGTTATGGTTTTGACACATATTCATTTATTATTACTTCATTCAAGTAAATTGTTTGAAACTTCAAAAATATGGGTTTCAAAGCTAGAAAGGCTCTTTTTAATACCCTTTCAGTTATGGTTTTGACACATATTCATCTATTATTACTTCATTCAAGTAAATTGTTTGAAACTTCAAAAATATGGGTTTCAAAGCTAGAAAGGCTCTTTTTATACCCTTTCAGTTATGGTTTTGACACATATTCATTCATTATTACTTCATTGAAGTAAATTGTTTGAAACTTCAAAAATATGGGTTTCAAAGCTAGAAAGGCTCTTTTTAATACCCTTTCAGTTATGGTTTTCACACATATTCATTTATTATTACTTCATTGAAGTAAATTGTTTGAAACTTCAAAAATATGGGTTTCAAAGCTAGAAAGGCTCTTTTTATACCCTTTCAGTTATGGTTTTGACACATATTCATTTGTTATTACTTCATTGAAGTAAATTGTTTGAAACTTCAAAAATATGGATTTCAAAGCTAGAAAGGCTCTTTTTATACCCTTTCAGTTATGGTTTTGACACATATTCATTCATTATTACTTCATTGAAGTAAATTGTTTGAAACTTCAAAAATATGGGTTTCAAAGCTAGAAAGGCTCTTTTTAATACCCTTTCAGTTATGGTTTTGACACATATTCATTTATTATTACTTCATTCAAGAAAATTGTTTGAAACTTCAAAAATATGGGTTTCAAAGCTAGAAAGGCTCTTTTTATACCCTTTCAGTTATGGTTTTGACACATATTCATTTGTTATTACTTCATTGAAGTAAATTGTTTGAAACTTCAAAAATATGGGTTTCAAAGCTAGAAAGACTCTTTTTATACCCTTTCAGTTATGGTTTTGACACATATTCATCTATTATTACTTCATTCAAGTAAATTGTTTGAAACTTCAAAAATATGGGTTTCAAAGCTAGAAAGACTCTTTTTATACCCTTTCAGTTATGGTTTTGACACATATTCATCTATTATTACTTCATTCAAGTAAATTGTTTGAAACTTCAAAAATATGGGTTTCAAAGCTAGAAAGGCTCTTTTTATACCCTTTCAGTAATGGTTTTGACACATATTCATTTGTTATTACTTCATTGAAGTAAATTGTTTGAAAGTTCAAAAATATGGGTTTCAAAGCTAGAAAGGCTCTTTTTATACCCTTTCAGTTATGGCTTTGACACATATTCATCTATTATTACTTCATTCAATAGAATTGTTATAAAACCTTAAAATATGGGTTTCAAAGCTGAAAAGTCCCTGTGTATACCCTTTTCGGTTCGGTTTTCACACTTCCAATGTTCAATCATATCTCATTGATATATTCATGAAAATTATTGAGGAACAATGAAGACATGGATTTCAGAGCTGAAAAGACTCTGTATATAGCTTTTTGGGGTTTGGTTTTCACTCAGTGCAATCATATATTCTAACTACATTAGAGAAAATTTAAAAAAAACAAACCTTGAAAACATTGATTTTGGAAGCTAAAAAAGGCTCTGTTTATACCCTCTAGGTCTGCTTTTGGCACTTTCAAGATTCAGTTATACGATAATAATACATTGAAAGGAAATTGTCAAAATACCTTTAGACCATTGCTTGAAATGTTAAAAAGGCTCATTCCATATCTTTCAAGGCTCAGTTTTAACACTTTGAATCTTCAATCATATATTAGGACTACATTCAAGAAAACTGTTGCAAAACCTTGGAAACACTGGTTTCAAGGCCAAAAACGCTCTGCTAATACCTTTTTAGGATTGCTTTTGACACTTCCAAAGTTCAATCATATCTTATTGATATATTCATGAAAATTATTGAAAAACCATGAAGACATGGCTTTCAGAGCTGAAAAGACTCTGTTTATGGCTCTTTTTGGTTTGGTTTTCACACTTACTCTTGTATTGTTATTATGTTCAAGAAAATTGTCAAAACCTTGGGAAAATTAGTTTTCAAGGTAAAAAAGCTTCGTTTGTAACCTTTTCAGGTTAGGTCTTGACTCTTACTTACGTATTATCACTGCATCCGAGACATTGGTTTCCAAAGTTAAGAATTCCTGTTTACACCTTTTTATGCTTGGTTTAGACATTTTGAAAAAACAATCATATATCATTACTGCATGAAAGAAAATTGTAGAAAAATCTTGGAAGCATTGCTTTTCAAAGCTAAAAAGGCTCTGTTCATACCTTTTTAGGCTGGGCTTTGCCACTTCTCATATATCATTACGTTTGGGAGAATTGTTAGAAAAAAACCGCACATTGTTTTCAAAGCTGTTTACAACGTTTCGGGCTCAGCTGTGACACTTTGAGAATTCAATCATATCAGATTGATACATTCATGGAACTTATTGAAAAACCTTGAAAACATTGGTTTCAAAGCTAAAAAGGCTCTATTTACAAGCTCTTCATCTTGGTTTTGACCCTCCAACCCATATATTATAACTACATTCAAGATTATTGATAAAAACCTTGAAAACATTGCTTTCAAATCTTACAAGGCTCTGCTTTTGATATTTCAATAGTCTAGCATACATTATTTTTCAATACAAGACATTTGTTGAAAATCCTTGAAAACATATATTGCACAGTTTATATGATTTTGAGCTTTATTTTAACACTTTGAATATTCAATCATACAATATAACTGTATTGAAGAAAATTGCTGTAAAACTTTGAAAATATTCTTTTCAAAAGATAAAAGATAAAAATCCTTTAAAACATTGGTTCGTAAACTTGAAGTGTCTTTATTATGCTTATTTGAGTGGGCTTTCTCGTTTTTTTTTTTTCAATATTATAATATGCAGAAAAATTCTCGAAACTAAATATTCAAAACATCTCTTCAAATGTTGGTTCCAAACTGAAACTGTCTTCATTATTCGAATTTAGATTATTTTAAAAATGAATTTGAATCAAATTACATAGAAATACTACAGCTCTAACAGTTTAAAACACTCTTGAAAATATCAATGTGAATTGTCGTTAAAAAACCGTTTTGCCTGGTATTTAAAAAAAAAGTTTGATTACTTAGGCTATTTCCAGCGTCTCCTTTACAATCTATGGAATAACGTGTAATCATCATCATCATCATCATCATCATCTATGTAATAACGTGTAATCGTCGTCGTCGTCGTAGCATCATCATCATCATCATCATCATCCCCGCTAAAAACACCTTTTCACTCATTCTGAACTTTCTGTTATTTTTACACCAGATCTTTCACAAAGTTGCATTTTATTTTTTATTCATTATGATAACATTCATAGAGGCCAAACTGGTGACTGAAAGGCATGAAATTGGATTCCCTGTCATAGAAGCGTACGTTCGGCCAGACAGTGTGTGTGTGTGTGTGTGGATTTTCGGAGCTCATCGTTCACCGATGAAACACTGTTTTTGAAACTTTGAAACATTGTTTTCCAAGGTAAAAAAAGCTATGTTTATATCTTTCTAGGCTTGGTTTTCTCACTTACTAATAGATTAATTAATACATCAAAGAGAATAGTTAAGAACCTTTAAAACATTACTTTCAAAGCTGTTTATACCTTTTCAGCCTCGCTTTTTACACTTTAAAATTCAATCGTTTATTATTGATAGATTCATGAAAATTATCAAAAAACTTTCAAGACATTGGTGTCAAAGCTAAGAAAACTTTCTTTATACCATTTTAGCTTTGGTTTCAACATTTTCAAAATCCAATTTTATATTATTACTACATTATTTAGAATTGTTAAAAAAAATTTGAAACATTGCTTTTGAAGCTAAAAAGGCCCTGCTTATATCTTTATATACTAAATTAAGAAAAGAAATATTAAAAACCTCCAAAACATTGGTTTATGAGCTTGAAATATCCTTATTACACTTATTTGAGTTGATTTTCACATTTTTCCCTATTAAAATATGTAGAAATATTGTAGCACAAGAAATTTAAAACATCCTTTCAAACGTAGGTTCCAAAAGTGAAAAGTTATTTTCACAATGAATTTGAATCATATTAAGGAGAAATACTAGAGAAATAAAAGTTTGAAACACTTTTGAAATTATCAACGTAATTCGTGATTAAAAAAATAAATTATTTCAGCTGGTATTTGAAAAAGAAAAGTTTTATTGATTTGGCAATTTCCATTGTCTCCTCAACAATCTATAGAAGGAATTGAATAATTATGTAATAATAATAATCATCATCATCATTGTAGTAGGGAAATAATTACTAATATTACAAGTACTACAGTAGTAAAACTAGTAATTATATCCCCCGCACCCCCCAAAAGCTTCCTGTTATTTTTACACCAAATCTTTCAAAAAGTAGAATTTTATATTTTATTCATTATGATAACATTGACTGAAAGGCCTGAAATTGGATTCCCTGTCATAGAAGCGCACGTTCGGCCAGATAGTGTGAGTGTGGGTTTTTGGAACTCATCGTTGACTGATGAAACACTGGCTTACCTTCGATCTCTTGTACGGAAGGGATCCTGGGCGAAAGGACAAGACAACTTTGAATCGGGGTCGAACTCCAGGGAAAACGGCTAAAAGTGCATCTCACCTATTCCCTCTTATTATTACAATTGAAAGAGGAAAAAAAATTCAAAGTTGAAATTTGTCGAAATATTTGCTTCTAAATCATTTCACTCTGATTATAAATGATGGTGAAAAAAATATTTGCCCATGAATTTTACTCGAGCATTGTAGGATAGATTTGTACTTTAATCTCTATTAAGATAACGAACAATCATTGGGAAGTGGTTTTTAATGAAAAATGATAATTATGATTATTAAACAATGATAATTTTTAATAAAATGAAACTGATCCAAATTATTTGCTGTCGTCATACGGTTAATATATCATTGAATTTAGACGACATAAATAGAGGAAACAATGAAAGGCCTAAATAGCGCTTCCATCGAACCTGTTAGCAACAAGTGGCCTCTTCAACGTAGCCACACACTTACCATTAGGCTAAACAGCCCGCTCGTTAGGCAAAGGCTAAATAACTGCTTTCAAACCGAATTCTTATCTGGTTTCTATTTTTTGATTTTTCATTTCACTCATTATTCGTTCCTCTTTCGGACGTTCTAACGGGAATGAACTTGGAAATCAATTGGAAACAACTTGTTTTTTCTATTATTAATAATCTCATTCCACACCAAACTCGTCTCTATAACGTGGCTGCTTTTCAAGAGAATCTCTTGTTTTTCTCGTTATGTTAAACGCTTAGGATTTGAAAGGTTCAAATAGCTTGCAAGGGAGATAAGTGATCAAGAGTATTCCAGGGTTACCGTTCTTGAAGACAACTTTTTCTCTTCACTTTCACTATCTTTCATCCACGTCTCGATATTTGTTGGGCTGTTTGGATATTTTGATAATTCAAAAACCTTTCTAGCTATTATCAATATGTCAGTGAATATTTCGATATTCATCTAAAGATATCTTTGCTGTTGGGTTTTTTTAAAAAAACTTTTATATTATTACTGCATTCAAGGAAGTTGTTAAAGACCTTTAAAAGAGTGGGTCTGAAGTCAAAAAGCTCTATCCATACCTTTTTAGGCTTGCTTAGGGACAATAAAATCGCATTAGTTTAATGAAAGAAATTCTTCTCTTCTCTAAGATAATTTCTCTTGCAGTCTTAGCATAGAGTTACTTTATTTGATAAATGGGCGTTAAAATAGTATATACCTGAAAAGCTATGAAATACCCAGATAAAATTTTCAGCTATAGATAAGGAATTAGAGTTAGCAACACCGGTCACTGAATTCTGTCTGCACGGCCAGTTTGTGTGCAAATTTTAGGCTCAACTCCCCCACCCCCAGAGCGCATAAGGGCAACGGCTGCTCGCTGGGACTGCGAATGGGGACACATTTGGCCATTTCCAGTGTCATCTTAATAATTTAACGAGGAAGAATTAACAGATGATGATGATGATGATGATGATGATGATGATGATGATGATGATGATGATGATGATGATGATGATGATGATGATGATGAAGAAGAAGAAGAAGAAGGAGGAGAAGAAGAAGAAGAAGAAGAAGAAGAAGAAGAAGAAGAAGAAGAAGAAGAAGAAGAAGAAGAAGAAGAAGAAGAAGAAGAAGAAGAAGAAGAACAAGGAGAGGAAGAACAAGAAGAAAGAGAGGAAGAAAAAAATGGAGAAGAAGAAGAAGGAAACAATTTTACTAATTTGGTAATTTCCAATATTTTTGCACCATATCTTTCAGAACTTAGATTTGTCATTCATTTTGATAATTGTTTTAAGGTCACCACGGCCTTGAGAAAGCCCGAAATGGGATTCCCTGTCGTAGAAGCGTAAACTCAGCCTGACGGTGTATGTTGGGTGGGGTCGTGGTTCATCATTGACTGATGAAACACTGACTTATCTTTGAACTCTTGTAGGAAACAAAACAACTTTGAATCGGGGTCTAACTCCAGGGAAAAGGCTAAACGCAGATCTCATCCATTATTCCCTCTTATTCTTACATTTCGAGGTAGGGGGGAAGATTCCAAGTTGAATTTTGTTTTCGAAGTATACGCTTCTAAATCATCGTACGATGATTATAAAGGATTGTTAAAAAAAAAAGAAAGAAAATTGCTTATGAATTTTATTTGAGTATTGTAAGATCGTTTAGTAATTCAATATCTAATAAATACCAAAGAGTCATTGGGAAGTGATTTTTGATAAAATGATATTTTCATTTCTCTTATCGTCCGTGGTTGGATGGAAACCTTCCTCCCAGGATTCGCTACTCCTGTCTATCATTGGTGTGGCGAAGTCAATAGTTTCTGAATTTCTCTAGTTCGTCACTTCATCTTCTATTCTGCCAGCCTCCTTCGGTTGTGTATGTGATCTCTGGAGATCCATGGGGCAAATCGTGATGTCCATCGGGAGTCTGCCATTCTTGCACCATGACAAGCCCATTGTTATTTAGATTTCCACGAAAAATTTCCAAAGTAACTTCAAAAACATTGGTTTCCAAGCTGAAGAGCTCTGTTTAGACCACTTTAGGCCTGGCTTAATTCTGCCAAGAGGTGTCTGAAAAGTTACAACGGGGATAATTAGCTTGTGGCAGCCAAGTGTTCGTAACAACATCCATTTTTGATCCTTCGATGTCGGTTCCTCTTATCATTGCAAAGCAAAATTCACCAAACGTTGGATTGTTCACCCACTGACAGGAACATGAGTTAGCTTTACGCTTTTGTGTGACAGGTTAGTTTTCTTCCTGTGATCAACACTAGGTTTAATTTCCCTGGCTTTCAATTTCAATCCCAGAAACGAATAGAGTCTCGGAGAAACCATATCCAAAATGGTCTCTTCGAGACTCTTTTCGTTTCCGGGAGGAAGCCAGTGAAATTGAAACTGAAAATAGTCTGTGAGACTTTATTTCGTTTTTGGGAAGTCTATGAGACTGAGATTCACAATGGTCTTTTCAAAACTCTTTTTGTTTTCGGGAGAAAGCCAGTGAAATTGAACCTGAAAATAGTGTGTGAGACTTTATTTCGTTTTGGGGAAGTCTATGACACTGAAATTCACAATGTTGTCTTCAAGACTCTCTTCGTTTTCGGGAGGAAGCCAGTAAAATTGAACCTGAAAATAGTCTATGAGACCTTATTTTCTTTCCAGGAAGCCTTTAAGACTGATGTGGACCTTCCTCAGCGTCTGTGTGATGGTCTCACAAACTATACTAAACCAGCCGTGGTTCTGGGTTAGTAAAAGAAGGCAACAAGTTGAAATTTCGTTTAACTGTTTTATATAGAGTATTGATTATCAATATCTCTGGAGACGGGAAATGCTTATCCGCTGTTGAAAAGAGAGGTGGCCGATTTTCATCTAAGTCAAACTGACTGGTCTCTCATGTCACGAACGGTAGTCTACTGGATGGTAGCAGCGGTTGATGGTTACGAAGGTGGACGGCTGACCTGAGGGACTGGTAGCGTTCACTTCTCGAACCCCCAACTCTACTCTATTGCTGTTACGAAAATCCCTTCTATTTAAGCCCTGGGTGTCAACACTGTATTTCTTTGTAATTGACTTCCTTTCTTTCTTTTCCTGTTATCTCAATCCTTCCAGAAAATCCCAAATATTGACCCTCATCCGTCTCACGACGCAAGTCCGTCCAAGATCATAAATTAGCCTCCCCGCCTCTTTCAAGAACTCTGCAAATTACTTTTCTTTCAAAAGCTTTACTCTTTCTCTCAAGACCCCAGACATTGGCCCCCATCTGGCCATCGAACCAGGAGGAGAACTTCTCTAAGAGTGCTTGTTTTTGCAACCCAGGAATCCGATAGAAGACATTTAATTGAGAAACTGCGGGCGCCTGCACTTGGAAGCACGTAATTCTCACTTCCTACGGTATCTTCAAGAAACATATCAAGCCCCTATCTAGACATCAAATCGGGAAGAGAACTTCTCTAAAAGTACTTGTTTTTGCAACCCAGGGATTTGACAGAAGACATTAAATTGAGAAACTGCAGGTGCCCGCACTTGGAAGCACGTAATTCTCAATTTCCTACAGTATCTTCCAAAAACATATTAAGCCTTTAATACAGATAACTCCATTGGTAATAACCATAGTAATTTTTAGGACACGGGGGACTCCTGGTCCCCTAGTGTCACATCACTCCCCACCCCTTTGTTACCTGACTTTTACCCCAGTAAAAGTCATCTAAAACATCGGCCGCCTCTCTTGTGTTTTATAGAAAAAAATCTTTTACATGCAAGGTGTCCGAACTCCAGAGAGACATGTAAAAAGAAACAAAACATTTTGAATACAACAAAATAGACAGATTTCTGTCTTGTCGATCAAAGATTATATCCGACGGATCGGATTATTTTCTGGGATTGTCTTTTCTTTTCTTTTTTTTTTTTCGTTCTTTGCATGCAAGCTACGATTATTCAACACTTTAATTTGGTAGCTACTGCCACTTAAAAAAATCATTCATATGTACTTTTAAAAAAAGTGGGTCCCTCGTTTTTAATTGTCTGTGAAAAGTATGAAACATTGAAAATAAGCAGTATTGTTCTCTTTCCTTCCTCTTTTTTTTTTCATATGTTTTTCATTATCGAGACTTGCAGCATCTCTTGCCAATCAATAAATCATTCTCATTTTTTTTTCAGTTTTCCTCACTTCTCATGTGCAGAAAACATCGGTTTCCGAGCAACGTCTTGCTTTTCAATGTCATGTTGCTCGACAGTTTGTAGTTCGTGTTCAGTGTCACACAGATCTGTGATACCTGTGTTAATGATAGCAAATGGCGTCTCCAATTCCGATTTTTCAAACGTTTCTCTCATAACTTTGTTTACATTCTCCAGACCGTTATCCGTCACAACTACTCTCGGAGTCCCATATCTAGGGAATATCTCAGTCAGCAGCAAGTTCGATATTGGTATAGCCTTTTTATCACTGATCGCAAATATTTCAGGCCAATTGGTCAGCCAGTCCACAAAACCGACGATATACATATTGCCACTTCTCGATTTTCCGTACGGTCCTGAGATATCCAGACTAATTTTTTTCAAACGGAAAAGATGGTACATCCATCTCTTCGACAGGCGCCTTATCCTGTCGGCTAGATCTACTTTGGCATGTAGTACACTTCCCCACATAGAGCAGCACTTCTTTATAGACTCCCGGCCAATAATATCTTTCACTGATCAAATCATATGTTTTGTCTACTCCCATGTGCCCCAGTCTGTCGTGGCATACGTCTAGCACTTTCATTCTAATTTTATTAGGAACATATAACCGAAGTCTAGTCTCCCCTTCTTTTTCAGCTATGCGATACACCATCCCATCCTGTAATATGTATTTGCCTGCGTATCCTTCTTTTTCTATTTCCCGTCTGATTTTCTGTAATTCTTTATCGTCCCCATATTCTCTCTCAACCTCTTCCCGTTGCAGGGTTCCCAATTTGTTTTCTACTTCTTCTCCTTCTCCTTTCTCTATTTCCTCTTCTTCTTCTGGCCCTCCCTTCAGGGCATTCGAGTTAATAACATTTATAGTATATGCTCTATCGTCCATCTCCTCTACATTTTCAATTGGGTCGGATTCTAGTTGTTCGGGTATCCTTGACAGCAAGTCTGCGCCTGTATTCTCCTTACCAGCCAGATATTCTATCTTGCAGTTATAATTGGCTAACTTCAAGGCCCACTGATTAACTTTCTTATTTTTGCAGTTTGCCTCAAATAAATATTTTAGAGGCTCATGATCCGTTTTAATAATGAAGGTGGCCCCGTTCAGATAGTAGTCTAATTTCTGGATGGCATAGACAATAGCATATGCCTCCCTTTCCACCACTGGCCACCTCCGCTGGGTTGGCGACAGCTTATGTGACAGGAAATATAATGGAATTTCCTCCGGGATTCCCGGGATGGGACCCTCCTTAGCTGGACAGGGCTGCGTTAAACAGGCCCCTATACAGTCCACACTTGCGTCTGTATAGAGAATCATATGTGGGTTCATGTCGGGGTACGCCAACAACGGTACCTCCGTCAATCTTTTTTTTAACATCTCAAAGGCCCTCTGGCATTCTTCGGACCACCTAAACCGGGCGTACTTCCTTGTGAGGGCTATTATGGGTGCTGCAATCTTAGAGAACGCAGGCACAAATCGCCGGTAGTACCCTATCGCCCCGATAAAACCTCTATCCGGCCTTACTGAGTTAGGTACTGGCATATTTCTTATTACTTCCACCTTGTCCATGTCAGCTTTAACTCCCTCCTGACTAATCATAAACCCGAGGTACTTCGTTTTTTTTTTCATGAACTGACATTTTGGCAGTTTCAATTTTAGTCCGTGCTCCCTTAATTTGTCGAATACTAGTTGCAAGTACCGAAGGTGTTCATCTGCCGTTTTTGAAAATATTAAAATATCGTCGATATATGCCATAGCGTATTGTTCCATCCCTGCCAACACTATGGACATCAATTGATGGAACACCCCCGGGGCGTTTGCCAATCCAAAGGGCATTACCCTGAATTGGTATAATCCCATGTGGCACACGAAAGAAGCTTTCAACCTATGCTCAGTCCGCAGGTAAACTTGCCAAAATCCACAACGATGGTCAAGGGTCGTAAAGTAACTAGCCTGCCCAAGCAGTGCTAGTATATCAACAATCAATGGTTTTTAACAACTTTCTTGAAGTTAATAAAAAGAAAGGTTTATTTTCCAAAGTGTTCATAACCAAACTTTGAAGGGAAGCCTCAGAAAAATGTTTCAATGGTTTTTAGCATATGTCTCGGATGTAATGAAAAAAAAAATTTTTTTCCCAAATTGTTCGTAACCAAGTGTTGAAGGGAAGCCTCAGAAGCAATGTTTCAATGGTTTTTAACAAATTTCTTGAATGTAATAAAAAGAAAGGATTGATTATCCAAGGTGTTCGTAACTAAGCTTCGAAGGGAAACCACAGAAAGAATGTTTCAAAAGTTTTTAACAACTATCTTAAATATAATCTGAAAAAGGAATGATTTCTCAGTGTTCATAACCGAGCCTTGAAGGGATGCCTCAGAAGCAATATTACAATGGTCTTTAACAACTTTCTTGAATGTAATAAAAAAAAAAAGATTGATTTCCCAAAGTGTTCATAACCAAGCCTTGAAGAGAAGCCTCAGAAGCAATGTTTCAATTGTTTTTAACAACTTTCCAGAATGTAATTAAAATAAAGATTGATTTTCAAAAGTGATCATAACCACGCCTTGAAGGAAAGCCTCAGAAGAAATTTTTCAATGGTTTTTAAAAACTTTTTGAATGTAATAAAAAGAAAAGATTGATTATCCAAAGTGTTCATAACCAAGCCTTGAAGGGAAGCCTCAGAGGAAATGTTTTGATGGTTTTCAACAACCTTCTCGAATGTAATGAAAAAAAAAGGATTGATTTTCCAAAGTGTTCATAACCAAGCCCTAATGGGAAGCCGAAGAAGCAATGTTCTGAATGGTTTTTAACAACTTTATACAATGTAATAAAAAGTAAGGATTGAGTTTCCAAAGTGTTCATAACCAAGCTTTCAGAGGAAGCCTCAGAAAGAATGTTTCAATGGTTTTTAACAACTTTCTTGAATGGAAAAAAAAAGGATTGAGTTTCCAAAGTGTTCATAACCAAGCCTTGAAGGGAAGCCTCAGAAGCGATGTTTCAATTGTTTTTAACAACTTTCTTGTATGTAATGAAAAGAAAGGATTGATTTCCCAAAGTGTTCATAACCAAGCCTTGAAAGGGAAGCCTTAGAAGAAATGTTTCAATGGTTTTAAAAATCTTTTTTGAATGTAACAAAAAAAAGTATTGATTTTCCAAAGTGTTCATAACCAAGCCTTGAAAGGAAGCCTAAGAAGCAATGTTTCAATGGTTGTTAAAAACTTTTTTGAATGTAATAAAAAGAAAAGATTTATTTTTCAAAGTCATCATAACCAAAGCTTGAAGGGAAGCCTCAGAAGCAATGATTCAATGGTTTTTAACAACTTTTTTGAATATAATGAAAAAAAAGGATTGATTATCCAAAGTGTTCATAACCAAACTTTGAAGGGAAGCCTCAGAAGCAATGTTTTGAATTGTTTTTAACAACTTTCTAGAATGTAATCAAAAAAAAGGATTGATTTTCCAAAGTGTTCATAACCAAGCCTTGAAAGGAAGCCTCAGAAGTAATGTTTCAATGGTTTTTAACAACTTTCTTGAATTTAATAAAAAGAAAAGATTGATTGTCCAGAGTGTTCATAACCAAACTTAGAACGGAAGCCTCAAAAGCAATGTTTCAAAGGTTTTTACAACTTTCTTGAATGTAATGAAAAAAAAGTATTGATTTTCCAAAGTGTTCATAACCAAGCCTTAATGGGAAGCCGCAGAAGCAATGTTCTGAATGGTTTTTAACAACTTTATACAATGTAATAAAAAGTAAGGATTGAGTTTCCAAAGTGTTCATAACCAAGCTTTCAAGGGAAGCCTTCGAAAGAATGTTTCGATGGTTTTTAACAACAGTCTTGAATGGAAAAAAAAAGGATTGAGTTTTCAAATTGTTCATAACCAAGCCTTGAAAGGAAGCCTCAAAAGCGATGTTCCAATTGTTTTTAACAACTTTTTTGTATGTAATGAAAAGAAAGGATTGATTTCCCAAAGTGTTCATAACCAAGCCTTCAAAGGGAAGCCTCAGAAGAAATGTTTCAATGGTTTTAAAAATCTTTTTTGAATGTAACAAAAAAAAGTATTGATTTTCCAAAGTGTTCATAACCAAGCCTTGAAAGGAAGCCTAAGAAGCAATGTTTCAATGGTTGTTAACAACTTTTTTGAATGTAATAAAAAGAAAAGATTTATTTTCCAAAGTCTTCATAACCAAACCTTGAAGGGAAGCCTCAGAAGCAATGATTCAATGGTTTTTAACAACTTTCTTGAATATAATTTAAATAAAAGGATCGTTTTTCAAAAGTGTTCATAACCAAGCCTTGAAAGGAAGCTTTAGAAGCAATGATTCAATGGTTTTTAACAAATTCCTTGAATATAATAAGGAATGATTGATTTTCCAAAGTGTTCATAACCTAACCTTAAAGGGAAGCCTCAGAAGCAATGTTTCAATGGTTTTAAACAACTTTCCAGAATGTAATTAAAAAAAAGATTGATTTTTCAAAGTTTTCATAACCATGCCTTGAAGGGAAGACTCAGAAGCAATGTTTCAAAGGTTTTTACAACTTTCTTGAATGTAATAAAAATAAAAGATTCATTTTCTAAAGTGTTTATAACCAAGCCTTGAAGAGAAGCCTCAGAAGAAATATTACAATGGTTTTTAACAACTTTCTTGAATGTAATAAAAAGAAAGGATAGATTTTCCTAAGTGGTCATAACCAAGCTTTGAAGGAAAGCCTCAAAAGCAATGTTTCAATGGTTTTTAACGACTTTCTTGAATGTAATAAAAAAAAAAAGGATTGATTTCCAAAGGTGTTCATAACCAAGCCTTGAAGGGAAGCCTCAAAAGCAATGTTTCAATGGTTTTTAACAACTTTCTTGTTTGTAATGAAAAGAAAGGATTGATTTTCCAAAATATTTATAACCAAGCCTTGAAGGGAAGCCTCAAAGGCAATGATTTGATGGTTTTTAACAACTTTCTCAAATATAATTAAAAAAAAGGATCGATTTTCCAAAGTGTTCATAACAAAGCCGTGAAGGGGAGCATCAGAAGCAATGTTTCAATGGTTTTTAACAACTTTCTCGAATGTAATAAAAAGAAAAGATTCATTATACAAAGTGTTTATAACAAAGCCTTGAAAGGAAGCCTCAGAAGCAATGTTTCAATGTTTTTGATGACTTTCTTGAATGTAATAAAAAAAGAGAATTGATTTTCCAAAATATTCATAACCAAGCCTTGAACTAAAGCCTTAGAAGCAATGTTCCAATGGTTTTTAACAACTTTCTTGAATGTAATAAAAAAAAAAAATTGATTATCCAAAGTGTTCATAACCAAGCTTTGAAGGGAAGCCTCAAAAGCAATGTTTCAATGTTTTTTACAAACTTTTTTGAATGTAAAGAAAAAAAAGGATTGATTATCCAAATTGTTCATAACCAAACTTTGAAGGGAAGCCTCAGAAGCAATGTTTTGAATTTTTTTTAACAACTTTCTAGAATGTAATTAAAAAAAAGGATTGATTTTCCAAAGTGTTCATAACCAAGCCTTGAAAGGAAGCCTCAGAAGTAATGTTTCAATGGTTTTTAAAAACTTTCTTGAATGTAATAAAAAAAAAAGAAATGATTATCCAAAGTGTTCATAACCAAGCCTTGGAGGGAAGCTTGAGAAGCAATGTTTCAATGGTTTTTAAAAATTTTTTTGAATGTAATAAAACAAAGGATTAATTTTCAATAGTGTTCATAACCAAGCCTTGAACGGAAGCCTCAGAAGCAATGTTTCAAAGGTTTTTACAACTTTCTTGAATGTAATAAAAAAAAAAGGATTCATTTTCTAAAGTGTTTATAACCAAGCCTTGAAGAAAAGCCTCAGAAGAAATATTACAATGGTTTTTAACAACTTTCTTGAATGTAATAAAAAGAAAGGATAGATTTTCCTAAGTGGTCATAACCAAGCTTTGAAAGAAAGCCTCAGAAAAAATGTTTGAATGGTTTTTAACAACTTTCTTGAATGTAATAAAAAAAAAAGGATTGATTTCCCAAAGTGTTCATAACCAAGCCTTGAAGGGAAGCCTCAGAAGCAATGTTTCAATGATTTCCAACATCTTTCTTGAATGTAATTAAAAAAAAAAGATTGATTATCCAAAGTGTTCATAACAAAACCTTGAAGTCAAGCCTCAGAAGCAATGTTTCAATGGTTTTTAACAACTTTTTTGATTGTAATAAAAAAAAAAGGATTGATTTTCCAAAGTGTTCATAACCAAGCCTGGAAGGGAAGCCTCAGAAGCAATGTTTCAATGGTTTTTAACAACTTTCTTGAATGTAATAAAAAAAAAGATCGATTTTCAAAAGTGTTCTTAACCAAGCGTTGAAGGGAAGCCTCAGAAGCAATGTTTCAATGTTTTTTAACATCTTTGTTGAATGTAATAAAAAAAAAGGATTGATTATCCAAAGTGTTCATAGCCAAACCTTCAAGGGAAGCCTCATAGGCATTGTTTCGAAGGTTTTTATAACATTATTGAATGTAATAAAAAGAAAGGATTGATTATCCAAAGTGTTCATAACCCAACCTCGGAAAGAAGCCGCTAAAAGAATGTTTCAATGGCTTTTAACATCTTATTTAATGTAAAAAAAAAAAGGATTGATTTTCGGAAGTGTTCATAACATAACCTTGAAGGGAAGCCTCAGAAGGAATGTTCTAGTGGTTCTTAAAAACTTTCTTGAATTGAAAAAAAAAAAATCATTTATTTTCTCAAGTGTTCAGAACCAAGCCTTGAAGGATACCCATAGAAGCAATGTTTCAATCATTTTTAACAAGTTTCTTTAATATAATTTGAAAAAGGATTGATTATCGAAAGTGTTCATATCCAACCCTTGAAGGATAGCCTCAGAAGCAATGATTCAATGATTTTTAACATCTTTCTTGGATGTGATAAAAAAAAAGGATTGATTTTCCAAAGTGTTCATAACCAAGCCTTGAAGGGAAGCCTCAGAAGCAATGTTCCAATGGTTTTTTAAAACTTTCTTGAACGTAAAAAAAAAAGGATTGATTTTCCAAAGTGTTCATAACCACGCATTGAAGGGAAGCCTCAGAAGCAATGTTTCAATGGTTTTTAACAGTTTTCTTGAATGTAATAAAAAAAAAAGGACTGATTTTTTCAAAGTGTTCTCAACCAAGCGTTAATGGGAAGACTTAGAAGAAATGTTTCAATGGTTTTTAACAACTTCCTTGAATGTAATAAGAAAAGAAGATTGATTTTTCAAAGTGTTCATAACCAAGCCTTGAAGGGAAGCCTCAGAAGAAATGTTTCAATGGTTTTTAACAACTTTCTTGAATGTAATAAAAAAAAAAATTTGATTTTCAAAAGTGTTCATAACCAAGCCTTGAAGGGGAGCCTCAGAAGAAATGTTTCAATGGTTTTTAACATCTTTCTTGAATGTAGTAAAAAAAAAGGATTGATTATCCAAAGTGTTCATAACAAAGCGTTGGAAGGAAGCCTCAGAAGCAATGTTTCAATGGTTTTTGACAACTTTCTTGAATGTAATATAGAAAATGGATGGATTTTCCAAAGTGTTCATAACCAAGCCTTGAACGGAAGACTCAGAAGCAATGTTTCAATGGTTTTTAACAACTTTCTTGAATGTAATAAAAAAAAATGATTGATTTTTCAAAGTGTTCACAACCAAGCCTTAAAGGGAAGACTTAGAAGAAATGTTTCAATGGTTTTTTAAAACTTTCTTGGATGTAATTAAAAAAAAAGGATTGATTTTCCAAAGTGTTCATAACCAAACCTTGAAGCGAAGCTTCAGAAGAAATGTTTCAATGGTTTTTAACAGCTTTCTTGAATGTTATAAGAAAAAAGGATTGATTTTTCAAAGTTTTCATAACCAAGCCTTGAAGGAAAGCCTCAGAAAAAATGTTTCAATGGTTTTTAAGAACTTTCTTTAATGTAATAAAAAAAAAGGATTGATTATCCAAAGTGTTCATAACCAAGCCTTGAAGGGAAGCCTCATAAGCAATGTTTCAATAGTTTTTAACAATTTTCTTGAATGTCATAGGAAAAAAGATTGATTATCCAAAGTGTTCATAACCAAACCTTGAAGGGTAGCCTCAGAAGAAATGTTTCGATGGTTTTTAACAACTTTCTTGAATGTAATTAAAATAAAGGATTGATTTTCCAAAGTGTTCGTAACCCAGCCTTGAAGGAAGCCTACAAAAAAATGTCCCAATGGTTTTTGACATCTTTCTTGAATGTAATAAAAAAAAAAGATTGATTTCCAAAAGTGTTCAAAACTCTGCCTTGAAGGGAAGCCACAAAAGCAATGATTCAATGGTTTTTAACAACATTCTCAAATGTAATAAAAAGAAATGAATGATTTTCCAAAGTGTTCATAACCAAGCCTTGAAAGGAAGCCTCAGAAGAAATGTTTGAATGGTTTTTAAGATCTTTCTTGAATGTAATAAAAGAAAAGGATTGATTATCCAAAGTGTTCATAACCCAGCCTTGAAGGGAAGCCTCGAAAGAAATGTTTCGATAGTTTTTAACAATTCTTTGAATGTAATAAAAAAAAAGGATTGATTTTCCAAAGTGTTCATAACCAAGCGTTGAAGGGAAGCCATAGAAGCAATGTTTCAATGGTTTTTAACAACTTTTTGGAATTTAATAAAAAAAAAAGATTGATTTTCCCAAAGTGTTCATAACCAAGCGTTGAAGGGGAGCCACAGAATCTATGTTTCAATGGTTTTTAACAACTTTCTTCAATGTAATAAAAGAAAAGGTTTGATTTCTCAAAGTGTTCATAACCAAGTCCTGAAGAGAAGCCGCAGATGAAATGTTTCAATGGTTTTTAACAACTTTTTGGAATTTAATTAAAAAAAAGGATACATTTTCCAAAGTGTTCATAACCAGGCCTTCAAGGGAGGCCTTATAAGAAATGTTCCAATGTTTTTTAACAACTTTCTTCAATGTAATAAAAAGAAAGGATTGATTTTTGAAAGTGTTCATAACCAAGACTTGGAGGGAAGCCGCAGAAGCAACGTTTCAATGGTTTTCAACAACTTTCTGGAATTTAATAAAAAAAAAGGACTGATTATCCAAAGTGTTTATAACCAAGCCTTGAAGGGAAGCCTCAGAAGAAAAGTTCCAATGTTTTTAACAACTTTCTTGAATGTAATAAAAAGAAAGGAATGATTTTCCAAAATGTTCGTAAACAAGCCTTGAAGGGAAGCCTCAAAAGCAATGTTCCAATGGTTTTCAACAACTTTCTTGAATGTAATAAAAAGAAATTAATGATTTTCCAAAGTCTTCATAACTAAGCTTTGAAGGGAAGCCTCAGGAGCAATGTTTCAATGGTTTTTAACAACTTTCTTGAATGTAATAAAAAAAAGGATCGATTATCCAAAGTGTTCATAACCAAGCCTTGAAGGGAAGCCTCAGAAGCAATGTTTCAATGGTTTTTAACAACATTCTTGAATGTAGTAAAAAAAAGGAATGATTATCCAAAGTGCTCATAACCAAGCCTTGAAGGGAAGCCATAGAAGCAATGTTTCAATGGTTTTTAACAATTTTCTTGAATGTAATAAAAAGAAAAGATTGATTTTCCAAAGTGTTCATAACCAAACCTTGAAGGGAAGCCATGGAAGCAATGTTTCAATATTTTTCAACAACTTTCTCGAATGTAATAAAAAAAAAAGGATTGATTTTCCAAAGTGTTCATAACCTAGCCTCAAAGGGTAACCACAGAAGCAATGTTTCAATGGTTTTCAACAACTCTTTTGAATGTAGTAACAATATACGAGTCAGTGATAAAACCAGCCTAAAAAGCTATAAACAGAGCCTTTTTAGCTTCTAAAACCAATGGTGTCAATGTTTTTGGAAGTAATGATAGTAAAAGAAATTGTCAACCAAAAAAATTGCAAATATCGACTCCGTATGATGTTAAGTTGTCGAGCTATCTCCCTGCATACACATCCACCAACAGACAGATAGATTATACTTAGTAATTCTCAATATTTCTCTAGTCCGCTCGTACATGGTGGCTGCGAATTAATTCCCTATCAGAAATATTATGTTCCTTTGGTAAACATTCCTTCATTTTCGTGACTTCTTCCTGTGAGTGTTGGCCAAGAAGTAAGTAGATGTAATACTGAAGGCAAATTCTATCAGTAATGGTAGTTTGACTACAGTCAACCCATAGATAATAAAGTTATTATCAATTTCCAATGGGGGGCTCCTTGACACCAATCCTATATATATATATTAAAATTAAACAGTTCGCATTGTAGTAGTGCTTTCTTTCTCGAGAATGCTGTCTATCTCTCTTCGGCAAGGTGTAGATCCAGTATATGTAGAATTGTTGAAACATATTTACAATCACGGCAGCTCTTTTATCAGGCTACATAAAGACTCGGACCCCTTCCAGCTCCAGAAAGGAGTAAGACAAGGTGATACCAGCTCAGCTAAACTCTTCACAGCCTGCCTCGATATGATCTTCAGAAAGCTAGACTAGGAGATTAAAGGAATTAAAATAGACGGCAAGTATCTGAGCAACCTCAGATTCGCAGACGACATAGCCCTTTTCGCAGAGAACCTACACAACCTCCAACTAATGATAGATGAACTAAATTAAGAGAGCAAGAAAGTCGGCCTACACATGAACTTCAGCAAGAGGAAGATCATGTGCAACAACCACATTCGAGATAAAAACACTAAGATCAAAATCGAGGACACAGAACTCGAGAAAGTAGACCACTACATCTACCTAGGACAACTAATCTCCATGAAACCCTCCAAATAAGAAGGAATCAAGCGAAGAATCACACTAGGATGGCAAGCCTTTGGCAGAGCTAGCTCAACCTTAAAAAATAATAGGATCCCATTAATCCTAAAGAGAAAGGTGTATAACCAATGCATCCTCCCAATAATCGCTTATGGAGCTGGAACATAGAACTTAACCAAGAGACAGACTCGTAAGCTAGGAACCATGCAACATGCATATGAAAGAATAATGATAGAGCAGTGTGGCAAATCCTGGGGAGGGTCTATGTCCAACGACGGACAATAAAAGACTGATGATGATGATGATCATCATCATCATCATCATGACATAACCATGAAATATAATCCATGAAAACGTTTCCAAATATGGTCAAGCTTATTTCCATATGATCGGTAAACGTTCTCACCATGACAACTTAATGTCATCTTAATGTTTTGCCGTATCGGTTGAAAACTGTGCAAAATTCTTGTTTTATCAACAATAGTATAAAGATTTCTTCCATTTACTGTTAAGATTGCATTGAACCCAGTTTTTGTCTTTTCAAAACAAATTCAATAGCAGTTAACAAAAATCAACTGAACATATCGTATCAAAAAAAACGGTCCAACATGGGCAACAAAACAAGCCAGCCAACCAAACAATCTGCAGCATCAGAGAGCATCGAAGTGGTCATTACCCCCTTCATCGTAGAGGTGGGTTAGGACCCACCCATCGCTATGAGTCCTCCAATGTGCACGCTGGATATTGAGAGACTGTTGCCAGGCGTAGAGGGAGCCTCAACATCTGTTGGTACTGTCCTAGCTATGGTAAAGGCTCCTACTTACCGGGGTGAACTTCGGTCAACTATCACCTAGGATTGAGGAAGCTTCAACACCTACCATAGTAACAGCTAATCGGGTTCATCTTCCTCGACCAATATTGCCTAGCAATACTTCTGCAGTGAACCAGAGGATGAAGCTAAAGCATCGCCTTCTACTTATTGCCTTGGCATTCTTGATTGTCATTACATTGACATTAGGTATAGTTTTGGCCATTGCAGCTACTATATATGTCGTGATTTCTGAAATTATATGTATGCTGGCTATGTATTCTATATTGGTTTAATTTTGCCACCAAGATTTGAACATTGAGAGGCTTTGAGTATTTTCTCAAAAGTGGCCATTACCCCCTTCATCATAGACGTGGGAACCATGCAACGTGCACATGAAAGAATAATGCTGGGCCTCACATGGAGAGACCACAAAACAACACAGTACATCCGGGAAAAGACAAGACTTGGAGACATCATAGAATCTATGAAAAATCTCAAATAGCGGTGGGCTGGCCATCTTGCATGAATGGCAGACAATCGATGGACATCACGACTCACAACATGGATCCCCCGACACCACATGCGCAACCGAGGCCTGCAAAATGTTAGATGGAAAGACGAGCTAGACAAGTTTAGGAACTACTGGCTCCGTGACGCCCATCATAAAGAAGTGTGGCAAATCCTGGATAAGGTCTATCTCAAACGACGGATGCTAAAAGATGGATGATCATGATCATGATGATGATGATGATGACATAGCTATGAAATATAATCCATGAAAACGTTTCCAAATATGGTCAAGCTTATTTCCATATGATCAGTAAACGTTCTCACCATGACAACTTAACGTCATCTTATTGTTCTGCCATATCGGAAGAAAACTATGCAAAATTCTTGTTTTATCGACAATAGTATAAAGATTGCTTTCATTTACTGTTAAAATTGCATCGATCCCAGTTTTTCTCCTCTCAAAAACAATTCAATAGCTTAACAAAAATTAATCGTATATATCATATCAAGAAAAACAGTCCAACATGAGCAACAAAAGAAGCCAGCCAACCGAACCATCCGCAGCATCAGAGACAATCGTAGTGGCCGTTACCCCTTCATCATAGAGGTGGGTGAGGACCCACCCATCGCTATGAGTCCTCCAATGTGCACGCTGGATATTGAGAGACCGTTGCCAGGCATAGAGGGAGCCTCAACATCCGTTGGTACTGCTCTACCGATGGTAGAGGCTCCTACTTACCGGGTGAACTTCGGTCAATTATCACCTAGGATTGAGGAAGCTTCGACACCTACCATAGCAACAGCTAATCGGGTTCATCTTCCTCGACCAATATTGCCTAGCAATACTTCTGCAGTGAACCAGAGGATGAAGCTAAAGCATCGCCTTCTACTTATTGCCTTGGCATTTTTGATTGTCATTACATTGACATTAGGTATAGTTTTGGCCATTGCAGCTACTATATATGTCGTGATTTCTGAAATTATATGTATGCTGGCTATGTATTCTATATTGGTTTATCTTTGCCACCAAAATTTGAACATTGAGAGGCTTTGAATATTTTCTCAAAAGTGGCCATTACCCCTTTCATCATAGACGTGGGAACCATGCAACGTGCACATGAAAGAATAATGCTGGGCCTCACATGGAGAGACCACAAAACAACACAGTACATCCGGGAAAAGACAAGACTTGGAGACATCATAGAATCTATGAAAAATCTCAAATGGCAGTGGGCTGGCCATCTTGCAAGAATGGCAGACAATCGATGGAGATCAAGACTCACAACATGGATCCTCCGACACCACATATGCAACCGAGGCCGGAAAAATGTTCGATGGAAAGACGCGCTAGACAAGTTCAGGAACTACTGGCTCCGTGACGCCCATGATAGAGAAGTGTTGCAAATCCTGGGGAAAGTCCATGTCAAACGACTGATACTAAAAGACTGATGATAATGATGATGATCATCATCATCATGACATAGCTATGAAATATAATCAATGAAAACGTTTCCAAATATGGTCAAGCTTATTTCCATATGATCGGTAAACGTTCTCATCATGACAACTTAACGTCATCTTAATGTTCTGCCGTATCGGAAGGAAATGTGCAAAATTCTTGTTTTATCAACAATAGTATACAGATTGCTTTCATTTACTGTTAAAATTGCATTGAACCCAGTTTTTGTCTTTTCAAAACAAATTCAATAGCAGTTAACAAAAATCAGCTGAATATATCATATCAAGAAAAACGGTCCAACATGAGCAACAAAAGAAGCCAGCCAACCAAACCATCTGCAGCATCAGAGACCGTCGAAGTGGCCAATACCCCCTTCATCATAGAGGCGGGTGTATTTGCATTTTACACCAATATTGAACCATGGGCGTGCTTGAGTTTTTTTCCTGAAAAATGTGAATCTTGACTTGAAAATACGTTTTCGAGTAGCCTGCTGTATTGAGCCTGGCAATATTCTATGGGAGTTTATTTCATTTTCAGGAAGCCTGTCAGATTAAAACTGACGATGGGAACCTGTGACACTGATATTCACGATGGTCTCTTCAAAACTCTTTTCATTTTGTGGGAGGAAACCAGTGAAATTGATCCTGAAAATAGTCTGTTAGACTTTATTTCATTTTCCAGGAAGCCCTTATGACTGATATTAACAATGGTATCTTCAAAACTCTTATCGTTTTCGGGAAGAAGCCAGTGAAATTGAACCTAAAAATAGTCTGTAAGACTTTATTTTGCTCCCAGGAAACTTAAGGTTGATATTCACAATGGTCTATTCGAGACTCTTTTCATTTTCAAGAAGAAGCCAGTGAAATTAAACCTGATAATAGTCTGAGAGACTTCATTTCATTTTGGGAAGTACATCAGACTGATATTCACCATGGTCTCTTGAAGACTTTTTTCTCTTTGGGAGGAAAACAGTGAAACTGAACCTGAAAATAGTCTGTGAGACTTTATTCTGTTTCCAATGAGCCTTTAAGTTTGATATTCACAATGGTGTCTTCAAGAATCTTGCTCCCAGGAAACTTAAGGTTGATATTCACAATGGTCTATTCGAGACTCTTTTCATTTTCAAGAAGAAGCCAGTGAAATTAAACCTGAAAATAGTCTGAGAGACTTCATTTCATTTTGGGAAGTACATCAGACTGATATTCACCATGCTCTCTTGAAGACTTTTTTCTCTTTGGGAGGAAAACAGTGAAATTGAACCTGAAAATAGTCTGTGAAACTTTATTTTGTTTCGAGGAAGCCTTCAAGACTCATATTCACAATGGTATCTTCAATACTCTCTACGTTTTCGGGAGGAAGCCAGTGAAATTGAACCTGAAAAATAGTCTGTGAGACGTTATTCTGTCTTTGGAAAGTCTATGAGATTGAAATTCACAATGGTGTCTTCAAGACTCTTTTCCTTTTCGGGAAGAAGCCAGTGAAATTGAACCTGAAAATAGTCAGTGAGACTTTATATTGTTCAAGGGAGCTTTTAAAACTAATATTCACGATGGTCTTTTCAAGATTTTTTTTGTTTTCGGTAAGCCAGTGAAATTGAACCTGAAAATAGTCTGTGAAACTTTATTTTGTTATGAGGAAGCCTTCAAGACTGATATTCACAATGGTATCTTCAATACTCTCTACGTTTTCGGGAGGAAGCCAGTGAAATTGAACCTGAAAAAGAGTCTGTGAGACTTCATTTTGTTTCCAGGAAGCCTTTAAGACTGATATTTACAATGGTCTCTTCAAGACGGATAAAGATGACGATGATATCATGACTGATATTTTTTCAATCATTACTTCAATGAGACTAAAAAAAACTATCGTCAACAAATGTTTCATTATTTTCATTATTTTCATATTAATTCGATGCAGTGATTTGGAGAAATGAAAATATCATTTTATCAGAAATCACTTCCCAATGACTCTTTGGTATTTATTAGATATTGAATTACTGAACTCTCTTACAATGCTCAAATAAAATTCACAAGCAATTTTCTTTCTTTTTTTTTAACAATCCTTTATAATCATTGTACAATGATTTAGAAGCGTATACTTCGAAAACAAAATTCAACTTTGAATCTTCCCCCCTACCTCCAAATGTAAGAATAAAAGGGAATAATGGATGAGATCTGCGTTTAGCCTTTTCCCTGGAGTTTGACCCCGATTCAAAGTTGTTTTGTTTCCTACAAGAGTTCAAAGATAAGTCAGTGTTTCATCAGTCAATGATGAACCACGACCCCCCCTCCTTCCCTGTCCCAACATACACCTTCAGGCTGAGTTTACGCTTCTATGACAGGGAATCCCATTTTGGGCTTTTTCAAGACTGTTGTGACCTTAAAACAATTTAAAAATGAATGACAAATGTAAGTTCTGAAAGATATAGTGCAAAAATATTGGAAATTACCAAATTTGTAAAAAAGTTTCCTTCTTCTTCTTCTCCCTCTCCTTCTTCGTCTTCTTCACCACCACCACCACCACCATCATCATCATCATCGTAGGTAACTCTGAAAAGCCTAAAAGGATATTCAACTTTCTTGAATGTAGTAATAATATAAAAGTTTTAAAACAAACTTAACAACATAGATATCTTTAGATGAATATCTAAATATTCACTGACATATTGATAATAGCTAGAAAGGTTTTTGAATTATCAAAATATCCAAACAGCCCAACAAATATCGAGACGTGGATGAAAGATAGTGAAAGTGAAAAGAAAAAGTTGTCGACAAGAACGGTAACTCTGAAATACTCTTGATCGCTTATCTCCCTTGAAAGCTATTTGAACCTTTCAAATCCTAAGCGTTTAACATAACGAGAAAAACAAGAGATTCTCTTGAAAAGCAGCCACGTTATAGAGACGAGTTTGGTGTGGAATGAGATTATTAATAATAGAAAAAAACAAGTTTCATTCACCGGTTTGGCCTCTATGAATGTTAGCATAATGAATAAAAGAAATGCTAATTTTTGAAAGATTTGGTGTAAAAATAACAGAAAGCTTTTGGGGGGTGCGTGGGATATAATTACTAGTTTTACTAATGTAGTACTAGTAATATTAGTAATTATTTCCCTACTACAATGATGATGATGATTATTATTATTACATAATTATTCAATTCCTTCAATAGATTGTTGAGGAGACAATGGAAATTGCCAAATCAATAAAACTTTTCTTTTTCAAATACCAGCTGAAATAATTTATTTTTTTAATCACGAATTACGTTGATAATTTCAAAAGTGTTTCAAACTTTTATTTCTCTAGTATTTCTCCTTAATATGATTCAAATTCATTGTGAAAATAACTTTTCACTTTTGGAACCTACGTTTGAAAGGATGTTTTAAATTTCTTGTGCTACAATATTTCTACATATTTTAATAGGGAAAAATGTGAAAATCAACTCAAATAAGTGTAATAAGGATATTTCAAGCTCATAAACCAATGATTTGGAGGTTTTTAATATTTCTTTTCTTAATTTAGTATATAAAGATATAAGCAGGGCCTTTTTAGCTTTGAAAACAAGGTTTTAAAGTTTTTTTAACAATTCTAAATAATGTAGTAATAATATAAAATTGGATTTTGAAAATGTAGAAACCAAAGCTAAAATGGTATAAAGAAAGTTTTCTTAGCTTTGACACCAATGTCTTGAAAGTTTTTTGATAATTTTCATGAATCTATCAATAATAAACGATTGAATTTTAAAGTGTAAAAAGCGAGGCTGAAAAGGTATAAACAGCTTTGAAAGTAATGTTTTAAAGGTTCTTAACTATTCTCTTTGATGTATTAATTAATCTATTAGTAAGTGAGAAAAGCAAGCCTAGAAAGATATAAACATAGCTTTTTTTACCTTGAAAAACAATGTTTCAAAGTTTCAAAAACAGTGTTTCATCAGTGAACGATGAGCTCCGAAAATCCACACACACACACGCACACTGTCTGGCCGAACGTACGCTTCTATGACAGGGAATCCAATTTCATGCCTTTCAGTCACCGGTTTGGCCTCTATGAATGTTATCATAATGAATAAAAAATAAAATGCAACTTTGTGAAAGATCTGGTGTCAAAATAACAGAAAGTTCAGAATGAGTGAAAAAGTGTTTTTAGCGGGGATGATGATGATGATGATGATGATGCTACGACGACGACCACGACGACGACGACGATTACACGTTATTACATAGATGATGATGATGATGATATTACGCGTTTTTCCATAGATGATGATGATGATGATGATTACACGTTATTACATAGATGATGATGATGATGATGATTACACGTTATTCCATAGATGATGGTGATGATGATGATTACACGTTATCCCATAGATGATGGTGATGATGATGATTACACATTATTCCATAGATTGTAAAGGAGACGCTGGAAATAGCCTAAGTAATCAAACTTTTTTTTTAAATACCAGGCAAAATGGTTTTTTAACGACAATTCACATTGATATTTTCAAGAGTGTTTTAAACTGTTAGAGCTGTAGTATTTCTATGTAATTTGATTCAAATTCATTTTTAAAATAACCTAAATTCGAATAATGAAGACAGTTTGAATTTGGAACCAACATTTGAAGAGATGTTTTGAATATTTAGTTTCGAGAATTTTTCTGCATATTATAATATTGAAAAAAAAAACGAGAAAGCCCACTCAAATAAGCATAATAAAGACACTTCAAGTTTACGAACCAATGTTTTAAAGGATTTTTATCTTTTATCTTTTGAAAAGAATATTTTCAAAGTTTTACAACAATTTTCTTCAATACAGTTATATTGTATGATTGAATATTGAGAGTGTTAAAATCAAGCTCAAAATCATATAAATTGTGCAATATATATATTGGAATTTTTGAGATGAGGTATTATTATTATTTCTATTGATATTCGGACCATCCTCATCTTTGTTGTTTTTCATACAAAGTTTTGGCCGTTGCACTCTACGGTCTTCGTCAGTTATAATCTGGGATGATTTTTGGGAAGTAACGAACCGAACCCTTTATTTATCCGACAGGGGTATATTGACCGTACTCCCCTCTTTTAGCGTTAGCAGTATTGTTATACTGTCTCACACTATGATCGAACCTAGAACCATCAGATTACTTAACAGTAATTTGTCTGATGCTGTAACCACTGCGCTATGTGTCCATGTGGACAACCAGTGCTAATTTTTAGTAACCTCAAACCTTAGGTGACGGATTTTTTTTTTTTTTTGATGTTATTGTTTTCTGTCTTTCATTATTAGAGGTTCCCATTTCAATGCTAGGATTACTCAGACAGTTTTGCTTGCCTAGCATATGGGCCGACTCTTTCGATTTACGAATTTTCCAGTGTTCTTCCTGATCAATTATCTCAACCTTGTTCTTTCCACACATGGTCAGCTGTACCCGATTTATTGGTTTCATCTTTACTCACCGCTTTTCGGTGTTCTTCCACCCGATCCTTCAAGGGGCGACATGTTTCACCTGTGTATTCGTGCCCACAGCTGCACGGTATTGAGTATACCTAGTTTTTAGTGTTCGATAACTCAGTGGGTGGTTTGGTGCGGGAGAGGTAGCTGCGTAGCGTTGATCTGCTTCTGAATACGGCCCAGATATTATCTGGGGTGCAGATCCTCTGAGACACATTCTTAAGGTAGGAAAGACAGACTGTTGTTGGTTTATGATTGCCATCCTCCTCCTCTGTCACTCTCCTTTCACTAGTGGTGACAGTTAAGCCTTTGGGATAACCATTTTTCTGGAGATTCTTGCTTAAATTATGCATCTCGCAGAGGTATGTGTTAGAATTGCTACTTATTAACTTTGCTCGGTGCTGTAAGCATCGGACGATCCCTTTTTTAATGCTGTATGGATGGTTAGAGGCGAAGTTGAGATATCGACCAGTGAACGTCGACTTACGATACACAGATGTATTGAAACCTTGTTCTGATCTTGTTACTAGTACATCCAGGAAGGCTAATTTATTGTTACTCTCCTTTTCCATTGTGAACTGTATAGAAGCTCTGATTGAGTTCACATGGTCAAGTAGTAACTGTGGGTCTCCAAGATGTGCCCATAGTACGAAGGTGTCATCTACATATCTAAGCCACATGCTTGGCCTTAGTGGTGATATTCCTAAGGCCAATTCTTCAAAGTACTCCATGTGTATATTTGCCATCACTGGTGATAGCGGTGATCCCATAGCTAAGCCTTCCTCCTGTTGGTACATCTCATTCCCCAGTTGGAAGTATGTTGCTTCTATGCAGAAAGTCAACATTTCCATTAGGTTGTTAAGGGGGATGCCGGTACGTTCATCCAATGTGGGATCTGAACCTAATTTATCCCTAACTACTGATAGTGCTTCGGATGTAGGAACTCGTGTGAAGAGACTCACCACGTCTAGGCTCAACATTCGTTGTGTTTGAATTGGTGCCCCTCAGAGTTTTTCTACGAAGTCAGCTGAGTTCTTCACATAGGATGAGGTCTTACCCACCAGCGGGTTGATTATACTCACCAGGTACATGCTCAGTTGATGGCATGCTGAGCCCCGACAGCTTACTATAGGTCGTAATGGAGTACCTACCTTGTGAATCTTTGGGAGGCCATACATATGTGGTGACTTACTATATCTTTGAGTTAACTGTCTGTCTGGGGGAAATGATCCTTGTTCTTGCTTAGGATCTGCGACAGCTTCCTCTCGGTTTTCAGAGTTGGATCTCTTTTTAACTTGCCACCCTCCTCAATTATGTTGGCCAACTTTTCACTGTACGCTAGCTTGTCCATTAGCACAGTTGCGTTTCCCTTATCTGCTGGCAGTATGACTATGCTTGTGTCACTCCAAAGGGTCTTGATGGCCGCCCATTCCTCCTTTTTTATATTGGGCTCAGAGGCCTGTCTCATCTTATTCAAGGCTGCTGCCTCGATTGGTGATTCGGGATTGCGAAGTTGAGAGCTTTATTTAGTATAGATTCTTCAGAGTTTGATAGTATCCGTTGACTCAAGTTGATCTTTGGACTTTAAGCATTGTTCTTTCAGCTTTGCTAGCTTCCTTGTTTCGGTCATATAGGATTTTTGGTGACAGTTCTCGATTCTAATACTGTCTAGGTGTAGGAGCGCTTGCTTTCGAGTAACGATCTCATCCTGTAGCTGCTTTTTTCTCCATCTGTTGTGGCATATTCTCTCTCGTAGTAGGGCATGACCTAGTTGAGCCAGTTGAGCTCGCTTCGATCGTGCCGGGGGTTTTGTCATTAGGAATGTCAGGTGATTCGACGTTCTAGCCAGTTTTTGGTGGAGACGTTCGACTCGTACCGATTAGTAAGTATATCTCGGAATTTTTGAGATGAGGTATTATTATTTCTATTGATATTTGGACCATCCGTTTCGGCCGTTACACTCTACGGCCTTCGTCAGGTATGAGGTGGTGATTTTTGGGAAGTAACGAATCGAACCCTTTATTTATCCGACGGGGGTATATTGACCGTACTCCCCTCTTTTAGCCTTAGTAGTATTGTTATACGGTCTCACACTATGATTGAACCTAGATCCATCAGATTACTTAACAGTAATTTGTCTGATGCTGTAACCACTGCGCTATGTGTTCATGTGGACAACCAGTGCTAATTTTTAGTAACCTTAAACCTCAGGTGACAGATTTTTTTTTTTTTTTTTTTGATGTTATTATTTTTGATGTTATACCCCTGGTCGGATAAATAAAGGGTTCGGTTCGTTACTTCCCCAAAATCTCCCAGATGATACCTGACGAAGGCCGTAGAGTGCAACGGCCGAAACGTTGTGCAATATATGTTTTCAAGGATTTTCAACAAATGTCTTGTATTGAAAAATAATGTATGCTAGACTATTGAAATATCAAAAGCAGAGCCTTCTAAGATTTGAAAGCAATGTTTTCAAGGTTTTTATCAATAATCTTGAATGTAGTTATAATATATGGGTTGGAGGATCAAAACCAAGATGAAGAGCTTGTAAATAGAGCCTTTTTAGCTTTGAAACCAATGTTTTCAAGGTTTTTCAATAAGTTCCATGAATGTATCAATCTGATATGATTGAATTCTCAAAGTGTCACAGCTGAGCCCGAAACGTTGTAAACAGCTTTGAAAACAATGTGCGGTTTTTTTCTAACAATTCTCCCAAACGTAATGATATATGAGAAGTGGCAAAGCCCAGCCTAAAAAGGTATGAACAGAGCCTTTTTAGCTTTGAAAAGCAATGCTTCCAAGATTTTTCTACAATTTTCTTTCATGCAGTAATGATATATGATTGTATTTTCAAAATGTCTAAACCAAGCATAAAAAGGTGTAAACAGGAATTCTTAACTTTGGAAACCAATGTCTCGGATGCAGTGATAATACATAAGTAAGAGTCAAGACCTAACCTGAAAAGGTTACAAACGAAGCTTTTTTACCTTGAAAACTAATTTTCCCAAGGTTTTGACAATTTTCTTGAACATAATAACAATACAAGAGTAAGTGTGAAAACCAAACCAAAAAGAGCCATAAACAGAGTCTTTTCAGCTCTGAAAGCCATGTCTTCATGGTTTTTCAATAATTTTCATGAATATATCAAAAAGATATGATTGAACTTTGGAAGTGTCAAAAGCAAGCCTAAAAAGGTATTAGCAGAGCATTTTTCGGCCTTGAAACCAGTGTTTCCAAGGTTTTGCAACAGTTTTCTTGAATGTAGTCCTAATATATGATTGAAGTTTCAAAGTGTTAAAACTGAGCCTTGAAAGATATGAAATGAGCCTTTTTAACTTTTCAAGCAATGGTCTAAAGGTATTTTGACAATTTCCTTTCAATGTATTATTATCGTATAACTGAATCTTGAAAGTGCCAAAAGCAGACCTAGAGGGTATAAACAGAGCCTTTTTTAGCTTCCAAAACCAATGTTTTCAAGGTTTGTTTTTTTAAAAATTTTCTCTAATGTAGTAAGAATATATGATTGCACTGGGTGAAAACCAAGCCCCAAAAAGCTATATACAGAGTCTTTTCAGCTCTGAAATCCATGTCTTCATTGTTCCTCAATAATTTTCATGAATATATCAATGAGATATGATTGAACATTGGAAGTGTGAAAACCGAACCGAAAAGGGTATACACAGGGACTTTTCAGCTTTGAAACCACTATTTTAAAGTTTTATAACAATTCTATTGAATGTAGTAATAATGGATGAATATGTGTCAAAACGATTACTGAAAAGAATATAAAAAGAGCTTTTCTAGCTTTGAAACCCATATTTTTGAACTTTCAAATAATTTACTTGAATGAAGTAATAATAGATTATTATGTGTCAAAACCATAACTGAAAGGGAATAAAAAGAGCCTTTCTAGCTTTAAAACCCATATTTTTGAAGTTTCAAACAATTTACTTCAATGAAGTAATAATAGATGAATATGTGTCAAAACCATAACTGAAAGGGTATAAAAAGAGCCTTTCTAGCTTTGAAACCCATATTTTTGAAGTTTCGAACAATTTACTTGAATGAAGTAATAATAGATAAATATGTGTCAAAACCAAGCCAAGACTTTTAAGGTTTGAAAACTATGTTTTAGAGGTTTCTCATCAATTTGTCTGAATGTAGTCAAAATATATTATTGAAATATAAAAGTGACCATAAACAAAGCCTAAAAGGGTATGAATAAAGCATTTTCATCTTTGAAACCAATGTTTCCAATGTTTTTCATGAAATTTTTACGATGCTGTTATAACACATACTTGAATTTTCAAAATGTCCAAACCAAGCCTAAAAAGGTATAAACAGAACCTTTTTAGATTAGGAACCAATGTTTAAAAGGTCTTTAATACTTTTCTTGCATGTAGTGATAGTATATGAGTGAGTATTAAAAACAAATGTTTTCAATATTTTCAACACTTTCCAAGGAAGTAGTAATAATATATAATCAAAGTGTCAAAACTGAGCCTAAAATGCTGTAAACAGAGTTTTTTTAGCTTTGATAGCAATGTTTTGAAGGTTTTTAACAATTTACTTCAATGTAGTAATAATATATGATGCAATTTTCAAAGTGTCAAAACCAAGTCTGGAAGGGTATAAACAGAGCCTTTTTAGCCTTGAAACTAATGTTTGAAAGGTTTTTTTCAAAATAATATATAGATATGTATGAAGAGCAAAGCTAAAAAGATATAAACAGAGCCTTTTTAGCTTTGAATCGAATATTTCAATAAGTTTTCTTGCATTCTTTAATAATATATGAGTAAAAAGAAATTATACATGGAGCCTTTTTTAGCTTTGACAATGTATGTTTACAAGGTTTTTAACAATTGTCTCGAAAGTAGTTATCATATATAATTGAATTTTGCAGGTGTAAAAAACCAAGCCTGAAAAGGTATAGACGGAGCCTTCTTAGCTTCAGAGCGAATGTTATCAACTATTAATATTCTAATGCACTGTAAAATTGCAATGGGCTGGATATATTGCAGGAATGGCACACACCAAACATACATTATGATTCACAACAGGCATCAGCAGAGAAAACATGTGCTACCGAGGTAGTCCGGCAGAATGCAAGATGGAGAGACGAAGCAGACATATTCGGAAAGTACTGGCTCCGTGACACCAACGATGGAGAGGTGTTGTTTCAAAATAATCTGATTTGGACAAATGAAAGTATTAATTAATCAAAAACCACTTCCCAATGACTGCTTGTTATCTTATTAGACATTAAATTACAAAACTATCCTACTATGCTCGAGTGAAATTCATAAGCAATTTTTAGTATTATTTTTTTACAATCCTTTATAATCATTGTAAAATGATTTAGTAGCGAATATTTCGACAAATTCCAACTTTGAATGTTCCCCCCTCCAATTGTAATAATAAGAGGGAATAGATGAGAGGCACTTTCAGCCTTCTCCCCTGGAGTTTGACCCTGATTCAAAGTTGTCTTGTCATTTCGTCCCCGACCCCTTTCATAAAAGAGATCAGACGTAAGTGGGCGTTTCATCGGACAATGATGTGCCCCAAACCCCCCCCCCACACACACACACACACATACACACACACACACATTATTATCATCACATGATTCTTTTATTTCCTCTATAGATTGTTGAGAAGACACTGGAAATGACCAAATCAACTAAACATTTTTTTTAAATACCAACTGAAATAATTTATTTTTCGATCACGAAAAGCTATAATCAAACCCTTTTTAAGTCTGAAACTAAACTGAAACTGAAGTTTTAGAGGTTTTCCCAATATTTTCCTGAATGTAGTAAAAAAAAAAGTACTGATTTTACAAAGTGTTCATAACCAAGCCTGAGAAGCAATGTTTCAAAGGTTTTTAACAACTTTCTTAAACGTAGTAACAATATACGAGTCAGTGATAAAACCAACCTGAAAAGCTATAATCAGAGCCTTTCTATATTTGAAACTAAAGTTTTAGAGGTTTTCCAACAATTTTCCTGAATGTAGAAAAAAAAATAGTTCTAACTTTTCATAGTGTTCATAACCAAGTCTTAAAAGGTAGCCGCAAAAGCAATGCATGAGGGGTTTTTTAACAACTTTCTTGAATGTAGTAACAATATACGAGTCAGTGATAAAACTAACCTAAAAAGCTATAATCAGAGCGTTTCTATATTTGAAAGTGAAGATTTAGAGGTTTTCCAACAATTTTCCAGAATATAGTAAAAAAAATAGTACCGATTTTTCAAAGTGTTCATAACCAAACCTTAAAAAGTAGCCACAGAAACAATGTTCCAAAGGTTTTTAACAACTTTCTTGAATGTAGTAACAATATACAATTCAGAGATAAAAACAACCTAAAAAGATATAATCAGACCCTCTTTAGGTCTTAAACTAAAGTTTTAGAGGTTTTCCAATAATTTTCCTGAATGTAGCAGAGAAAAATAGTCCTGATTTTTCAAAGTGTTAATAACCAAGCCTTAAAGGGTAGCCACAGAAACAATGTTTAGGGGGTTTTAACAACTTTGTTGAATGTAGTAACAATATACGAGTCAGTGATGGGACCAACCTAAAAAGCTATAAACATAGCCTTTGTATATTTGAAACTAAAGATTTAGTGGTTTTCCAACAAATTTCCTTAACGTGGTAAAAAAGAAATAGTACTGATTTTTGAAAGTGTTCATAACTAAGCCTCAGAGGGTAGCCAGAGAAGCGATGTTTCAAAGGTTTTTAACAACTTTCTTAAATGTAGTAACAATATACAAGTCAGAGATAAAACCAACCTAAAAAGATATAATCAGATCCCCTTTAGGTCTTAAACTAAAGTTTTAGAGGTTTTCTAACAATTTTCCTGAATGTAGTGAAAGATAGTATTGATTTTTCACAGTGTTCATAACCAAACCTTAAAAGGTAGCCGGAGAAGCAATGTTTCAAAGGTTTTTAACAACTTTCTTGAATGTAGTAACAATATACAAGTCAGTGATAAAACTAACCTGAAAAGCTATAATCAGAGCCTTTCTATATTTGAAACTAAAGTTTTAGAGGTTTTCCAACAATTTTCCTGAATGTAGAAAAAAAAATAGTACTAACTTTTCATAGTGTTCATAACCAAGTCTTAAAAGGTAGCCGCAGAAGCAATGCATGAGGGGTTTTTTAACAACTTTCTTGAATGTAGTAACAATATACGAGTCAGTGATAAAACCAACCTAAAAAGCTATAATCAGAGCGTTTCTATATTTGAAAGTGAAGATTTAGAGGTTTTCCAAAAAATTTTCCAGAATATAGTAAAAAAAATAGTACCGATTTTTCAAAGTGTTCATAACCAAACCTTAAAAAGTAGCCACAGAAACAATGTTCCAAAGGTTTTTAACAACTTTCTTGAATGTATTAACAATATACAAGTCAGAGATAAAAACAACCTAAAAAGATATAATCAGACCCTCTTTAGGTCTTAAACTAAAGTTTCAGAGGTTTTCCAACAATTTTCCTGAATGTAGCAGAGGAAAATAGTCCTGATTTTTCAAAGTGTTAATAACCAAGCCTTAAAGGGTAGCCACAGAAGCAATGTTCTAAAGGTTTTTAACAACTTTCTTGAATATAGTTACAATATACGAGTCAGTGATAAAACCAACCTCAATAGCTATAATCAGAGCCTTTCTATATTTGAAAGTGAAGATTTAGAGGTTTTCCAACAATTTTCGTGAATGTAGTAAAAAATAGTACTGATTTTTCAGAGTTTTCATAACCAAGCCTTAAAGGGTAGCCAGAGGAGCAATGTTCCAAAGGTTTTTAACAACTTTTTTTGAATGTATTAACAATATACAAGTCAGAGAAAAAACAAACCTAAAAAGCTCTTATCAGAGCCTTTTTAGGTTTGAAACTGAAGTTTTAGAGGTTTTCCAGCAATTTGCCTGAATGTAGTAAAAAAATAATACTGATTTTTTAAAGTGTTCACAACCAAGCCTTAAAGGGTAGCCACAGGAGTATGTATCAAAGGTTTTTAACAACTTTTTGGATGTTGTAACAATATATGAGTCAGTGATAAAACCAACTTTACAAGCTGTAAACATAGCCTTTGTATATTCAGAACTAAAGTTTTATAGGTTTTCCAACAATTTTCCTGAAATTTGTAAAAAATAGTTCTCATTTTTTGAAGCGTTCATAACCAAGTTTTAAAGGTAAGCCACAGAAGCAATATTTCAAAGATTTGTAACAACTTTCTTGAATGTGGTAACATTGTATAAGTAAGTGATATAACTAACCTAAAAAGCTATAAACATAACCTTTTTAGGTTCAAAACCACTTTTTTAGAGGTTTTCCAACAATTTTCTAGGATGTAGTGAGAAAAAAGTATAGATTTTTATAGTGTTAATAACCAACCCTTAAAGGATAGCCACAGAAGCAATGTTTCGAAGGTTTTTAACAACTTTCTTGAATCTAGTAACAATATACGTGTCGGTGATAAAACCGACCAGAAAAGCTATAATCAGATTTTTTTTAGGTTTGAAACTAAAATTTTAGTTGTTTTCCAACAATGCTCCTGAATGAATTGAATAAAAAAGTACTGATTTTCCAAAAAAGATATAATCAGACCCTCTTTAGGTCTTAAACTAAAGTTTCAGAGGTTTTCCAACAATTTTCCTGAATGTAGTAAGGAAAAAAGTACTGATTTTTCACAGTGTTAATAACTAAGCCTTGAAGGGTAGCCAGAGAAGCAATGTTTCAAAGGTTCTTAACAACTTTCTTGAATGTAGTAACAATATACGAGTCAGACATAAAACCAACCTGAAAAGCTTTAATCAGAGCCTTTCTATATTTGAAACTAAAATTTTATAGGTTTCCCAACAATTTTCCTGAATGTAGTAAGGAAAAAAGTACTGATTTTTCAGAGTCTTCATAACCAAGCCTTGAAGGGTAGCCAGAGGTGCAATGTTTCAAAGGTTTTTAACAACTTCTTGAATGTAGTAACAATGTACAAGTCAGAGATAAAACCAACCTAAAAAGATATAAACATAGCCTTTCTATATTTGAAACTAAAATTTTAGAGGTTTTCCAACAATTTTCCTTAATGTAGTAGAGAAAAATAGTACTGATTTTTCACAGTGTTAATAACTAAGCCTTGAAGGGTAGCCAGAGAAGCAATGTTTCAAAGGTTCTTAACAACTTTCTTGAATGTAGTAACAATATACGAGTCAGACATAAAACCAACCTGAAAAGCTATAATCAGAGCCTTTTTAGTTTTGAAACTGAAGTTTTAGAGGTTTTTCCAGCAATTTGCCTGAATGTGGTAAAAAAAAAATACTGATTTTTTAAAGTGTTCACAACCAAGCCTTAAAGGGTAGCCACAGGACTATGTATCAAAGGTTTTTAACAACTTTTTGGATGTTGTAACAATATATGAGTCAGTGATAAAACCAACTTTACAAGCTGTAAACATAGCCTTTGTATATTCAGAACTAAAGTTTTATAGGTTTTCCAACAATTTTCCTGAAATTTGTAAAAAATAGTTCTCATTTTTTGAAGCGTTCATAACCAAGTTTTAAAGGTTAGCCACAGAAGCAATATTTCAAAGATTTGTAAAAACTTTCTTGAATGTGGTAACATTGTATAAGTAAGTGATATAACTAACCTAAAAAGCTATAAACATAACCTTTTTAGGTTCAAAACCACTTTTTTAGAGGTTTTCCAACAATTTTCTAGGATGTAGTGAGAAAAAAGTATAGATTTTTCATAGTGTTAATAACCAACCCTTAAAGGATATCCACAGAAGCAATGTTTCAAAGGTTTTTAACAACTTTCTTGAATCTAGTAACAATACACGTGTCAGTGATAAAACCGACCAGAAAAGCTATAATGAGATTTTTTTTAGGTTTGAAACTAAAGTTTTAGTTGTTTTCCAACAATGCTCCTGAATGAATTGAATAAAAAAGTACTGATTTTCCAAAAAAGATATAATCAGACCCTCTTTAGGTCTTAAACTAAAGTTTCAGAGGTTTTCCAACAATTTCCCTGAATGTAGTGAAAAATAGTACTGATTTTTCACAGTGTTAATAACTAAGCCTTGAAGGGTAGCCAGAGAAGCAATGTTTCAAAGGTTCTTAACAACTTTCTTGAATGTAGTAACAATATACGAGTCAGTGATAAAACCAACCTGAAAAGCTTTAATCAGAGCCTTTCTATATTTGAAACTAAAGTTTTAGAGGTTTTCCAACAATTTTCCTGAATGTAGTAAGGAAAAAGTACTGATTTTTCAGAGTCTTCATAACCAAGCCTTGAAGGGTAGCCAGAGGTGCAATGTTTCAAAGGTTCTTAACAACTTTCTTGAATGTAGTAACAATGTACAAGTCAGAGATAAAACCAACCTAAAAAGATATAAACATAGCCTTTCTATATTTGAAACTAAAATTTTAGAGGTTTTCCAACAATTTTCGTGAATGTAGTAAAAAATAGTACTGATTTTTCAGAGTGTTCATAACCAAGCCTTAAAGGGTAGCCACAGAAGCAATGTTTCAAAGGTTTTTAGCAACTTTCTTGAATGTAGTAACAATATACGAGTCAGACATAAAACCAACCTGAAAAGCTATAATCAGAGCCTTTTTAGTTTTGAAACAAAAGTTTTAGAGGTTTTCCAACAATTTTACTGAATGTAGTAAAAAAATAAGTACTGATTTTTCAAAGTGTTCATGACCAAGCCTTAAAGGGTAGCCACAGGACTATGTATCAAAGGTTTTTAACAACTTTTTGGATGTTGTAACAATATATGAGTCAGTGATAAAACCAACTTTACAAGCTGTAAACATAGCCTTTGTATATTCAGAACTAAAGTTTTATAGGTTTTCCAACAATTTTCCTGAAATTTGTAAAAAATAGTTCTCATTTTTTGAAGCGTTCATAACCAAGTTTTAAAGGTTAGCCACAGAAGCAATATTCCAAAGATTTGTAACAACTTTCTTGAATATGGTAACATTGTATAAGTAAGTGATATAACTAACCTAAAAAGCTATAAACATAACCTTTTTAGGTTCAAAACCACTTTTTTAGAGGTTTTCCAACAATTTTCTAGGATGTAGTGAGAAAAAAGTATAGATTTTTCATAGTGTTAATAACCAACCCTTAAAGGATATCCACAGAAGCAATGTTTCGAAGGTTTTTAACAACTTTCTTGAATCTAGTAACAATATACGTGTCAGTGATAAAACCGACCAGAAAAGCTATAATGAGATTTTTTTTAGGTTTGAAACTAAAGTTTTAGTTGTTTTCCAACAATGCTCCTGAATGAATTGAATAAAAAAGTACTGATTTTCCAAAAATGATATAATCAGACCCTCTTTAGGTCTTATGTTTCAATAATGTTGCAATGTTTCAAAGGTTTTTAACAACTTCTTGAATGTAGTAACAATGTACAAGTCAGAGATAAAACCAACCTAAAAAGATATAAACATAGCCTTTCTATATTTGAAACTAAAATTTTAGAGGTTTTCCAACAATTTTCCTTAATGTAGTAGAGAAAAATAGTACTGATTTTTCAGAGTGTTCATAACCAAGCCTTAAAGGATAGCCAGAGAAGCAATGTTTCATAGTTTTTTAACAACTTTTTTGAATATAGTTACAATATATGAGTCAGTGATAAAACCAACCTAAAAAACTATAATCAGAGATTTTCTATGTTTGAAAGTAAATATTTAGAGGTTTTCCAACAATTTTACTGAATGTAGTAAAAAAATAAGTACTGATTTTTCAAAGTGTTCATAACCAAGCCTTAAAGGGTAGCCAGAGAAGCAATGTTTTTAAAGGTTTTTAACAACTTTCTTGAATGTAGTAACAATATACGAGTCAGACATAAAACCAACCTGAAAAGCTATAATCAGAGCCTTTTTAGTTTTGAAACAAAAGTTTTAGAGGTTTTCCAACAATTTACTGAATGTAGTAAAAAAATAAGTACTGATTTTTCAAAGTGTTCATAACCAAGCCTTAAAGGGTAGCCACAGAAGCAATGTTTCAAATGTTTTTAACAACTTTCTTGTATGCACTAATAATGTACGAATGAGCCTCAAAAGCTATAAACCTAAAAAGCTATAAACAGAGCTTTTTTAGCTCCTATGACTAATGTTTTTAATATTTTTAACAATTTTTTGTGAAGTTATGATAATAAAAGAAGTTGTCAATGAAACATGTGGCAAATATCTAAATAAGTTAAATTGAAACTGAAAATAGTCTGTGAGACTTTATTTAGTTTCCAGGAAGCCTTTTGGACTAAAATTCACGATTGACCTTTAGGGACTCTTTTTGTTTTCGGGAGGAAAACAGTGAAATTAAACCTGAAAATAGTCTGTGAGACTTTATTTAGTTTCCAGGAAGCCTTTTGGACTAAAATTCACAATCGTCCTTTAGGGACTCTTTTTGTTTTCTGGAGGAAAACAGTGAAATTAAACCTGAAAATAGTCTGTGAGACTTTATTTATTTTCCAGGAAGCCTTTTGGACTAAAATTCACAATCGTCTTTTAGGGACTCTTTTTGTTTTCGGGAGGAAAACAGTGAAATTGAACCTGAAAATAGTCTGTTAGACTTTATTTAGTTTCCAGGAAGCCTTTCAGACTCAAATTCACAATTGTCCTTTAGGGACTCTTTTTGTTTTGGGGAGGAAAACAATGAAATTGAATCTGAAAATAGTCTGCGAGACTTTATTTATTTTCCAGGAAGCCTTTTAGACTAAAATGCACAATTGTCCTTCAGGGACTCTTTTTGTTTTCAGGAGGAAAACAGTGAAATTGAACCTGAAAATAGTCTGTGAGACTTTATTTAGTTTCCAGGAAGCCTTTTGGACTAAAATTCACGATTGACCTTTAGGGACTCTTTTTGTTTTCTGGCGGGAAAACAGTGAAATTGAACCTGAAAATAGTCTGTGAGACTTTATTTAGTTTCCAGGAAGCCTTTTGGACTAAAATTCACAATCGTCCTTTAGGGACTCTTTTTGTTTTCGGGAGGAAAACAGTGAAATTGAACCTGAAAATAGTCTGTGAGACTTTATTTAGTTTCCAGGAAGCCTTTCAGACTCAAATTCACAATTGTCCTTTAGGGACTCTTTTTGTTTTCAGGAGGAAAACAATGAAATTGAATCTGAAAATAGTCTGCGAGACTTTATTTATTTTCCAGGAAGCCTTTTAGACTAAAATGCACAATTGTCCTTCAGGGACTCTTTTTGTTTTCGGGAGGAAAACAGTGAAATTGAACCTGAAAATAGTCTGTGAGACTTTATTTAGTTTCCAGGAAGCCTTTTGGACTAAAATTCACAATTGTCCATTAGGGACTCTTTTTGTTTTTGGGAGGAAAACAATGAAATTGAACCTGAAAATAGTCTGTGAGACTTTATTTAGTTCCCAGGAAGCCATTTAGATTAAAATTCACAATTGTCCATTAGGGACTCTTCTTGTTTTCGGGAGGAAAACAATGAAATTGAACCTGAAAATAGCCCATTAGACTTTATTTAGTTTCCAGGAAGCCTTTTAGACTAAAATTCACAATCGTCCTTCAGGGACTCTTTTTGTTTTCTGGAGGAAAACAATGAAATTGAACCTGAAAATAGTCTGCGAGACTTTATTTTTTTTCCAGGAAGCCTTCTGGACTAAAATTCACAACAGTCCTATAGGGACTCTTTTTGTTTTCGGGAGGAAAACAGTGAAACTGAACCTGAAAATAGTCTGTGAGACTTTATTTAGTTTCCAGGAAGCTTTTTAGACTAAAATTCACAATTGACCTTTAGGGACTCTTTTTGTTTTCGGGAGGAAAACAATGAGATTGAACCTGAAAATAGTCTGTGAGACTTTATTTAGTTTCCAGGAAGCCTTCTGGACTAAAATTCACGACTGTCCTTTAGGGACTCTTTTTGTTTTCTGGAGGAAAACAGTGAAATTGGACCTGAAAATATTCTGTGAGACTTTATTTAGTTTCCAGGAAGCCTTCTAGACTATAATTCACAATTGTCCTTTAGAGTGTCTTTTTGTTCTCAGGAGGAAAACAGTGAAATTGAACCTGGAATAGTCTATGAGACTCTATTTTGTTTTTGGGAAGTCTATGAGACTGAAAATTCACTAAGGTTTTGTCAATACTCTTTTTGTTTTCTGGAGGAAGCCAGTGAAATTAAACCTTGAAATAGTCTGCTGGACTTCATTTTGTTCCAAGGAATCCTTTAAGACTGATATTCACAATGGTCTCTCCAAGACTTTTCCCGTTTTCAGGAGGAAACCAGTGTAAGGAAACCTGAAAATAGTCTGTGACACTTTATTTTGTTTCCAGGAACCTTCAAGATTGATATCAACAATGGTCTCTTCAAGACTCCTATCGTTTTCGGGAGGAAGCCAGTTGAATTGAACCTGAAAAAAGTCTGCGAGACTTTTTTTTGTTTCCAGTAAGCTTTTAAGACTGAAATTTGCAATGGTTTCGCCAATACTCATTTTGTTTTCGGATGGAAGCCAGTTAAATTGAAACTGAAAATAGTCTGTGAGACTTTATTTTGTATCCAGGAAGCCTTTTAGATTGAAATTCATAATTATCTCTTCAAGATGCTTTCCATTTCTGGGAGGAAACTTGTGAAATTGAACCAGAAAATAGTCTGTGAGACTTTAATTTGTTTCCAGGGGGCTTTTTAGACTGAAATTCACAATGGTCTTTTCAGCACTCTTTTTGTTTTCAGGAGGAAGCCAGTGAAAATAGTCTATGACACTTTATTTTGTTTTTAGCAAGTGTATGAGACTGAAATTCACAATGGTCTCTTCAAGACTCTTTTCCTTTTCAGGGAGAAACCAGTGAAATTGAACCTGAAAATAGTCTGAAAGACTTTATTTTGTTTACAGAAAGCCTTTAAGACTCATATTCACAATGGTCTCTTCAAGACCTTTTCCGTTTTCAGTAGGAAACCAGTGATATTGAACCTGAAAATAGTCTTTAAGACTATATTTTGTTTTTGGGAAATCTATGAGACTGAAATTCACAAAGGTCTCTTAGAGACCTTTTTCTTTTTCAAGAGGAAGCCAGTGAAATTGAACCCGAAAATAGTATGTGAGACTTTATTTATTCTCTTCAAGACTCTTTTTGTTTTTGGGAGGTAACCAGAGAGATTAAACTTGAGAATAATCTTTGGGACTTCATTTTGTTCTCAGGAAACCTTTAAGACTGAAATTCAAAATGGTGAAAAAAGTCTGCGAGACTTTATTTTGTTCCCAGGAAGCTTTTAAGACTGAAATTTGCAATGGTTTCTCCAATACTCTTTTTGTTTTCGGATGGAAGCCAGTTAAATTTAAACTGAAAATAGTCTGTGAGACTTAATTTTGTTTCCAGGAAGCTTTTAAGACTGAAATTCACAAATGTCTCTTCGAAACTGTTTTTATTTTCAGGGGGGAGCTAGTAAAATTGAACCAGAAAAATGTCGGTGAGACTTTATTTTGTTCCCGGGATGCCTTTGAGACGGAAATTCACACTTGTCGCTTCAAAATTCTTTTCAATTTTAGGGGGAAGCCAGTGAAATAGAACTTGAAAATAGTCTGAGAGACTTTATTTTGTTTCCAGGAAGCCTTTTAGACTGAAATTCACAATGGTCTATACAAGACACTTTTCGTTTTTGGGAGGAAAACAGTGAAATTGAACCTGAAAATAGTCTTTAAGACTTTATTTTGTTCCCAGGAAAACATTAGGACTGAAATTCACAATCGACTCTTCGAAATACATTTTGTTCCTGGGAGAAAAACAGTGAAATTGAACCTGAAAATAGTCTGTGAGGCTTTATTTAGTTTCAAAGAAGCCTTTTAGACTAAAATTCACAATTGTCCTTCAGGGACTCTTTTTGTTTTCGGGAGGAAAACAGTGAAATTGAACCTGAAAATAGTCTGCAAGACTTTATTTAGATTCCAGGAAGCCTTCCAGTCTAAAATTCACAATCGTCCTTTAGGGACCCTTTTTTTTTTTCGGGAGGAAAACAGTGAAATTGAACCTGAAAATAGTCTGTTAGACTTTATTTAGTTTCCAGGAAGCCTTTCAGACTAAAATTCATAATTGTCCTTTAGGGACTCTTTTTGTTTTCTGGCAGGAAAACAGTGAAATTGAACCTGAAAATAGTCTGTGAGACTTTATTTAGTTTCCAGGAAGCCTTTTAGACTAAAATTCACAATCGTCCTTTAGGGACTCTTTTTGTTTTCGGGAGGAAAACAGTGAAATTTATCCTGAAAATAGTCTGTGAGACTTTATTTAGTTTCCAGGAAGCCTTTCAGACTCATATTCACAATTGTCTTTCAGGGACTCTTTTTGTTTTTGGGAGGAAAACAGTGAAATTGAACCTGAAAATAGTCTATGAGATTACATTTAGTTTCCAGGAAGCCTTTTAGACTAAAATTCACAATTGTCCTTTAGGGACTCTTTTTGTTTTCGGGAGGAAAACAGTGGAATTTAACCTGAAAATAGTCTGTGAGACTTTATTTAGTTTCCAGGAAGCCTTTTAGTCTAAAATTCACAATTGTCTTTCAGGGACTCTTTTTGTTTTTGGGAGGAAAACAGTGAAATTGAACCTGAAAATAGTTTGTTAGACTTTATTTAGTTTCCAGGAAGCTTTTTAGACTAAAATTTACAATTGTCCTTCAGGGACTCTTTTTGTTTTCGGGAGGAAAACAGTGGAATTGAACCTGAAAATAGTCTGTTAGACTTTATTTAGTTTCCAGGAAGCCTTTTAGACTAAAATGCACAATTGTCCTTCGGGGACTCTTTTTGTTTTCGGGAGGAAAACAGTGAAAATGAACCTGAAAATAGTCTGCGAGACTTTATTTATTTTCCAGGAAGCCTTCTGGACTAAAATTCACAACTGTCTTTTAGGGACTCTTTTTGTTTTCGGGAAGAAAACAGTGAAATTGAACCTGAAAATAGTCTGTGAGACTTTATTTAGTTTCAAGGAAGCCATTTAGATTAAAATTCACAATTGTCCATTAGGGACTCTTTTTGTTTTCGGGAGGAAAACAGTGAAATTGAACCTGAAAATAGTCTGTGAGACTTTATTTAGTTTCCAGGAAGCCTTTTAGACTAAAATTCACAATTGTCCCTTAGGGACTCTTTTTGTTTTCGGGAGGAAAACTGTGAAATTGAACCTGAAAATAGTCTGTGGGACTTTATTTAGTTTCCATGAAGCCTTTTAGACTGAAATTCACAATTGTCCTTAAGGGACTCTTTTTGTTTTCGGGAGGAAGACAGTCAAATACAACCTGAAAATAGTCTGTGAGACTACATTTAGTTTCCAGGAAGCCTTTCAGACTGAAATTCACAATCGTCCATTAGGCACTCTTTTTGTTTTCTGGAGGAAAACAGTGAAATTGAACCTGAAAATAGTCTCTGAGACTTTATTTTGTTTTCAGGAAGCCTCTGAGAATGATATTCACAATGGTTTTTCTCAAGACTTTTTCTGTTTTTTGGGAGGAAAACAGTGAAATTGAACCTCAAAATCGTCTGTGACTTTTTATTTTGTGTCTAAGAAGCCTTGAAGACTGAAATTCACAATGGTGTCTTCAAGCCTCTTTTGTTTTCAGGCAGAAGCCAGTGAAATCGAACGTGAAAATCGTCTGTGAGACTTTATTTTGTTTATGGTAAGTATATGAGACTGAAATTTACAATCGTGTCTTCAAGACTCTTTCTGTTACCGGGAGGAAGCCCGTAAAATTTTCCTGAAAATATTCAGTTAGATTTCAATTTTTTCCCAGGAAGCTTTCAAGACTGATATTCACATAGGTCACTTCAAGACTGTTTCTGTTTTTCGGGAGGAAGCCAGTGAAATTGAAACTGAAAATAGTCTGTGAGACTTTATATCGTTTTTGGGTAGTCTTTGAGACTGAAATTCACAATGGTTTTTTTCAAGACTCTTTTCGTTTCTGGGATGAAGCCAGTGATAAAAATCTGGAAATAGTCTGTGAGATCTTATTTTGTTTCCCGGAAGCCTTTACCACTGATATTCACGATGTTCTCTTCAAGACTCTTTTTGTTTTTGGAAAGGAGCCTGTGAAATTGAACGTTGAAATAAATTATGAAAATTTATTTTGTTTTCAAAAAGCCTATAAATTGAAATTCACAATTGTCCCTTCAAGACTCTTTTTGTTTTGGGAGGAAGCCAGTGAAATTGAAACTGAAAATAGAGTCTGAGAATTTATTTTGTATTCAGGAAGCCTTTAAGAATGATATTCTCAATGGTCTTTTCAAAACACTTTTTAGTTTCGGGAATGAAGCCTGTGAAATCAAACCTGAAAATAGTTTGTGAGATTACATTGTTCACTGAGAGCCTTTAGGACTGAGGTTCACAATGATCTCTTCGAAACTTTTTTCGTTCCCAGGAGGGAACCCAAGAAATTGAACCAGAAAATAGTCTGTGAGACTTTATTCCGTTTATGGGAAGTGTATGAGACTTAAATTCACAAAAGTCTCTTCAAGATTCTTTTTGTTACCGGGAGGGAGCCCGTAAAATTGTACCTAAAAATATTCAGTTAGATTTTAATTTTTTTTCCCAGGAAGCTTTCAAGACTGATATTCACATAGGTCACCTCAACACTCCTTTTGTTTTCGGGAGGAAGCCAATTAAGTTGAAACTAAAAATAGTCTGTGAGACTTTATCTCGTTTTTGTGTAGTTTGAGAGACTGAAATTCACAATCGTGTCTTCAAAACTCTTTTCGTTTCCAGGGGGATGCCCATGGAATTGTACCTGAAAATATTCTGTGGGACTTTATTTTGTTTTTGGGAAGTTTATGAGATTGATATCCACAATGGTCTCTCCAAGACTCTTTTCGTTTCTGGGAGGAAACCAGTGAAATTGAACCTGAAAATAGTCTGTGAGACTTTATTTTGTTTCCATGTAGCTTTTAGCGATGAAATTCTGTATGGTCTCTCCGAGACACTATTCGTTTTGGGGAGGAAGCCAGTAAAATCGAATTCAAAAATAGTCTGTGATACTTTATCTTGTTCCCAGGAAGCCTTTGACATCGATATTCACGATAGTGTTCTCAAGACTCTTTCAGTTTCCAGGAGGAGACCAGTGAAATTGAGCCTGAAGAAAGTCTTTGAGACTTTATTTTGTTTCCGGGAAGCCTTTAAGCCTGAAATTCACTATGGTCTCTTCGAGACTCTATTTGTTTTCGAGGAGGAAAACAGTGAAATTGAACCTAAAAAAAAGTCTGTGAGACTTTATTTTGCTTCCAGGAAGCCTTTGAAACTGAAATTCACAATTGTTCCTTCGAAACTCTTTTTGTTTTTTTGAGGAAGCCAGTGAAATTAAACCTGAAAATAGTCTGTGAGACTTTATTTTGTTTCCAGGAAGCCTTGGAGACTGAAATTCACAATTGTTCCTTTGAAACATTTTTTGTTTTTTTGAGGAAACCAGTGAAATTGAACCTGGAAAAAGTCTGTGAGACTTTATTTTCTATCCAGGAATCCTTTAGGAATGATATTCACAATGGTCTCTTCAAGTCTTTAAGAATGATATTAACAATAGTGTCTTCCAGACTCTTTTTGTTTCCAGGAGGAAACCAGTGAAATTGAGCCTGAAAATAGTCTTTGAGACTTTATTTTGTTTCCACGAAGCCTTTAGGACCGAAATTCACTATGGTCTCTTCGAGACTCTCTTTGTTTTCGGGAGGTAGCCAGTGGAATTTAACCTGAAATTAGTCTGTGAGTCACTATTTTGTTTCCAGAGAGCTTTTATGACTGATACTCACAATAGTCTGTTTAAGACTCTTTTTCGTTTCCGGGAGGAAGCCAGTGAAATTGAACCAGGATATAGTCTGTGAGACTTTATTTTGTTTCCATGTAGCTTTTAAGACTGAAATTCACTATGGTCTCTTCGAGACTCTTTTCGTTTTGGGGAGGAAGCCAGTGAAATTGTACTTGAAAATAGTCTTTGAGACTTTATCTTGTTTCCGGGAAGCCTTTAAGAATGATATTCACAATAGTGTCTTCAAGACTCTTTTGGTTTCCGGGAGGAAACCAGTGAAATTGAGCCTGAAAATCGTCTTTGAGACTTTATTTTGTTTCCACGAAGCCTTTAAGACTGAAATTCACAATTGTTCCTTCGAAACTCTAATTGTTTTTTTGAGGAAGCCAGTGAAGTTGAACCTGGAAAAAGTCTGTGAGACTTTATTTTCTTTCCAGGAAGCTTTTAGGAATGATATTCACAATGGTCTCTTCAATACTGTTTTTTGTTTCCGGGAGGAAGCCAGTGGAATTTAACCTGAAATTAGTCTTTGAGACATTATTTTGTTTCCAGGAAGCCTTTAAGAATGATATTCATAATAGTGTCTTCCAGACTCTTTTTGTTTCCGGGACGAAACCAGTGAAATTGAGCCTGAAAATAGTCTTTGAGACTTTATTTTGTTTCCACAAAGCCTTTAAGACTGAAATTCACTATGGTCTCTTCGAGACTCTCTTTGTTTCCGGGAGGTAGCCAGTGGAAATTTACCTGAAATTAGTCTGTGAGTCACTATTTTGTTTCCAGAGAGCTTTGATGACTGATACTCACAATAGTCTGTTTAAGACTCTTTTTCGTTTCCGGGAGGAAGCCAGTGAAATTGAACCAGGATATAGTCTGTGAGACTTCATTTTGTTTCCATGTAGCTTTTAAGACTGAAATTCACTATGGTCTCTTCGAGACTCTTTTCGTTTTGGGGAGGAAGCCAGTAAAATCGAATTTAAAAATAGTCTTTGATACTTTATCTTGTTTCCAGGAAGCCTTCAACATTGATATTCACAAAAGTGTTTTCAAGACTCTTTTTGTTCCCGGGAGGAAACCAGTGAAATTGAGCCTGAAAATCGTCTTTGAGACTTTATTTCGTTTCCAGGAAGCCTTTGAGACTGAAATTCACTATGATCTCTTTGAGACTCTTTTTGTTTTTTCCGGAGGAAAACAGTGAAATTGAACCTGAAAATAGTCAATGAGACTTTTTTTTGTTTCCAGGAATCCTTTAAGAATGATATTCACATCAGTCCGGGAGGATACCAGTGGAATTGAACCTGAAATCGTCAGGTCCAATCTGACAGGCTTCACAAATCATTATCCACATTCAAAGACATAAAAACGAGATGTATCTGATTGACGATTCCATTTTCATCACAACATCGACACGCTCAAAAGAACAAACATCCGAATTTCCAAATAAAGTCAACATTCATAATTTTGAGAAAAATCTAAAGCAACTCAATGCCTAAATCCTGGTGGCAAAGATAAACAATGATACTATTCACCGCCAGCATACATATGATCTCTGAAATCACCACATATATATTAGCGGCAACGGCCAATACTACACTTAATATCAATGCAATCACAACTAAAAATGCCAAGGCAATGAGTAGAAGGCGATGCTTCTGCTTCATCCTCTGGTTCACTGCAGAAGCATTGCCAGGCAATCTTGTTCGAGGAAGATGACCCCTATTAGCTGCCCCTATGGTTGGTGTTGAGGCATCCTCAATCCTGGGTGGTAGTTGAGCGAAGTGCACCCGGTGAGACGGAGCCTCTACCATCGGTAGGACAGTAGCAACGGATGTTGAGGCTCCCTCTACGCCTGGCAACGGTCTCTCCATATCCAGTGTGCACATTGGAGGACTCATAGCGATCGGTGGGTCCTCACCCACCTCTATGATAAAGGGGGTAATTGCCACTTCGACGCTTTCTGATGGTGCAGATGGTTCAGTTGGCTGGCTTGTTTTGTTGCTCATTTTGGGCCGTTTTTCTTGTTATGAAATATGCAATTAATTTATGTCAAGCTATTTGATTGTTTTTAAGTGAGAAAAACTTGGATCAATGAAATTTTAACAGTAAATTAAAGAAATGTTTGTAGTTTTGTTCATAAAACAAGACTTGCGTACAGTTTTCTTCCGATACGGCAGAATATTAAGATGGCGTTCGGTTGTCATGGTGATAACGTTCACTGATCGTATGGAAATAAGCTTGACCATATTTGGAAACGTTTTCATGGATTATATTTCATAGCTACGTATATATTCATTATTTTTTATTAAATAAAATGTCTGTAAGTGCTTATCAATATCTGAAATACATTATATAAATATTTATATGTATGTATATATATATGTATATATATATATATATATATGCATATATATATATATATATTTAACACCATCATCATTCCATGTACTCCAAGATGAACCCTTAATGATCTCTCTCTATCTCTCTCTCCTTCTCACTCTCTCTCTCTCTCTCTCCTTCTCTCTCTCTCTCCGTTGAATCGCTTACAACTCCCACAGGTATCTACTTTGTTTATATATATATATATATATATATATATATATATATATATATATATATATATATATATATATATATATATATATATATATATATATATATATATCAGTAATTACCAAGACCTGCGGATTAACATCACGAAGCCATTGGATGATATTATAATCAAGCAGGCTAAGTGAAAACTCAAACAACGACAAGTTTCATCTGACTCTAAAAAAACAAGACCCAACATTCAAGAGATCTGATTCTTTGAAGTGAAAAACTTCAAATATGAATACCTAAAGCGTACTGTACTCTACTGACAGCGCAGACTAACAGTGGAGATTTTACTATCCCAAATCCCTGAGGATTGTTGTTGTGATTGTTGTGGTACAAAAACAAAGTCAACCCCAAACTTGGACGGGAGTTCGGCTAGATTGATAAAACTCACAAAAACAAATACAACATCAATTTATTTTATTCATTCGTTTATCATTTGACAGAAAATATTTTTATTGTTTAATCTGCGTTGACTTAGAAATTGCACTACTACAATGCGAACTGTTCAGTGTTGATTCAATATGTTTATGTTTGGAAATATGGATATTGATAATAAACAATATTTCTAGGGAAGCTATAACCAGTTGTAAAAGGTAAAGAATTCAGTGGTCGACGACCCATGAGTAAGGATTTCGAGCACATTCTGAGACTCAGAGAATTCGGCTGGGAAGTCCAACAGTGGTAATCATGAGAGGGTCGCTGGAAATATGTTATGGCTTCAAATATGTCGCATTTTCGTTGAATAAATATGTTTTTTATTTTACACAGTCCTTCATGTTATTATCAAAGAAATAATTTCATAAACAATTAAAAAATCAGTTGATGCAAATAAATCTGTTTTTTGTTGTTTAATGTGTCGCATTTTGGTTAAATAGATATATACATATATATATATCATAAATGAATATATTTTGAAAGAAAAAAAAACACATTTTTATTCATTCTGAACTTTCCAATATTTTTCACAATTTCTTACACAACGATGCATTTTTTTTTCTATTCATTCTGATGAAGATCAATGAGGCCTAACTGGTGACTGAAGGCCTGAAATTGGATTCCCTGTGATAGAAGCGTACGTTCGGCCGTATGGTGTGTCTGTGTGTCGGATGGGGGTTGGGACTCATCGTTAACTGATGAAACACCGACTTATCTTTGATCTCTTGTACGGAAGGGGTTGGGGGTGAAAGGACAAGATAACTTTGGATCGGGGTCGAACTCCAGGGAAAAAGCCTAAAAGTGCATCTCATCTATTCTTTATTATTATAAAAATGTGGAGGGGGAGATTCATAGTTGAAATTTGTCGAAATATTCACTTCTAAATCATTGTACGATGTTTATTAAGCATTGAGTATTGTAGATTAGTTTAGTAGTTCAATATCTAATAATAATAATGATAATGAACTGTCATTGGGAAGTGGTTTTTTAATAAAATAATAGTTTCATTTATCCAAATCATACTATTGAAATATTATTGTGATAAAGTAAATATTAACGATAGTTCTCTTTTAAAAGTCCCAATAAAGTAATGATTAAAAAAAGAAAAGAATCGATAATGGTATCATCATTATCTTTCTGAATATGTGTGGTTCGTCTCTCCATGTTGTATTCTGCCGGACTCCCTCGGTAGCGCATGTTTCCTCTGGTGATCCCTAATGTGGATCATAATGTGTGTTTGATGTGTACCATTGCTGCAACATATCCTGCCCATTGCTATTTTTGTTTGTATTAGAATATCAATAGTTGATAATATTCGCTCTGGAGCTAACAAGGCTCCGTTTATACCTTTTCAGGCTTGCTTTTTTACACATGGAAAATTCAATTATATATCATTTCTACGTTCGGAACAATTGTTAAAAACCTTGTAAATATTCATCTTCTAAGTTAAATAGGCTCCTTGTATAATTTCCATCGAACCTCTTAGCAACAAATGGCTTCTTCTACGTAGCCACACACTTACCATTAGGCTAAACAGCCCGCTGGTTAGGCAAAGGCTAAATAACTGCTTTCAAACCGAATTCTTATCTGGTTTCTATTTTTTGATTTTTCACTTCACTCATTATTCGTTCCTCTTTCGGATGTTCTTACGGGAATGAACTGGGAAATCAATTGGAAACAACTTGTTTTTTCTATTATCAATAATCTCATTCCACACCAAACTCGTCTCTATAACGTGGCTGCTTTTCAAGAGAATCTCTTGTTTTTCTCGTTATGTTAAACGCTTAGGATTTAAAAGGTTCAAATAGCTTTCAAGGGAGATAAGCGATCAAGAGTATTTCAGAGTTACCGTTCTTGACAACAACTTTTTCTTTTCACTTTCACTATCTTTCATCCACGTCTCGATATTTGTTGGGCTGTTTGGATATTTTGATAATTCAAAAACCTTTCTAGCTATTATCAATATGTCAGTGAATATTTAGATATTCATCTAAAGATATCTTTGCTGTAGGGTTTTTTTAAAAACTTTTATATTATTACTGCATTCAAGAAAGTTGTTAAAGACCTTTAAAAGAGTGGGTCTGAAGTGAAAAAGCTCTATTCATACCCTTTTAGGCTTGCTTAGGGACAATAAAATTGGCTAAGTTTAATGAAAGAAATTCTTCTCTTCTCTAAGATAATTTCTCTTGCAGTCTTAGCATAGAGTTACTTTATTTGATAAATGGGCGTTAAAATAGTATATACCTGAAAAGCTATGAAATACCCAGATAAAATTTTCAGCTATAGATAAGGAATTAGAGTTAGCAACACCGGTCACTGAATTCTGTCTGCACGGCCAGTTTGTGTGCAAATTTTAGTGTCAACCCCCCCACCCCCAGAGCGCATAAGGGCAACGGCTGCTCGCTAGGACTGCGAATGGGGACACATTTGGCCATTTCCAGTGTCTTTTAACAATTTAACGTGGATGATTTAACAAATGATGATGATGATGGTGGTGAAGAAGAAGAAAGAAAAGGAGAAGAAGGAAAAGAAGAAGAAGAAGGAGAGGAAGAAAAAAATGGAGAAGAAGAAGAAGGAAACAATTTCACTATTTTGGTAATTTCCAATATTTTTGCACCATATCTTTCAGAACTTAGATTTGTCATTCATTTTTATTATTGTTTTAAGGTCACCACGGCCTTGAGAAAGCCCAAAATAGGATTCCCTGTCGTAGAAGCGTAAACTCAGCCTGACGGTGTATGTTGGGTGGGGTCGTGGTTCATCATTGACTGATGAAACACTGACTTATCTTTGAACTCTTGTAGGAAACAAAACAACTTTGAATCGGGGTCAAACTCCAGGGAAAAGGCTAAACGCAGATCTCATCCATTATTCCCTCTTATTCTTACATTTGGAGGTAGGGGGGGAAGATTCCAAGTTGAATTTTGTTTTCGAAGTATACGCTTCTAAATCATTGTACGATGATTATAAAGGATTGTTAAAAAAAAAAGAAAGAAAATTGCTTGTGAATTTTATTTGAGTATTGTAAGATAGTTTAGTAATTCAATATCTAATAAATACCAAAGAGTCATTGGGAAGTGATTTTTGATGAAATGATATTTTCATTTCTCTTATTGTCCGTGGTTGGATGAAAACATTACTCCCTGGATTCGCTACTCCTGTCTATCATTGGTGTGGCGAAGTCAATAGTTTCTGAATTTCTCTAGTTCGTCACTTCATCTTCTATTCTGCCAGCCTCCTTCGGTTGTGTATGTGATCTCTGGAGATCCTTGGGGCAAATCGTGATGTCCATCGGGAGTGTGCCATTCTTGCAACATGACAAGCCCATTGCCATTTCGATTTCCACTGAAAATTTCTGAAGAAACTTTAAAAACATTGGTTTCCAAGCTGAAGAGCTCTGTTAGGCCTGGCTCAATTCTGCCAAGAGGTGTCAGAAAAGTTACAACGGGGATAATTAGCTTGTGGCGGCCAAGTGTTCGTAACGACGTCGATTTTTGATCCTTCGATGTCGGCTCCTCTTATCATTGCAAAGCAGAATTCACCAAGCGTTGGATTGTTCACCCACTGACAGGAACATGAGTTAGCTTTACGTTTTTGTGAGACAAGTTAGTTTTATCCCTGTGATCAACACTAGGTTTAATTTCCCTGGCTTTCAATTTTACTCCGAGAAACCATTGTGAATATCAGTCTTAAAGGCTTCCTGGAAACAGAATAAAGTCTCACAGATGTTTTTTAGGCTCAATTTCACTGGCTTCCTCCCGAAAACAAAAAGAATATCGGAGAGACCATTGTGAATATCAGTCTTAAAGGCTTCCTGGAAACGAAATAAAGTCTCACAGACTATTTTCAGGTTCAATTTCACTGGATTCTTCCCGAAAACGAAAAGAGTCTCGAAGAGACCATTATGAATATCAGTCTTAAAGGCTTCCTGGAAACGAAATAATGTCTCATAGACTATTTACAGGTTCAATTTCACTTGCTTCCTCCCGGAAATGAAAAGAGTCTTGAAGAGACCATTGTGAATATCAGTCTTAAAGTCTTCCTGGAAACAAAATAAAGTCTCACAGACTATTTTCAGGTTCAATTTCACTGTCTTCCTTCCGAAAACGAAAAGAGTCTTGAAGAGACCATCGTGAATATCAGTGTCACAGGTTCCCCAAAACGAAATAAAGTCTCACGGACTATTCGTTCAATTCCATTGGCTTCCCCCCAAAGACGAAAAAGTTAATGACGAGACCATTGTCATTTTTAATCTGACAGGTTTCCTGTAAACGCAATAAACTCCCACGGAATAATGCCAGGTTCAATACGGCAGGCTTCTCGAAAACATGATCCTAATTTCAAAGGCAAAAAAAGAGACATATATAATAGACATCATTGACAATTCCATTTTTATCACAACATTGACACGCTCAGAAAAACAAACATCCGTATTTTCAAGTCAAGATTCACAATTTTCAGAAAAAAACTCAAGCACTCCCTCAGTTCAATGATGGAGTGAAAGATAAGCCAACACACCAATACATAGCTATCATACTTATAATGCCACTAATCAGGGCATATGGAGTAGCTGCAATGGCCAAAATTATAGTGAATGCAAATGTAATGGCAAACACCAACGCCAAGAAAAGTTGAAGATTGAACACCTTTTGTTTCATCCTACAATTTTTGTCCACGGCTGAAACGTTGCCAGGAAATATTGGTCCAGGAAGATGAACCTGATTAGCTTCCGCTATGGTAGGTGTTGAGGCTTCCTCAATCCTGGGTGATAGTTGACCGATGTTCACCAGATGAGACAGAGCCTCTACCATCGGTACGACAGTACCAACGGATGTTGAGGCTCCCTCTACGCCTGGCAACGGTCTCTCAATATCTAGCGTGCACGTTAGAGGATTCATAGCGATCGGTGGGTCCTTACCCACCTCTATGATGAAGGGGGTAATGGCCACTTCGACTGTTTTTTATGCTGCAGATGGTTCAGTTGGCTGGCTTGTTTTGTTGCCCATGTTGGACTGTTTTTCTTGTATGTGTGTGTGTGTGTGTGTGTGTGTGTGTGTGTGTGTGTGTGTGTGTGTTGAATATGTGTGTGCGTGTGTGCTTTAGAAACAGTCAACTAAAACTGTCAACAGTTGTAGTGAGCCAAATTCAGACGATTGGTTGAGAGAGTGCCCGACATGGCTTGTTCAATGTTCTGCCAAAGACCCCTCTCAAAAGACGCGAAGAATGGACAGGGTTGGCAGTTGTGAATGTGACTCTCAAACAATAGAGAAGCTCACTTCATGGTGTCACACTGCCGACCAGGGCAACCCAGCGGGGAGGGTCTGTTCATGCTCGCAAAGTTAGGTCCGCTCTCTTCAGGAATATTCGAATACACCAAAAAAAAAAACAAAAAAAAAAAAAACAGAAAAACAGGTCTGCTTTTGCTGTCACATTCTGTATTTGAAACTGTGATATCTATAATCTCATGTTCGGCAAAGATTCCACTGCAAAGGAAGGAAAGGGTTAACGCTGTGGAGAACAACTTCAACTTGGCCAATGGTTTGCAGTTTCAAATTCGACGGTAGCATTTTAAAGATGTTTAATAGTTCTAAAAGCTTCTTACGAACTCAACCGACCTGTGAAGAGAGATACTCTCCTCTTCCCAGCATTACTCCAGCTATTTACAATCAACTTATGGGAGTATTCATTACACAACTATGCACCAGTATTCTTTAAAATCATATATTCATACAAGGCTTACTTCTTTCTTTCACACTAAGCCCCGCCTCCTTTTTTTTTACAGCCGAGGGAAAATCCAGAATTCGGGTAAACTGAAAATTTGCTTTCAAAGAATTTTTCTGACAATATTACTTCTTTCAAAATGAACTAAAAAGTAATTCAAATTACAGAATAAAATCTTGAGTAAATATGTTACTCCGTTCAAAGCAATCCTACTTTCATCAAATAAAATCTTGCCGAAAGAGTTTTATTAGCATAGAGAGATAAGTGTACCAAATTATTTTTAAACCATTTCAAGTTTTGCTTTGCACAATCATTCAGTGTGCATATACTTCACAAATTGCACAAATCTGCACACATTTCGTAAATTTTCATAGATTGCACAAATTTTCACAAATTGCAGAAATTGGCACGAATTGCAGGATATGAGGCTTTAGCACAAATTTGCACAAATTGCACGAATTTGCACAAATTTCACGAATTTGCACAAATTTCATAACGCAGGTTTGTCTGACTAATGAATATTTGAAGAAACCTAAATTTCACTCCTCTCTTCTAATCATTGCCTTCTTATCAGAAACTGTAAACGAAAACTGTCACCAAAACTATCAGCATAAGTTTCTTCAGTTTTTAATCCGGTCTGGCTGACTAGTTGGCTTTCCATGTAAGAATCATCCGTCTAGGCCCCGACGCTGGAACTAGAGGGCTGAAAATTAAACCATTACTTTTTAGTATGTCTACAAAAAAAGATTTTTCTCATTTTCGAAAGTTACCCCTCAAAATAGGTTTCAGTGAGGATGGGTCTCAATTTATTATGTAAGTTTATGCTAAATTGTTGCCTTAGATTGTGCCCGGTTGTGTCCATCCTTGTTTTTAGAAAATCTAGACTTTTACTGATCCAGCAAAATGTGATAGAATTATCTTGTTTATCTACGTTTTTTCCAAATTTCAATTGATCATCCCCAAACACTGCATGCTGACAAAAGCAGTAGTTGGGTGACAGTTTCTATTGAGAGACTAACCAGCCCTGTCTTTCATTATTTTTTATATATCTATGAGATAAAGTATTGTAAACGATAATTGACAATTTTGACACAATTTTTTTTTCATCCCAGAATATCTCTTATGTGAAGGTGTTTGTAAGATTTATAGTACAACAAGCGTGGGTATATGTAATAATGCATTTAGTAGATTGTCATTCTTAGAAAGTGCTCAATACCATCAGCAGAGCGGTTATAAAATAAGTAAAGATTTTCCAATGGTTCATTACTGATTGTACATACTGTTCTACCTGAAAGTCTTTGTCAAGCAAAACAGAGGGTACAATCTGTAATAAACTATCGAAAAATTCTTTACTCATTATAAATATATATATATATATATATATATATGTATATATATATATATATATATGAAATATATACTTATTTATTCTATTTATTTTGTTTACATACTAATATCGTAAAATGTTACGGTTGTGAAGCTTTATATTGAGATATTCAGATATGATTGAAGCATCCTTCCCTTTATTTGGGTACCTTCCGGGTAAACAAAGGTATTGATTTTTGTGAAATTATTTTAAGCAAACAACAGGATTAAATGAACATCATTTTTTTCGTTATATATATATATATATATATATATATATATATATATATATATATATATATATATATATAAGTGTGTATCTGGGCGCCCTTGGTCACATTTCCAGGGCGACAACCTTGGATACTTGTATGAAGGCACCGCTAGACACCATCTAAAAATTCCTATTTTTGCTTTTTCAAAAAAAAAGCTTTTTTTGAGACATTTTGGGACGAATAATGCCCGAATCTTGCGTAGGTATTTTCTAGATAATTTTAGATGAAAGATTTTTTTTTTTTTTTTTTTCAAAGAAGATAATTCTAGATAAAATATCTTTATTTGTGGATAAGATAATATTAGATAATTTTTCAGATAATTAGTTCTAGTACACACGTGGGCTATGTTGATTCATTTTTGCAAGGTACAGAAATATTTCTATTATCTTATAATATTCAAATTTCTTAAACGGTTCGAAATATACTTTTAGTAGGCACCAAATTTTCGTAGGCCCAAGGTACTGTGCCGATTGTGCCTAATTGATAATACGACTTAGGGTCCACACAATATTTCTTGAAGTTCTCAATGAATTTCAAAGGCATTTCGTGAAAAGGAGGTGCTGATCTAAACTTTCCGATGCTGGAACTGACATAACACTCGCTATTTCCTGAATTTTTTCTCAATATCGAACAAATAAAAAAAACAGCTTTTTTTTGAAGTGACAAATATTAACTGGGGAGCGTAGCAGCCTTTTGGGAGTTTAGGGAATGTATATTATCTCGTTCATATATCTTGGATTTTTCTTTTGTACAAGGGGTGCGGAAGCAACACTCTGGTGGGCTCTAGTAGCTACTGCACCCATAGTGCCAGGGGAAAATCTCTAAAAATTTGAGGACGAGCCCAGGGAGTCAATCTCGACTGGAAGATATGTTCTTCATTTTGCAGGGGAAAAGCTAAACAAAAAAAGAAAAGAAAAGAAAAGCTAATTAAAGTGATAGATTTACATTTCAAGGGGAGTAAGTAAAGATTTGCACATTTCAAACTGTTTCCTTTATTTTTCATTTTTGAACATTTTCATTGGGTTTTAAGTTAGTTTACAGCTTTGGCAGAAGTAAGCGCTCTCTGAGTGCTCTCTATTTTTTCTTTCTTTCATTCAAATTATCGTTTTTTTCAATTCAATCATTTTCTTCTTCATGACGATCTCGCTTCTTTTTCCTTTCTTTCTCCCCTTTTTACCGACTCATTTTCTTTTTTCTCTCTTTCTTCCTATTTGGAATTGAATTATCGGTTCTCTCTCTCTCTCTCTCTCTCTCTCTCTCTCTCTCTCTCCTTCATTTTCTTCATGCCTCTGTGATGATCCGTATTTTTTTCTTTTTTCCTTTCTTTCTTTTATTTTTTCTTTCTTCTGACTTCTCATTTGTCGTTTTCATTCATTTGTTTTCTTCTTCTTCTCTGATGATCTCTCTTTTTTACCTTTCTTTCTTTCTCACTTTCTTTCTTTCTCTTTGTCTTTCTTCATTTATATTTGTCTTTCTCTCTTTCTTTCTTTCTTCCAGTTTTTCTTCCTTTTGAAACGTGGCTCTTTGAGTGCTTCATTCTTTCTTTTTTTTCTATCTTTTTTCTTTTTTTCTTTCTTCTGAATTCTTGGTTCTCTTTCCCCTTCATTTTTCTTGTTTCTCGTCTTTCATATTTGTACAGGAATGTTCTTTCAAAATCCCCGATATTCAATAAATATCCTTCCGGCACCCCCAACCCCACAATATACACGACTGCAACCGATTTTTTTCCTTTAATCTTCAAAACTTTTTCTTTTCTTATTTTCTTTCTTTTGTCATTTGAATTCTCTTCATTCAGAAATACCTTTGACATGTTTCCCCTCCATTACTCGTTCAATACTGTCACGTTTTCTTTCGTTTTGTATTTTTTAATTCATCCATTGAATGACCGTAGCCTTCAAATATGGCAAAAGTTCTCCCCTTTTCATTTATATATGCTTCTTTTTGTTTGTTTGTGTTTTTTGAATCACTTTCCTGGTCATACCAGTTGTCTACAGAGCACTCTACTATACTCTAAAAATGTTTTATTTTCATTTTTGGAAAAAGATATTATTTTCTACCTTTGGAGAGAAGGTCACTTAAGCAGGTTTATAAACACCATCTCGATTGTCCAGAGTAATTGAAAACAGTCATGGAGGCTAATCCAGAAACAGACGTCTGGAGCAAAGCCAAGGAGTCATCCTCATAACAGTAAAAAGACATCTGACCATAGGTCAGTGATAAGAACAAAATTCTGAAGAACGTACGCCATGCTTTCACCAATGATCGACAACTCGCACGGGTTGACACTTGCTGCAGTTTACTTGATCGTTTGAAAGAAAAGGTCCTTTTTATCGATTGATGCTATGATTGTTCAATTATTGACTGTGATGGTAGGTTTTCTTCAATCATTCATTTTAAAGTTCAGGTCGCAAATCGTCATTCGACAGAAAAAAGTATTGAGTGTAGCCGTGGAGGCTCACCCAGAATTAAACTCACGGGTGTTGGAAGTAAAGCTGGGGGTTGCCTACCTAGAATTAAACTCTCAGGTGTTGGGAGCAAAGCTGGGGGTTGCTTACCCAGAATTAAACTCTCAGGTGTTGGGAGCAAAGCCGGGGGTTGCCTACCCAGAATTAAACTCTCGGGCGTTGGGAGCGAAGCCGGGGGTTGCCTACCAAGGATTAAACTCTCGGGTGTTGAGAGCAAAGCTGGGGGTTGCCAACCCAGTATTAAATTCTCAGGTGTTGGGCGCTAAGCTAGGGGTAGCCCGAACAACAGTCGGTAGTCGACTGGCACTCATTGGCAAAGTGTAAATCTATAAGCTGGTATGCCATGATTTGACAGGTTGCATAGAACGATACTTGCTGCATTTTCTTCGTTCGTTCAAAAGAAAAGATCTCCTTCTGTATTGTTTGTTTACTGTTGATGGAAAAAAAGTGTTTTCTTTATGAGAATCGTGAATCTGGTTTTCTTTCAATAAACTCTCCCCTTCCCTCTCTAATTTCCTGACCCCCATCCCAAATCTTCACCTCCAAGAGATCTTTTAGTTTATGCTGCAACGGAGTGAATTAAAGTGTGAATTTCACTCTATTTATTTAAGCTGACCTTTTTCCTGTTCACTATCTTTATGGTTTATTCGAGTGATGTCAAATCAAAGATCGAATAATGCAAATTCGAACAATTTTGTTGTGTGAGTTCGAATTTGACGTAAAGCGGTGGTGACTGCTCACAATATCAACCAAGTATGTAGCCAGAGAACTATCAACGAAAGAATACCTTAACCTTGGTTCCCAAAATTTCGAAATGGATACGAGAGACTTTAAGATGGGTGGGTCGTGGATGTATTTCAACGGTTAACGACATTCAATTTAAGGTCATTACCTAGATGGACCCGTGCCATACATCTCGTGGGGTTGCAGAGAAACTAAACGTTGACCATTCAACAGTTGTTAGACATTTGCAACAAATTAGAAAAGCAAAAAAGATCGATAAATGAGTCGTGAGCTGAACAAATTGAAAAAAAAATGCCACGTCGTGCGACTGTTCCTTGCAGAAATTGAATAAACTTGGTTTCAAAACTCAATCTTACCCAGCCTAATAACCAGACCTCTCTCTGACCGACTACCACTTTTCCAAACATTTTGATCACTTCTCTCAAAGTAAAGTTTTCCAACAACCAAGAAGAAGTTTGAATACTTTCGAAGAATCTGTTGCTTCTGGAACTCTTGAATCCTATGCATCTAAAACAAAAGCCCCTAAACAGGGTCGTCCAATAAACGAGATACAAAACCAGTCACCTTGAAATTCTACTTAAAATACTGCTTGATCGATTCCATAACCTGCAGAGTCCTTACCTTATAAAAAGATATTCAAGGTAACGGTATATTAAACATCAGACAATCAAATATATAGACACAGCAATTCTGTTAACGAAGATTGTGGCTAAACGCCAAAGAATAGGAAATTCACCAGTGTCGGCTACGTTAAACACCACTTTTCCCTCAGGGGCTGTTGGTCCCTAAAGCTTTCTCCAAATGACTGTCGTGTTTATTCTCAGAACCTTTACTACTAGACTGCAAATACGAATAAACAATAATCTCCAAATCCATTACAGTCTTTCGTTATGATGACTGAGGGAGGGTTACATGAGTCTTGAAAATAAGCTGCTTCAGTGTATATAAATGTAATTTATGATAGTCACCTATGGAGCTTAAACATGGAAACTGACACAAAAATCGACCCTCAAACTGAGAACCATACAACGTTCACGGGACAGAACCATACTCTACGCTACATGGAGTGTATTACTATATAGATATATTTAGTATATCAGTGGATTAGAGGGAAAATGGGAGTCACAGATATTATTGAATCGATTAGAAAACTCAAATGGAAGTGGGCTGGCCATGTGACAAGAATGTTGGTTAAACACTAGACATTGAGGTTCACAATGTTGATCCCAAGAAATCATATGCAGAAGTGTAGCCCCCCCCCCTTTGAAAAAAAACATGACTGCATGACAAACTAGACAAGTTCGGAAAATATTGGCTCCGTGACATCCACGATAGAAGGTCTTCCGAAGGTTGCGAAAGCTGTTTGTCCAACAAAGGACGACTTAAGGTGGTAACTGCTGCTGCTGCTGATGATGATGATGATGATGGTACACACATTTTTGTTCTACACAAACGATCTTTGTTTGCTCACCTACAAAAACTTTGTAAATCTCTTTCAAAACGTATTGAAACGTTGATTTTGGTAGTAATTACATAATGAAAACTTAGTTAGTCGTAAAACTAACCCTAACTTTACCATAGATAGCTTTAATTGTTTTGGTGTCGTCTTAAACCACTGATATAAGCTAAAACCATGAACTTCCGACTTGTGGTTTCGTCTTATCTGATGATCGTCTTATCTATCGAAATACACTAGAAAATACAAAAGAATTGAACAACCGTAGCCATCAAAGTTGGCGACAAGTTTTATCCTTTCTTCTCCTCTCTAACGAATAACAAGTGCTGGAAATAAAAAAGATTTCGAAAGTAAGGCACAATGAATTTTCTTCCAAAATGAATCATGTCTCCGTTATGCTGTTGATTAGTGTGTTCACTTGGTGATAAAGAGATTGGTGGTTCGAATCAATCCGGGATTTGCTTCATTTCTTTTCAAACAAAAGTACTTATGTTCGAGGACATCAAATGTATACATTAATATTAAAGAAAACAGGACCAGTAGAAAAAAAATGGCATTCATGCGCAATGCGTTGATGTAATTTTAAAATCTCAGAAATTCCGAACAAGGATATTATAACATAGAATAGCAAAAAAAAAATATTAATGCCGTGGCAAAATTGAACTGTCTTTATTCAAGAAAGTTTAGTTAGATGTGGGTAACATGCTACTACCATAAATAGCTATATTGTACCACTGCATTAATACTTTTTTGTCAAATTCATATAAAAATATTTGATATGTTTCAAGTTTCTTAAAACGACGCTGATACATTGGGCCGGCACGAATTCTTTCTTAATTCATAACATTACATATAAGAAAATACTGTTACACGTTCTTAGCTGTTAATTTATACACACACACACACACATATATGTACATATATATATTAGAAAGTGGACATTTTGGTTCGATAGAATGAAATACAAATTGCGTTTTATTGTATAGAAACTGATCCGAAATGATCTCCCGTTGTTACACGGTTAATATATCATTTAATTTAGACGATGTAAATTTAATAAACAATTAAAGCAAATGGGGTTGCTGCAGGAATCGAACCTGCTACCGTTATGTAGCAGCTTCAACGTACCAATGCACTTACCATTGTGTTATGCAGCTTTTGCCTTATCAGCGGGCTGTTTAGCTACCACTACCGTGGCTTTATGTCAAACTCAGCTAAACTTTGTAAATATCAAGAATATTCTGCTTCATTTTTAAAATGTATGTACACCTTAGTTAAGTTAGCTTAATGTTTCGTGTTTAAAGCTGCAAAGCTTCCTAGACTATATATATATATATATACACACACACACACACACACACACATACCTAGTTTGAAATAGAATTTCCGTCTGAGACGTTGATATTCGAGATTCTTCTTTGTTCAAGTGCACTATGCACACGTTCACCCTGGTAAATATACCTCAAAAAGTAACCAACACAGCTTTCAGCTTGATGCATTTTTTATGCAAATGGTCAAGTTCAGTCATACATAACATCGTGAACAAACATTGTGTATAGATATATTCTAAAAAGCTTTACAGCTTTAAACTTCAGTTACCCATTTCCCAATATCTGTCAATGTTATTTACGTAATTTTCAAAAGTGATTTTTTTCTTTGTTTCCCTCCTACCTTGTTATCATTGTACGATATATATATATATATATATATATATATATATATATATATATATATATATATATATATATTTATAATTGTGTCATCCAGAGACAGCTGTTTTGATGTATTACATCTCTTCAGCGTGGCTATAGACTTTCCATTAACCCATCCAGAACCGCAAAGCAGGACTGAAACCTTCGCTTCAGATCTGGAGACCGATATCCTACCTCTGGACTACGGAAGTGGACGGTCAGTAAGGCTGAATTTAAGCGGTATATTTATTTACACATAAATCCCCCCTCCACCAGAATCATATATATATATATATATATATATATATGGTACGGATCTGGCCAGCAGTATAGCATAATATAATAACATATTAATAATATAAAGCAACGTTTGATATGTGATGGATTTATTTCATAGAGTGCTCGATACATTCAGCTTTATACTATGAAAGTCAAGTAGCTCTACTTTAAATCAACTTGAAAACAAACTTCCAAATAAGGTTGCTGGCGAAGACCGAAGAGCTTATCGGACGCATAAGGTGGAAAACCTTTTCTCTTCACCAACCAACCCAAGACACAAAATGATAACAAAGAATACTACGGCTTTAAAACCCAGAAAAAGCCCACCCTACAACAAACTTCTTGTTAATTTCGAAAAGGACCTACTCACAACCATCACCAACATCAAATTCAGAAAATACATCAACCCACACCAGAAAAAATTAATACAAGAAATACAACATGTACAAAAAATCTAACAAAATATTCATAAAAGGGGACAAAAGTAACAACATATACGGGATGAATCTCCAAACTTACAATAAACACTTCACCAACAACATTACCTCAAACTACATAAAATTTGATTTACAAACTAATAACCTAGAAACTAGTATAGATATAGAAAGCAAAAGAATAACAGATAGATTAAACATAAGTAACAGAGTAGGTAAATTACAAAACAAGGATGTTTACATTCTCATGAAAGATCACAAACACGATTTTAATTATAAACCTACAACTAGGCTCATTAATCTGACAAAAACACAGATATGTAGAATTAGTAAAGACATATTAGAAAAAACAAACAATAATAGCATAAAAATCAATTAAAGCTTAATCAGTGGATAGGAACCAATGATGCCATCGCTCGGTTTAATAATATAGGAAATAAAAAAATGTGCAGCTTCATGCAGTTCGACATCATGGATTTTTACCCATCCATATCCAAAGGCATATTCGACGAGGCCATGGAATATGCTAAAACCCATTCTAACATAAGCAACAGGGACATGGAAATAATTAAACACAGCAGACTTACGGTACAGTTCCACAATCAATAAGAATGGATGAAAAAAACCAACGTCTGTGGATTCGATGTGTCCATGGGCAGCCTCGATTCAGCTGAGATGTCGGACCTTAGAGGTTTATACATTTTGTATAATCTTCCCGCAAAATAGACACTAAGAATATAGGATTGTACCGGGATGATTGTTTACTAATCGTAGAGAATTGTAATGCACAAAGATACGAAAACATTGAAAAATATATTATATAAGAAATGGAAAAAAATGAACTTCGAAGTCGAAATCAAAATCAAAGCTAACTTAAAAATAATGAATTTGCCAAACATTACATTCAATTTAACCAACAACACGTATGAACCAGAAAGAAAAGAAAACTTGATGATTAAGTACATTAGAACTAGGTCCAACCATCCAAATATAATTATAAAAAAGATCCTCACATCTGTATAAACTAGATTGACTTACAATTCTTCCGATGAAACAATATTGAATAAAGCTAAAAATAATTACATGAAAGCCCTAAATGACAGTGGTTTCACCGAAACAAACCTCAAGTATGATAAAAAAAAGTCAAGTCCAGTAATAAGAAAGAGAAAATTTAAAAAAACAGGAATAGGAAAATCATGTGGTACACTCCTCCATTCAACTTACAAGTAAAAACGAACTTGAGCCAAATTTTCATTCGACTAATTGAAAAACATTTCCTCCCAAATCACCCAATAAACAAAATATAGAAATACATTGAAAATTAGTTTTAGTTGTTTAGAAAATTTCAATAGGATTATCACAAAACACAACAATAAAATTATTAGAAATAATAGAAGTGAAGAAAATACTAGAACAAAAAAATCAAACTGCATTACCCAAATAAGAATAACTGCCCCCCTCCCCGCAAAGCGAATGCAGTATCAACTCAGGAAAACCCCTTAGAAATAAAATATTATATCGTTCTATCTAATACACCATCTAAACTCAGATTACCTAATCATATATCATCCTTCACAAATGAAAAATACAAGAATAACACATCCCTATCAGCACATTACTGGAAATTACACCAAATGAATTACAACCCAACATTTGAATGGAAAATTCTTAGACAAACTAATACATGTCAGAATGTGGAAAATTCTTGCAATCTCTGCCTAAACGAGAAATTTGAGATCTTGAACTTTAATAAGATTACAAAAAAAAACAAGAACAAAGAAAATTTATTAAATAAAAAAAAATGAAATAATACTAAAATGCAGGCATCATTTTAAATTCTTATTAATGAATATTAAATAATAGCAAGACACATACTGATAAATCAAAGGCAATGTAGACAATTCGCTCCCATATCCACCATCCCTAAAACTTCCTATCACCATTTTCTACCTTCAAACACGCCTAAATGAATTAAAAATTAAGATTAATACTATCCACTAGAGCCACATAGGATATTAACAGGGGCAATAAAACCCAATGACAAAATACCAAGGTCGAGATAAGAACATCCCTTAGAAAACTACTAAGCATTTTTTCAGAGATGACCCCTATATAGAGTTCACACCCCTTGACAAAATGAACAATCCCATACCACTTACTACCACACTCACAACATTCTCACCAAATTCCCCAAACTGGAATCCAAAAACATGGACAATCATTCACCTGATGAAGCCTGGAGAGGGCAGAAACATGAGCTTGTTTGTGTAGCAAATCCACGTTCTACTATCTATCTATCTATCTATCTATCTATATATATATATATATATATATATATATATATATATGGTGTATTCACGCAGCAATTCTTCTTTTATTGTCAAAAGTGTTTTTTTATGTATATATTCTGGCTGAGCTATCTGACATTCCTCAGGGGAAGAAACTCTGAATCTGGAAAATAAAAGATATTTTATAGAGATTTAATAAAATAAAATCAGGGGTTGGGCAAGCACGCACTACATACGACCTTAAGATGTGTGACGTAGGTAATTTGGAACTGATTTTGAATATGCCTTTGTTCCTGTTCTGTGATGCATCGTTTTCGACATCCAAGAATACAAACATATATACATATATATATATATATATATATATATATATATGAATTATGAATTGTGTTATATTTTATAGAAACTTATTTGAAATGATATCCCTTCATAACACGGTTGATAAGTTACAACGTAAATAGAATAAATGATTAAAGAAAATGGGTCTGTTGCAGGAATCGAACCTGCTTTAATGTAGCAATGCTCTTACCATTGAGCTAAACAGTTGCAAATGTAATCTTCTTCGTCTCTTTCAGCGCAGCGGATGTGTGTTTAAGAAATGGATATATTTGTACATTTCTTACCATATGGACATTCTGAGGCTACAACAACTCCTTTATTGAACTGACATCCACTTCAAAACTAAGAAATGCAACCGAAAGATATTTTTCTTTTCTAAAGCATTGACGCCTTCATTTGTAAATTGATCCGACCTAAAAATGTGTGATGAAGATAAATTTTGACTGCTGATTTCTGATATGCTCCCTGACACCTGGATTTTGAAAAAATATTGAAACTGGCAAATTTCTGTGAGGTTTGAAGGGCAACCGATTTGAACGTCTATAAAAATTGAACGAAAGAAGATTTCTACGACAGAGTTTGAAACAGGTCCGCCAATTCTATTTTCCTAGGATCTAAATGCTCGGCTATTGCACGGCCAAGACTTAGGCACTAAGAATTACTGCCAAAAAAGTTTTCTTAATGCATTGAACCCTCTCTCACGTGTGAGTAGGTTCAAATACAGGATGAAAAAACTGTTCCTCATATGACGCTGATTCAAAACATACACGTAGTTTTATTTTATAAATCTAACTCTTATAGTTTTTGAGAAAGTTTTTTTTTTAGATGAAGAAAGAACAAGAAAAAAGATTCTTTAGCAGACTTGTTTTCATGTATTTAAATGATTCCACATGTTAAAATATTATTGCTTGGGTGGAACCCTAGATAAAAGAAAAGAAAAAAAATACAGATAGACTTCTTTAGACAGAGTTTGAAACAGGTCCGCCAATTCTATTTTCCTAGGATCTAAATGCTCGGCTATTGCACGGCCAAGACTTAGGCACTAAGAATTACTGCCAAAAAAGTTTTCTTAATGCATTGAACCCTCTCTCACGTGTGAGTAGGTTCAAATACAGGATGAAAAAACTGTTCCTCATATGACGCTGATTCAAAACATACACGTAGTTTTATTTTATAAATCTAACTCTTATAGTTTTTGAGAAAGTTTTTTTTTTAGATGAAGAAAGAACAAGAAAAAGGATTCTTTAGCAGACTTGTTTTCATGTATTTAAATGATTCCACATGTTAAAATATTATTGCTTGGGTGGAACCCTAGATAAAAGAAAAGAAAAAAAATACAGATAGACTTCTTTAGTTGAGGGCAAATGCAGACTCCAAAGAAAATGACGATTTTAATTTTGCAAAGACTTAAAATGTATTCTGTAGAGAGATTGGGACCTGTTTGTTTATCTCCTGTGATGTGTATTATAAAGGTATTAAAATAATCACATTTTAGCAGAGCGTGAATGCTACTGGGCACAGAATAGACCCCCCCCAACCTTATTTGAAAGGGGGGGATTTTCAATATCTAACTTGATAAAATCTTACCCTGGAGTCCGATCAGTAACCACGGATAATTTGTCGGCCATACATATAGCTGTTCATCTATTTTGCAGAAAAAAAAAACATTAGATCAATAAAAACGAATAGATAAAAGCTTAAGAAAAGCGAAAAATAAAAAAAAACTTTCAATGATCTTAAAGAATCAGATTTATCAAACGTTCAATAATTGATCGTAAATTCTACTTGTACAACGGCTGAAATGTGATTTTTTCATTTGAAAGGGAAATGTTCAATATTTGATTTGATAAAATCTTACACTTGGATCTGATCAAAAACCACAGATTATTTGGTGGCCATAGATCTAGCCGTTCATCTGTTTTTCAACTTTCTTGACCTTTTTTTTTTCTGAAATTTGGTTATAAAGTAGACCTGGTTGTTTGTTTATATTTTATGTGCAATTAAAATTGAATAAGTTCTTTATTTTGAATACATATTCCAATGAAATTTTGCATGAAGTTTGGGGATGTATGAAAACTTTGGTAAGGTGAATTATGGGCGATCCTATTTTTTGTTTACGTTTTATAAACAAAATATGCTTGGGGTTAAATGAAACAGGATTTTGTTTCTAATTAGGAAACATTTCCGAACCTTGGTCGATTTTGCTGAAATCAGGTTAGAATCTTGGAGAAAATTCCAGAATCATAAAATGGTTTATTATGGCCAGTCCGATTGTTTGTTTATGTTTTTATTTGATTTATCATACTTTAATAAAACTTCGTATGAATGTGGGGACATATTGACTCTTAAGTATAGTGAGTTACGTATGATTTGATTGTTTGTTTACGTTTCATGATGAAAAAAAAACAAACATGTTTTTGGTTCAAAATGGGTAAAATTTCCAATTCCTGATTGATTTGGCTAAAATTAGGCTGAAATGTTGGGTAAACCCACGGAAATGATTTTAAAAAATGGTTAGGCGTGGCTTAAAATTAACAAATCAACAACAAAACCGATATCAATATAAATTATAGTCAATCGGAATCGATTGATATCAATTTCGTGCCAATAAGTCCTGAAAAGAGAGTAATGATCTATCGATATATATATATATATATATATATATATATATATATATATATATATATATATATATATATATATATATATATATATTTACACTTCTGATCAAAAATTCTAGACCACTTGAAAATTTTTTAAAAGAAACTTTTCTTAATGATAGATTTTAAACTTTTCCCAATTAGGGTTATCAATCCAACAATCTAAAAGGTTATGGAAATAAAAAGCTACATTCAAAACATTTTATTCAGATATTGACATTTTTATAAAATAAGACGTTTTACACTTGATCAAAATTATAAGACCAGAGACAAAAATTCTACGAAATTGTACGAAGAATGTACGAAAACATTCAACAATCAAATTAAAAATGAGTTCTACCTGGTTTTGATGACTTCAAAAATTCTTTCATGCATGCTAGGAATTAGCGTTTCCTTTAAGATGCGGAGGATGTTGCTCCAGCTTCTGAAGATGGCTTCACGAATTTCATTTTTTGTTAAATATTGTTTTCCATTTCAATAAACATCTCTTGCCATCCATCCCCAAACATTTTCAATTGGGTTCATGACCGGTGAGTATGCATGATGTCTCAAGAGATGGACTCCATTTTCTTGTAGAAAGGTCAAGGTCCGTTGTGAAGAGTGGATTGCAGCATAACCCAGTTGGAATAACCATTCATCCCCACACAAAAGATGACCCTCCGATACTTTTTGTAACATGCTAACATAACCAACCACTGTCTGACGACCTTGCACCACCTGGAGCTCCATCGTCCCTCTGTAAGTAAAGGCACCCCATACCATTAGGGACCCTCCACCACTACGATGTGTAGAGAAACTTTGAGGAGGCATGTTTTTGTGATGCCAATATCGTTGGAAGCCATCAGAACCATCTAGATTGAATTTTTCTCATCAGAAAACAGGACTTTCTTCCACTTCTCAACGTGCCATGTTTGGTATTCACGACCAAACCTTGAACGGTCCACCTTGTGACGTGGAAGCAGCCTAGGAATTTGTTTACAGTTTTTATTTACCATTTCTTTTTGTCGTAAGTGTCGTCTGATGGTTACTAGACTTCAATCAGCATCTGTGACCGCCTTAATTTGACTAAAAGAAAGTCCCCTGTCTTTCCCAACAACCCGTCTTATTCTCTTACTTGATACAAGGGAGGTTTGGGGGGGGGGGGGCTTACCGGTGGATTTTGATTTCCCATAATTCTCACTGTCCTTTAGAAAATTGCAAATCACAGTTTTACTGCGATTTACTTTAGCTGCGATCGTTCGTTGCGACAAACTTTGCTTCTGGAAATCCAGAGTTCGAGTACGCTCAACTCCAGTAAGTTTGGTTGCTTCAGGCTGAGTGAAACCTTTAGGCAGTGATTGCTAATCTCTAACTGGACTCAAAACATTAGAATTATCCTAGATCTAACAATTTATGACCCTGGTCTTTTAATTTTGATCAAGTGTAAAACACCCTATTTTATAAAAATGTCTGTTTCTGAATGAAATGTTTGGAATGTAGCTTTTTGTTTCTATAACCTTTTAGATTGTAGGACCGATAACCTTAAGTGGGATATATATATATATATATATATATATATATATATATATATATATATATATATATATATATATATATATATATATATATATATATATATATAGTTAGAAAACTTTTACAATACATTTTTGTATCACTTCAGTCACCCATTTCCCAATATCTTTCAATGCAATTTATGTAATCATCAAGAGATTTTTTCTTTGTTTCCCTTAAACTTTGTTATCAGTGTACGATATATATATATATATACATACACACATACATATATATATATATATATATATATATATATATATATATATATATATATATATATATATATATATATATATATGTACATATAATTATTGTGTCATCCACAATGATATATATATATATATATATATATATATTTAGACAGCAATTCTTCTTTTATACAGGGTTCAGTAAACAGTTTTAATATTTTTGTCGGTAAGACCTTGTAAGCTCCTCAAATTTTTGGATGTTTTCCCTAATAGCCAATTGGAAGGAATTTGTAAATATTCAGAAATTCATGTCGTATTTATCGTTTTTTAATCTTTCGACCATCGTCAATATCCTTCAAGTCTGGATCTTAAGTTGGACGGCTTTGTTGGCCCCAGTTTTTGAATTTTTACAGTTTTTTTGATCATCAATTTACATCTGCTTCATTTCAAGTTAAAGTGAATTGTGGATCTGTTTAATTTATCATTTGAAGTAATATTTTGTAATATCTGTAAAAAAATATATGAATTATTTCATAATATCTATAATTGTTATAATTATTATTCAGTAATAACTGTAATTGATATATGTATTATTTTGCAATATATATAATTGATATAAGTATTGTTTTTTAACATATTTAATTGATGTATGTATTATTTTATTATATCTGTTGTTGATATCTGTATTATTTTGTTATAACTCTAATTCATACATATATTTTTTGTAACATCTATAATTGATAAAAATATTTTTTGTAAAACCTGTAATTAATATGTGTGTTTTTGTCATATCTGTAATTGATATTTGTATTATTTTGTAAAATCTGTACTTAATATATGCATTTTTTTCAATACTCATAAATGATATATATATATATATATCATTTTGTAATACCTAAAGTTAATATATGTATTTTATGTAATATCTGTAATTTATATATATCATTTTTGATACTTGTAATTGATATTTGTATCATTTTAAAATATCCATGATTGATATAAGTTTTATATAGTAATATCTGCAATTAATGTATTATTTTGTAATATCAATATTTGATGTATGGATTATTTTGTAATATACATAATTGATATATATATATATATATATATATGTATATATATATATATATATATATATATATATATATGTATATTAATTGTAATCTAATTGATATATGTATTTTTTGAAACATCTGTATTCGATATATATGTAATTTTGTAATACTTGTAAAAGATATATGTATTATTTGGTAATATCTGTAAATAATATGCGATTTTTTTGTGATATCAGAAAGTGATATATGTATTATTTTCTAATATCTGTGATTGGTATCTGCATTTTCTTGTAATAACGGCGGTTGATATATATATATATTTTTTTGTCATACCTGTGATTAATATGTTGATTATTTTGTAAAATCTGTAATTAATATAAGTATTATTTTGTAATACCTATAATTGATATGTTTATTAATTTACGATATCTACCATAGATATTTGTATAATATAGTAATATCTGCGATTGATGTATGTATTTTTTATATCAATAATTGATATCTATTCTCTGTAAAGATATATATATATATATATACATATATATATATATATATATATATATATATATATATATATATATATAATGTGTACTTTAGAGAGTGAGACGGACTCGGAAGTGAAGTTTCTGGTGGTAAGGTTTATTAATCCTTATAAGTCAATAGTCCATACATGTTTCGGGATTCTTTCCATCATCAGTGGTGTGTGCTGTGTGAGTGTGTATTAAAATGTACCATGTGGAACCAGAGTCCACTGCCAGGGGCTATACATTGTGGGTAAGTTTTGTTGTCAGGGCTACTAGAAGCCTCCTGCTGAATGGAAGAATGACCAGCAGGTATCAGGACTTTGGTAAAGTAGCAGCAGTTGGTCTTGGGGAGGGCAGAGTGTGTCAAGGTAGGGGGTAGTGATGTGGAGTTAGATTTTTTGATATGTTTGGGGTAGTGTAGAAGGAGGGGTGGTTAGGTCAAGGAGGTACATAGGTATCAACCTTAAAAGTTCCTGAAAATGTTTTGGCTATGATTTGGACGGGGGTTATAACAGGCTAAGGTAAAGTTTTTCCTATGGGTCTAGGTGACTTTGAAGCTTCCATTATTGAATGTGTCTTAGATGTGGATGTGAGGATATTAATGATAGGAGTTGTGTATATTAGGGTTCTATGTGGTGAGGGTTGTTCAGTTTAGTGTTTAATCCATTAGGATATAGGGTTTTAAGTTTGTTGATCCACATGTCTTCGTGTTTTTCTAGAACTTTAGTTATATCAATTGGAGTAGTTTTTTCTATTTTTTCTATGATGGTGAAGCTAGCGTCAGTGGCAAAATTGTGGTCAGGTGTGCAAAAGTGTAGTTCTACGGGAAGTGGGCTACGATTATTTTTTGACTCTATCCTATGTCTATAATTGTTGAGTCTAATATTAAATTGCCACTCGGACTTGCCTATGTACTGTAACTTACATCTATTGCACTCTAGAAGGTATATAATGTTCTTACTGCAGCAGTTGCTATTGTGATATATGTGGTAACTCTCTTTTGTGGTGGTGCTTGTGAATGTGTTGGTGTACTTGAGGTGGTTGCAACATAGACTGTTTTTTATGTTGCAGGGTGTGCAAAATTTAATTTTTCTAGGTGTATTTTTGTGTACGACTTTATTGTTAACGATATTATTGCTACTGATCATGTCTCTGATGTTTTGGGGTCTGCGGTAGGAGATATCACATGGGTCTGTGAATGTTTTTTTTTATCTATTTTGATCGTGAGAATGTTCCATCTATTATTGATGATGTGTGCTAAGGGTGGGAGTGTGTTGTTGAAGGTTGTTATAAGGGGTATGCGGTTAGGTTTGTTATTGTGGGAGAGTATAAGGGTTTCATCTCTGGGTATTCCAGTTGCTTTTTTTATTTGTTTTTTTGTGTCGTATTTCAGATATTGATAAGCACTTACAGACATTTTATTCAATAAAAAAATGATGAATATATACTTAGCTATGAAATATAGATATAATCCATGAAAACGTTTCCAAATATGGTCAAGCTTATTTCCATACGATCAGTGAACGTTATCACCATGACAACCGAACGTCATCTTAATATTCTGCCGTATCGGAAGAAAACTGTGCAAAATTCTTGTTTTATCAACAATACTATAAAGATTTCTTTCGTTTACTGTTAAGATTTCATTGAACCCAGTTTTTGTCTTTTCAAAACAAATTCAATAGCAGTTAACAAAAATCAATTGAAAATATCATATCAAGAAAAACGGTCCAACGTGGGCAACAAAACAAGCCAGCCAACTGAACCATCTGCAGCATCAAAAACAGTCGAAGTGGCCATTACCCTCTTCATCATAGAGGTGGGTAAGGACCCACCGATCGTTATGAATCCTCTAACGTGTACGCTGGATATTGAGAGACCGTTCCCAGGCGTAGAGGGAGCCTCAACATCCGTTGGTACTGTCTCATCTGGTGAACATCGGTCAACAATCACCCAGGATTGAGGAAGCCTCAACACCTACCATAGCGGAAGCTGATCAGGTTCATCTTCCTGGACCAATATTACCTGGCAATGTTTCAGCAGTGGACAAAAATTGTAGGATGAAACGAAAGGTGTTCAATCTTCAACTTTTCTTGGCGTTGGTGTTTGCCATTACATTTGCATTCACTATAATTTTGGCCATTGCAGCTACTCCATATGCCCTGATTAGTGGCATTATAAGTATGATAGCTATGTATTGGTGTGTTGGCTTATCTTTCACTCCAATATTGAACCATGGGAGTGCTTGAGTTTTTTTCTGAAAATTGTGAATCTTGACTTGAAAATACGGATGTTTGTTTTTTTGAGCGTGTCAATGTTGTGATAAAAATGGAATTGTCAATGATGTCTATTATATACGTCTCGTTTTTTTGCTTTTGAAATTAGGATCATGTTTTCGAGAAGCCTGCCGTATTGAACCTGGCAATATTCAGTGGGAGTTTATTGCGTTATCAGGAAGCCTGTCAGATTAAAACTGACAATGGTCTCCTCATTAACTTTTCTGTCTTGGGGGGGAAGCCAATGGAATTGAACGAATTATTTCGTTTTGGGGAACCTGTGACACTGATATTCACGATGGTCTCTTCAAGACTCTTTTCATTTCCGGGAGGAAGCAAGTGAAATAGAACCTGAAAATAGTCTGTGAGACTTTATTTCGTTTCCAGGAAGCCTTTAAGACTGATATTCACAATGGTCTCTCCGAGATTCTTTTCGTTTTCGGGAGGAAGCCAGTGAAATTGAACCTGAAAAAAATCTGTGAGATTTTATTCTGTTTCCAGGAAGCCTTTAAGACTGATATTCACAATGGTTTCTCGGAGACTTCTTTCGTTTCTGGGAGTGAAATTGAAAGCCAGGGAAATTAAACCTAGTGTTGATCACAGGGATAAAACTAACCTGTCTCACAAAAGCGTAAAGCTAACTCATGTTCCTGTCAGTGGGTGAACAATCCAACGCTTGGTGAATTCTGCTTTGCAATGATTAGAGGAGCCGACATCGAAGGATCAAAAATCAACGTCGTTACGAACACTTGGCCGCCACAAGCTAATTATCCCCGCTGTAACTTTTCTGACACCTCTTGGCAGAATTGAGCCAGGCCTAAAGTGGTCTAAACAGAGCTCTTCAGCTTGGAAACCAATGTTTTTAAAGTTTCTTCAGAAATTTTCAGTGGAAATCTAAATGGCAATGGGCTTGTCATGTTGCAAGAATGGCACACTCCCGATGGATATCACGATTTGCCCCATGGATCTCCAGAGATCACATACACAACCGAAGGAGGCTGGCAGAATAGAAGATGAAGTGACGAACTAGAGAAATTCAGAAACTATTGACTTCGCCACACCAATGATAGACAGGAGTAGCGAATCCTGGGAGTAATGTTTTCATCCAACCACGGACAATAAGAGAAATGAATATATCATTTCATCAAAAATCACTTCCCAATGACTCTTTGGTATTTATTAGATATTGAATTACTAAACTATCTTACAATACTCAAATAAAATTCACAAGCAATTTTCTTTCTTTTTTTTTGAACAATCCTTTATAATCATCGTACGATGATTTAGAAGCGTATACTTCGAAAACAAAATTCAACTTGGAATCTTCCCCCCTACCTCCAAATGTAAGAATAAAAGGGAATAATGGATGAGATCTGCGTTTAGCCTTTTCCCTGGAGTTTGACTCCGATTCAAAATTGTTTTGTTTCCTACAAGAGTTCAAAGATAAGTCAGTGTTTCATCAGTCAATGATGAACCACGACCCCAGCCAACATACACCGTCAGGCTGAGTTTACGCTTCTACGACAGGGAATCCCATTTCGGGCTTTCTCAAGGCCGTGGTGACCTTAAAACAATAATAAAAATGAATGAAAAATCTAAGTTCTGAAAGATATGGTGCAAAAATATTGGAAATTACCAAATTAGTAAAATTGTTTCCTTCTTCTTCTTCTCCATTTTTTTCTTCCTCTCCTTCTTCTTCTTCTTTTCCTTCTTCTTCTTTTCTTTCTTCTTCTTCACCACCATCATCATCATCATCATTTGTTAAATCATCCACGTTAAATTGTTAAAATGACACTGGAAATAGCCAAATGTGTCCCCATTCGCAGTCCCAGCGAGCAGCCGTTGCCCTTATGCGCTCTGGGGGTGGGGGAGTTGACACTAGAATTTGCACACAAACTGGCCGTGCAGACAGAATTCAGTGACCGGTGTTGCTAACTCTAATTCCTTATCTATAGCTGAAAATTTTATCTGGGTATTTCATAGCTTTTCAGGTATATACTATTTTAACGCCCATTTATCAAATAAAGTAACTCTATGCTAAGACTGCAAGAGAAATTATCTTAGAGAAGAGAAGAATTTCTTTCATTAAACTTAGCCAATTTTATTGTCCCTAAGCAAGCCTAAAAGGGTATGAATAGAGCTTTTTCACTTCAGACCCACTCTTTTAAAGGTCTTTAACAACTTTCTTGAATGCAGTAATAATATAAAAGTTTTTAAAAAAACCCAACAGCAAAGATATCTTTAGATGAATATCTAAATATTCACTGACATATTGATAATAGCTAGAAAGGTTTTTGAATTATCAAAATATCCAAACAGCCCAACAAATATCGAGACGTGGATGAAAGATAGTGAAAGTGAAGAGAAAAAGTTGTCGTCAACAAGGGTACCTCGGAAATACTCTTGATCACTTATCTCCCTTACAAGCTATTTGAACCTTTCAAATCCTAAGCGTTTAACATAACGAGAAAAACAAGAGATTCTTTTGAAAAGCAGCCACGTTATAGAGACGAGTTTGGTGTGGAATGAGATTATTAATAAGGGAAAAAACAAGTTGTTTCCAATTGATTTCCCAGTTCATTGCCGTTAGAACGTCCGAAAGAGGAACGAATAATGAGTGAAATGAAAAATCAAAAATAGAAACCAGATAAGAATTCGGTTTGAAAGCAGTTATTTAGCCTTTGCCTAACCAGCGGGCTGTTTAGCCTAATGGTAAGTGTGTGGCTACGTCGAAGAAGCCATTTGTTGCTAAGAGGTTCGATGGAAATTATACACGGAGCCTATTTAACTTTGAAGATGAATATTTACAAGGTTTTTAACAATTGTTCCTAACGTAGAAATGATATATAATTGAATTTTCCATGTGTAAAAAAGCAAGCCTGAAAAGGTATAAACGGAGCCTTGTTAGCTCCAGAGCGAATATTATCAACTATTGATATTCTAATACAAACAAAAATAGCAATGGGCAGGATATGTTGCAGCAATGGTACACATCAAACACACATTATGATCCACATTAGGGATCACCAGAGGAAACATGCGCTACCGAGGGAGTCTGGCACAATACAACATGGAGAGACGAACCAGACATATTCAGAAAGATAATGATGATACCATTATCGATTCTTTTCTTTTTTTAATCATTACTTTATTGGGACTTTTAAAAGAGAACTATCGTTAATATTTACTTTATCAGAATAATATTTCAAAAGTATGATTAGGATAAATGAAACTATTATTTTATTAAAAAACCACTCCCCAATGACAGTTCATTATCATTATTATTATTAGATATTGAACTACTAAACTAATCTACAATACTCAATGCTTAATAAACATCGTACAATGATTTGGAAGTGAATATTTCGACAAATTTCAACTATGAATCTCCCCCTCCACATTTTTATAATAATAAAGAATAGATGAGATGCACTTTTAGGCTTTTTCCCTGGAGTTCGACCCCGATCCAAAGTTATCTTGTCCTTTCACCCCCAACCCCTTCCATACAAGAGATCAAAGATAAGTCGGTGTTTGATCAGTTAACGATGAGTCCCGACCCCCATCCGACACACAGACACACCATACAGCCGAACGTACGCTTCTATCACAGGGAATCCAATTTCAGGCCTTCAGTCACCAGTTAGGCCTCATTGATCTTCATCAGAATGAATAGAAAAAAAATGCATCGTTGTGTAAGAAATTGTGAAAAATATTGGAAAGTTCAGAATGAATAAAAATGTGTTTTTTTTTCTTTCAAAATATATTCATTTATGATATATATGTATATGTATATATCTATTTAACCAAAATGCGACACATTAAACAACAAAAAACAGATTTATTTGCATCAACTGATTTTTTAATTGTTTATGAAATTATTTCTTTGATAATAACATGAAGGACTGTGTGAAATAAAAAACATATTTATTCAACGAAAATAAGACATATTTGAAGCCATAACATATTTCCAGCGACCCTCTCATGATTACCACTGTTGGACTTCCCAGCCGAATTCTCTGAGTCTCAGAATGTGCTCGAAATCCTTACTCATGGGTGGTCGACCACTGAATTCTTTACCTTTTACAACTGGTTATAGCCTCCCTAGAAATATTGTTTATTATCAATATCCATATTTCCAAACATAAACATATTGAATCAACACTGAACAGTTCGCATTGTAGTAGTGCAATTTCTAAGTCAACGCAGATTAAA